>BSBM01001803.1:2136250-2740000 GCA_027924585.1 Larix kaempferi | reverse complement strand
TGAATTGTTCCTTATTTGGCTTGGAAATTAGTAAAGATAGTTATGATATATATCAAAATATAAACATACAATGCTACTGAATGTAGTATGAATGTGCTTGTTTATTTGTTCAAGGTCAGATCAGAATTTTGTTTAATTTGGACCATAACAATCTGCTTTTAGAATTTGAGACCAACAGTTTCAAATGATTTAGATAAAATACCCCATCTCTATGTGAAACTATTAATTCTAATAAAAAAATTGGCCACATTGGCCCTCTGAGTAGAGGCTAGAAGCAGACAGTACATCTCCAACCGCTCTGCTATATTAGAAGCTGAAACAGACCCTAGTCCCTTGCTACCAATGAAAGTTCAACATGCCCCTGCTTCTTATAATACAAGCGCATGCTTATAGCTAGTTTCACCGAATGTCACTGTCAACCCCTCGAGTGACACTACCCATCCTTGATGCAATAGTCAGTTAGCATACCTCAGCAATTCTTCCCAAAACAAATCTTGGAGATGGATAGAATGGCAGAGTGGCAGTCAGTCTGGAAAGTTTTCAATAACTTGAACAGCCATTATAGCAAACACTTTTAATGGTCTATTCAATTGCCAACTTCTCTCATGACGGCAATGAGTTTGTTTCTCCTCCTAAATCATTCAGTATAAATGTCATTGAGAACATAACCTGTGACCTTCCTGTCACAAGCCAGTGTCTCAAACATTGTATTGGTTTCTTTCATTTGTGAATGTGATGCCTCTCCCACCAAGAAAGTATGCACCTGTTTGTTCACCTCAATCCAGCTACATCCGGGTGTCTTTTTTATGCCTTTAGATTTCATCATTGTTCGTACCTTTTCAATGTCCCTCCACCTGCCAGCTGCAGCGTACATGTTTGATAGAAGCACATAAGGTGCAGGATTTTTTATGGTCCAACTCGAAAATGTGTTTTGCCACACACTCACCTAGCACTAGATTTGTGTGTGTTCTACAGGCACCAAGCAAACAAATCCATATAGATGCATCAGCTTTTATTGGCATTTTATTGATGAAGTCTTGTGCTTTATCCAGATACCCAGCACGGCCAAGAAGGTCAACCACGCAGCTATAGTGCTCCATTGCAGGTGTGATGTTGTAATGTACTTTCATGCAGTTGAAGTATTGACACCCCTCATCCACTAGTCCTGCATGGGTGCATGCAGACAAAACACAAAGCAAGGTGACATGGTCTGGTCTTGTCCTAGAGAGTTTCATTTGTTCAAAGAGATTGAGAGCTTCATTTCCACAGCCATGCAAAGCATATCCTGCGATCATTGTTGTCCACGAGACAACATTCCTCTGATGCATTTTGTCAAATAACTCATATGCCCTTAAGCATGCTCCCACACTTTGCATACATGTCTATGAGGGCATTTATCACAGTTATATTAGATTGAACTCCATCTCTGATTAATTGTTCATGTATCTCTATGCCCTGTTCTAAAGCTGCTAAGTTGGCACATACAGAGAGAATACTGGAAAAAGTTTTCGAATCTGGCTTAAACCCCTGCCAATTGCATTTCGTGAAAAAGCCTCAGGGCCTCCTCTCCCTGCCCATTCTGAGCATACCCTGCAATCAATGCCGTCCCATGATACAACGTCTGGTTGATGCATTTGTGTTAAACAGTTCCAAGGCCTTCTGTAACCTCCCACATTTGGCATACATGTCTATCACAGCATTCACCACAATGATCTCAGACTGATAACCAAACTTAATTACATTCTCATGAATCTCCATACCCTGTTGCAGAGCTGCCATGCCAGCGCACACTGGGAGAATACTAGAAAAGGTTTTCAAATCAGCCCTCACATCTGTCGATTGCATTTGTCTAAAAAGCTTGAGAGCTTCTTCGCCTTTACCATTCTGTGCAAATCCTGCAATCATCGCATTCCATGACACTAAATTTCGTTCAGGCATTTCATTAAATAGTTTCAGAGCCACGTCAAGCAACCCATTCTGTGCATATCCTGTGATCATTGCCGTCCAGGCAAATATATCACTATAGGGTATTTTCTGAAAGAGCCTCTGAGACTCATTTAGTTTCCCTGCCTTTGAATATCCCGCTATCATGGCCGTCCAAGAGATCACATCTGGTTCGGATATTTTGTCAAACACTTTGCGCGCAGTCTCTAAGCTCCCACATTTTGCATACGTGTCTACCAAGGCATTAGCCACCACAACATCAGACTGAAATCCGCTACATATAATTTCCCGATGCATTTCCATGCTCAGTTGCAGAGAAGCCAGCTCGGCACAGGCTGGAAGAACGCTGGCGAAGGTGAATTCATTGGGTTTGAAATGGTTTCGCTGCATTTGGCCAAAGAGTAATAGTGCCTCCTTGGCGAAACCATGACTTGAATAAGCTGCAATCATCACAGTCCACGAGCACACATTTCGTTGAGGCATTTGACTGAAAACTTTGCGAGCATCCACTATATCCCCACACTTGACATACATGTTCATTAGCGTATTACTTAAAACCGTATTTGCCATGAAACACCTTGCATTCTCATAGATATTAATGTGAGCATGAATAAGTTTGCCCTCCGTTAAGGCCTTATTCTTAATACAATCTTGCAACAGAAAAATGTATGTAGATTGGTGCACAGGATTTTCTGTGATTTGAAAAATATGCAGTGCCTCCTTCAAACGATCCTGTTTACATAGTGCTCTCAAATTCTCGATAGACTTAGCATTAACCACTTGTGTTTTGCTCAAATTCTCGATAGACGTAGCATTAACCACTTGTGTTTTGTGAGCGCCAGTCGCAGCCTTCATCCTACAATCAATACGAAGCATCGACCCCGGAAACGATATTCTCATAGTCGTATTCTTTTAAACTCTCCATTCAAAGGCTTTACCATTGCAATTGACGTTGTTGCTCTCTACAGTTTTCCCTCTCAACAAAATCAGCGATAATAGCTGGTTCTATTTTAATTTGAATTTGAGATGCTCGCCGCCATTGTCTGTAGTATTCCCTTTTAACAAAATCTGCGATAGTAACCGGTTATATTTTAATTTGATTTTCATACGTTCACCGCCATTGCCAATACTCAGAACAGAGTATCCTTGTACTAGCCACGGACTTGCATTGGTAAGAAGCATATAAAACAAGGGAAGAAGTAACGGTTATGTTCCTGCCCGTAAATACATATATCTTGGTTTTTGAATTTAAAAAAATTAATAAATATATTGTATTAAATTTTTAATAAAATTTAATTTTACAAAATAATCGAGTATCTATTCTTTCAAAATGTACCTCAAATTCCAAAGTACAATCAGTGTGGTATAAAAGGTATTAGGTTTTTTTAACGAATATCATGTTTTACACAAGTCAAAGTTAGAAAAGATAATTTCTCCCCGTATTTTCAATTTCTCAAGTGTGGTTGGTTTTAGGGTTTAGGGTTTATGGTTTGTCGCTGGAGCTAAGTGGAGGGTTGTTGTGGTACTGGAATGGTCTTTATGTTAAACAAATGTCATATCTTCAATTTATGGATGGGAGGTGGTAAAGGAAGTAATGCCAGGGCTGAATTGTTGGGTTTGTGGGGAGTTCTTAATTTTGCTTCTATGAATGGCAGTGTTTCTTTAAATATTTTTGGTGACTCCAAGATCATCATAGAATGGGCAAGTGGGAATTTCAAGCTCCATATACTACAACTAAAACATTGGTGTATGAGAGTGCAGAGTTTGATTAGTTCTTTTCATCAAATTTCTATGAAACATATATCCAGGAGATTTAACATGGAGGCGGATCAGTTATAAAAAAAACTGTATTGCTAGATGAAGGACATATGTACTTTCAAGAAGTTTTAGAAGGCTCAATCATTAGTGAAAGAGTGGAATTGATATATTGAGCTTTTTTATTTCTTTTCAAGTTCTAGTTATGTTTTTTGACAACTGATACTTTTGTTTAAGTTTTTTTTTGTATATTACCCTCTCTCGAGCTTTGAGGGGTGGTTGGATGATCAGTAGTTTTGTTTGGTTATTTGGAATTGGTCATGGTTTAAGACCTGTAGGTTATGACTGTTGAATCTTGCTAGATGGAAGACTGGAGGATTATGATGTAAATCGTATCTTTTTCTTTGATTATAATGAGTAGCAAGAAAATGGTTTTTTTTCTCTTGAAAAAAAGTGTCCCTCTAATGATCAATTGATCAACATTCAAATTTGAATCCACCCCAAAGATGACTTGGTCTAATGTGATCAGCTATCGACGCCCTTTTAATGGAACCCACTTTTCAATTACCAATCTCCTCAGACTTTCTACCACCTATAGAAATAGAAATGGAGATAATGGGCATCTTTGCATCAAGCCCCTAGACGCTTTAAATAATATTGAAGGAGATAAAAGATTTGAGCCTATAGATCTAAGCACATAAACTAAAGAGACATACTATGAAAATCAAATTAGAAATCAACTAATCATGTAACAAATGAGATATCATGGATCATTACATAAAAACTAGAAGCATATAAGAAGAAAAGAATGATGCACTTCATTAACTTGAATGAATGGAGGTGAACAATATTTAAAGGGAGACAATTTGAATTAGGTCAATAGGCAACTCGAATTGTTCATCCAGTGTGAGAGAGTATTTCAAGCTTAACTAAAGCCAAGGACCCTTAGTTAGCCATGCTCACTCTCCTTGACTAAGATACACTGGCACATGACTTCACAACCAATAGTTCTAACTAAGGATGCTCAGTTAACTAACTAAATGCGCATGTAAAACCCTAAGGAGACTCAACAAAGGCGCTAAGGCTAAGATAGACGTGAAGGTCACTTTAGGAGCTAAATTATGCGAGCACTTTTAGTTATGAATTGATGTACTGCCCTCTGATTTAGCCCCTGGACATGTTATTATTATTTTGTTGTTGTGACATTATGGCACGAGGTGTCAGGACAATGGTTTGTACATTATTATTATGCTATTATTAATTAATAAAATAAAACAGTTGATATCGACGGATGACACATAAAAGAGTATGAGAAACCATGATGTTACGAGCAAGGGGAAGTTGGAAAGTGTGTTCCTAAGTGTTTGTGCCTATGTTGGTGGGCCCTCTTGACTTATGCACCCTCTTATGTTGTGTTGCTCCTTGATTTTATTATTTCGGGGTGGTTTTTATTAAAATTGGAGTCACTCTCTCTCCTAGTGCGCCCCCTTGAGTGCTACTTGGTGTTGCCCATCATGAAATTTGTAACTCCTTAATGACTGTTTATCTTGGGAAAGTAACTCCTCTTGTGACTCTCTCTTTCCCTATGAGGAATTCAAATTGGTTGGTGTGTGCTTCATTTTCTCTTGATTTTTGTTTCTTGGTTCTTAGCTTCATTCTCTTTGTTCTTAGTTCACTCACTCATGTGCATTGATCTTTGGCACTTGGGAATTTGATCTTTTTCCCTTGGTATGTCTGAGAGACTATGATACAGTGGTATTTTTGGATAGTTGGTGCGAGCTTGCTGAGCCTATGCCCAAGCAGAGAGATTCGGTTGTTGCAAGTTTATCTGTCATGGAAGCTGTTTGTCCTAGATTAGAAGTGATGGGGAATCAACTTTCCATTGGAAGCAGTTGGAACAATGGTAGAATAATGTTTTATTGAGTATATCTTTCTTGGAGCTTTATGTCCTAGATTGGAAATAGTGGGATCTATTTGCCATTGGAATATAGTTGGACAGATGGTAGACTTGAAACTATCTATCCTAGAGCTACTGTCCTGGATTGGAAGTGATGTGGAATCCACTTGTAATTTGATTTGTGGTTGGACCAATGATAGTTTGGTTTTATGATTGAGTGCACTCTTTCTTGTGGCATCGTGGTTCTGGCTCGGGGATGACCCGTGCAAAGAAAGATTTGGCTTGTACAGTGTCTATGGCTAGGTGGATCGTGGCACGGTTGATTTCAATCGCTGGAATTTGCAAGATAAGTGGTTGTATTTTATTTATATGGGTTATTTGTTTCTAATATGATATATATATATATATATATCTAAAAAAAATATGGAATGTGTGAATCAAATGTGAAAAAAAGTCCTTTTATATTACTCTGGTTGTTTTTCCATTAGTAGTTCTTTTGGAAAAATTGCGAAAACTAGTTTTGGGACTTTGCAAAGGAAATTTTTGTTAAAATGTCTATGAGACTCTTATGCTATAGATATGATTTTTATGTCTCTGATAATCTATGTAGAATTTGTTATTCGAATGTGGAAGAGTTTTAGAAAGTTCGATGCAATCCATTTGCAATGAATCCAGTTGTTTTTCACTTACTAGTTTTGCGGAAAAAAAATAGTTTTAGCTATATTCGAGACTTTGCGAGAGAAGTGTTTGTTAAAATGTCTATATGAGTTATTTTCTTCAGATTTGATATTTTCATCAAAAAAATTTGACCCCTTGTGTGAAATATATTCCAAGATAGTCTATAGAATTTGTTACCCGCGATCCTAGTCTATTTCTTGAACTGTCATTCTTTTCAGAGAGGTTGCCAATATAGCTAGATTTGGGATTTGAGATGTGGACTATATATGAGTATGAAGCTACAGAAATATGAATGCAAATGACCTCTAATATGTTGATCCTAACCTAGGATCGTCAGTTCCTTCTTGTTGAATTGATTTTGAAAATTAAAATTGGAAACTAGCTTCGAAACGATGAAATTGGTAACTAGTTTTTGGATTCGAATCTCTGTTTTTTGTAAAAGATGAATTACACCCATATGCTCTATTTTTTGTACTTTATTTGTGTTGTAGAATTCTATTTTTGATATCTTTACCTTCACCTCTGTGTGCCTCGGAACTCAGTACGATTGGTTTGATTGAATTCCTAGCAATGTTTATTAACTAATTGTACTGATTAAACTTGAATGATTCTTCGACTATGTACTTGGATCTGAGATGCAAATGTAATTTTATTTTGTTGTACATCCACGCTTATTTATGCACACAATGGTTTAAGGTTGACATTTTGGATAGTTGGTATGGATACGCGTCGAAAATTCACAAGACTAGTTGTTTGCGTAATGAAACTAGTTGACTAGTCTTAGTATCTCATTTTCGTGTATATTATGTTTAATTATTTAAAAATGGTTATTTGGCCATATTTACATGGTTGTAGGTGTTAATTATCCATTTATATTGATAAATTTTGTTAATTAGTTGAACAAACTATTTTATGCTAAGTGTCATCATTTGTAAGTTAAGTGTCGTAATTATCGTATTAATTAGCTTAATTAACTAGTTAATGACATATTGTTGGAAATGACATTTTTGGGTGCAAGTAACCTGTGTTATGGCTTGGGATGGATGTATAATGATGTTATATATTGTTGGATAAGCTTTCCCAACCTTGTTTTAGTTGCTTGTTCAGATGTAAATTTTAATTTAATTAATTTGCGATTATTGATATTTTGTCATAATTAATTTGTGGAAATTGAAATTAAGCATTTATTCTATTTCTACGGTATGCTTAAACTTTGTAATTAGCCTCTTAGAGCTTATGATATGTCCCTAAGTCCATTTGATATCCTTGAGGGACATTACAACTGCATTGGGACTCAAGTCATCCTAAAATCAGGAAAAAGTTCCCCTAGTCAAGGAAGGTGCCCCCAAATTTAGGAATGTGCATAGGTCAGCCAAAAATGGACATTAGGGTTTGCTTTTAGCGGCAGATAAGGTACTCTGGGACCCTCAGAGATTAGAATTAGGCTCTAGGATGACTCAAGTGGTCAATATAAGTGAGGTTTGGCCAACTAGAGTCATGAATTCAAGGTCAAGGTCACTGGGTAGGAGAATTATGTGTGGAGAAGGTATTTTGCTCCAACACCCCCCCATAAGCTTGATTAGGTGAAATAAATAAATAAATTGGCCCCAGTAATTTGCAACCATATTAAATACCCATGCACACAATATTCTCTATAAACTCGATAAAAGGGGAAAATCCACATGGTAACCCCCCCCATAAAAGAGATTGCAAAAATAGTTAATCTACTCATAAAAAATTGTGCAAAAATTGGTGAGTAGTAGGAGCAAAAGTTGTAGCTCCAGAGACTGAAGAGACGTGCTATAGGTCCTCAACGAGAACTTGATTTGAGGCAATTTCTCTAGTGGCTTCTTCAATTTGAATTTGATTTAGTGCAGGTTCTTCAAAGTCTTATGAATCAAGGATGCATGGGGTGGACACTAGTGAAAGTGCATACATGTAGCTGGATGTGACAAATTTTTCATTGCACTCCTTCTCTTCATTTTCTTCAAAGAAATTTTTGTACCTACAATCTTCATCTTTATGTGGTCCTTTATTGCAATAAGGACACCATGGTTTCTCCTCTTTGGTTTTTTCCATCATCGAATTTAAAGTATTCATGAGAAATCATTGGTTTTTGCTCTTTTTTGCCCTTGTGATGGGGATTTTGTTTAATTTCACCCTTCTTATCCTCATTGGTTGCAACTGCATGCACATTTGAGGTCTTTTAGAGGCCCATTTGTGAGATATTATCTTGCTCTTAAAGGAGGGAGGGAGCAAAAACATCCAAATTAGGAATTTTGTAGGAAGTCCCAAGAGCCAATTTAGTATAACATAAAGTATAAACAAATGTACTATAATCAAGACCCACATTGGAGAGGATAAAGGGTACCATTTGAGAGTCATCCTTGTTAGTTTTTCCTCATTTAATTCAATAGATCTAGGATATTAACTGAAAGAATAATATGTACAACATATCAAGCGTAAGAGACAAGAGACAAGAGACACAAAACATTTCACCAGGGAAAACCAAGAAGGTGAAAAACCCCGCAACTTCCTCAAAGATAGAATAAGCATCAATACAAGGATCACCATGATCAAACCCAAGAGATATATATCTTCAGCAGCATGCTCCTCCTCCACTTGTGTGCACTCCTCCTCTCTCTCACTAATGCGAAGTGAGTGAAGAATAGAATGTGTAAAATGAGAGAGACACGCTCTCTATTTATACACTAACTTGACTTTCCTTTTAACTCTAACTAGGTCGGCCCCAACTTAACCACTTAACGTAATACTAACTGGGCCGACCCCACTAGGGTGGTCTAATAACCCTTTAACCCACAAGACTCATACAGGGCCGACCCCATCAAGGTGGTCTAATAACCCATCAAGTATAAGTTACGACACTTACAATATAACTTGAGACACTTGCAAGTACAACTAACGACACTTCCAATCGAAGGAATAATACATCTCCATTGGGGATACAATAAAGTACAAATACAATATACAAGTGAATATCTTCCGAAGTTACAAATACATCAACACTCCCTCTTAACTAGGAAGGTATTCTCTAGACACAAGTCATCAATACATATAGGCACAAGTCTTCAATTCTGGAGCTGGATCATCGTCACTAGATCACGGAGCATGATCGTCACTGCTGCTGTACTCGTCATCTCGATCATTGGTGCTATCTCATAATTCTCCTCGTCATAGGAAGTTCTACAGAGGCAGCCTTTTTTCATGTTGGGTGTAGGCCTAGCTTCCTGTAGGTCTTCATCATCTCTGCGAGCTGGCCATCATGTGGAATCCTCAGGACTAATTACGTGCATCAACAAAACCTTGAAAGAGTATCCCAGGATCCTTTATGTGCCTAAGCACGACCGACAAGATCTTCCAGGGAGCTATTACATGTGATTGTCACAAAAACTTAACAGAGTGTCTTGCCTGGCAAGATCTCTAAAGAGCATCCGAGGCCTTTTACGTGACTAGCACAACCTGTCTGGATCTCCAGGACATATTACATGTGACCCCCACCACAAAACCTTAAAATAGTGTCTTGCCTAGCAAGATCTCTAAAGAGCATCTGAGGCCTTTTACGTGACTAGCACAACCTGTCCAAATCTCCAGGAGGTATTACATGTGGTCCCCACAAAACCTAAAAAGAGTGTCTTGCCCAGTAAGATCTCTAAAGAGCATCCGAGGCCTTTTACGTGACTAGCACAACCTGTCCGGATCTCCAGGACGTATTACATGTGGTATAGCAAAACCTTAAAAGAGTGTCTTGCCCAGCAATATCTAAAGAGCATCCGATGCCTTTTACGTGACTAGCACAACCTATTCAGATCTCTAGGACGTATTACATGCTACCCTTGCACAACCTGTCCATGGCCACAGAGTATGAACCTGATACTCGTGATCCACCTAATCATCCACGCACGGAGCATCATCCTGATGCTCATGATCATACTAATCATCATCATACGGTACATCATCCTGATGCACATCATCATCACATGATCATCCTGATCATCGTCACAGCATCGTCCTTATGCATATCATCATCACATGATCATCCTGATCATCGTCACATCATCGTCGTGATGCAAGTCATCATTGCATGATCATCCTGATAATCGTCATAACATCATCCGGATGCATGTCATCATCGCATGATCATCCTGATCATCATCACAGCATCGTCCTAATGCATGTCATCATCACATGATCATCCTAATCATCGTCACAGCATCATCCTGATGCATGTCATCATCGCATGATCATCTTGATCATCATCACAGCATCCTCCCAATGCATGTCATCACACAGCGCTTACATCCACATCCATGGGAAGGATCCTCCTACCACCATGCTTGGAATGGCTCCTGCAAATATGTCCCATCGCTTCTTCCTTGAAGTATCTTCTTCCTGAAGAACACCAAGCCTCTCTCTGAAGTACTCGAACTTCACTCTGGCTAGTGGTTTGGTCAACACATCTGCAATCTGCTCATCTGTCGCAACATACAGGAGCTTCACTGCTCCTCTCTGCACCATATCCCTGATATAGTGATATTTAATCTCGATATGCTTCGACCTGTCATGGAACACCGGGTTCTATGGCAGCTTCACACAACTCTGGTTGTCACAAAAAATACAGATAGCATCCAATTGAAGATCAAATAACTCAGACAGTAACTTCCTAATCCATACTGCCTCACAACTGGCCGAACAAGCTGCGACATACTCTGCTCCGGCTGTACCCAGTGATACACAAGATTGCTTCCTACTAAACTAAGAGATCACACCTGATCCCATACTGAAGCAACACCCTGAAGTGATCTTCCTATCTGTAGCACTGCCTGCCCAATCTGAATCAACATAACCCTCCAGGTTAAACTTTTGATTCGCATCATACTTGAGCCCATAATCAATTGTACCCTTCATGTACCTCAGAATATGCTTTACAACAATCAGGTGAACATGTCTAGGATATGTCAGAAACTGGCTCAAGGTGTTCACCGCAAAGCAAATATTTGGTCTCGTGTTCGTCAGGTACATCAAGGACCTAATCATCTGACGATACATCGTGACATCAACCGACTCTGAAGAAGCATCACTCAATAGATTCAGGTTCGATGCCATAGGTGTGGCCATGGCCTTGCAGTCCATCATCCCAAACAGCTTAGGATCTCTATTGTATACTTCCTTTTTCCAAGGAAGATTCCATCTACACTCTGCCACACCTCCATACCTAGAAAGTAATGCATCACACCCAAGTCCTTCATCTCGAACTCAGCAGCAAGCTTCCACTTCGTATCAGCAATCAATCCATCCTCACCTGTTACAAATGGGTCATCTACATACAGTAGGAGTATCACTGGATTTCCTTCCTCAACCTTGTAGTAAAGGTTGGAATCCGCTTTACTCTTGGTAAAGCCCAAACTGGATAGAACGTTGTCTATCCTCTTGTACCATGTCCTAGGTGCTTGCTTCAAGCCATACAAGGATTTCTTCAATCTCCATACATATGACTCCCTGTCATGTGTCTCAAAATCGAGTCGTTATTCCACATACACTTCCTTGTCAACTACACCATTCAAGAATGTTGTCTTGACATCCATCTAGTGTATCTTCCATTTCATCACTTGCCTCGTATTTCTCTATGCTAACATCTGCAACATGCTTGATCTTATAGATCCACTTGGAAGTCACCACAGACTTCCCTTCTGGTCTTGGGACCACATCCCAGACATCATTCTTCATGATCGACTGGTATTCCTCGATCATGGCATCCTTCCATTACAACATCATGGATCCTGGGAACTTCATATTCTTCAATATCTTCGTCAGGTAGTTTTCTTGAACTTCGTCGCTGGAACAAATGTTGTTGTCCTTATTTTGTAGGTGATTGTACACGATCTTTCCTACAAGTCAAATTCAATTGCATGATTAGAAACTTCCCATAGTTTTTCAAAAACACATTCTTATGCATAAAGACATATGTCATACAATCATGCAATTATCTTAGCCAATGTTTCAATACAACATTTATCCATATCCCATAACTTTCTAGATGCCTTCCATCTCTACCAAAACATTGTTAAGAGTGTGCACAACTCCCAACATATCGTACAGTACCATAGGCCACTTACCCATTACTTGCATATTAGTAGTATGTTGTTCAATAATGCAACTTTTTTAATATGCATAATATACATCCTAAATCTAGTAACATAAGTATGTACATGATTGGACAACATCATTTAAGTAATCATACATATAATAAATGACAATTCAAATACTTATCTTTGTTTAGTTGTAGGGTGGACTCCCTCTCAATCTTTGCTTCCTTGCAGGAACTACTGGAGTGTGCTCCCTCTTGATCTTTGCTTCCTGGATTATCTGTCCTTGAACTTATATCCATCCTAGACCACTATGCATGTTTAAGTGTGCACTAGTGTCATCATTGTGTCATCCTCAAGATCTCATACATAATCATACATTCATTAGTATAATATCAATACTATCAAAACATTATGATTCTAAATAATCTTAAATATGTATGGTCATGATCATTTCATACATAGGTAATAAGCGTTAGTATTCAAGGTTTCAGGGAAGACTTCTTTTACTCATGCATATTCTTATTTGACCATAGGAGTCTTCGAGTTTGTCATATCATTAATCAAACTATGAAGCATAATATGCATAAACCCTTGATCACTTAAACTTCTAACTTCAAGAATAACCATCCAAAAATATAAGATCCTAACACAAGGTAGGATTCTAACTTGATATAGGAAAAACATACATGGTTATCATGTTTGCTAGTTATGTCTAACATACCCAAACAATGTCTTCTTGTTCTCTTCAATGACTTGTGCTTAGTAACCGGCATAACTCATAAGTTAACCATTGTAGAACCAAAATTATACATACCTCGTAAGTAGAGCTTCTATGTGATCCATGACTATGGATGAGTCTTTATCTTCATGTCACCATGGTCATATGTTCTTGATCTAGAACTTGATTTGTACCTTTCATGTTAGAGGACAACATCATCCTCATACAATACCACAATGCATTAGTACAATCATAAGTGTCATAACCCTAGTCAATGAATGTCTTCTATCATTCACATGCATTCATACTTTTACTAGGGTGATAAAACAAGTCCAAAATTAATCAATATTGTACTAACCTCAATAATATGAATACAAACTTATCATAACCTTAATCATGAACAGATTTCAAAAACATACTCGTATCTCTTCAAGTCATACCTGTCGAGATTACTTGTAGCATTCTTATGTAAGGCCTTAGCCTCATCTCCCATTGGAACTGGAACTTCTTCACTTATGCAGGTGTCTAATTCATTATCTTCTAGGATTCACCCAATCCACTTTGATTTGTTGAAACTGCATCTGGAGCTGGATTAGGGTTTGTCAGAGAAACCCTAAAAATTCAAATTTTGAATTTCAAACTTCTAAATGGATGGAAATATGTGCCTTGCTGAGCTGATCAAGCTGGTATACTTCAATTTTGAAAACTGCAAAATTTGACCCCTCAAAATTGTCTTTGAAACTTCTGTATCGTCTGGACAGGATCCCGAACTAGGGTTTGATAAAGGCCAGTCTTCTTCCCATCCAAAAGGTTTGATCTTGTGTTCTAAACTTCAATTTTTCTTAAGAGCTTCCATCCGTGGTCACAGATTTCAAAAATTCCAACTTTTGCAGAAGCCCTCATTTTCCACCTTTCCAATCAAAATCCCGAACTAGGGTTTGATCAAGCCCGACCTTCTACCCAACCAAAAAATTTGATCTTGGTCTCTAAATTTCAATTTTGATGAGGAGCATTCAACCGTGGAGTCCGATTCCAAAAATTCCAACTTTCTTTGAAGCCCTAAATTCCCGCAGCAGTGACAAGCCAAGAATGAAGGTGCTTAGAAACCAATTCTGTTTTGACTAAAATATGCAACTGATTGTTTCTGGTGCATCTTTGAAATTATGAATCCACAGGGTATGAAACTTCGATAGCCTGACCTGTCATCTTTCCAACCCCACATTTCTGACCTCAAATGGATTCTCCGAGAGAGAGATATGCCAAATGTCGCAATGTGACCTGTTTATGGGATAAAACAAGATAGAGAACTTGTACGGAGTGCCACATGTCACTGGTTCAACTTCGGCCTCTAAAAAGTGGACCTATTTATGACTAAGATCTGGAAGAGGTAGAATCCCTAACTTGTATGGATCATAAAACAAAAAGTACAGTGAATTAGATGTTGTGCTTCCGACACAAGGTACATGGGGATGTTATCTTCGACTTGTAGAATTTTAAGAACCTGAACCTTCGCCAAAATGGATTTATAGCGAAAGTGCCACAATGATTGGTTTTTTCTATATCAAGCCCTAGTTTCCAATTTGTCGCAAGTGCAACAAGTGTCATAAATGCCATACCATGCCTTCCTTCAGGCTAGCTCTGATACCATGTTATTTTTTCATCATTTAATTCAATAGATCTAGGATATTAACTGAAAGAATAACATGTACAGCATATCAAGCATAAGAGACAAGAGACAAGAGACACAAAACATTTCACCGAGAAAAACCAAGAAGGTGAAAAACCCTGCAACTTCCTCAAAGATAGAATAAGCATCAATACAAGGATCACCATGATCAAACCCAAGAGATATATATCTTTAGCAGCATACTCCTCCTCCACTTGTGCGCACTCCTCCTCTCTCTCACTAATGCGAAGTGAGTGAAGAAGAGAATGTGTAAAATGAGAGAGACACACTCTCTATTTATACACTAACTTGAATTGCCTTTTACCTCTAACTAGGTCGGCCCCAACTTAACCACTTAACATAATACTAACTGGGCCGACCCCACTAGGGTGATCTAATAACCCTTTAACCCACAAGACTCATACAGGGCCAACCCCATCAAGGTGGTCTAATAACCCATCAAGTATAAGTTACGACACTTACAATATAACTTGCGACACTTACAAGTACAACTGACGACACTTCCAATCGGAGGAAAATACATATCCATTGGGGATATAATAAAGTACAAATACAATATACAAGTGGAATATCTTCTGAAGTTACAAATACATCGACAATCCTTCTCAATCTTACACATCTTGAATATCAGGAGGACAAATTTGAATATGGTGAGTAATTCTTGAATGGAGTTGAACTCGCCTCATGTTCATTAGCCCCACCTCCAAATGATGACCCCTCAATTCATCTTGTGTACCAAAGAGGGTGGACGAGGTGGTCCATAATTCATTATAGGTCTTCCTCGCTTGAATGTGGTACAACAAATCTAGAGAAACATAGGAACAAAGCATCCCATTTAAAGGATTTTTGTGATGTAACTTCTCTTGATTCTGTATAAATGTTAGCCTTTTCTTCTTTTTCCATGGAGCTTTCACTTTCTTCAATGTTCTTCTCAATATTTGGTTTTGTCTTCAACTGAGCAAATGTTTTGTCCAGAACTTCCTTCAGAGAGAGGATCTTCAATTCTTTCTTTTGACAAATTTCTATCTTTTATTGGAGTTGTCTTGTTAGGTCTTCTTCAATTTTCTTTATGTCTTCTACCTGTCTTTTCAGATTAATGATATTGCCTTCCATCCATCTTTTTAAGTTTTGATCTTCCGTGTGAGATTTTTGCAGTTCTCCTTTTAGGACTTGATTTTATTTTCTGATCTCTGAGAGTTCCTTTTCAAATTCAAAATTTGTCAGACATACCTTTCATCATTTTATCTTCAAGGATTTGATTTCAAATTCTTGTTTTCTTCTTAGTTTCTCTTCAATCTCGTGATTGAAATGAATTCCCCTTTTGTCACTTGAATCTTCTTTCTAACTGGCAGTAATTTCCTTTTGTATTTTTTCAAGTAAGGTATTGATCTCACAATCTTTGTCCTGAACTTTGCGAGTCAATATCTTCTAGTTGTCTTCTGAGCTTGTCAATTTCTTCTGATTGTCTTTTATTTTCAGTAGGAGACTTCTCAAGTTTATCTTTCAGAGAATTGGATATGGCTTCTTTGATTTTGATAGCTTCTTCGTCTTGGAGATTTAGATCAATTATAGTCTGTGTGGCCTTCTCAAATTCTTCTAGATTCCTCTTCTCGGATTTGTCTAATTGTGTTATATTTTCACAATTTAATTCAAGATTATCTAGGATCTTATCTGAGAGAATAACAAGCACAACATTCAAACACAATAGACAAGAGACACAAATTTTTTCCTAAGGGAAACCATAAAGGCGAAAATCCTGCAACTTCCTCGGAGATAGAATGAGCAACAATACAATAAACCCCAAAAGTAGAAATGGTCATCAGCATCTTCTCTCTTCTCCACTTGTGCGAACTTGTCCTCCTACTCACTTATGCGAACTTGATGAGTGAGTGAATGATTAAATAGAGAGGAACACCCTATCTATTTATACTTTAACTTTCACTTGGCCTTAACCCCAAACAAGTCGGCCCCTAAGTGTAACTAACTGGTCCGACTTCTCTGGGAGAGTCTCATAACCCATGATGACTCAACTCAGGGCTGGCTTCTCTAGGAGAGTCTAGTAACCCTTCAAGTACAATAATAACTTTCCCAATCAGAGGAATAAACCTCTCTGTCAGAAGTACAATAATAACATATGAATATAATATAAAAATACAAGTGAATGTCTTCCGAAGTTACAAATACATTAACACTCCCTCTTAACTAGGAAGGTATTCTCTTGACGCAATCATCAGCACAAGTCTTCGTCGATGGATCATGATCAAAGCTGGATCATCATCGTCACTAGTGCTGCTATCTCGACCATCAATCTCCAATCTACTCGTCATAGGAAGTTCTACAGAGCCAGCCCTTTTTCATGCTAGATGTAGGCCTAGCCTCCATGTAGGTCTTCATCATCTCTGCGAGCAATCCATCAAGTATGTACATCTCAAGATTTATTATATGCCACTACAAAACCTGAAAGATCTCCCAGGAATGACTATATGCCTCTGCAAAACCTGAAGGAGCATCCCAAGATTGATTATATGCCTATGTAAAACCTGCAAGATCTCCCAGGACTAATTATATGCCACTGCAAAACCTGAAGGAGCGTCCCAAGACTGATTATATGCCTATGCAAAACCTACAAGATCTCCCAGGACTGATTATATGCCTATGCAAAACCTGTGTACCCTATTGTCTCATCACCACCTCCAAATCATCTCAATGTCAATGGAGCACAGCCCAGATGCACGTCAAACAACACTTACATCACCCGACATGGGAGAACAAATCTACCACCACTCGGGAAAGGCTCCAACCCTTACATCTACACCATGGGAGGACACACCTACCACCATGTGAGAATGGCTCTTGTGCATCTGCATCTTTCGGACTCATCACTTCCCCTTGGAAGGAACCTCGATCTGGAATACACCAAGCTTCTCTCTGAAGTACTCGAACTTCACTCTGTCTAGCGGCTTGGTCAACACATTGGCTATGTGCTCGTCTGTCACAACATACTGGAGCTTCACTGCCCCTCTCTGTACCATATCCCTGATATAGTTATACTTGATCTCGATGTGCTTCGACTTTTCATGGAACACCGGGTTCTCAGACAAATTCACACAACTCTAGTTGTCGCAATATATACAAGTCACATCCAACTGGAGATCAAACAAATCAGACAACAGATTCCTCAGCCATACTACCTCACAACTAGTCAAACAAGCTGCGACATACTTTGTTTCGGTTGTACTCAATGCCATGCAGGACTGCTTCCTGCTAAACCAAGAGATCACACTTGATCCCATACTGAAGCAACACCCCAAAGTTCTCTCCCTATCAATGGCACTACCTGCCCAATCCGAATCAACATAACCCTCCAGGTTAATCTTCTGATTCGCATCATACTTGAGCCCATAATCAACCGTACCCTTCAGGTACCCCAGAATATGCTTTGCAGCAATCAAGTGAACATGTCTCGGATCAGTCAAGAACTGGATCAATGTGTTCACGTCAAAGCAAATATATGGTCTCGTATTCATCAGGTACATCAAGGATCCAATCATCTGATGATACATCGTGGCATCAACCGACTCTGATGAAGCATCACTCAATAGCTTCAGGTTCGATGCCATAGGTGTGGCCATGGCCTTGCAGTCCATCTCCCGAACCTATTCAGGATCTCTACTGCATACTTCCCTTGTCCAAGTAAGATTCCATCTACACTCTGCCACACCTCCATGCCTAGAAAATAGTGCATCATACCCAAGTCCTTCATCTCAAACTTGGCAGCAAGCTTCCTCTTCGTGTCAGCAATCAACCCATCCTCACCTTTCACAAACAGGTCATCTACATACAGTAGGAGTATCACTGGGTTCCCTTCCTACCCCTTGTAGTAAAGGTTGGAATCCGTTGTACTCTTGGTAAAGCCCAAACTAGTCAGGAAGTTGTCTATCCTGTCGTACCACGTCTTGGGTGCCTGTTTTAATCCATACAAGGATTTCTTCAATTTGCACACATGAGTCTCCCTGTCATGTGTCTCAAATCCGAGTGGCTTCTCCACATATACTTCCTCTTCGACTACACCATTCAAGAACGTTGTCTTGACATCCATCTGGTGTACCTTCCACTTCATTACTGTAGCCAATCTGATGGAAGTTTATCTGGCTATAGGTGCAAATGTTTCCTCATAGTCTATCCCTTCTTTCTGGGAGAAGCCATGTGCCACAAATCTTGCCGTGTGTTTCTCTATGTTGCCATCTACAGCAGCTTGATCTTGTAGATCCACCTGGAAGTCACAACAGACTTCCATACTAGTCTCGGGACCACATCCCATACATCATTCTTCATGATCGACTGGTACTCCTCGAGCATGGCATCCTTCCATTCCTTCTTCTCAGCTGCTTCCTCATAGTTGGAAGGTTCTTTGTCAATGATGTCATACAGCAGGGATACATAGCTGGAGTATGGCCTTGATCTCTTTATTTCTCTGTGCATTCCTTCTAGAGCACCATATCTCTCTACATCTTGAATTGCCTCTCATACCCATGTTGGTTTCCTCTTGTGAGAGTTCTTCTCACGTGGTGGATCTACAGGTTCCTATGGGTCTTCCATCTTGCGTTCTTCATGATCTTCTGGATTTACTTCATTCATTGTTGTATCTCGGATCCTGGGTACTTATAGTTCTTCAATGTCTTCAATAGGTAGTGTTAGCACTAGTTTTGGGTTAAATAGGTGGAAAGGGTTTGATCCCTGCAAATAATGAGTAAGGTGGTAGATTACAGAGTCGTATGACCCAGAAGGCTGCAAATAAGAGCTCTGAATGTTTCTATCTAGGTTCGGAATGAAAAGGGTTGAAGATCTTAAGTTTTAACATTGCAAATGAGGGTAAATGTAAAAACATGCTCAAGGTTATGTGAAGGCACCAATGAACGGAGTAGATCTATGGTGGTGGAGATCAACGGCCATAAGCGCTTTTCGCAAAAGTAAGATGGAGTAGTTTGGGTATGGGTGGAGCTTTGTTAACCCACAAACAGATCGACGGATGGAAAAAGGATCTACGCTCATCAAGTGGTTCGCTAATTAGACATGCGCGAAGAAATGAACTTTTCAAATCTGCGAAGTGGCGATAGGCTCCACATGTTTTGACGGCGTAGATCTAGCGGAGATGAGCATCAATGACGGGCATTTTGTTCGCAAATTCAACATGCACGAACAACCAACACTTTTCATATTTGCGAGGCTTGGTAGGGACCGCGTCTTTGGATGGTCAGGATGCGGATAAGATTCAGATCGACGATCAACAATGGCTTCGAGGGTTAAAGGTACGAGGAGGCATCTTTCTGAAGGAGGAATACTGCGGAAGAATGTGGAGTTAAACAGGGAAAGAGATCAACGGCACAGAATCAATCATGCAGATGGATGGCTCGAAGAATTCCTTTATCGCAAGAGGTGAAAGAATGATATGAAAAGATAAATAATATAAAATTGAAATGCACGGAGTTTCAGGTTCTTGTTTGTCATGTGCATTGGAAAGCGAAAGACGATGATGGTGCAGAAAGCAGCCACCTCAAACACAAATCTCGAACCAGCTGTCACTGAACCAGGTAAGCCTCTTGTCCTCTCAGAAAACTATTTAAATGGCTAATCTTGGAGAAGTAGAACCCCTGGGTTTTGAGCACCAGAAAATAGAGGAACTGTTAGAAGACAAGGATGTTGAGGTCTATGACACTATATTGACTAATGGACCTATTGAAGCAGTAAAAGATAGATTGATGCTGATTAGGGACCAAGGTATAGATGTGCATAAGGTATACAGGTCATTTTTCCAGTTTTTCTCATTCGACCAAACCCTAAACTTCCCCGAATTCGTCGACTGGTGCGCTAGTAATTACTCCTCCTCTGAGAGGGTAATTATGGATGCATCCAGTTCGAAGATCTTGTGTCATGTCAGCCCTATCATTATAAGAAAATCCCTGTCAATTCCTGATGAATTCAGTCTGAAGTCCAAAGATTACAAGGAAGAATCCCTAATTCAGTATTTTAGACAGTCTACAGTTGAGTTAAAGCAAAGTTTATTCAGGGTTTTCCTAAAACCTAGTGTCTCATTTCAGGACCAACCTTCCCCATTCGAAGTCAGTCTCTTTACTGAGGAATCTACGTGTGTCATAACCATGCTAAGACAATTCTTAGGATTAGACGCAGATATGTATGTCATTGAGCCCTTGATGAGTCTGTTGTTCGTCCTTAGCACCTGCTCGTTAGATTCTAACCAATCATTCCAGTGTCCTTGCCTTAAGTTTGATGAATCCCTAGCTGATAATATCCATTCTCAGCTAGTGGACTTCCACAAGACCATAAGTTTTAGGTTCCAAGCATATTTGTTGAGGATGTGCTTGTCATTTAATGAGGAAAATTTGTAGCTTCCTGAAATGCTCCTCACAAAGGAAACACGGACATATTACAACAAGTTCATGAACAACCTCATGTCAGAGGTTTATAATGTTTTTTATCAGAAAAGATTGCCTAGGGTGTTAATAGAGATGAAGGAGATGTTGCAGCCTTTTCCTAAGAAGAAAATTGGAGATTGGTTTCTCTTGAAACATGGCATAGTGATCAGAGTATATGGGTTTTCTCATTCACCTTACGTACTACCATCATTTTTAACTCCTAGAGTGTTTTCCCTAGAATTGATCAGGCAAAAGTTAAGGGTAGAAACTGAACATTTTCTAGATCATAAGAAAGCTTCAGACATCACATTTCCATGGGTTGTAGGCCCATTCATCATTAAGAATAAAGCTTCCCTTTCAGCTATTGATTGTGCATTAAGAGAAATGGGATTCCAAACAAAAGCTGCCATCAACTATGACCCCCATCACATTATTTCCAACAGAAGGCAAGACAGTAAAAGAAAGGGATTTGTGCATTTTGAGCTTGCAGGTATGGCAGAGACTGCTAACTGGTTGGAATATCCCAACAAAGGTCAGATGGATGTAGATACACATGAAGACTGCACTTCTTTGGTACAGAAATCCACATCACCACTGTCTGGCACCTCCAGCTTGGTCCCAGCAGTTGGAGCAATTATACCCTTAGACAGTTGCTCTAAGAGATCCAAAAAGATGGAAGTTTTTGATGCCATGGACATAGAGGATGAGGACACAGAAAGAGCCCCAAAGACACAAAAAGTGGAAGAGGCAGGGCAACAAATTGTACAGATGAAGACTGGTTCTAGGTAAGAAGAAGCAGGTGAAGGCCAAAGTACCTGCCTTCGAAATCAAGGAGGATGTATTTGATAAAGCAACTACTGAGCCTGCTGCACAAGGAAAAAGTAGATCAGAACTGTTGGTTGAATATAAAGGGGATAAAGATGCAGTTTCAGAAGAATCAAAGTTGCATGCTGAAGTTAGACAGATCTCCAACAAAAATGTACCCTTAGTCACCGCCAGGAGCCATGCTTAGAACACCCTGAATTTGGCCATAGCAACCAAAGATAAGGCTACTGAGGTGAAAATGAACCTAGAGGACATTCCCATTCCTGACATGATCCATCTACATAAGGAGACTGAAGATGTTATTTATGCTAAGTTGTTGAAAGTTGCATTAGAACTGTCCAAATTGCAATCCAGTAAGGATAAGATTGGGAATCAGCTTAGACAAGAAAGGGTTCAAAGAATAAATCTCACCAGGCACAAATAAAAAAGTTGCAGACAACATTGTTGGCTACTGAAGACCAAAAAGACAAAAGGGAAAGCATACAAAATCTGCTGAATGAGAAGGATAATACCATTCAAACACTAAAGAAGAAACTAAAGATTCCTTCCACTCGGTTGATAGAAGCATCTAAGCTGACAGAGCTTGAGAAGAAAAGAGAAGAGTTGAAAAGTGAATTAACAGATTGTAAAGCAAAATTATTGAAGTTTGAAGAGAAAGAAATGCAGTGGCATAGGGATATGTCCCTTATAGTGGAGAGCGAGAAGAATCTAAAGGCTAAAGCTGAATATTTGGAGAAGAAATTGCAGGAGAAAGGTAAAGAGTTAGAGAATATGATCACTCTTCCTCCATTGAGTCTGGTGATTTGTCTATCATTCAAGCTATGGCACAGGTAAGCCTGAAAGACTTGGAACTAGTGAAGTTGCAGAAGCAGAACACAAATATGGAAAGCATGGTTTCAAAGGAAGAGCAAGAGAAAAGGGCTTGGGAAGCCAAATACCAAGAGATACATGTTAAGAATGAAGAGTTGGTGAAGCAGGCTACAGGTCAAACATCACTGCAGGAAGCAAAGCAAGTAATCTGGGATGATGTTATAGCTGAAGCAAAAAAATTAAGACCCTATCTTGATTTTATTTTAGACAAGGAGGCTGTAATTAAATTGGCCAAACAAAGTGTAACATCAGTGAGAGAAAAGTTGAACAAGAATCCCATTGAATGTGCTACAAATGCCATAGAGTTTTTGAATGGGTTAATTGAGGATGAAGTGAAAGCAGCTAATATAAAGGACAGATTATCTACCATTATTTGGGCCAAGAAGGTGGAAAATAAACATCAGCAGTTAGGTACAATTCAGGCCAAGATAGACATTATGGCACACCAATTGAAGCTCTTTAGGGATATGTTTGATCCTCAGTTTACTGGATAGGATCATGTTACAGCCGAGAAGCATTTGAGAGCCTTTGAAAACTTTGTTGATAGTTTTGAAATATTACATGATGTTGTCATGAGATTATTTTTTAAATCTTTGGCTGGAGATGTTGCTTTCTGGTTTAGAAATTTGGAAGATCATTCCATTTGTTCATGGACTGAGTTTTATCATTCATTTTCGAGATTCTGGGGAGAGAATAAATCCTTCGATCAATACCTACTGAGTTCTCTTCCTTGAAGAAGAAGAGAAATGAAACTATCATTGAATTCAACAGAAGGTTTCACAATATTTATTATAGCATGCCTATTGAAATACGGCCTACTGAGATTGTTGCTATGATACAATACACAATGGAACGACATCCCGATCTATTATTATACCTCAAAGAAAGAAATTCGCCATCCTTGCAGCAGATGTTTGTTGATGCAAAGGAAGTGGAGAACAATCTACGGGATTTTCGCAAGCTTCATGATCAAATTCTTGATAAAGATTCTAATGTGCAGGAAATGGAAGAAGTGTATGAATAGCAGGGATCAACCCTGAGGTTTTATTCTTGTCGAAATGTTGATATGTCATCTTCAGATTTATCCTTAACTCCAACTATTAAAATCAGTGAATTAGATGTGTCAGCTATCAGTCATGTGAAAGATGCATCTACTTCTCAATTGCATCAACACAATGATTTCATATATGCAAAAGAAAATTCTTTTGGTTCAAAATATAAGAGTTATTTTACTATGAATTCTCTGAATGATTTTCATAAGGATGATCATGCTTATCAGCAAGAGGATAAGTTTGCAGCGAATAAGGATAATTTCCTTTCAAATCAAGCTACTGCTCCTCATTGTCTTGCTGTTGGTATTAAAAATCCACTGCCATTTTTAACTTTCAATGATTTTATGATTTTATCTCCTCAAGTTTCGATCAAGGATTTTATTTGCAGGCAGAGAATGAACTTAAGGATGTTAATGCCGATCAGATCCATGAAGAAACAGTTCAGCAGAAATCATATCTCACCGTGCATGATGTTCCAGCTCTTGAAATTGATAAAATGGTATTGCAGCCTCTTGATTCTCATGATTGTCTTGATATTTTAAATGATGCTCAAGTATTTCATGCCCAAGAAATAAATCAACAGTTTCAAGAATTTGTGGTTGTCTCTGATTGCAACATCCATGGGTTGTTTCAAGAATATTATGGGTTCATGAATGAATCAGAAAGTAAAGATCAGTAGTATGGTCTTCTATATCAACTAGAACTCTGTCATGTTTTTCAAGATCCGGTGGCCACTTATATGGAATCAATCTTTCCAGAAGTCTTCAAAATTGCAACTTTGAGCCCGCAAACAAATTATAGAAACAGGTATAAGTTGTTACTTCAGTCTTGTTTGCAAAGTTTATATTATTTCCGTATCTTTTCACTCAGTGGCAAGGAAGATAGCCAATCTGGCAGTCCAATTTTTGTTTGGCTACATTGGAAGTTAGTATATAAATAATCAGCTTGATGTCTGCAAGGTAGGTGTAGAAGTTGTAAATAAATAAGCTCATTTTTTAGCATTGGATTTCAGTTTGGAGTTCATGAACTAGTTTTCAGTAAGCAGTTTGGTTTGTAGTTGTATTGGATTAAAGTAGTTCATATGGCTAATAAGACTCCAGCCCAATGGATACAAGGCACTAGTGTTTCTTATTCTTACTTGCAAAGCAATTTTGGTTTGCGGAACAGGGTCATTTCAGATCTTGCAGGGCAAAACAAGTTGTAGCCTTTGGTTAGCAGTGAATGGCAGGAAGGACAGGGTACAAATGTAAGAGATGGTTTCAGGAGAAGGCACAAGGTCTAAATGTTCTTGGCAGCTCACAGGGAGCATGCCATCCCCAGCCAGAGCCAGATGTTGTCACCAGATCTGCTCCATCAAATTTTTTAGTTTCCCATATCACATACCCATGCCAAGCTTTAAGCTATCACAACCTCTAATTTACCATCCGACCGTAAGACCTACACACATGTCCAATCATCAAACCATGCACCAAGTAAAGGCCCACATGGAGCCATGGTATAAATATGCACTACGCGTTGATGTTTTATGTTGATGCATATGGGATTATTCTCACCATGCAAGATAAAAGCAACCAATTGCAAGCACGCATCCAAGTTTGGCCATTGAATTATATATAGTCACCACACAAAGAGATTGAGCCCAAGTTTAAATGCCAATCGTATCCATAGAAGCGTGAAGAAGCTTATGCCAAAATCATTGATGCAGAGGCCAGATTTCTTCTCTTTGTCTTGCTTTGTGGGGTGAATTGCAATGGAAGAATTGATACAATAACCATTAAGCTACAACAATACAAAGTATGAGAATTCAAGATTCGTTCACTTATCATCATACACCACAAATATGTGACAGGTTATACATTGTACATTCAAATTAAGAAGGACTTCATTGATAGAAGTGAACCTGCGTATGGGGAAATTGTTGAATGCTGCTACAGGGAACCAAGTATATTATTGCATATTGGTAGTTTGATTTTGGTATAATGGAGCATACATTTTTTCATTTTGAGTTCACCAGTTTGATGAATTTTTGGATCGAGGCAGCGTCCATATAAAGAGCTGGAATCCAATGTGAAGGGAATGAAGTATGCAATATTGAAGTCAAAGAATGTAATGCAAAATTTGTTTAGCAGTGATTGAAGACATTTTAACTAGTTTTAAAATGCATGCTCGAGGTTGGGTTTTTCTTTCTATTTTTGCAACTAGTATCCTGGAATACGATGGAGTGGGGTTGGTATTACTGAATATGTTTTAGAGGAAACAATTATTAAAGCATCCAGAGATAGGTTATGTGAATCTAATAAATCTCTCACTTATAAAAATGGATAGCCAAGTCATTGAGTTTCTTCGAGATTCGATTCACAAAGCATTTATTTCAGTTCCTCAAAATCTCTTCATGAGGTCAACAATCAAATAAACAACCTCTAAATTTTAAGGAGAAAGATTTGCAGGTCAAAGTCATTTCCAGATTTTCAGATATAAATAAACAGGTGGCAGAGTACCCTGCTATTTTCAAAATTGCATCCATATTCAAAGAGATTAAAGAGCATCTTCAAGGGCCTTAGAACTTTTGATACACAAGATCGGTTATGGAACAAAAAATCTGGCAGTCAAAGATCAGTTACAGATTTTTTGCAATGATTCTAGATTGTTTATTATTAGATGTTTCTTCCACAAAATTTGGAAGGGTTGGTTAAAGAAGATTTTCTATTTAATTTGTCATAGGGGAATCTAGTAAGAGTTCCAGCCGAGGGCTGATAAGGTATTAGAGGTCAGACTGTTGTTCTGTTTTACAAGCATGTATTAATCATTTCCTTTGTTTATAAAGAAAGCTTTGAAGTGATTATGTGCGAACTGAGCCAGTTCCGTTTTAATATGAAATGATAAATTTTATGTTTTATTCATGACTTTTTCCTTGGATAGCTACTTCCTATACCAAGATTCTTATGAATGAATCATAGATTTGTTAAGGATCTGAAATAGAAACTGCTTGTTCCTTACATGAGTTCATTCTCGTAATTTTAAACCATAGCTTATTATGTTTATACATCTATTGTTCCATAATCTGATATATTAGTCTGATCTCAGTCATACCTATCTACTTTTCAAATTTGCAAATTTACCCATCCTTCCAATAGTTTTAAGATTTCACTAGCCATGCTCCTTCTGCAGTCAAGGAGCATCTTTTAGTGTGAACACCTGGCCTTGTTAAATAGTCAATGAGAGATCCCTCTCTAGAAAGAGAGAAGCCAACTCTCTTTCCTAAAGTTGGTTGTGTGGTTACCTTGAAGTGACCTTTCCCACAACCTTAAGGGTCATTTTGAGTGCTAACATATTGGAGTATGGTTCTTTGGCAATGATGTCACACAATCGGGCTACATAGCTGGAGTATGGCCTCGGTCTCTTGCTTTCTCTGCGCATTCCTTCTGGAGCATCGTATCTCTCTGCATCTTGAATTGCCTCTCGTACCCATGTTCGTTTCCTCTTGTGAGAGTTATTCTCACGTGGTGAATCTACAAGTTCATGTGGTTCTTCCATCTCGTGTTCTTCATGATCTTCTAGATTTACTTCATTAATTGTTGTATCTCGGATCCTGGGTACTTCTGGTTCTTCAATGTCTTCAATCGGTAGCTTTCTGGATTTGTGATATGCTGAGTCTTCGTCGAATGTTATGTCCTTGTTGATGTTGATCTTCTTAAACCCTGGAAAATATATTCTGTAAGCCTTCGAACTTTCACTATATCCCACGAATATACCCTTCTTTCCTGAGGGATCTAATTTTGTCCTTTTCTCCTTTGGGATATGTATGTATACTGGGAAGCCAAATATTCTGAGATGGTTGACTTCTGGTTTCTCGCCGGAGAAAGCTTCTTCCAGTGTCTTGTTGTCAAGTACTCTATGTTGCTTGGTTTTTCAACCAAGCATGTACAAGGATGCACCTATTAACTAGTAATAGCAGTCTCGAATGAAAAGCAAATAACAATAAACTGAATCTAATCTAACATTAACATGTATAAGAAAAATAAAAAACTTGATTGATAACAATAAGCAAATAAGACCAGAGATTTAAAAGAATTTGTTTTTGTCTTACCTCAAATGGTGAGGATGATGGTTGTTGAGCAACTCCAAGGTTGAGAAGCTCCAATGTCCAATGGTCTCTTCTTCTCCAAAGCTTCAATGGGACTCTTCAAACTCGAAATGGGAGGCAATGGCTCTCAAAGGGAATTTGGTAGCATAAGGATAGGATGAAATGTGGATGGAAAGTGAGGAGCCCCTATCACATTTTTATAGTTTTTGGTGATGGGAAATACCATTATGGTTTTGAGGAAACCAATGGTATTAACCAACATGGTTTAGGTCTCTTTTTCCCTCTTTTTCCTTTTTTGAATATTTTTTATATTTTTATTCCCTTTTAATATTTTTGGGGAATTTTGGACACTTTTTTAGGGTTTTTTGTGTTTTTTGAAGAAAAATATATATATTGAGGGGAAAAAGGCGTATTGTAGTATTTTTGGTGACCTTTTGATGGTTTTAGAGGCTCAAATGGTGGAAAAGTGGACAAATGGGTCATGTGAATAAGGGAATGAGCTAGTGAGCACTTTTTGGGTGTTAACAGATTGCCCCCTGATGTGTGAGGGCAGGAGCTCAACGTATGGCTGATAGACATCATAGTTCTTTTGTCTTTTTCCTGGGGTTTGGAGAAGAGAAGAGACCGGTTGGAGACTGGAGCAACGGCCCCTTGGAAGCTGTAACAACTGAAAAAATACATGGCCTCAAAATGAATGAGAAATAATCCATGATTATGGACAAGGCAGGCATACCCATGCTCATATTAAGACATAGACATAACAATTAGGCCCAAGAAGTGGGTCCTGAAAAATACATAAAAAATCTGATGGTACATCATAATGGTCCAGAGGGGACACAATGCTGGGATGTACTCATGGTTACACCATGACTGATCTCAATAACTGATACATTGGAATAAAGCAATAACCGTTCTAAATAAGGTATCAAAAGGGTTGATGAACTGCTGAAACTGAAGGTGTTCATCATCTATAGGGACTCAATGACTGTGAGTCAACTTCTGAGGAGTATTTGTAACTGTATACTCAAGAGAGTATAAAACTGGGGTACATATGAATACTGTCGCCAAGCGCAACCCGGATATCTATAGGAAAATGTAACTAGTTGTTTCCTTAATTAGACTCTCAAATTTGGTAGAGTCAAGTGATATTCGGGGTCTTCAACAAATAACTGAAAGGACCGATACCCTGTACGAGTCTCAACGATGCGATCAAGGTGTTGAAGTCGAGCATGTGAGAAACAATCATTTGGAGAGGCACTGAGGACTCCTTTCGAAATGATCCGTAGGCACTCATCATAAATGGTGATGAGTCCAAGGCACAGGGACCTCTGGGTCTATCCTCTGGAATAGATTTGGTTGGTGTCGACAGAGGGAGGCCAGCAACTACCAAGGCAATGATGTTTCCTTGATAGGAGCGCGAGGTGCACAACTGATATGTGATAGTACTGATGGTAGGACTTTCATATTGTGGGGATGGGAAATAACCGGGGTCATAGAGTGGGTGGACGCAAACTTCCTTTGTTCAGAGCATGATGACATGGCTGACCTGGCAACATGGGAAACTGACTTTTAGGTGTGAGGATCATAGCTTTTAAGGGATCAAGGCTATGTACTGTAGACTAGAGTGACTCTGGGGGGACAAGCTGGTAGATGCTTTTGGGAGACTCTCAGGGTGACATACTACAAAATACTCTGAACAAAGGCAACCATAATAGGGAAGCTGCCATATGAGTAGACATCATCTGTTGTGGCACCGGAAAGCACCGTTGGGTCCTTCTTCGTGGTTTTAATGAGCTCCAAGAAGGGATAAAAGTGTGCTCTAAAATGGTACTGTCATGTGGATTTATGCGAGCCCAGAACTGTTCATGCTCATGGTTGCTTTCAGTTTTAGAGAGTCTGAAAGCAGTAAGTAGACTCCAATGGTGTTCTTTTTCGTGCGTTAGTCTCCAAGGCCCGAAAAAGCATAAAATGATGCAAATGGAGAACTCTTCTAGCCAATGTGACTAGAGTATTCCTTTTTCATAACTAGTCTACGAGGTCCGGAAAAGGGGTAAACTTATACTAGATAGACGCCCTTTCAGATACTTTTAGCGAGCATGAAAGGAAGCAAGATTGCTCGACGATCTTTTCATTGTTTTAGGAGTCAGAAAAGAGCTTAACGGAAACTCCCTAAGTGCCTTTTTCGTAAAAGAATTGCTCGGGCCGAAAAAGGGATAAAATTATACCGAAAAAGAAGGTATTGGAGAGAGAGAGAAATGATCTCGACCATCGTCATGAGCACGAAAAACTGAATCTGACGACATAAAGATCGTAAAAAACGGGCAACGGTCGATGTGGCACGCAAACCAAGGCGACGAGGGGGCATGTAAAAAATAACCAAAAAATATGGGTGTGAAAGCGAGAAATGATCTCAAGAATCATCAAGAGTGCGGAAAACTGAATCCGGCGATATAAAACTCATCAAAAACGGACGATGGTCGATGTGGCACGCAAATCGAGGCAACAAGGGGCATGGGAAAAATGCCCGAAAATCTAGGCGTGAAAGTGAGAAATGATCTCAAGTATCATCACGAGCATGAAAAACTAAATCTAGCGATATAAACTCGTCAAAAATGGAAGATGACCGATGTGGCACGCAAATCGAGGCGACAAGCAGCATGGGAAAAATGCCCTAAAAATGGACCTGGTGGAATCGGGAAAAGGAGTGGCCTATCATGAATTTCTCGCTGTGCTGATTCCAATGGTGCCAACGGTTTGAAAAATGGACGTCGTATGATACCGAAATGGTTGATTGAAAAATGGTCAAATCTCTATAAATAGTGTGTGGGCCCAATGTGACATGTGTCATTGTTATGTGCGAGTTCCACAGAGCAATTGAGTGGGTCAGAGCATTTTTTCGATTTGTGGGAGATTCAATCGTTGGAATTTCGTTCTGCGAGTTTTAGGTAATCCTATTCGCCTTAACCTTTTCAATTATTTCCTTTCTGGTTAGTGGCGGGCCCCCGAAGGCCGTGAAATTCCACTTTGGCATTCCAACGTGGAATATTGCGAGTTTCAGCTCTTTTTCCACGATGAACATCATGGGTATGGGCTTGATACCCACGATGTTCATCGCGGCTAAGAGGCCAAAAGTCGCGAAGAGATTTTTTGGAAAAAAAATTGTTTTCTAAAAATTTTCCTTTGTTTTTTGGCAAGATGCTAAGGAGGTCGCTAGTATCGTGGCGAGAGCAAGAGATCGATGAGGACTTGATGGATCAGATTTGGACCGACCTGGGTGTCCGGGAGGCCTTGGCTGCTGGCAGGCTCCTAAAGTTCGCCAAGATTCCACCTATGCGTTCAGTCAGAGAGCTGCTAAACAAATTGGTGGGTTTCTGGGTTCCAGCAAAGGCTGCATTTGTGGTGGGGGGTGAGCGGTTAGAGATCACCCTTTCTGATGTTTATTTTCTTATTGGGTTGCCTCGCTCAGGGGAGGTAGGGGAGCTCCAACCGAGGATCCCTGCTGGGTTGGACATTGAGGATCTCTTGGAGATATTTTGTGTTTCGGGAGCTATTGCGTAGAACAGCGCACTAAGTCTGACATCTTTGCGGGAATGGGAGATGCGGGCGGTTGGGGCTTGTGTTCTACGTGTGTTGGGTGTCGCGGCGCCACATCGTTTGTATGGGGGGGAAAAGATGATGGTAGACCGTGTGTTGAGAGGGACCTACTTTTCCTGGGGTCAGATGTTTTTGGCCTATGTCCGGTGACATCTAGACAAGGTCAATCGAGAGGGGGGGAATTTTGCTATGCCTCCTTCCTTTGTTGTTTTTTCTTTGAGCGAGTACCGACCTTGCGGCCACGTGTGCCGGTTCAAGAGGGGTTGGTTATTGAATCGCGGATTGTGCGGTGGGGGGAGATGATGGCCCGGGGTGGTGGTGGTATCCGGCGTTTCTTTTCGACGGATATGTATGAGCAGTGGGAGCAGATCCCCCTGTTTATTGATGATTATCCATATGCTGGCATGGATTACCAAGGAGATCTGGAGATGCCTCAGGCTCAGGGGCAGGCCTGGGGTTTAGATGGTATGTCTTTGTTTTTTGGTTCTCTACTATATCATGTTTTTAGATGTTTTTGTTATGAATATAGCTATAGATATTTATATGATATTGACTTGGTTCACTTGTGTGATTGTGCAAATATTGGTCCGAGGCCACTAGCTGATCATGTAGGCCGTCGAGGACGGGCGATGGTGGTCGTTCCTCCACCTGTAGCGGTGTTGACTCCTCGTTTTCGAGGAGTTGTACGTCCTCGAGACGATGCCCTGGAGGGCATACGGGAGACTTTGGAGTTGCTTCTAGAGGGAGCCCCAAAGGAGGGCTAGAGGGACTTGGAACGGCACGTTATTGAGCGTTGTTTCAATGCTCCTCGTGAGTGGCGGTCTATCATGCTCAGAGTAGCAGTTAAGTCGACCGAGAGGAGGGCTCGGGATCAGGAGGATCTAGAGGAGCCAGCGGAGGAGGGGCCAGAAGATCCTAGGGATCATTATGACTAGTTGATCATATATTTGCCCCCAAATGCTAATGAGCATATGGAGATGTACCTTTTTGTACTTATGACATGGTGACTATTATGATGATATATATATATATATGTTTTTGGTATATAGTCATGTATGCACGTGGATGCACATCTTGTCTATTTGTTTGCCCGTGGAGGCATGTTTGATTTTTGTATGCCGGTGGAGGCACATGTTATGCACGTGGATGCAACATTTTAATTTTTGTATATGCCCGTGGAGGCATGTTTGATTTTTGTATGCCCGTGGAGGCACATGTTATGCACGTGGATGCAACATTTTAATTTTTGTATATGCCCGTGGAGCCACGTATTTGTTTTTGCCCGTGGAGGCTTGTCATATATATCTTGTGTAGCCCGTGGAGGCATGTCATATATATATGGTGTATGTTTATGTTTGTATGCCCGTGGAGGCACATGTTATGCACGTGGATGCAAATTTTGTTTTTTCTACATGGTTTGATTGGTGTGCCAATCTAGAATGTTGTTTGCCATATGGTCTGCTATACTATTGAGATTCCTTGGGACATGTGTGAATGAAATGGACTCAAACTGTCGAATCATTTGTTTAGTGCGCAGGAATTTTCTGAATAGACAGGGGTCGGGTACCTGATAAATATTGCTGAGCTGGGACACAAGGAGCTGGGAGTCCAAGAAAACACTAAGGTGACTTATGCTCATTTGGAGAGCAGCGGCCAAGAGACCGGTCACAGCGTCGTACTCAGCTTGGTTGTTTGTGGTGGCACCTATGCACACTTCGTTGATGTGGATCAACTCATGTGAAGGGGAATATATTACCCAAGCTGCGGAGGCGAGATTGGGAGACCAACGGCTTGCACCATCAACGAAGCCAACGTAGCAAAGTGGAACAGGATCCATCTGTGGTCATGCAGGAAAAACAAATTTTTAGGTTTTTGTATTTTTTGTAAAAAAGAAAATAAGACTGTACAATTGTGGACTGTGGTGTCCATCAGATTTTCTATGAGTAAAATCGCTTGAGGTACAACCCATTACGTGGGTTGCGTAGGGGGTTGCCTTCTGAATCGGTCATAATATATGCCCCTTGTCCGAGGCAGGTGTGTATAATGTATGGGCCTTGCCACATGGACACAAACTTTCCTTTTCCCGTTTTGTCATGAGCTTGATCATAGGCCAGTACAAGGTCGCCTTCACTAAATGCTTGTGGGTGAACATGTTTATCGTAATGAAGTTTAGATCTGTTCTTTGCAGCTTCGATTGTTTAGAGAGCTACGCGACGATCTTCGTCAGCCTGTTCTAAAAGAAGTAAGCGTTCTTCAATCATTGATGTATCGAGGAGAAGTTCTATGGAAATTTGTAATGTTGGTATTTGGCATTCAATGGGGAGGACAGATTCCACGCCATGAACTAAATGGAATGGGGTAAATCCAGTGGCAGTCTTGGTCGATGTGCGATAAGCCCATAATGCGGGAAAAATCATGTGATGCCAATTGGATTTATGTTTGTCAACGGTGCATTGGAGGATAGTCTTCAAAATTTTGTTATCAGCTTCGACTTGGCCGTTCCCTTGGGGGTAGTAGGCGGAGAAGAAATGGTGTTCAAACTTAAGGAGTGTGGATAATTCTCTCCAAACGGATTCTTCGAAGTGAGATCCGTGGTCTAAGACGAGTTGTTTTGGTACTCTGAAACGAGCAATAACATGGTTGAGGAAAAAACGAGCTGCAGTGTCGGCTTTGCAATTGTAAGTAGGCATGGCTTCCGCCCATTTGGTAAATTAATCTACAGCCACAATAATGTGTTTGTGACTGCCGACTGATGTGGGATTGCAATCCATGAAGTCGATGGCCCATTTTCAAAATGGTCCAGCGGTGACGACCGGATGAAGGGGGACGGGGGGGGGGGGGTTTCTTGCCTTTGGGGCAAAGAGCTGGCAGTTTTGGCAGTGTTTGACTGCTGTGATACAATCAGTGAATAATGATGGCCAAAAATAACCTGCGCGGATTACCTTTTGGGCGGTGGCCATTCCTGAAAAATGGCTGCCGTAGGCACCGCTATGACAGTCGTTAAGGACTTGTTCTGCTTCATCTTGGGAAAGGCATCGTCGTAAGATTGTGTTGACGCCACGTCAATAGAGGACATCACCCAAGAGGAGATAACGGGGGGCATGGTGATGGATGCGACAGCGTCCATCACGGTCGATGTTGGGTCGAAACTTCTGTGTGCGGAGGTATACCAAAATGTCGCCATACCAAGGGTCGTCTGACGAGATGATGAACAAATGTTCGTCGATAATATCAGTATGGATAGTTGTTCATGACGACGATGATGGTAAGTCCGTAATGAGTTGAGCGAGTGCTAATGCTTTGGTGCTCTTCGGGGTTTTAAAAGTTAGGTCATATTCTTGTAAGATAATCACCCATTTGGCAACATGGCCTTGTAGAAGGTGACGATTCAAGAGATAGACCATTGGATTGGAATTGGCCACAACCGTGGTGTGGCTGAGGAGAATGTAATGTCGCAGCTTTTGTACTGAAAAGACGACGGCGAGGGCCATTTTCTCTTCATGTGGGTAGCGGAGTGGTGGGCCTGACAAGGTCTAGCTCACATAGTAAATGACATGCTCTTGGCGAGCGGAGTCTTCTTGGACGGGTACTCCGAAAACGGCGTAATCTGATGCCGAAATGTAAAGGGTAAAGTCTTTTGTGAAATTTGGTGGAGAAATCAATGGGGCACTTGTAAGTGCTTTCTTCAGGTCTGTGAAGGCTCCTTCTGCTTGTTCGTCCCATACAAAGCGGGTATGAAGACGTAGCAAACGGAGGAAACCGTGTACTGTGGTGGCATAGTCTAGGACAAAATGACAAAGGAAGTTGGATTTCCCCTGGAGGCTTTGAAGTTGTCTTAATGTACGTGGTGAGGGGAGGTCCACTATGGCTTGAACTTTTAGAGGGTCAACGGTGATCCATTTTTTTGAAATGACAAACCCCAGCAGGCGGCCTGCTATAATACAAAATACACATTTAAGCAGATTCAAGCGGATTTTGTATTTGCGGCAACGCAAGAAAACTTGTCAAAGATCTTCTAAATGGTCAGATCGTTTCTTAGATTGGGCGGTGAGGTCGTCTAGATAAACTTTAATGATTTTATGCAGATCATGAAAGCAATAAGTCATGGCGCGTTGGAAAGTGTCTCTCGCATTCTTGAGACTGAAAGGCATGACGCGATAGGTGAAGGTGCCCCATGGGGTAGTAAAAGAGGTCTTGTATTGATCTTCTTTACGGATTTTGATTTGGTTGTATTCGGAGAAACCGTCCATAAAAGAAAGTACCTCATGCCCTGCACACTCATCGACTAATTGGTCAATAAATGGTGTGGGGAAGTTGTCTTTGGGACAAGCTAGGTTGAGGTCACGGAAGTCAGTACAGATGCGGATGGTGTCGACTTTCTTATTGACTGGTACTGGGTTTGAAACCCAGGTGGTATATGCAATCAGGTATATGAAACCTGCTGCTCGAAGCTTCTCGATTTCTACTTTGACGGTTGGAAGCTTGGATGGGTGAATGGGACATTGTTTCTAGCGGACCAGTGATATGTTGGGCCAAGTGTCTATGTGATGTTCTACTATGGTAGGATCAAGACCAGGCATCTCGGTATAAGACCAGGTGAAAACATCTCGAAATTCTTGGAAGACTTTCTTATAAGCTTGGGTTTCTTTCTCAATGCATGAAGCGCCCAAAGAGATAAGCTTAGGTTTTCCGGGGGTGGTGGAGATGTCGATTTTTATAATGGGCGAAATGTTAGCCATGTTACCTTCCTCGAAGGCTTCTGGAGCTGGTATTGGATCTTTGAACCAATCGACCTTGGTTGGTAAGAAGTCCTTAGACTCAACAGATAGTTGGTTTGTCGTGGTGGACGTAGACGTTTCAGGGAGGAAGTATGATCGATGGTGCATATCATCCCAAGGGTAGTTCGGTGCAGTGAGTGTTTCTAGGATTTCTTCATCGGTACGGAAGTAGTGTGACCACAAATTAACTAGCTCGGGTTTATAGGTAGTTGAAATCATGTAAATGGTATTGATTTCTTCTGAATGGGACGATTCTGGAGGGAATATTTCCTCAATAAGTGGTGGGGATATCTCTAGGTCAATGTTATTCAACTCGTACAGTGCTGCTCTGTAATCTGAGAGATCAGGGCAGTGATGTGAATAATGGCCGTAGATTCCGCATATTGCACAAGGATTGTTTGTGCGCAATGATTTATCACGAGGTTGAGGGGGAAGTTCTAGTTTGACTACTGGAACGTTGGTGTCGTCATCCAACATATTCATGTGTTCTTGAAGTGCTGGTAGTTGTGGACATAAATGGGTGGCGTGGCCAATATCGTCACACAAGGAGCACTTAGGGAGCACACGGGTTGGGGGATTCTTAGCTAATTTGGGCGTCACTGGGGGGGTGCGAGTTGTGGGTGCAGTGTTGTAGGTTGGTGGATCTCTGCCCCTAGTGTTGCGGGATTGAGGGGCGACATAACTGGATGTCGATGTAGTGCCCCCTGTTGGAATCGATCGGTTTTGGGGGTTGGAAACACCAGGAGGTGGGCGATTTTGGTGGTTTGGTATGCCAGGTGGTGGATGGTTTCACATATTCATAGGTTGTACCGGTTATAAAACAACGGTCGGAGTCGGTGGGGGAGTTGGGGAAAGTAAGTACCATACAGGTAATCCTAACGTTAAACCTGGAAGGTTGAGTGTAGCCATTACTGGCGTGCTGACAACTCCTGAAAACAGAAACAAGAATGGGATTGTGTGAATCAGTGTTGTTCCGATATGACTAGGCACGATGGGTGCTTGTGGCGATGGTTGAGGTTGTTGAGGATGTTGTTGTTCGTTGTGTGATAGGGTACACAAATCGGATACTGCAGTTATGTGAAGAGGGGGTGGGATTGACGGGAAAGGGCTGGTCATGGGAGTATCTGAATATATCCCGGGTCCGACTGATGAGACGAATGATGTTGTTGCACTAAGAACGGGTTGTTCGATCATGGGAAGAACATTTTCTAGTGTTGCGGGGGCATTGGGATCATAGTATGTAATCTGGTCGATTTTAACTACGCATCCTTCATGGGGAAACATCATGATGCGGAAAACTGAAGAAGCGGCAGCTTTCATTTTATACATGTAGCTGCATCCCAAAAGGAGATTGTAATCAAGTTGGGCATTAATGACCTCTATATCTATGAGAACCAGTTTGCCCCCAAGTTGTATGGGTACATTCACTAACAAACCTTGAGGTTGAGCTGCTCAGCCATCGTAAGCTCGTAATGCGGTAGTGGACGGTTGTAGTGTTGGGGATCCAAGTTTCTGCCATACGAAAGTCGACATGACGTAGGTAGAGGCCCCTTCATCGATTATGCATCGATGAACAACAAGGTTGCGAATGGAGACGAAAACTTGAAAAGCTAGAGATGAAGGCATGCGAGGTTCAGCTTGTTCTAAGTCGAAAGCCATCATGTTAGAGTCATTAGGATCTATGGCACCAATGGCAGATAACAACAATTTTCTTTGTGCAGGATAGTTTTTCAAGATTTCGAGAGCGGACATAGCAGCGGGGGACTGAGCTAAATCCTCTACAATATTATAGTTGGAAGCTGCACGAGCGTTCGGGTTATTGTTAATCCGTCTTAAAGGGAAACGAGGTGCTTTGGGGCCCCTGTCCATGGGCATAGTGGGTAGGCGAAGTGGTTGATCGGTTGGGAGATTAATCGACGATGGGTCGGTAGGTGTGGCCTCCGGGGCGGATCCGTATTGATTTCGACGGGTTTGAAGATTGACATCATTTGATGACATCATAAGCAAATGGTGAGTGTTGGACTCTACATGCTGGTAATCGGCGGCTGCATAGGTAATTTGCTGCTGTGGTGTAGTGGATCCTTGAGGAGGATCATTCGGACGAGTGTTTACCGTGCTTTGGTTTGGTAAAGGATTTTTCAATATCATGGGTTGTGGCTGAGGAGGGGGTGCTGGTTGTGCAGTATGTCCTTGCCATTGGGCGTCGTCGGTCCAGATTTGACGCACTCGATCTAAATGGGGACAATTATGTGTGTAATGGTCGTAGACTCCACATATGGAACATGGATGGTTTGTTCTCAAGTTATTATTTTTAGCCTGTTTTGGTGGGCAGTCAAGATTTTGGTTGGGGGGAGCAGCGTTATTGTTATTTGGAGGATTAGGTGGTGGTGCACCTTGGTTGTGTTGTTGGTTGTTTCCGCGGTTACGCCCTCTTCCGCGGTTTTGTTGACCTCCTTGGTTACGCTAGTTATTCTGGTTTGGAGGTTGGTTTTGCTGCGCGTAAACATGCCCTTGGGCAGTAGGTGGGTTTTGAGGTCGTGCAGGCTCTGGAGCAAGTTGCAGTGGGTAGTAAACAGGAGGGTTCTGAGGTGGCCCTGGTGTTTGTTGTGGTTGTGGGTAACCTTGAGTTGCTGGAAGTGTTGGAGAAAGAGGTGCTGCCTATTGAGGATAATAAGCCACTTGGGCTTGTGGCTGGATTAGAGTCTAGTGGGCCTGTTGGTTATAATATGGAGCTGGCGCATAAGCTGATGGTGCTTTCCCATAACACTGTGGTGGACATGAGGGTCCATGAGTGTGGTGGGTGTGCGTTACTGGAGCATACGAAGTTGTAGCTCCAGAATTAGATGAAGCCCTAGAAAGGTCTGGGGTGTTGTTTGTACTCATCATGGTAAAAGGTTTGTTTTGCGCCGTAACCTAGCCGATAATACCGTCGGCGGCATGCGATGCCCCCGGCACGTCATGGCAGGATGGATCACCGCGCGGGGCGTCAGGTAAAATAGTGTATAGATATCCTGACTGGGCATATATGAGGTCGAATTGTTGAGCTTTTAAGATAGCTTCTTCTTCTGACTAGGGTCATTTGGAATCTACATCTTTGGCTATGAGGGAGAGGAGTGATTTGAGAAACTAGTCCAAAAATATTCGGTCGTCAAGTTTTATCTTGCAGAGGCTACAGCGCTTACGCCACTCATGGATATGATCAGTGATGTGTGTAGCGGTGTTCTGTCTACAAGACAAAAGTATTTCCACTCCTGCATCATAGCGTACATGTAGTTGAAAGAAATAGAGGAAAGTTGATGCGAGGGACGTAAATGTGTTGTGAGTCCCATGTGGCTGCTCAATGTACCACTTGGCTGCAGAGCCAGTGAAAGTTCTTTGTAAAAGTCTCAGTCTAATGGAATCATCTACTATGGAGTTTGAAGAACACCATAGGTGAAACGACATGATATGGTTTTGGGGATCTTCCCCAGCTTTGCCTTCAAATTTTGGGATATCTGAGGGGAGCTTTGTGGGCATGGGTGGCCACGTAGGGTCATGTCTAATAGGGTCGTTGGTTAACATTGCCAGGTCTGGTAAGTTTAGACTAGCCATGTATGGCAGACTGGTAGATGGGTGTGGTATGGTCACTGGAGGATAATTGCTAATGGTAGCATTGTGGATTGGTCCAGTGCCCCCTAAGGGTATGTTAGGTATGAAAGGGATGTGTCCTCCAACCGATGTGGTTTGGGAGGGGCCTGCGCTCCCAAGTGCAACATGGGTTGCAGATGGGTTAGGAATGTTTCCAGTAATCCCTGGGATCTGGGTAGTGGCGATGAGAGGGGGAGGGACCCGCATGTTGGGCATACCTAATATAGGTGGTGGTCTTGTGTTGGGCATGCCTAAAGGGGGTGTGGTCCCCATGTTGGGCATGCCTAAGGGGGTTGTGGCTATCGTGGTTGTCATGGTAGTAGTGGGTTTTGTTGATGTAGCTCCAACAGCACTGGTGAAAAGGGGGTCATATTGTGATCCAGCCATGGGGTTGGTTGGTGATGTCTTAGTAGGGTGTTCGGATTCAGCCTCAGAATCAGATGTAAAATGAGGCGCGTCAGAATCGGATGACTGGGTTCTATGCCGATGACGTGTCGAGTCAAGGGATAATGCTCTACATCTATGACGTGTAGAGTCAAGTGTACCGAACTGAGGGGGTTCACCCTGAAAACGACGGGATCATCTTAAGTTCTCAATGGTGAAAGATGTCTAGAAATACCGATGGATGGAGGTGAGATAAAAGACTCAAGACCCTAATGCAACAATGTGTGCAAGAGGGGAGTGAAAAAACAATGGCTCTCAGGCCAACAACCAACCTAAAAATCACTTACTATAACAGCTGTGCTACAGTAAGTGGAGAAATTAAGAAAAAGTGGTCAAAATACCAAAAATCAAACAACTCCTAGAAAAAAGTGGTGCTCGCTAGACCAAGGGGGATAGCAGATCCCATGCAAACACCTAACTAAAAGTGGTATTATGATTCAACGAAACATATCCTTTGCAAGGTGATGAAATCCAAGTCAGACAATATGAGTAGTGGAATCAAAGGCTAGATATCCCCCTACCGGGAGAGACACCGGGTAGACAATCCTAAAAATTGGTCACTAAGATACCTCGTTCATGACACGTTCGGTTGGGTGAATCTGCAGTTTGGTTCTATCGCCACTGTACTCCCATACGGGTGGTACACCGAGAACTGTGAAAGGTATCTTTCGATTACTGAATGGATAGCGGTATTCCACTCAGGCTTCCGGAACCAGTCTGGCTACTTCAACTCTCCTAAGGGAGAGGCCTTCCCGAAAAATTGGTGTATAACCGTGTCAACAAATAATAAGGGATTTTTGGGACCCTAGAAGTCAAAACACTATGTCTCATATGTAAATGATTGAGGGGTGTTATTGGAACACCTCAATCCTACCTAACTACAAGATTCTTTAAGTGTTCCCCAAGTGGGGTTAAAGTGTTCGTTGAGTTTAGGTAGATTTTAAGGCTCAGTTAATTAAAAATGTGTCAAATTGGGTGCAAGTGTGATTATTTAACTGAAAATGAATTTGCCTCGCTTGGGCGATTGATTACAAATTAAAAACAAGACGATTTCAATTTGCAAAAAATAAAAGGTTTTTTCTGAAATGTAAATGCTTTAACAAAAATAATTCAAAAACTATGGACTTTTGAAATAATTTTTTAAAGGAAAGCAAATATCGAAAAAATTGCAAGAAATAAATGGATTTCTAAGTGCTTGCTTGGGCAAAACTATTGAGCAAATCGGAAAGATGGTTCGAAATTTGCAAAAAAATGAAATCTATGATCTAAACAAAGTGCTAAAAACCTTTCTTTCACTTGTTGAAAATTTTTACAAAGATTTTAATTGAGCATATGTAATAGAAAAAAGATCCACTATTGCTGCAATAATTAAAACAAAATGCTGGAAAAAATTGCAGAAAAAACCATGCTGGACGAAAAAGGCTAAATGGGCAAAAACGCAGCAGAAATTTTTTAAAAATTGGGCCGAGAGAAAAACAGCAGCATCACGGGTTTTAGGGCAAAAGCCGCGATGTGCTTCGCGGGTTTTAAGTGCACAATCGCGATGTGCAGCGCGGAAAAAAGCCGTGAAGCCGCGATGTGCACCGCGGAAAACGCCCGCGAAGCCGCGATGTGCAGCGCGGAAAACACCCGCGAAGCCGCGATGTGCAGCGCGGAAAATGGCCGCGAAGCCGCGATGTGCAGCGCAGAAAAAGGCCACGAAGCCGTGATGTACAGTGCGGAAAAAGGCCGCGAGGTCTCGATGAGCCGCGCGACTAACAGGCGAAAAGGCGCGATGCGAAAACGGAAAAATGGTCGCCGAAAACGAAACCGAAAAGTGAAATTTCGGTCTGTTAAAGGCTACAAAAAGGGCCAACAGCTAGGGCAGCAATGGATATGCTGTCTAGTATAGCAAATTTGTTAATTGGAATGGTAAAAACAAGTAAAAAACAAAGATCTAAAGAAAAAATTTAAAGCTCAAAACCCAGCGAAGTCGCCAAAAAACTGTTGCTTGGTTTTTCAACCAAGCATGTGCAAGGATGCACCTATTAACTAGTAATAGCAGTCTCGAATAAAAAGCAAATAATAATAAACTGAATCTAATCTAACATTAACATGTATAAAAAAAATAAAAAACTGGATTGATAACAATAAGCAAATAAGACAAGAGATTTAAAAGAATTTGTTTTTGTATTACCTCAAATGGTGAGGATGATGGTTGTTGAGCAACTCCAAGGTTGAGAAGCTCCAATGTCCAATGGTCTCTTCTTCTCCAAAGCTTCAATGGGATTCTTCAAACTCGAAATGGGAGGCAATGGCTCTCAAAGGGAATTTGGCAGTATAAGGATAGGATGAAATGTGGATGAAAAGTGAGGAGCCCCTATCACCTTTTTATAGTTTTTGGTGATGGAAAATACCATTATGGTTTTGAGGAAACCAATGGTATTAACCAACATGGTTTAGGTCTCTTTTTCCCTCTTTCCTTTTTTGAATATTTTTTATATTTTTATTCCCTTTTAATATATTTTGGGAATTTTGGACCATTTTTTAGGGTTTTTTGTGTTTTTTGAGGAAAAATATATATTTTGAGGGGGAAAAGGTGTATTGTGGTATTTTTGGTAACCTTTTGATGGTTTTAGAGGATCAAATGGTGGAAAAGTGGACAAATGGGTCATGTGAATAAGGGAATGAGCTAGTGAGCACTTTTTGGGTGTTAACACTCTATGTGGAATACGATTTTGTACATACACGGTTGTCCTCGCAGCTTCTTCCCATAGATGCATAGAAAAATCCTGGTCATGAAGCATCGCCCTTGGTGCTTCCATAATTGTTCTATTCTTCCTTTCTGCAACTCCATTCTGCTATGGATTATATGGAGTAGTCAACTCCTTCTTAATCCCTGAATCTCTGCATAATTTCTTGAAGTCTTCTGATGTGAACTCTCTGCCATTGTCTGATCAAAAGGTCTTGATTTTCTTCTCTGTGTGGTTCTCGATCAAGGCTTTGAATTCCTTGAACTTGTTGAATACTTCATCTTTACTTTTCACAAAATATATCCATGTCTTCCTAGAAAAATCATCAATGAAAGAAACATAATATACATACCCACTCAATGAACTGGATGACATTGGACCACATACATCTGAGTGGATGATTTCCAAGATTCATTTTTCCTTTCTCTCGTTGCTTCGAAATATCTTCTTTATGTTCTTTCCTTTCACACATCCTTTGCAAATTCCTTCATGCTTTGCATGGATTTCTGGAAGACCTTCAACTGCTTTGCTTGCGAGGGGTAGTGCTCTATAGTTCACATGTGCAAGCCTTCTATGCCATAGTTCACTTGGCTCCATGGAGTCATGGACCAAGGCTAGTTCAGGTTGGCCCTTCAATTTGTATAAACCTCCCTCTTGCTCTCCAATCACCACAACATCATCTATGGTCTTTCCTTTTGGCCACATAAGATCTTGGCCATCTACAAATGCAACCCTCATACCTTTAGCATCTAAAGTTGATATGGAGAGAAGATTCTTCTTTAGTCCTGGTACAAATAGGACATCTTTCATCTTTATAGACTTTTCGTAGTCTAGCTTATAAGAGGCTTCACCACTTCCTTTTATGGGATACTAGTAGGCATCCCCAAGTTTCACCTTGTGGGGTGACTCATGTTCAGATAGGTTCATAAAAGATTCCTTGAATCATGTCATATGTTTGGAAGCCCCACTATCTATAATCCAATCATTGCTTATGTGTGTGACAGTGCCTGTGAGAGTTGAAATCAGAACATATTCTTCATCACTTGAAGAATCTTCACTGTCTTCTCTGGTTCTCTTCCTCGTAGGTTCATCATCCTATGCAATGTGAGCATGATGTCTTTTCTTGTTGTTCTTCTTCTTGTGGGAGCTACCTTTGTTCCTGGGACAATCTCTGGATTAGTGTCCCTTCTCATCACAAGTAAAGCATCAAATGTGAGACATATCTCTCCTAGTTCTTCCAAGGTTCTCCCTCTGACTCTAGTGATAGTGTTTACCCTTCTTGTGATGAGGATGCTCCCTCTTGTTGTTGTTCTTCTTGGTGCGCGCCGTGAGAGCCCGGTCTTCATTACTCATATTTTCTTCTTGAGCTACAAGTCGAGCTTCTTCTTGTGAGCATTCCTCCCACAATCTACTAAATGTGATCAATTTCTTTCTAGCACGAATTCCTTGAATGAAGGAATCCCATGACCTAGGAAGACCATTCATGGTGGTCATCACTATTTCTCCATTTTATTCCACGGCTTCAAGTTGTTCCTTGATTTGAAAAACCCTTGTGAAGTGAGACTGGATGGTCTCTGCATTTTGTATCTTCACATTCTTCAACTGGTTTCGCAAGGTCATCTTCTAATTTATATTCTTTCCTTCAAATAGCTTGGTCAAGGAATCAAACATCTCCTTGGGTGTCTTTAGAGATGACACATGTGATATGAGATGGTCCTTGATAGAATCTGCAATGATTCTCTTAGCCTTAACCAGGTTCTTCTTGTGTAAGGATTTAGCCTCATCTCCCTCTGGAATTGGAACCTCTTCATTCACATAGGTGTCCAATTCATTCTCTTCTAGGACAAGCCCAATCCTATACTTCCATGCTCGAAAGTTATCAGTCCCTTCAAGCTTATCCTCAAGCTTGGTGTGGTGAGACATCTTTAATGAGTACTTCAAATGGAAATAGAAGAGATTTAGGTCTTACCACTTGACTTGATGAAACTGGATCTGGAGCTTGCTAGGGTTTGACAAAGAAACCCTAAAAATTCAACCTTGGAATTCGAAACTTCTGTCTGGATAGAAAGATGCGCTTGACTGAGGCAAGCAAGCTGGTATACTTGGATTTTGAAAATTCCAAAAATTGACCCCTAAAAATTGACTTGCGAATTTCGGATCTATAGTTTCTGGTCTTTTCTATTTTTCTGGTCCAGAGTCAAACTCGGGTTTGACTTTTCTCGGGGTTCCACCCACTCATAAAATTCGATCTTGGTCTCTAAATTTCCATTTTGAGGAGGAGAAAAATCTTGTGCTGAAAGCACTCCAAATTTCCACTTCTGTGAAAAGCCCTAATTTCCCGCAGCAGTGACAGGCCAAAAATTCAAAATGCATGGAATCAATTTATGTTTCGACAGAAAGATGCGCCCTTCCAAGGTGACTTATCCTAGCCTCCTTTTGCTGATGATCTGTGGAGAGAAACCCAAAAATTAAGAAGCCCTAGCTTCTACAGCTGCACAGTGTCTTCTTCTCAGGTTAGCTCTGATACCATGTTAGATTTTCACAATTTAATTCAAGATTATCTAGGATCTTATCTGAGAGAATAACAAGCACAGCATTCAAACACAATAGACAAGAGACACAAAAATTTTCCTTGAGGAAACCATAAAGGAGAAAACCTCGCAACTTCCTCAGAGATAGAATGAACAACAATACAATAAACCCCAAAAGTAGAAATGGTCTTCAACAGCTTCTCTCTTCTCCACTTGTGCGAACTTGTTCTCCTACTCACTTATGCGAACTTGATGAGTGAGTGAATGATTAAATAGAGAGGAGCACCCTCTCTATTTATACTTTCACTTTCACTTGTCCTTAACCCCAAACAGGTCGTCCCCTAAGTGTAATTGACTGGGTCGACTTCACTATGAGAATCTAATAACCCATGATGACTCAACTCAGGGCCGACTTCTCTAGGAGAGTCTAATAACCCTTCAAGTACAATAATAACTTTCCCGATCGAAGGAATAAACCTCTTTGTCGGAAGTACAATAATAACATATAAATACAATATAAAATATGCGAGTGAATATCTTCCGAAGTTACAAATACATTAACAAATTGCTCTTGCAATACTTGATTATGTTCACAAAGTTTCTTAACCTCTTGCAAAGCATTACTAATATCATTGTCTAAACATTCATTTCTATCATTTACCATGGAGCAATGACATTCATCACATTTTGAAGTATTACATTCTATGAATTCAAAATGGCTCTTATCTTCCATACCTGATAAACATATTTCTTTAAAAGCATTACAAATAGAATGTTCAGAGGACTTTCCTTCATACTCACATGGATCTTGTACTATCATTTTGATGGAGTTGTCTTCTGCTTCTTATTCTTCATCTGAGTTTAGCCGATTTATTTTGAAAGACAGTTCTTCAACTGAGTTGCACTTTCCTATTTTCTCCTTTTGGAGATCTATTAGGTCTTCAAGCATTAATTTCATAAACTTTGCTTCTTTTTATTTAGTGGATTAAAGTTGTTCTAATTTGACCCATAATTCCTTAGTTGTGTTGCACTTCCCTATCTTCCCTTTCACAGGATCTGACAAGCATTCTAGAATGGCTTCCATAGCCATTGAGTTATTTTTCTTTACTTCCTTCTGAGCTGTTGTTTTCACTTTATTCGGATGATTGTAACATGTAAGTATTGACTGCCATATCCCAATACCTTCTGCTTCAAGATAATCATGCATTCTTATTTTCTAGATCAAGTAATTTGTACCACAAAACAATGGTACTCCATTCACTGAGAACGCCATGGTGTGTAAAAGATCTCCTTCAAGCTGATAAGGCCTTCTGTGAAGGACCCACTCTGATACCAATTGTTGGACACACCGAGCACACTGAGAGGGGGGGTGAACAGTGTGTATAGATTTTATTACTTTTTCAACTTTTAACAATCATCGGCAGCTTATTCAATATTATGCAGAGTACGTTATTATCATTATATCAACAATTATAGCTCATCATCACATATCATCACATGGAAAGCACAGCAAAACACAATACACAAGATATTTAAGTGGAAACCCAAGTCATGGGGGAAAAACCATGGAATCCTTTATAATAATAGTTTACCAACAACAACTGGAGGGAGACAACAACCCCCTTGTTACAATGACTTCAATTCTCCAGCTACAACTGGAAGAAGGCTACAACCCCTTGGTTTACAGGCTACAACTTGAAGGAGGCCCTAGCTCCCTAGATTTCCTTGCCCTAGCAGGACCTTGATATGAAGAAGGAACTACTGAACCACAACTGCATTGATCATGCAGACATGCTGACCAATTCATGCACCACACTGCTCACCAGCTGCCACTACTGACCACTTCTCATCAACAACCATCATTGCTCATAAATTTGCATTGTTTATCACTGACTACTGCTCATCAACTGTCACTACTGCTCGTCAACTGTCCACCGACTACTGCACCATAACCGTGCCACACTGCTCATCACCATGTACAATCAATCTATCCAATCAGGATGTACCAATCATCCGGCTCAGTCTAACCAACTGTACACAAGACTCGGTCCACCTGATTCAAACCAACTACTCATACAAAACAACCAATCTGAGTTAAGGAATCTGCTCATGAAACCTGTCTGACATCATGTGAGACATCATTCCATCTCCTTTGCAAAACTCAAGACTGTGCTATGTTCATGAATGTGAACTCCCTTTAAAATTCTGACTGTAAAAATATCCTTGTGTAAAAATTATTTCTACTTTGTGCATCTTCAGGGAGAGATACTCGGAAATTGAGGGAGACAACTTGTATACTAATGAAGGTGTAGCAGCCTGAAGAGAAACAATCTGAAAACCCTAAAGATACCAAAAAAAAATTATGTCTAACCACAAAAAATTGCCTCAATAAAAATCCGAATTTTAGAGCTCATATTCCACCGAAATTTCTAGCTTTCAAATGAGGTTAAGCTTATATTTATACACATTTTCCAAAAAATAATTTTTCTGGGTCGACCTTGCAAGGTTTTATTTTTATTATTTTTAATTCAAAAATATTTCTTTTATTGCTGGGCCAAACCTGTTTGGTGGTTTGAAAATTTTAATTTTAGTGAAAAAAAAATATTTTAGAGGTTGGCTGACTTTCATTCATCTTCTTCAAAGGTGCCACCATGTATATCATATTTAAGGGCTTCTTTGATTCAAGGAGCTACATTAAAAAGGTTGCCACGCAAAGGGTGTCAAGTGAGGGTTTTTTACAACTTACATGAGGGTCTATGGTCAAACAAAATGTTCCAATATTTTCTTCAATAGCACTATGTCATCTATGCAACCATAAGGGCATCTTCAACATGGTAAATGACCACAGTATGGGTCATTTACGTTCTTAATTTGTGAGGGTTTCTTAAATAGTCATTTTCAAATCTATTGTACAATGAGTATATTCACAACATATGCCATTACCATGGATGACAAGAGTGATTCAACCATGTGCAAGGGTTATGGACATAAAGACATCTTCAACGTTCTTGTAGGCTAAAGACATGCTTCGAGGGTATCATGTCAACCTTGCTTAACAATCCAAGGATTCCAATCAAGGTCATCCTATGCAAGAAGGCTTCTTCAAGGGTATTATGACCAACTCCATCAATGTGGGTTCAGGGACCAAGCTTCCAAGTATATGGACACTAGTCAACTGTGTATGGGCTCCAAGGATTATGCTACTACATCATCCAACAAACAAGAAGACCACTACAAGTGCAATGGACTGGGAGATCATCAACTGGATTTAATGGGACCAAGATAAAGCTTAGGGGCACTTAATTAAGTCAAGGGTTGACTAGGGCTTTTTCCATTGTTCCAAGGACTCCAAGGGCTTCAATCTTCGGCTTGGACAAGGTCAAAAGGGCTTATTTGGCACAGACAACCACAAACCAAACATTAACCCTCAGGGGCTCCACAAGGGGCCCCAAGACTCAACAAACCCTTACAATGCATTGTTGGCATCAATGACAACTTTAATCAACAACCTCAAGTGGATGTGGAGTGTCTCTCTTTGAGGGTTTAAACCATGTAAAAACCCAATGTGTTCATCTTTGATATATTTCTGTGAGCAGCTCCTCAAGGTGTTCGATTTCTTAGAAATATCATGTGATATTCGAACAAATTGTTTGTGTTTGGATTGCCATCACTCTTAAATTATTTAAATTTATTTTTACCCTAGGTTATTTACTAATATTTTTAACAATAAATGACCTCATTGGAATATGGGATATTTATTTTCCATATTTTAATTTTGGGATTATTCTGATTTTACATTCTATGCATTTATCATCTTTTAATATATATTTTTTTGTTATATCCAATTGCATTTTTTTTCTTCTTCAAAGAATCTCCATTGTTTTGATACTTAAATGAGAACATAATTTTTTCTTTAATTTTCAAAAATAACAAAAAAGCATAACGATTTTCATTTGTTTCATTTAATATGTAGGCAATACAAGTAGAGGGTAAATCCTTACAAGATGGTACCCAAAAAATTGAATTTTAGTTCCATTTACCCTTCATTGTTGTCAGATATGCCAAGTGCTCGCCAATGGGATGAAAGAAAAACAAATTTCTAGCTTAAATTAGAAATTTATTGGTGCTGATTTTTTCAAGTCTAAAAAATGAATAGGTTACATGGCAAGCAAGTGTAGGTTTATGGGAAATCATCTGCTACTAGTGTGCACACAAAGCATATTGAGTTCAGTTTAAAATTGCTAAAAGGTGAGTCAAAATATGGAAGATATTTAACTAGTGGACTACTTAAATAACCCTACAAATGGCATGTCAATTTTTGAATATACGAGGTCAATTGGAGAGGGGGTTAAGCAAACAATGTTGTTGATGATGAAGGGGGTTTCTGTTTTGACAAGTGCAAATGTGATATTTAGGTCACATCGAAGTTGACATTAGTATTTGTTGAAGGTTATGAAGGGGGTGCTACAATATTTAGGTCACATCAAAGTTGACCTTAGTATTTGTTGAAGGTTATAAAGGGGGTAGTACGTGTGGTAGGTCATTGTTGGGCATTGATGGAAGCTTTTGTCTTGAGGCTCCATAATATTGGAATTGATAAGGGTAATCACTCTAGTTGGCTAATAATGCTTAATTCTTTGATGATAAGAAAATTCCTCTTTTTCAAGCGTTCACAAGTTTGTGATGTGTTCCAAGGGTTTAGAACGTGTAAAACATAAACCTTCAAGGTAATATTGGAATTGATAAGGGTAATCACTCTAGTTGGCTAATAATGCTCAACTCTTTGATGATAAGAAAATTCCTCTTTTTCAAGCCTTCTCACAAGTTTGTGATCTGTTCCAAGGGTTTAGAACATGTGTAAAACATAAACCTTCAAGGCCAAAGGAGCTTTTGATTGGTAAAACTTTCTTAGGATTTCTTTGATGGGCCTAGAAAAGGCCCAGTTGGGTTCAACAATGTTGGTGGTAAACTTTTTATCCTTATAGTCATCATTTACAATTCAAAGTAGGTTTGGGTCTTGGTTCATACAACTACGCAAAGATGATGAGTGTTGTGTTCTAGCGTTTAGTAGAACAATTGAAAGATGCTTCTTCATGTTTGATCAAATTTCTTTCACTTATTTTGAGAGATAAATTCTAAAGTTGAAACACTTCTAAGAGGGAAAGCAATTGGAGGCTAGAGTTTTATTTCTGGAGTCAATGAATGGGTAAGATATTTTTAAATTCTAAAACACCTAACCTTCATCAAGAAAGATACAAGAAAAGGCAAGGCTAGCTTTTAGCTTTTGTTAGATTATCTGTAGATACGGACCATGCTGGAGTAAAGTTCTATAAGAGGATGCATCCAACTGGCATTTGAATGTGTCATCGCAACGTAAACTAAACTTTGATGTAAATTACTCCTCATCATGCCAAATCGCATTTGAATGTGTCATCGCAATGTAAACTAAACTATTATGATGTAACTTACTCGTCATCGTGCACAATGACATAAACAATGGATTTACACATAATGTTTATAAAGCATAATATCTAATAAAAAAATTTAACTATATCAACAAAGAGTTAAGTACTCCAACAGAGAGAAAGTACTCCCACAATTTTAAGAGGATCCTTTCATATAATTTGAGTGAGCCTCAAAAGCAAGAGAAGATATCTATTTCATCCATGAAGGTAACAAATTCAAACCAGTACATAGAAATTTATCTCAAAAACCCAAAATTAAAAAAACCAATCTATTTGAAAGTTTCTCCACTCTATATTTCATTGTATCATTGTATTATCTTTCTTGTTTACAATAAAATATTACAACATCTAATAGCTTAGATTACAACCTTGATTCCTTAACCACCTTCCTACCCTTATGACCCAACCTTGCCAAAAGAACTACCCCTTTACAGCCTACCCCTACCTATGACACCTTGTTGAACTACCCTTGCCTTCCACATTCAGCTTAAAGGACATACATTAGCACGAGTCGGGAATACTACAGGCTACGCTCCCCCCTGCTCTTAGTATACCGGGGCGTTAGCACGCCTTCGTTTAGCTATCAAGACTCTCAAGCTAGACTAAAAAAGCTTTGACCGAAAAAACTGAAAATAAACCAAAAATGAACCCATTTTTTTTTCCAAGGAGGTTGCCCCGTGCCTCCAGTTCCCCAATCGGGGAACTAATCAACAACCACTAACCAACCTGTATATCATATACCCACCTGTATAAAATATGATAGCATATCCAGAACAGAAAGCTGAACAAATATATAATATAAAAGTCAACCACGTGGATCGATGTACTAAACATACATTAATAGGACATCCATGATACATAAATTGATCATATTGCCAAGTCGCCCTTGAATGTTTATATTTTGCAAGCATTGTTGCACCAAGATATGAAATGTACAGTAACTTGGATCAATCTATAGCATCTTAATCTTAATTATACCAGACACAAGAATTTCAGATAACAACACGATAACTGTATTTGAAAAAATTCGTACTAATAGTACAGTACTGACAAAGACGGGCATTCAGCGATGGAAGACAATAACTTACAATCTCCTAATACCATACATTGACAAATTATTGTGCCAAGTGTACAATTTTGGCTGTTGGGGTGAGGCCCCCCACCCTCGAGCAAGAAAAATTTTATGGGCGAAATTTAGTTTATGGATTATTTTTTCATTTTTTTTTCAAAACAATTCGCCAAATTTGGATTTTTTGAAGCCTTGTTTCACCCAATTTTGACTCAATTTTGATGGGGTAAAATTTTTCACTCTAAAAATCGCCAAATTATTATATAAACCGTATAAAATCCTTAGAGATTGAAATATATTTAGGAAAATATTGTCAAAATATTTTATAGTTGAAGTCAAATTCGCCAACATTTATAAGTATGGATCCTTAAAATTTTCCCTAGCCCAAAATAATGAACCATTTTTCCTAGTTGTGCACTGTGACATTTTTCAAAACATTCTTATGTATAAGAACGATATTGTTTCTATAATCAACCAATGTCCCTTGTCTAGGGGTCCAGGGGCATTGTGTCCTATATGAATCAGACTTCCACATAAGTTTGTCTAGGGGTATTGTGTCCTATATGAATCAGACTTCCACATAAGTATAGAAAATTTATGGGTGTCAGATCCGCTTCGTCTATAAAATTTTAAGAGGATCTTTTTAGGATGGTCAGCATGCATTTGCGCCTTCCTTAAATTATCACTAGCACATTTAAAGTCATTTCTCTATCTTCTGGCATGGTTCATAGAAAATAAAAAGCATGTATCAACATAACTTGGAGCATTGGGAAGGGCCAGGTGTTTGTTCGACACACTCCCAAACTATGTGTTAGAAAGTGACAATCAGGAAGGTCTTTTTGTGTCCTTGCACGTAGAAGACTTAAATAAGGAAGCCAAATATTTTAATGTATTTTTCTTAAGTCTAACTTTGAAAAATATATTAAAGTGATCTAATTATTAATTGACTTAATTGACTTAATGGAAAAATATTTATAAAGTGCAAGTGAATAATATTTAAGTGATGGCTAATCTAATCTTAGCCATTAATCTCACCGGAAGATCTCGTCCATTGATCCATAGTGAGATGCTAGGGTTTTCGCTTGGCCATGAGTTAAAAGGAGGATTGATTTGGTGGAGAGGACACACATTCCGATAGAGACGGAGAGAGAAGTTTACAAAGAAGACGGAGGAACATTCAGCAAAAGAATCAGAGAGTGACCAGGCAGAGACAAAGAGACATACGTATTTGCAAGGAGAGAGAGCCGTACATACCAGCAGCTCGGTCGTACAACTATTCGGCCGTATAGCAGCAGCAGAGGACCCGCACGTGTGAGAAGAAAGCCATACGAATCTGTTCGTACAGCTGATGCAGATCAGTACGGATTCCGTACAGTTGTGCAGGAGGTCGTACAGCTGTGCAAAGAGGGCCGAACTGGTTTGAGGGTTTTCTCGGTGAGTTTCTGTGGCTCGATTTTTCCAGGTTGGCTAAATCGATTTTCTGATTGTACTTGTTTCATATCTTCATAATAAAATTTCATCTCAGACTGCTGCACCGGTTTCCCCATGTTGGGTTTTGTCTAGGGGTTTATACCCAAAAATATGTGTTGTCTCTATTGGTGTGATTGGTATTTTCTCTCAATGTTTATTTTCAACTACATTTATTTGTGACGAAATTCATGTGTGGTTAACAGTAGCAATTCGGTTTAATTAATTAATCTGGCATACTCTAACTCTAGAGTGGATTTTAAGGAAATTTACATGGTATCAGAGCTCTTCTTAGCAGATCTGAGAGAAAGCAGCAAATTGGTTGGATAGATCAGTGGCATATCTATCCTAGGGTTTACAGGGACACTTCATTATGGTTGTACAGTTGAGAATAGACTCCAGGGGGCACAGAACGTTCCTACTTGGAAAGAGAGGATCACCAGGATCCTGGATGTCAGTGATGTCGATGAGCACATTGATGATCAGAAGGTGGCTCCCACAAATCCGGTAGAGTTGGCAAAGTGGAAGAAGATAGACTCCAGAGCTATGTTGATCATCTTGGATGCGGTGAAGAACCACATAGTCTCTCACATGTCTGGGAAGAAGACCGCATTAGAGATGTAGAAGGCTTTGGAAAGTCTTTACCAAAGCAAGAACGAAAACTGGAAGATGGTACTGCAGGAGAGATTGCGTAGTACCAGGATGGCCTTGGAAGTCTCACTATATGCTCTTAATTAACATAGTAATGATCTTATATCTCTTCCTAGTGTCAACATGAATGTGACAATAACAGATACTCCCAAATATGCGTAAGTGACTCACATCTGGTCTAGTACCTGTTAATACTATGGTGCATATGCACCATAAGTGACTCACATCTGGTCTAATACTAGTGGGACATATGCTCTATAAGACTTGGAAGTCTCACTATAAGAGATCCTTACTATGTTAATTAAGAGATATAAGATCATTACTATTATGCTATGTTAATTAAGAGATATAAGATCATTACTCTTGTTTTCATTTTTCTAGCATTTACAAACACAATTAAAGTAATGAAGATCTTCCCCCACCCAGACTATCGAGCACTGAGAGTGGCGAGAACGAGAACTGCATTAATTCATATCCCTCGGTCAGTAACTATATCAAAGGACGAGATGGGATGCTCCCAGCGAAAACAGTTTAATTCATACATGGGAAGGGACATGACGATGTATCTCCAACATGACGATATATTTAGCTTGGTGATACCATCGCTGGAAAAATTGACGACTTTTTCAATTTTTGAATATATCGTGATATATTGGCAATTTATCGAGAGAAAATGGAAATATTGGTAGAGTTGACATTTTTTTCTCACTTGGTGAAAGCAGCGATTGGGAACAAAGGGGTCACTCACTGTTTTACATATATGAGGTTGCTTTAAATCTTATAAAAAAAAATTATATTCTTCTAAGTAAAGCCGATATTTTCCCCAATGTGAATCCCTAATGTTAACCACTAATAGGAATAGTTAACCACGTTACCACAGCATAAAAACTTCAATGTAATTAAATGCATCAGAATCTGAGCTGCATCGATGATTCTGATTCTATGTATTGAATTTATTTTCTTTTTAAGCTTACAAGATTGATCTCAAGTTCAACTAAGTGAGTGCAGAGGTATAGCTTTGATCAAAGTCGAAGGTTTAGCACCACAAAATCCATAATACGATTTTAAAACATACTGTTTGGTATGGGATACATGTGGTGAGCATGCTATACTGGAGTGATGTCTTCAACAGAGTTTCAAATCTACATTATATATTTTAACATAGAAACCGAATAAATTATGCTCAATCTTTATTTAAGTAAAGCAGCTAAAAGTATACTCTGGAAAGCACAAAAAAGCTTTAAAATTTCTTACAATGACATTTCATTTTTATTTATGATGTCAAAGTTGAGGCAGACAATGCATATTCAAATTTATTTTCAATACAGATAAACATCAAAAGTGTCAGCAACCAAGAGTAGATATCAGACAGGAGCCTTCAGCCAGGTTTCAATCTTTGAATAAAGAAATGGTGTACGAAAAGAGAAACAAAGGCTATTAATTTCGTCCAACACATTCTATTCATGGATTGATTTCCTTCTCAAAGATTTCCTCTGCATATTTCCAATTCATGACTTTCCAGATGTTCTTCAGATAATCTGGACGTACATTTTTATACTGCATCACAAGCATCACATTAAAGTGTTATTGCGGTGTTCAAGGAGATAACAGAAACAAACAGGAAACTTTTAAAAAGCATATGCGAGGAAGAAAATTGTTCAGTTAACATGTGATATGATATAACTAAAGAAGGCAAAATCCAACACACGGAAGCACACAATTAGGGAAATAAGAAGTATCATGAATCAGAGAAGACAATTTTAATAATATACAATAAATGACCACAAAAGTAGCTCATAGGTCATTGGGACTGCTGATACAATGTGGCAGTGCAAAAGCGGTCTCTATATAAAGCAAGATGCAGAATGCAAAAAACAGATCAAAGCTAAAACCTAATGACTGAACTCTAAGTGGAAAGCAGATCTGGAAGAAATATATACAGGGGGAGTGTTACCTCTCAAACCCTCACTTCCTCCATAAGCATAAGGATATGTCCAGGATAAAATGTATATGCACCCATCCAAGAGTAGAGAAATGTACAATCGTAAATAGCATCCCATTGATAACATAAAAGGAAAGGGAATAGAGTCACCCAATTCATCACACAACAATGTTTTCAAGAATGTTCAAGGAACAAGGACTTCGTTCCTTTAATGGAGTCACATATGAGCAAGATATCTTCAATACAAACATTCATAAAAAAAACGTCAAATGTAGCAGTACTACAATGCGGTGAATGGACTTTATCCCTAGCTACGACACCAAAATGTTACCTCTCAAACCCTTACTTCTTAAGATAGTCTTAAATCCCAAGTGAGACCTCAGGGGAACTAAGAGGGGTTCCACTGTCACCTTACAAACCCTCTTCACTCTTAAGGGCAGCTCTCCTCTGGCTCAACGGAGGCTTCCCTAAACTGGGCTTACTAGAGCTTGTGCAATAAAGTACAAGGTGAAAATGAAAAGATCGCTCTAGTCAAACAAGTTTCTAAAGTTTTAAAAAATAAAATGCTTGAGTGGACTGAAGATTAGAGTCTTATCATTGGGAAAATGGGTTCAAAACAAGGCTGGAAGGCTATCCCAATGAGGAAAAAAGTCTACTGAGGTTGAGAAGCAAAAGATACAACAGTTCATTACATTGCTGTCCCAAACTGCAGACGCATAACTAAGGAGATCACTAGTGCAAATAAACTCCTACACTTATGAAGATTATGGTTATCAGGAATAAAATGTGCATGCACCCATCCAAGAGTAGATAAGATAAAATTATTTTATTAATGTCCAACAACTTACCACGAGAGTAAGTAATGGGACTACTGAATACAATGATGTCATTACAAAGCAGGAGTACCAAAAGTGGCTCCTATAAAAGGCATGAAACTGAAAGTAAAGTAAGTAAAGTGAGAATCAATGCTAAAGCCTAGAGAAAATGCTAGAATCCAAGAGCGAACAACCACCTTGAGAGAGGGATGTACAAGGGAGATGGATCCAAAGACTGGATAGCAAATAACAATGATGATGATGATATAGGTGTGTCATGGTTCGCAAGAGCCATCTCTCCTAAAATCTAGGGCTGAGTGAAGAAAACTCAAGATAGAATCCGGATTGGAAGGGGAGGTGATGGGGGGTGAGCTGCCCACTGAGCCACTACTGTTAAATGGAAGGAACCCCCGACGTTGAACCCTGGAAGATCTCACCTCCCTACCGGTAACGGATCTAGATTGGCGAGGATGTTGAGAAGTCTGGGAAGAGAGGATGGTCCTTTAGGCCCTCGCAGACCTCAAGTCGAGAGGTGAGCTTCTAGTAATCTGGATCTTGGTGCCCCTATCTCGTGAGAGAAGCATTGTAAAAAATGAGGTGATCCTTCATGCAGAATCCAGATTGGGAGGAGGCTAAAGCATGTTAGAGTGGATTCCAAGGGCCTCCTAATTATATAAAGCTAGGCATCTTTAGTCAAGATACCTAAAGAAAATGGAAAGAGTCTGTGGTCCCATGAAGAGACAGTGGAACCTCCCACAAATCTGATAATAAATTGGGCAGCGGAAGATGAATTGCTCCTGTCTCTACCTCCCAAAGATGACACAACTGACAATTTTTGTTAGATTGGTTCATTTGGTGACCTGCCTCAGCTCGAAGTCTATGCAAGCCAACTCTGGAATGGTTAAGGGGGATACGTAGAGAGTGCACCCAATGACGAAGTGTGTACAGGGGTGCAATAATGATATCGTCCCTCACCACCATGAAGTGCTCGCATATAAGGCCATCTTCAGACGTAACCTTCCCTAGGGGTTAGTCCAAGTGACCTGCACAAACTGTCTATAAATGATGTCTCAGATGATCATTTTCAACTCTTGTCTAGTAGGTAGGAGGTGGCCAAGAGCATCCATGGAGTATCTAAATAGGGAAGACAGTCCATTGATATAACTATTGATTCAAGATCTAAGACACCTGTAAATCAACATCAAGTGTGACCAGGGGGACTAGCTAAAGCAATGCACTCCGAAGAATGATAGACCAAGTAAGGATATCAGTCACATCCCTTAACTGAGTCAGTGAAACCTCGAACACAGTGCGTGAGTGAAATGAGGTTGAAAATAGTCTCAAGCAAGAGGGGTCTGGCATCAAACTCTGCAAGAATAATATGATGTGGTATTGTCTGCTTGCATCCGATGATGTGCCTAAGGAGGAGGGTCTACACTCTCTTGCCTGAAGCCCAATCTAACTCTAGCAGACAAGGGCCCCAAGCCTCTATGCCATAGAGTAATGAGGGTCGGAAAATGGTATCCATACGTCACTGTAGTGTACTTAACACCAAAACTTGAAAGCAAAAACAGATAAACACAAGAGAATATAGATAAACCCTGAATAGGATCTCTTGTATTAATGATATTCAAAATAGAGTGCTATGTTCACTTGCCTCTTCAAGGGGGCAACCTCCAAGAGAAAAGCTTCAAATACATAACAATTCTTGGCAAAACAATACATAGCTTACTACTCTATATATAGTGCTTCAAAAATTGTAATCCTAACTACTCGTGGTCCCTCTATCAATGAGGATCAACAAACTACGGGCCACCTAGGGGCCTTTATTCAATAAAGAGGGCCCTTTTACATTATGTCACTACCGACTTACTATTTAATGAGCCTTATGGTCTTGTACATTGATAACGTAGGGGACTTAGGGTAGGGCCCTAACATGCTCTCTCCCTTCAAAAGCGACATTGTCCTCAAGGTTGGAGATGGGAAAACTATTGCAAAATGGCTACCTGTTCTCAAATAGCATCTTTTGGTGAGGTATCCTTTCACTGAATCAAAACTTCACGAATAGTGCGTTGACATAGATGATGCTCCCTGGTGTCCAAAGCTGCTTCTAGTTGGAGCCAGATGGAGCCTTCTTCATTCGGTTCTAGTAATGTCGTTTGAACTCGACAATTCTAACCCACAATCTTCTTCAAATAGGACACATGAAATACTGGGTGGGTCTTGCAGTGAGCTAAGAGTTCTAATTTGTAGCCCACCTGACCAATGCATTGAACAATCTGATATGAGATGTAAAATTATGGTGTGAGCCTTTGATGGCCTTTAACTTTGTGAGAGATATGCTTATAAGGTCGGAGGTGAAAAACACATGGTCACCTTTTACAAATGAGGACTTTGAGCGATGTTGGTCTGATTGTTGCTTCATGCAATTTTGTGTCATTGCAAAATTTTCCGTAAGTGCACAAAGAGTGACATCACGATTATGAAGTAGATTGTCTTGTGTACTTTGGAGGTACCTAGTACATAAGAAACCACCGAGGGAGGTTGTTGGCCATAAACTGCTCATATTATATCACCATTCTACCAAAGGTAACCACTGGTCCCACTACTTCTGCTTAGACATTTGTTTGGGGATGATAAGAAGTGCTCATTTGCAACTGGGTGGCCTGTAATTTAAATAGTTTTGGCCAAAATTTGCTGGTGAATGTGGGATCACGATTAGACACAATTGAGGTAGGCATGCAATGGAGTTTAAAAATCTGGTCTAGAAAAACGTGGGCAACCCTTGCAGGGTAAAGGGGTGTTGGAGAACACAGAAGTGAATATATTTGGAAAGTCGATCAACTACCACCATGATGCTTAATTTGTTGTTTGCTTTCAAAGACCAACAAAAAATCCGTGGAAATGTTTGTCCAAATAGTGGTTGGTATTGGCAATGTTTGCAATGCCCCAAGAGACTTAACTATCTCACCCTCGTTCCATTGGCAAGTGTCACATTCCACTACAAAAGTAAGATATCATTTTGCATACCTTACCAGAAGCAGCACCTTCTGAAAGTCTAAATGACCTACGAGAGGAGATGAATGCAACTCTATTAAAATCCTCTATTTTAAAGTGGAGTTGGATACCAAAAAAAGACAACCTTTATAATGCAAAATATCTTGTTTCCAAGTGTAACCCAGGAAAGGATTGGGATCCTCCTGAAGTTGCTTGATGAGCTGAGATGTAGCAGAATTGGTTAGCCATTCTTGTCATGATTCTTCTAACCATTCATGTACCATAGAGGAGAAGGCACCACCTGAGCATTTGGTCTCCTGTCTGCAAATCGAGAACCAATCGTGGCTTTCAATGTCTAGGAGGGGTTCAGCAGGGGTTGCATCAATCTCATTGACAAAGAGAATGTTATATGACCCAACAACATCATAGGCCATGCCCGACGATGACTAACATAACTATCATAGAGAAATGAACAACCATAAATAGCAACCCATTGATAACACGAAAGAAAAGGGAATAGAGTTACCACATTCATCACTCCATAAGCATATGTGACGGAAAGCATTATGATTTAGAAGACATGCTCTTCTATTAAGCAATTCATTAATCTTCCAAAGGAATCAATAGGTATTCAACTAAGATCCAAGGGACTTCTCCCAAATCCAACCTTACATCAAATGGAGAGAGAAAACACTTATATAGGTTTGAGCTCTATCTCCTCAACAACAAAGAATTATTATTTGTTTTCTAAATTCACTTTATACTCAACAACTTATCAAATGATAACATAAGTGGTTTAAATCCACTTTTCTTCGAAGGAAAATAAATAAAATAGTGCTAGCTCCTAACTAACTCTCATGACAAGTCAAACAATACTAAAATAGTGAGGTGGTTAGCCAAGGATATCCTCCAAGGATAAGTGGATGACCAATTCAACCAATCCAATCGTATCCTCTAGATGCATGTGTACAAGAGACCTCCAATACAAGTCACTCCAAAAAATTCAATAAATGCGCAATAAAAGGCTCCATAAGTGGGACACCTCCATAAGTAACCAAGTAATGCCATAAAATGAGGAATATGCATGCCAACATCTCAACTCATGTGCCCATGGATATTTCCTCTATAACAAACTCATGGATCAATTTGCCAAGATGCTTGAAGGAGGGGGGAGGCCATATTAAATAAAACAACAATCATGTGTCATGCCATAAGTGTGTCATCACATGTAATGGAGTAACAAAGGGATCCGCCTCTTATGATAAATGAAGCCCATGCACTAAGGTGAACACCAGTCCCACAGTTAAAACATATCATGAGAAAGTAGCTTGATAGAAGACAACTCCACAATGCATGCATGCTCCATAAAATAGGGGACTTTCGGACTTTCTCCTCAACCCAAAAATTTCTCCTCTACAAAGTTTCGAACTTTTCTTCAAGAGTTGTGTATTAGCAAAGAGAGACTTGAATGATAGATCAAATGAAATGTTTGATCTTCTATTTATACACTTCATCATGCCTTGTAGCTTCTTTTAGGGTCTCCTTAAACTAATCCTTAATTTGTGGAACTCCATATTTTAAGGAGGTCTCAAGGGTTAGTACCCCACTTCAAGGGTCCATCATGACACTTCCTGCAAAAACTTCAATGTCACTCCATATCTTCTCAAAGGGGCCTTAGGGATTGTCCACATCATCATACTTGGTGGATACATCACTATTTCTTGTGGGGCTCCTTGCCACCTCATGTGGTCCAATGGGCCAACGTACTACAACTTTTGGGGTCATGTGGACCAAACATCATTATTTTCGGGATACTTTATGCTTCACACCAACTTGCTACGGACCAAATTTGGGGACTCTTTAGAGCCTTCTCCACCATGGGTCATGTAACCCCAAATTCATGGGCAAGTTGACCAAACACCATTGTTTAAGGGTTTCTTTACCTTTTACTTCAACATTATCTTGTGTACCAATCCTTATTACTTCGGGGCATACTTCTCATGGTCATATGGACCAATCCTTCTGGTCATGTGGACACAATCACCACTACTTGCAGGGTTATGTGAACCCATCATCATTATTTTGGGATATCTTTCACACTTCATCCCAAAAACATTTACACCAACCTTAGAAGCTCTCTAGGGACTTCTCCAACATGGGTTATGTGACACCAACAACATGGTCATGTGGACCCAACACCACTATTTTAGGTCTTTCTTCACAATTCTTTTTGACATTGCTTCAGGGAAACTTTAGGGACTTCCTTACACTTCTAATCAACATGGTTAGGTGACCCACCATCATGGTCATTTGACCCATTATCGTGGTCATGTGGACCCAGCATCATTTCTTTAGGAAATTATTCACGCTTCTTCAAGACACTTTATGGACTCCTTTACACTCCACATCATCATGGTCATTAGGAGCTTCTCTAGGGGCTTTCAACCACTTGTGTACAACTCAAAGTGTCTTCCCGTGAGAGCCACGTCATAAGGGAACCGCTTGTTAGTTTTTCATCATTTAATTCAATATGATCTAGGATCTTAACTGAAAGAACAACATGTACAGCATATCAAGCATAAGAGACAAGAGACACAAAGCATTTCACAGGGGAAAACCAAGAAGGTGAAAAACCCCGCAACTTCCTCAGAGATTGAATAAGCACCAATACAAAGATCACCAAGATGAATCCCCAAAAGATAAATGTCTGCAGCAGCTACTCCTCCTCCACTTGTGCGCACTCCTCCTCTCTCTCACTAATGCGAAGTGAGTGAATGAGTGAATGTGTCAAATGAGAGAGTCACACTCTCTATTTATACTTTTACTTTCACTTGACCTTTACTCAACTAGGTCGGCCCCAACTTAACCAATTAACATAATGCTGACTGGGCCGACCCCACTAGGGTGGTCTAATAACCCTTCAACCCACATGACTCATACAGGGCCGACCCCACCAAGGTGGTCTAATAACCCTTCAAATATAAGTTACGACACTTACAATATAACTTGTGACACTTGCAAATACAAATGATAACACTTCCAATCGGAGGAATAATACATCTCCATTGGGGATACAATAAAGTACAAATGTAATACATACAATATACAAGTGAATATCTTCCGAAGTTACAAATACATCAACACCGCTTTGGAGTTATGTACACTTGTGACGAGGCTTCTTCTTCAAGGGCTTCATTAGGATCATTAGGGTCTTCTCTAGGGGCTACAAGGCTTCATCAAACATTCCCAAACAATCTATCCCTAATACAACCACATCATCATGATCACCTTGACACCAATGGCAACACCACAGATCTCTTCACCCTTTTTACATCAATGACACCCTATTTGACATCAATGACAACTTCCAACAATCTCCCCCTTTATCATTGATGGCAACAACTTCAACTCTCTCTCCCCCTTTGACATAAATGACAAAAGGGGTGAAGCAACTTTATTCGCCCGCTCCCCCTGGGATTATGCTGGCTCCCCCTGTCAATATGCTTCTCTTCTATGACTTTGTTTTGTTGATCATTTTCTCTCTTGCAGAAGATAATTTTACTTGACTATGAATGCCTTATGAAAATATCTTTCTTTGATGGCAATTCTCCCCCTTAGACTTGGCCATTTCTTGAAGCTTTATGAAGTAGCTCTCCCTGTGGTCTTGAATGATTTACCAAACCATTGCTCTACTGATGTAGGTGGTCCTTGGGACGTAATGCATCTGGGATGCTCTTGACTATTCTCCCATGTTGGTAGATACAGGGCTGGTTCTCGTATGGTGGTAGGCGTAGGTGGTCCTTGGAACGTAATGCAACCGGGGTGCTCCTAATTGTCCTCCATACTGGAGAGGCTGAGAGGTCCACTGGTCATAAGACACTTTGTGTGCGCCTAGGCAGGATCTCGCATGGTGGAAGACGTAGGTGGTCCTTGGGACGTAATGCACCTGGGGTGCTTCTAACTGTGCTACCATGCTGGTAGACGCAGGCTGACCGTTGAGAGATGTAATGCACCTGGGGTGCTCCTGGGCTATACCCACTAGGTGGGAGACGCAGGTGGTCTATTGGACATGAGGTGTGCATTTGGGATGTGCTTTGTGTTATGATGAGATGATCTCGATACGATGAGATGATAGTAGGAGACGTAGGTGATTGCAGTGGCAATGTAATGTATGGTCCTGGGTTGTACCTACCTGATGGCTTGCTCGTGGAGATGATGAATACCTACATGAGAGCTAGGCCTACATCAAGCATGAAAAAGGGCTGGATCTATAGAACTTCTTATGACAGATAGATTCGAGAGATGTCACTAATCAATGATCAACGGAATGAGGATTGTTGCGGCAACGACGATGGTGATCGAGTGTTGATGATGATGTTCCAGCATTGAAGATGATCCAGCAATGATGACGTTGTCAAGAATTATGTCCAGGGTGATGATGATTGTGACGAGAGAATACCTTCCTAGTTAAGAGGGAATGTTGATGTAAATGTAACTTCGGAAGATATTCATTTGTATTTTATATTGATATTATTATTGTATTTTATTTGTACTTCCGACAGAGATGTTTTAAGTCGAGGCATTATATCCCCTAGAGCCAAATGTAAAAGGGTTTATTGAGTCTCCCTAGAGAAGTCGGCCCAATCAGTTTTAGTGAGGCCGACCTAGTTAGGTAAAAGGTTAAGTCAAAAGTAAAGTATAAATAGAGATCCTTGCTCTCTCATTTGGACACACTACTCACTCACACAAGTTCGCATAGCAAGGGAGAGAAGACAAGTTCGCTGGAGGAGAAAGAGAGAGAGCTGCAAAAGACATATTTTGGGTTTTCCATTTTTGGCTCGATATTGTATTACTGAAAAATCTATCATTGAGGAAGTTGCGGGGTTTTCTCCTTTATGGTTTCCCCGAGGAAAACTATTGTGTCTATTGTGTTTTGTTGCACTTGTTATTCTTTCAGTTAAAGATCCTAGATAATATTGAATTAAAGTGCAAACATTAACACTATTAAAGTGAATGTACTTTGTTATTACTTTGTGAAAAGTAGAGAGCCCATGGTATTTGGTGATCCATGGTATTGGCCCTAGGTATTTTCATATTTTAATGTTACAAAAGTCATCCTAGGTGAGAGGAGGTGACACAACAGTCAAACAAAGTGAGTGAGATCTCATTGAGTGGGTGGAGAAGGACTTCCATCCATGTATAAGGGCATGGGCCAAGAGGAACGGAGCAAAGGGGCAGCAGAGAAGGCAACATCCAGGTGATAGGCTAGGCTATCTTGTTGTATTTGTATATTCCTCAGGAGGGCCACTGTCCCAAAAACGAAGCCCATGATTTTTTAATAAAATCATATGTTGCTTATTTTTCCTTAGTTGGGGTTTCCAGGGTAAATCTAAGTGTCAATGTGTGTGATTTCTTGTTTTTTTCCGTTGAGTAATTTGTTGTGAACTCAGTGTACTTTTTGTTAATAATTGCAAGTAAATTATTTGAGACATTAAATCAGAAATGGGTTCGGAAAACCAACAATAGTGAGTCTACAATCCATTTAGCCAAAGGTAGTTGTGAGCATATCTGTCAAGTTTAACGAGGTTGCATCGTCTTCCGAGTCTCAAGAACCTCCAAGAATTACTAAGGAGGGAGAGGAGCTTGTTGCCCCAAAGGCTCATCCATAGATATCAGCAAAATCATATTCAGATAAACAAGCTTCTGAAAGTAGATGAAATGCCTCTTTACCTTCTAGTTCAACGAACAAGCCTAAGTGGCTCACCCAAACATTATAGGAGGTGTTGGAGCAAGTTGGAGCTCCTTTGACTTCGTTTCAAGTAAGTCACCATCATAAGAAATTTGTGAATTATGTGGCACCAATGTCTTCCATCATTTATGGATATCCCTTTATTTTTTAGGAGATAGTAGGTCAACAAGTTTGGTAGGATGCCATGGTTGAGAAGTACAACTCCATCATGAAGAATGATGTGTGGGAGTTTGTACCTGGACCAAAGGGGAAGTCAATTATTGACTCCCAGTGGATCTAGAAGGTTAAGAATGCAGCATATGGCAGCATACAGAAATTTAAAGCTCAGTTTCTTATCAGAAAGAGGGATGACTATGAAGAGACTTTTGCTCATGATGCCAGGTATACCTCCATTATGTTTGTTATGTCGTTAGCATCAATGTCTGGTTGATATTTATATCAAATCGTTGTGAAGACAACATTTCTTAATGGTTTGATTGAGGAGAAGGTGTACATAAATCAACCAAGAGGCTTTGAGGGGCATGGGCATGAGTCCATGTCTATTGGTTAAAGAAAGCCCATTATGGGTTGAAACAGGCACCATGCACGTGGTACTCCAAAATCAATGAGTATGTTTCAAGATTAGGTTTCTCTAAGATAGATGTAGATTCCCATCTTTACTATTTGGTTGATAATTCTAATCTACTTGTGTCACTCATGTATGTAGACAATCTTATACTTCTAATAAGTCTAAGAATGTCATCAATTAGGATATGACAAAACATATGAATGATAATACCTTAATGTATTTGTTTAGCAATTGTGATGTCTAGGGATTCAAATTGCAATCTATAGTAGTGAAAATCCTTTCTATAGTTTCTCTCATCCATATTCTTTCGACCATAATCTAGTCTTTTTGGCCATCTCAACAATACATAGCATCAATGTTAATGGAACGAGCTCTAGCCCGCATGGTGACTCCTTTGAAACTCGCGTCCATGGCGGCTCCCATGAAACCTGAGCCCGCATCCATGTTCTAAGCTCGCGTCCATCTGGAGAACTTGTGTCCTTGGGAGCTCCTCTTCACATCCTTTCACTACAACAGATCTTTCTCTACAGCACTGTACCTATGTGCCCATCAACCTAAATCGGGCCTTTAGCCACCACCACTACAGATCTCCAGAAGCAAACTGCAACATGGAGTCAAGTCGCGTGAACTTGCATCGTTGATTTGATGGTGAAAAGCCACGGGTTGTTGCAGAGTAGTTACGGGACTGTCTCGTCAACTCAATTCAGTCCTCCCGTCGAAGATTAGCCATCGACGCAACGTCAAAGCTTGCTTGCCCTATCGCCATTGGTCCAACTAGCCGCCGATTGAAGTCTAACATTGTTTGACCATGTGAAGAATGTGGCAACTCGAACCGCCGGAGTTATAGTTACGACAAGATAGAGACCTGAATCTCGCCTCCACAAACCTAGCCAATTGCTAATTGTAGCAGTCACAGAAATCAATTTTGGGGGGTTTGAGAAATTTCAGGTTTGTTCTAGCCCACTGAAATGAGAGGGACCTGTAAAATTGTGGGAGTTATCTACAATTTCACTGGAGCAATCACACTGTTGTAGATTTTGAGGGATGTGGAGATCGATGGACTCTACACACTTAGCGGACATGGAGCCCAATTTCTACAACAGAGGCCACCTTGAGTACTTCAACAACTGCAACAAGAACCAGGGATCAATTAACAGCTCCACGAACATAGCTTTGGAGTCAGACTTCTCATTATGGACCTCCCAAGTTAAAAATCTGCTAAAACGAACATAATTCTTGTAAATCAAAAACCACAAATGTCATTATGACCTCCAACAAGATCAACATGAAATACCCACCCTCTCGAATCAAGTATTTGAAGTGGAACTAGAAAATCTCTCCCTCGAGAAATTACTAGATGATGGGAAAGCACCGGAAAACCTCCAACCCCCAAATGATGCCTTACATGATGAAATCATCAACCTTAAAAGCAAACATGAGGAGATCCGCCAACAAGTTACTTTCAAACCAGAGACAGAAATGCACATTAAATCATGGGCAGAGACAGTCAAGGGTGGTGATAAAACCCCTCTTGTTGCACTCGAAGAAGTTGTCCAAGCCAAGAAACTTGATGAGCGTAATTGATGTGCTCGTGAATTGAATTTCAAGATCAGAGGGATTTCCTTACCCTCTCCTTCTCAGGATCCCATATAGGTTGGTGGCATGTTTCTCCAAAATTACCTCGAGCTTACTGATATTCCTCTTAAGGGAGCTTGGTTTGGTCACGATTCTACACTGTTTATCCAATCCAGATCTGTAGGTGACTGACTTCGGGCTCCTCAAGCTAAGCGTAGGTTGTTCTCTCTCCCTACTAAGATTTTTCTAGATCCTAATCTTACTAGGTCCCAAGTGGCAGAGCTGAAATGCTCCAGGGAGCTCGTTGTAGAAGCTCGCTATGCAGGCAAATGCACAGTCATTCGAGACCTTTGAGCCATCATTCAACATTCCTCGCCTCTAGGGTACTCTGAGACTAGGTTCTCTAAATGACTAGCTAGATGGAGGATTGCATGGAAGTGGGATCTCAATGGAATGTTGGAACGGTAATGAGTCTTTTTGGTCTTCGTCGGGCATGCAACAAGATGCACTTGGTTCTTTTGATCTCCTTTTTATTACTGAGATTCATGAGAGTCCAATCAAGCCACTTCAGGATATAACAGATTATCATTGGTTGTCTACTTGTCGTCTTTTGGTGGGGTCCAAGGCTCTGGTACGAGAGTCTCTTCGAGGTAGAGCTTCTTTGGTCACGACAGATGAGATTGCTAGTTTTATGTAGGTCTGGCTCAACAGATTACCCCCTCTCTCCAGAGATATATTCATTGCAGTATGTTATTCTCCCCCAGCCTCATCATAGTTCGCTATCCATGGCGAACTTGACAATGACCCATACTTGGATCTATACTCTGGCATCATCAACATTCTGTAGTGGGAGATGTCATCCTATTAGGTGACTTAAATGCACGCACCAGAGCCCTCTAGGTACCTCTTCATGATCATTTTAAGGACGTGTTCTGTGTTCAGGAAATCGATCGAATTTTTGTGGGACTTCATAGATCGTCTGATGATATATTAGGTCCTTTGACGGGGTAAGGCATGCACCTCCTGCGGCTTGGTGAATCCCATGAGCTATTGATCCTGAATGGTCTCCCCTCCTTCCTGGCTTCTGCTCTTTGACTTGTCACCCTCATGGTGGTGGTCAGACTGTGGTGGATTATGTCCCTTCCAATCAAGCCCTTCTCCCCTTCATTCTCACTTCGCCGTAATCCCCATCCCTCTCGTTGATCATGCTCCCCTCTCCTTCTCCCTCCAGATTGGCACCCCCCTACCCACAACCCCCCCTCCTCCACCATGGGGTGCACCTCAAACTAATATTCTCTTTGCTGATTCTCTTTGCTAAGGGAGACCTTGACACCTTTACTTCCACCCTCCACCAGACACTCCCTTTGGTATCTCGATTTGCTTCCCTCGATTCCGCCTCCGCCAAGTACACATGTCTTTCCTCTATCATCGAGGAGACTTCCCTCCAAATCTACCCACACTCTACTCGATTCGCCCCCCTCCCCCAAAGGCCTAGATGGTACCCCATGAACCAAAGGTACGATGATGACTACAAGCACCTCCACACCCAACCTCGATATGCTTTCAACCATGGCCACCCCTCCTACCCAACTCTCAAAGATTCCTATTGACGTCTCCTTCGCCACAAGAAAAGCCTCTTCATTTCTCATAGGTGGCGAGAACTGAGTACTTCACTTACTCATTTCCCTAAACATTTTTGGCGTACCATCTTTCCTTGCCTCTCCCATCATCCACCTGATCTTGATCCAAAAGCCATGTTCTCCCACACCTCTTCCCTCTATGATATCTCGGGGCCACCCCTCCTACCTAGCTCTCAAAGCTTCCTATTGTCGTCTCCTTCGCCACAAGAAAGGCCTCTTCATTTCTCGTAGGCGGCAAGAACTGAGTACTTCCCTTACTCATTCCCCTAAACATTTCTGGCGTACCATCTTTCCTTACCTCTCCCATCTCCCACCTGATCTCGATCTGAAAGCCATGTTCTCCCACACCTCTTCCCTCTATGATATCCCGGGCAACCTCTTATCCAAGTTACCTCTCCCCCCTCCTCTTGTTATCTTTTCACCTGCCATGATGTCCACGAGGTTGTTTGGTCCATGAGTTCTAATAGAGTAGTGGATGAGGAAGGGTTCTAGGATGAACTCTTCAAACATGGCCTCTCAGCACTTGATTGTCACTTGGTTGATCTGTTTAACCATGTGGTTTGCAATGGGTTTGTTGATTGGTGGTCACATCATATTATTCATCTGATCCATAAATCAGGCCCTCATACCAATCCCAATAGCTACAAAACGATCATGGTTGGCGACACTTTCTCGAAACTTTATGCTACAGACCTCCACATGCAGCTTTCTGGGGAGCTTGAGAAGAGACAACTCAGAGCTAAAGGACAGGCAGGCTTCAGACCAACACACCAGACCATTGATCATATTCTAACGCTCTGTGCCATCATTGAGGAGGCATGCTACCGCTCCTCGAAAGTCTATTGTTTCTTTGTAGACTTTCGAAAGGCATTCGACTATGTCTCCAGAGTAGCTTTGTTCAAGAGACTCCGAGACATTGGTATTTATGAGACCCTTCTGACTGCCATTATGAGATTATATGAGTCAGTCCTTGGCCGTCTTCGCATGGCCCACGGGATCTCAAATTTCATTAGGAGTACCATTGGGGTTAAGCAGGGTTTTCCACAATCCCCCAGTTTATTTGGGATTTACATTGATGAGCTTGAGTCTTTCTTACAGGAGCACATTTAGGACGGTAATGGGTGCCTCCTTCACTAGCTCTTGAATTCTATTATGCTCTTCGCTGATCACATGGTTCTTTTGGCCTTATCTTCGGAGGGTTTGCAGAGACACTTAGATGCCTTGGCCCCGTTTTGTAATCTTCGTCAGTTGACGGTCAACTTGCGTAAAACCAAGGTTATGATCTTCAACGGATCAAAGAAGCTACTCACTGATCTTCATTTCTTCTTCAGAGGGGTAGAGGTCGAGATCACTAGCACCTTTACCTATTTGGGGGTTCAGTTAAAAATGATAATTTTCCAAAGGTCACTACTCGCTCTGGAAATCTCAATCCCAACTCAGCCTTAATACACAATGAGCCTCATGCATAATAAACCCAACTTCTCTAAGCCTGAGAATGACAATCAATGCAATATACTCATAGAATGAAGCACATGGAATCTATCAAACTACTCAAAACTACAACAATCACACAATGGACAACTATATATCCTGGAAAACCCCAATGGGGACAAATCAACTACTGAGGGATTTCTTCAATCTCGAGCCAAAGCACATAAAGAAGAGTAGTCAAATAAACAATATATGGGTAAAGAAACGTAAAGGGACAAGCCCTAGATCTGCATGCAGCTGCAACTGATGCTCTGAGGAATTGTGCCCACTGCTTTGTACTAACTAAATCTCTGATCTTTGCTTCTGCCAATCTCTGGTAGAAGTAATCTCACTGTCTCTGCTTTGATTTGCTCAACTACTGAAGAACTTGTACAACCTCCAACTCTGAAGTGAGCCCCTACTCTGGAAGTGCGCCCCTCTCTGCATCTTTGTCAATCTCTAAAGAGATCTAAATAGATCCTCCTCAATCACTGTAGAAGGATCCTCTGCTTCTCTCAGCCCTCATGGCCTAAAGAAGTGCGGCCCCACTGACAAGTGTGCCCCCTCTCCTTTCTGAGTTTGCCCTAGCTCAATCTCTGAGCTCCCTCTATGCAGATAGACTCACTGCACTGTCAAATGGCTCCCCAGTGCCTCAGATTAAGTGGCCTCTAATCCCTCTCAAATCCACCCACTCTCTCCTCCAGAAGATGCGTTCCTCCTCTCAAGAATGCGCCCCCTACATGCACAAAGTCGCCCTCACTCTGAACCTCCTCACTCTTTGAAGAAAATACTGAGTAACCCTTTCCAGTGACCCCTTGCCTCCTTATATCAACTCACTGACTAATTAGGTTTCCAAAAACCTAATATGATGCAATACCAAGCGAAGTTAAAAGAGATGCAACACCCCATAGGGTTTCCGCGAGCGTTTTCACTATCTTTTCATGTACCTTCTTCTCAACGAGCTCCAGACTTTGACTAGATTCTTTAAATACCCTAATCAGAGATGTCTAGACTTGTACTTGCAGGAGGCCCTTCGGCTTCTCTCCCTCACCCTTCAGCAACATTCTCAATTGAGACCAGGCTCCATTCAGAGTATAACCTCCTTTCCAATGCTTCCTTCATCAAGGGGCACGAAGAGACAGACAAATGATGGCATGGACCTTGACCGTTCAGTTAGAAAGTGACAGTCCACTTCTACCTCCACCCAACACCGTTGACAAGGAAAATCTCAGCCCCATCATGACAGACAGCCCACTTCTTCCATGTTCCAGCATCAAGTACCCTCCTCCAGGCAGAGGCACACACCTCATTGCAGTCCTTCTTCTAGTTCTTCCTCCCGATAGAGTACTATTTTGAGTTTCCTTCAGTCAGCCTCAAATGGTAGGAGAGATACTTCCCATGCTTCCAGTGGCCCATGACAGTTTCACCGTCAATATTTTCAAATCACAGTTCTTGGATCCACTCTCCTTCCTTGGACCAGCTCTCTTCATATATCTCCTCGTATATATTTTTCTCCAAGGCCTTCTTGTATAGAACTAGGGTTTGTTTGAGTTTTGTTTTTTATCTTTTTATAGGAGCTACTTTTATGCTCCCACTTTGTATTATTCCTTGGTACTACACAATCCAATTGACCTACTTTTGTTGTCGTTTGTTGGACATTAATAAAATTATCTTATCTTATCTTATCTAGAGCAACTAATAGCTAGTGCAAGACAAGAATGGAAAGAGAATTTGGCATTGGCTTGATGCACTACTTTCTAGGGCTAGAGGTGTGGCAAAGTCTAGGTGAGGTTTTCCTTGGACAAGATAAATATGTCGTTAAGATTCTAAAGAGATTTCATATGATGGATTGGACGCCCATGGTTACTCCTATGGTAGCAAATTTGAAGACTTTTATTGATTCAAACTCAATCGTGGTTGATCCATATGTGTACAGGTGGTTGATAGGTTCCCCCCGTGTATTTGGTAAATACAGGTACTAGCAATTGTTTTGCAATCGACATCTTGAGTTAATACAATGTGGAGCCCAGGCACCTAGTTCATTGCATTGCCTAAAAAACATGTGCTCTGGTACTTGAAGGGCACAATGCATTTTGGTCTAAGGTATGTTGGTCATGAAGAGTTGGTGCTACATGCGCTTACGGATTCTTATGGGGCAGGTAGTGCTAGTGATAGGAGGAGCACTTTAAGGTGTTCCTTGGTTTAGGTTCAAGTATGGTTTCTTTGTTCAGCAAAAAGAAAACTTAAATGGCACTCAATTCGAGAGAGAGAGAGAGAGAGAGAGAGATTGCGGGTTAGGGGTTTAGAGAGAGGGAGAGAGAAAGATTGCGGGTTAGGGGTTTAGAGAGAGAGAGATATATTGGGGGTTAGGGGTTTAGAGAGAGAGAGAGATTGGGGGTTAGGGGTCTAGCCATCTGGCTTTGCAAACAGAGTTGGCAGATCAAACTTTGGACACCGGTGATTTACTGTGATAACCAAAGTTGTATCAAACTCTCTAAGAATCAAGTGTTTCATGATCAATCAAAGCATAGTGACATTGGGTACCGTTTCATCAGGAACAGGGTTCATAAGGGAGCAACAGTTCTTCAGTACACTCCTACAGATCAACAAGTTGCAGAGATATTGACTAAGCACATGGCAAGGAGGAAGTTTGAGATGTTCAAGGATCAGTTCCATGTGGTGGAGAACAATTTCATTGCTAAGAGGGAGTGTTAGCTTACCTATATAGCTCAAACAGTGTGCCAACTACAGCACTCTTTCCTTCAACAAAGTAGTGCACATGAGAAATCCAGCAGAACAACACCCTCCTTTCAAAAATCTGCATAACAGTTATTGGAGTGCAAAAGCATTTATGGACTGAGAGATAAGGGGTGCTTGCATGCGCCATCCTTAATTTTCAGTTTAGTTGCCTTTTTTAAATTAGCAATTCAATTATAATTCTGAAATTTGTACTCTATTTAGTTTTGAATGCATACTTAGTAGGGACAATTCCCTAGGCAATCATGCATGAGCATTTCAGTCAATGTTAAGGGACACAAATCTCTAGGAGGATGCATGCTTGCCTGCCTTAAATCATCCCTAGTAGAGGCAAGGATAGTTGGCTTGGTTATCGATGCAAGGAGGGTGCTCTAGGAATAGGGTTTTACACTTCTAATTTAGATATTGCTGTTCATGTGTCCAAATTCATTGTATCCCTCTTCTTTTGTCTATAAAGGACAAGCAAGGTGCACCATTTGAAGCATGGAGAGTACGAGTTTGGAACTGTAGTTTTTAATACTGTTTTTGGAATTAATGGAAAAATGAGATGTTTTGAGTGTTCAGAATATCCAGCCCTTGTTATTTTACAGTGGCATGTCTTTGTAGGTTAGAGTATTTCCTAGCAGAAATTTTGATAGGTGTTTTTTTAGCATTAGCAATCTATAGGTTGTAGGCTAGTTTCAGAGTACTATATCTGCCCATCATGATCTGATTTTTTACAATCTCACCCTCTGCCACTTATGAGGGTCAATTGGGTCAACATACTCCAATAGTACGCCCAATGCCTTTGAAATTTTTGTCAGGGAACTCATTAAACCTATGGCAAAAAAAAAAAGACAAATCAACACAAAACAATGCTGCAATTACCTAGATAAGCAGTAAATCTTCCATTAGAAAACAAGAAGATGCAAATACAAACCCTACACTAAATCTCAAAATATAAAAAAATGCAAGCATAAATTTTTATAGATACATATGAATATGAAAACAGTAGATCGTAGTTGATCCTCACTCCACAATAGCTTAGATAATGGCAATGAAAAGACTGGATTTCCCCTCATTAGCTCAATGATAAGCTCCTTAGCTCTCGATCCCCTACCTCTAGTTTGCAAAATGAGGGGGAAAATGCCAAAAATAGGGTTATAAAGCATATTTGGCACCAGTAGGGAAACATATTCCTTCAACTCGCAATATATTTGAAAAATATCGTGATATTTTCAGTTTATCACGATATCAAGATTCAGAAAATATCATTATTTTTTGTTGTGATATATCGGATCTTCCAAAATTTCACAGTGTATTGTGATATTTCCAATATCATCACATTATTGGTAGCTCTACTTAGAACAGCTACTAGGAGTTAGTATCAACGGGTGATGTATTACTCAACATCTTATACATCTTATATATCATTTCTATTTTCATATTTACGCGACAATTTGTTTGTTTGATGTTGCTCTTTCTTTAGATGTTTAAAAAAATGAATTTGTTGTATTGTTTAAGTTTGCCAATATTTTTCCCAATTTCGTTGATAAGCTATATTTCAGACCCTTGGAAATATATTCACCAACACAATATTTGCAACGTTGAGACAGAGGCTACTTCATACAAAACATATCATTTTCTTACTATAAATGATAAAAGCCAAAGCAAAATTGGACTAGGATATGAACAGCAAAGAAAGAAGTAACCTTGATTCTTGACAAGATAAGAAACATTTTTACCTGCAAGTAGTATGCATGTTCCCATACATCAATTCCCAGCAATGGAAGCAACCCTTTTGTCAACAAAGGATCCTGCACCAATAAGAAAAAAAGGTTTTATGCTCAGTGCTCAAAGATCGCAGCACAAGAGCAAAGTCAAATCTGTGATCTTCTGGGCAACTTTATCATGAGTAGGACCACAATTGCAACACCCTGCTCAGATCTACAATTATCAAGACAGAGGAGTGCATTCATCAGTCATGTACACTAGTTAAATAGCATGTATGTGGGATGAAGAGTCGAGTAAGACTACAGCATTTTAAAGAGGTGCAGAACTTAAACAGGAAAATACAATACCATACCATTGGAATAGTTGAAATAGTCTTATAAAGAAAATGGATACTGGTATGGAAATTTTGAGTTTAGGAATTAACAGGTTCATAAAAACCTCAATCAACTTTGAACGTTTAGTAAATAAAATTTTGACTTTTGTCCTTGCAAGAGCATTTTCACCAAGAATATTAATAAAGAGTATCAATACAGGTCCAACAAAATATATGGAAAAGTAACTAAAAGTACAGGGAGTATTTTATGACTATAGTATATACAGAGGTCAAATGAGCACACACAATGGTTGGTGATCTTTGCTATAATGCAATGGAGAATGATGGTACAAATGAGCTATGAAATTCATGAATAAAGATTCTAACAAGCTCCCATAAAAATGTTTCATGGACAAAACAACGCGATAGAGGAAGACTATGATTCTTCCAGACACAATGCTACATATACTACCATCCCTAGACATGGAAGACAGGTGTAGGATCCAACAGAAAAAGCACCCCTCTGACCATTTTTCCAGAGTAGAGGACCCTACTGTTATGAACGTTCATCAACAGCCACTAGGTTGACTTCAGTGTGTTTATGAGATATCTTTTTTCGGGATTAACTGTGTATTCATCCATGACTGATATCCCATGAGCATCATTTACTAATGACCGATTTCTCATGAATTTGAATAGTCCACTTAACACTCATTGCATCATGTGATGCACACATTTAATGAGCAATGAGAAAACTCCATGGCAGAGAAGTCTTTGGATGGGTGGCATTCCTAAGAAGTCCCAGTTATTTGGTGAAGTCCCAAAAGTGACAATTGTCGGTCTGTGATTCATTTCATTGCTTTCAATCCCACTTCTTCACCCAATGTAATGACTGATAAGTAGACTATTCAAACTCATGCGAAATTGGTCATTAGTGGAATACGCTCATGGGGTATCAGTCATACATGAATGACTTTGAATACGCAGTTGATCTCAAAAAATGATATCTCATAATGTTTCACTGTGGAAGCACCCCTCATTCTTCAATACCATTGACGAGAACCAACTGTTATTTGCCCCATTATAGCAGGTTTAGCAGAGCACATCTCATAAATGGATCCTTTTTTCCATAGTTTCATAACTTTTCCAGCTTCTCCCTCTCTTCACTTTTCTTCTTTTATATTATTTTACCCCTATGCTTAAACTTAGCTATATGTTTATCTCAGAGGAAGCATCTAGCCCTGCCTAAGTGGAAAAAACTTGTATGTTGAGATTTCTTACCATCCCATCAACCATTATTTTGATTATTGAATGGAGTTGATACAGTTCCAATACAATTTCAATTTCTACCCTCAACTATTATAGCCATTAACACATTTTCCTTTAATTCCTCTTCGAGAAGTCCATTGTAGGCTTCTACAGCACAACAAACATGTCTAGAGGATTTTGATCCTCCCTAGGATTTTAAGCCTAAAGCCTATGTAAGAGGCTCTACTCTCATTTGTATTTTGTTGTTGTGGATTGTGTGAAATTCCACAGGATAGAATCACAAAGCTGAACAAACCTCACTAATTTCAAAAAGCTTTTACAGAAAGAATTAGGAAGAAAAGCTGCAGAATTCACTAATGAAATTGAAACTCAGATGAAAAACTGTTGTTTTTCTATCATATAGCAATAAGCTGGTAAACAAAAAATGTTACAATACAGAGAATTCATCCTAGACCCTGTGTTTGGCCAACTAACACAAAACTAGGCTCTCGTGATTTATTTTGATAGGATATTTAGACACTTAGGAGTTACTTACGATCAACGTAGTCTAATGTCTCTTTAGGTAAAGTGTGTTTCTTCAATATGTTTCTTCGTATACATTAGTATGCATTTGTAATTACATAATCCCACTGTCACAATACGTTCCAGACATAAAGTGATCCAACGGTTCATCCTCTCCTAATCTTATTGATTATATTGATCCGTCGCTTAACACCCAATTAGTCCATGATCTCTATTTAAAGAGCATGGAGGGTCATTAGTTGATGGTCGATTGTGAGAAACTCATGCGTAAATTATTTTTCCTTTGCAAAAATATACTGCCTCAAGGAGTAGTTTGTCTAGGGCCGTGGATTGTTTCCCTCTCGAATAATTTTAACCACGTAATACATTAGTGTGTCAATCTATTATTTGTTTGAGTGGTTGCTTAAGGTGTTCAATTTGTGTGGAAATACCATGTTTTAGTCTAAGTGGTATTAGAACAATTATGAAGACCCATATCGTTGTTGATCGATATCTTGTACCTGTATTGCTGCATGCATCAAAGGATTTATGGATTCTGCTATTTCTATGTATTTTTGGACTGAAAGAGTTGTGCCATTGTGTCTGAAGCATTGCTTTCATCCATAAAAGTGTTTCATTTCAATCGAAAAGGTTTATGTTTTCCCAACATACAACAATTTTACTAGATCTGAAGATATATTGTTTACATTTACGGATTTTTGTAAAACCTTTCTCATATTGTTTCAAAGTTCGGTTTGGTTTTCTATTTCATTTTCAGTTTGTCTTATTTTTGTCGTGCACTTTGTGCAAACTCTGTAAATCAAAAACTGAGCAGTGTGCTCTTTTCCATGCACCTTGTGTGAACTCAGTAATCCATAAACAGAAAGAAAATTTCCATTTTGTTGGTAAGCTAACCAACTTCTAACTGCAAAGCTGAGAAGTTTCGGTTTAGAATTTTCATTTATTGTTTGTGTGTGGCTGTGTAAAAGTGTTTTGCAAGCCAAAATAAGGTTTTTGGGGTAGGCACACTCTACCACAACAACAACACCCCAATTCTCTTTCATAACATTCTTATATCTTTTGTTTAACTCACTTGGTTGAAAGTTACTATATTAAGTAAGAGATCTTGAGTTCAAATCCTTCCTTTTACTAAATTACGTTTTTTTAAAGTTCATGCAACTTTATTTTATAAAGGAACTTCATTATGAAAGTGCTTCTCACTTGTTCTATAAAAGTGAGTTACTTAATTTAAAAAGTAACTTATTTGAAAAGTGAGCTTATAGGAAAAGTTAGTGAAAGAAGGGAATTATTTATAAATGAGCAACCTCATTACGCACCCATCATCACACAAATCAACCTCTACTTGCCACATGGCCCCCTAGTTCCATTTGATATCTTTCTTCAAAACGACATAGCTTTGAGATTTGGAGTCTATTTTAAACTGTGTATTTTTTCAAGAGCTTTGCATCTAAACCACTGAAGCACCACTCGTTTCAGACTCGCGAGTACCCGAGAGTCTTAACGAGTGGATACCCGAGCCGCGTAACCACTGAAGACTCGCCACCAAACTCGGCCACTCGCAGGTTTGTCGTCGAACTTACAAGCTCGCCGAACTCGGGCAGACTCGCGATGGAACTCGCATCGACTCGACGTGGAAGGAAAAACATGTCTCGCGGACTGCAAAGGTGAAACGCTAGGGTTTATGCACCCGGGTTTATCTTTGGGCCCGCGAACTGAATTTTGGAGGCACAGAAAGACTATGGGAGGGCGGTCTTCTTCTCCAAAGGGTATGCCTCACCAAAAGAAAATGTAATCGTTGCGGTGCAGTGCAGTTCGTGTTGGAGCTTCTAGTTGCGGTGCAATTGGACTTCGGGCCGGCTCTCTTCCAGGTAAGTGCATTGTCCATTGTTATTTTTTTTAATTTTTATTTTGTTTTATGTTACATAATATAAAACTTAAATTATATATATTTTATTTTTGGTTTGTTATATATTTTTTATTATATAGCTTTTTTATTTATTTATATTTGTTGCTATATAGTTTTTTATTGTTTATGTTTTTGTTATATATTTTATATATAATATGTATGTAGTCTTTTTTATTTATATTTTTTATTATATAGTTTTTTATTTATATTTTTTGTTATATATTTTTTGTTATTTATTTTTTGTTATATATTTTATATATAATATATATGTAGTTTTTTATTTATGTTTTTTATTATATAGTTTTTGTTAGATAGTTTTTTTATTTATATTTTTTTGTTATATATTTTGCTATTATATATTTTTATTTTTATTTTAATTAAATTTTGTTATTTTTTATTTTAAATTATTATTGCATAAGTTGTAGTTTTATAGTTTATATGGATTGGAAATGATTTTAACTTTTTTTTTGCGCCCAAAATGTACAATATTTTTATTTTTTTCCCATTTGCCGAGTCTTGCCGAGTCTATCCCGAGTTTTTCCTGAGTCCATGAGTCGTATGTCAACCGAGTCTTTGTCGAGTCCGAGTCATGCAACATTGATCTAAAACCATTAGTTTTTTTTTTGAAGCCATATTACCTACATATTATAATATGGCTAGTCCAATCGATCTTCTGCATACCAATACCAACTACTTCTAATGGAAATTAGATATGGAGGATTTACTACAAAGTAGAGGACTTTAACGAATTACCTTGGGAATAGATTGCCCCTCTTAGTGCATCAAAGAGAGTTCAATGGATTAATCAAAACGTCCATCTCCAATGATCTTCAGTTTCACCTTCAAGGAATTGAGACCCCAAATGCAGCATGGCAAAAGTTGAAAACCATGTTTGGCAAACATAAGGAGATTCGAGCCCACCATCTTGACAACCAATCTAAGTTGCACGAAACAGGAAAACGGGGACGAGTTTCAGAAACAGGGACGCATTGGAAACATGACCCCCAAAAATTTTGGAAATGGGGAAACGCAATATATATATATATATATGAGCAAGCACATTCAAGAAAATGAATGTGAAACATAAATCATAAATCATACATGTCAGCGAATCATTGCCTATATTGGAATCCTATTTATCAATAACACCCTATGCCTCCCTCCTCTACGCTCTAGCCCTTGCCTCTAACTTGAATCTCAAAGTTGATCCTCCAAGGACATTTGTCAATGACTCAACACCCTACAATTTTGTTGAAACTTCCTAATAAAATCATTAAAATAAGGTAGAAAAAGCTTCACATGCTTAATAAGTGATTTTGCTTAAGTGAAGAGTACATTTTTATTAAGGTCATGACAAAGGAGTTCAACAATCAACACCACCAACATCAAGGTACATACAAGGGTTGATGTGCTTGATTAAATGCCAATCTGATACCCTCATACATGATAGAAACTGATGGAAACTTTGCAATCCTGAAATCCTGAAAACTCTTAAGTCTGTTGAATTTTGAATGGAATCTAAAATTTTACTTTTCGCATATGAAGTCCGATGAGGTTGGAACCACTCTCAAACATCCTGAAACAATTAATGGTAATGTTAAAAATTTAAGTAAAAGGATAGAAAATGAAATATAAGGAGAATGTTACTTTTACTTGCAAAATGTAAAATAGTGAAGACAAATGACCAACTCATATATGTTATTCTTGCTAAGCTTGGCATTGCCTGCGATGTTTTTGTATATACTTTTCACTCCACTAGAGAAGCTCTTATTAGTCAATGGCTACTTACCAAAATGCCCTCTTTTGAAGATTAATAAAAGCTCTTGCATCTTGGAGTGATCAACACTGCAAATACATCTAAGAAAGCTTAGTAGGGCAACAAAAGGATAAAGACAAGAATCCAAAAAAGCAACACCATCCCAACAATAAACAAAACAAGGATCCCAAACCCTCTTAGCCAACTCCTCCTTCCAATGGTGATAAGGGAACCAAATCAAAAGGCAAGCAAATTGAGAGACATTGTAAATTTAATAGGAAAGATGGTCATCTAGAGTCTAAATGTTTCAAAAAGATGGAAACCTTAGAAACAACAATGAAGAAGCATAACATCAAGCTTGATTCTTCTCATATCTCTTCTTCTCATGGACATGCACTTTATGTTTTTGGTTTTTCCTTCAATGTATCATTTACTTCTTCTAATGAGTGGTTGATTGATTCTGCATCATCTTATACTATGGCTAAGGATAAAGCCATGTTTTTCGCCCTTCATTAATGTAACACTAAACAAATATTTATTGGTGATGATAGATCTCTTAGTGTTGTAGGGTTTAGAATAGTTCAACTAGATGATGGACATTTCAAAAATGTATTGTGTTACAAATCTTTCCTGCAATCTTTCATCAATCTATCAAATCGATTTTTACTGCTCATTGTGACAACTTGAGCAAAATTTGGCATGAGTGACTTGGTCATCTAAATTATCGCTCATTGCCTATGTAATAAAAAAATGGTAGTTGGTCTTCCTATCATTTCCTGCAGAGATGGTGTTTGTCCCGAGTGTGTTCTTGACAAACATCATCGTGACAGCTTTGACAAACATACCTCTTGGCACAAATCGACCCCCTTCCTTCTACTTATTTCTTTGCATTCAAGTACTTTTTAACTTTCATTGATGACTTCTCTAAACACACTTGAGTTTACTTCTTAAAACTCTATAGTAAAATTTGTGACATGTTTTTTCCTACAAGGCCCTCGTAGAAAAACAATCTGGACATCAACTACAAAAGTTAAGAACAGATAATGAAGGTGAATATATTAACAAAAAAATTATCACTTACTACACTACCCAAGGTATTCAAATGCAACATATTGTTCCATACACACCACACAACAAAACGATGTTGTTGAGAGCAAAAATCACACATTAAAGGAAATGGCAAAATGTATGATCCAATCCAAGGGATTAAATCCTCATTTCTAAGAGAGATGTTAAATTTGATGAAGATTTCTCGGCCTATGAGCCTAATTTGACATTTGTGCCATCTTCAGCACGCAAGCATTCTTTGACAATTGTGCCATCTTCAATTCCCAACTTTTCTGCTAATGGTCCTAAACTGGTTTCTTCTTTAGATGATGATACTAAGGATGAAAATCAACCTCCACCTACTCACCTTCCTCCATAACATCAGAAAAAGCATGGCCTTACATTCCTTAAGGCTTGTTTGGTAGAGAAGCATGGGCTCACATTCCTAATGAAAAAAGAAAAGCATTATAGCCTAAGAGTGACAAGTGCATTTTTGTTGGATATTATAAAGATGTAAAAGGTTATAGACTTCTTCAACCCCATTACAATGAAATTATTACTAGAGAGATGTTAAATTTGATGGAAGATTTCTCAGCCTATGAGCTTAAATTGGTGTTTGAGCCATCTTCAACCTGTAAGCCATCTTTGACGATTGTGCCATCTTTTCCCAATTCCCAACTTTTCTACTAGTGGTCCTAAACCTGTTTCTTCTTCAGATGATGATAGTGAGGATGAAAATCCACCTCCACCTACTCACCTTCCTCCAGTTGGGTATATTGAACCTGCACCAGCACCACTACTTCGGAACTTCCTAGATGGGTCCGTACAACACAAGAAGCATCGGGTGATCTTGCCAATGATCATACAGATCAGCGTTGAACATGTTCACAATTCCAGAAAGCCTTTGCTTTTGGCTCAAGTTTCAGAGTCTCATGACACATAGGCATTTGCAACAATGAATGAAAAAACATTTGCAAAAGCTTTTGACCATCCAAATTGGTATGCAACAATGAATGAAAAATATTGTTCATTAATGGAAAATGATGCTTTGAATCTTCTACCTATTCCAAAAGGAAGAAAACTTGTCAAATGTAAATGGGTGTATAGAACTAAGTATGCATTTGATGGAAATGTTTTAAGACATAAGCTTCAGTCAGTTGTGAAAAAATTTCTCAAGTTGAATGGATTGACTATAATGAAAACTTTGCCCTGTAGCCAAAATGAACTCCATTCACCTTGTCCTAGCCCTTGCGGCTTCACACAAATGAGAGGTCTACCAAATGGATGTCAAATCCATCTTCTTGCATGGGGATTTGCAAGAAGAAATTTACATGGAACAACGTCTCAACTATGTTCTGAATGACTCCGGCCTTTTGTTTGTCACCTTAAGAATCCCTCCAGGGCCTTAAGCAAGCTCCTCGAGCATTGTATGCCAAAATGGATAGCTTTCTTCTTAACGCTATTTTTCTAGATGTCATTTTGACCCCAATGTCTATACCAAGAAACTAGGAAACTATCTCATAATCTATGTTCTTTATGTTGATGACCTTATTCTCACTGGTAGTGAACCTAAACTTTTAAGCCATGTGAAATCCAACCTTAAGGAGAAATTTGCATTGACCAACTTGGGACATTTGCATCATTTTCTTGGCATCCAAGTCTTGCCAACCAAAGAAGGACTTTTTCTTTCTCAGTCTAAGTATGCTTGTGACCTTTTCCGCTTTCACATGGAAGATTGTAAACCATCCCCATTGTTACCGGGCAAACTAGCTAGTTCCCAGTAAAAAAATATAAGAAATGTGACCCAATGTCACCTCGATCACAATTCCAACTTCTTCGGAGAGTCATAACCTCCCAGGGGAAGGACCCTGAATTACCCTGCAAGACACTAATGCAACAAAGGACTATATTCTCTATGGCAAATGTTAGTTTTGACCAGTGACTATATGGAGTCAATGAAAAAGACAAACCTTGTAATTGCATTCGACAAATAAAGGATGCATCAACCATTCATATGACAACTAGTATTCAAAATATCATTTAGGCCAATAATGTTATGCATGTAAGCGTTGACAAAATAATGATGAGTAGTAATATCCAACACTTTTGATCTAAGTCACCTGGTTCGAATTCGTGTTCGAGTTCAACAACTTTGAAGTTCGTCAAAAATTCGGCAATGAAAATTTTAGTGATAAATTCGGCATTAAATTCGAGAGACTATAAAATTAAAAATATATATATATACATGATTTTTTTTAGTATTTTCCAATAATTTTAATATTAGTAATAATTTTAGGCTTCTAGCTATGCTAATATTAGTAATAGTTCTAATAATCCTAGTGTTAATATTAGTTTTGGTTTTAGACTTTTATTATAATCCTAGTAATAATAATAACATAGTAATAAAATTAACATGAACGATAAGGTCTAAAAATATTATTATAAAAATTATGAACTACAAACAATAAAATAAAAGAACCTTCAAATTATAAAATAATTTAATATTAATAATAGCAATAAGGATAAAATTAATAATATTATTATAAAAATTATGAACTACAAAGAATAAAATAAAAGAACCTTCAAATTAAAAAATAATTGTATTAAAAAAAACTAGCCCGAAAGAACAATTCATAAAATAATTAAATAAAAACAAACCCTATGTCGACCCACAAATTTAAACAAAGTTAGCCTCCAATTTCTGTCAAAACCGATTTGCCACAGGCCCACGAATCGGTTGGGCACGAACCACTGAACAGTTTGGAGTTTTCAAACCGGTTTGGCACAAATCGTTGAACAATTAGGAGGTTTCATTTCGACTTTCAATTGCTGAGACCGGAGAGGGAGCACGACCGTCAACGGAAACTCTGCTGCAGTGGTCGGGTGAAGCACAAACTCGCGGCCGTCGTCGGGTGAAGCACAAACTAGCGCGATTTTTTATTTCTCTCATAGTGGCAGGTGTGGCTACGAAGTTTCGAGCAGGCTAGCTATCTAAACGATGAAAATCGGCGAATTTAACCCTTTAAATTCGTCCTCACATAAAATTCGGCAAAATTCGATTTTCAAGCTTGAAAATCGACGAATGCGGTGACTTAGCTTTTAATAACACAAAATACCTAAGTTGCCAGGAAACGTGCATACGGGGACGGGGACGCCACTTTTTGAAACAGGGTACTTGGGTACGTCGGCGGTACTGTATATATATATAGATAGATAGATAGATAAACATGTCACAATCAGATCATACATGCATATTTCTAAATTCAATGATTCATATGAACATTCACATTGAAAATTTGAAACATAAAACAATAAATTTGATAAATCATAGACTCATAGTAGATATCAAGTGGAAGACTGGAAGTTATATAATTGATAATAATATATGTCCATGACTCCATGAGTTCAAACTTCATTGTCATACTATATTCAAAATTTTCCTAATGGCATTTCCAAACATGAAAAAGAAAGTTCAAAACAATAAACAATGAACAAGATAGCTGATTTGGCTTCCTCAAGCCATGTCATCAGCATCCTCAAGATCAATGTCATCAGCATCACTAATGTCCTCTGTCGGCAAGCTCTCTAGATAGGAGTGAGGCATCGCTAGAACAATGAAATGTTAAAACTTAAGGTTTGGGACCCGGGTTTAGGTAAGGGCCAACTTCTTATTTGTTTTAATAATGTTTATTAAACTATTTATTAAAGTTTTAATTTTTTAAACATTGCAAATCGACCCCCTAACACCGGCAGATTCAAAACTTGAACAAAATTGATCTGACCGTACCCCCGGTGTACCCAAACACAAGGTATGGCGTACTGAAATGCATGCAAGTACCTGAATTTCATGAATGACATCTCAGGTATGTGAGGTCTGATTTGGGTACAGCAAGGGACGTACCTTTGAAGTACCCGGTACGGGATCGTGTACCCGACCCTCAGTACGAGTACCCATGCAACACAGCAAAATATATTAAGGTTTAAGGCTTTCAAATGATAAAAGCATTCAATGATACCTCAACTATACTCATCAATAACATGAACTATCCATCAAAATGTCACGACAATTGTATGTAATCTATGAATGACCTTCTAAAGGACTGATATCACTGTCGAAGTAGATGCCATCTTGTATCGTCAATTAGTTGGTAGCCTTTTGTACTTGACTCATACCCATCATAATATTTCATTTAACATTGGTCTTGTTGACCGATATATGCAAACACCACATGAAAGTCATCGGAAAGTAGCAAAAAGGACACTTCCATATATCCAAGGTACAATTCAGCTTGGGATACATTACAATTCCGGGGGGAGCTCCTTTGTTGGTTGGTTTCACTAATTTTGATTGGACTAACGACCCTAATGATCAGAAGTCTATTATAGGTTATGTTTTCAATCTTGGTTTCGAAATCATCACTTGGGTTTGTAAAAACAACAAGCTCTTGCTCTTTCTTTAACAAAAGCAAAGTATTGAGCAGCAGTTAATGCAAGTCAAGAAGCCTTGTGGCTTTGGCACATCATTTCAAAGTTTTGATTCCAACTGCAGCATTCAACAAAGTGCCATCCAGCTCGCCAAATATCTAGTTCGACATCAACATAACAAACAAATTGAGTTAAACATGCACTTCATCATAAAGCTTATTCGAGATTAACATTCTCGAAATGCTCTTTTGACCTACAAATGATCAAGTTGCTAACATTTTCACAAAGTCTCTTATAGAAGCGAAGTTTTTCAAACATTGATCTATGCTAGCAGTTCAAGAAGTTGTCATCAAGGAGGGATAGGCTCTAATGCTTCCTTCTTTCTCCTATTGTGTCACCTTTGTAAATCCTTCAATCCTATCCCAAGTTGTTCATACGAGGGGATGTTAGGATATTTAGACACTTAAGATGATCAACTTGGTCTAATGTGTCTTTAGGTAAAGTGTGCTTCTTTAGTATGCATTAGCATACATTTGTACTTATGTAATCTAAGTACTTATGTAATCTAATAATCACGATATTTTCCAGACGAAAAGTGTTCCGACGGTTCATCTTCTCTTCAATATTAAAGGCTACATTGATCTGTGGCTTAGCACCCGATTGGTTCATGATCTTTTTTAAAGAGCATAGGAGCTCATTAGTTGATGATCAATTGTGAGGAACTCATATGTAAATTATTTTTCTTTTGCATTAATATATTGCCTCAAGTGGCCATTTGCCTAGGGCAGTGAATTGTTTCCCTCTCTGTGGGGTTTAACCACATAATACATTTGTCGATTTGTGATTTGTTTGTACAAGTGATTGCTTAAGGTGTTCGACTTGTGTGGGAATACCCTGTTTTAGTCGAACATATTTTTCTTTACTATTGGCATGAATGCATTTTCTTTCCAATGGAACGCCCAACAACGACATACTTCCCTAGAATTTCTAGTATGGGTGCATATGCAACATATACAGTAGTCAAATCGATGTCTTTTGTTAAAGTTAGTGCAGCTGCGAGACCCATTCTCAAAGAGGATGGTACCCTAATCAGTTAACTAGGGTTCCTGGTTAAGTTAACCATGCAGAGTAAAGAGTAAGAGTCAAGACCCTAGAAGGTACCCTAGGGCCCCCAGCTGTCTCCTAGGGTTCTTGGTCAGGGACCAAACGGGTTGATGGCATGGCAAAGTCTGTTGCATGTGGCTAGGGCCCCTACTTTTCTCTAGGTTATTCTGGTCTAGGACCAAATAGTTTCTTGGTCACGATGACCAAGCAAGTCCTACAGGTTGAGACAGAGACCTCCTAGTCCGGGAATAGGCAGATTCTTGGTCACGAGGACCAAGTATTTCCTGCAGTGACATACCTGGTCAGTTAACCAGGTGGATTTTGGTCAGTGGACCAAGATGATGATGTGTGATGTCCTCTTCTCCTAGGTCTTCGAGATGGTTGAGCTAGATGGTCTTCCCAAGGGACTGGCCACCCCTTGATGGAGCCACTAGCATTTGACCTGAGGACCAATCTAGAGGACCACATGATCACATTATCCAGTGTGGACCCTTCCTTATACAGTGATGATGAACTTTCAAGTTATTTGGAACATTTGTACATTTGAGAGAGAGATGACTGGTTGTACCTTCCCCACCTTGGTTGATTTACTTTTGGTCCTTACACCTTGTTGATTATTGGTCTTATGGTACCTTGTCTTTGACTTGTGGTTAGTAGGGTCATCTACCCACCTTAAGTTGTTTAGATTTGTACCTTCTTGTTGTTTTTGGTCCTATGGGTACTATGGTTGCTTGTCCACTTTGTGGTATACCCTTGGCCCTAGGGGTTATGGGTCATGTACCAACACTTATCTTATGTTGGGTCATGTGTTGGTCTTTGTACCCTCACCTAACTAATTAAATGACCATAGTACCCACCTAATGTCACCCTACTTATATTTTATGTTATTAATGTGACTTTATTATTTTGACCATAAATGTTGGTACCCACCCAAGTCACTTTATTTATATTTTATATTTTATTGTTTTTGAACTTATTGGTACTACAATAATTTAATTGAACCGTAACTTGTGTAAAGGATTATTTTATGACCTCTCTAGAAGATCCTAATATCCTATTTATTGAGGTCCTTTGTTTCTCATTTGGCAAGTTGACAATCCATCATCCTATCTCACCTCTGCTGCTTGACGTCAAGGGTATTAGGATTTTATTGCTGATTATTAAGGTCGCCTAACTGCTGAAGCCTTCATCCATCTCAGATCTGGTTGATTTGTTGGTTCAAGGGTTGACGTGAAGATCTTATTGCTGCTGCCACCTTGACCGTAACCCTGTGGAGACTCGGTATACCTGTTACAGCCTTGTTTGCGGCTCGGGTTGCAGCTAGAAGGATCTGATCTGCCCTTTATGTACTAGCCGTGAACCCTGGCAGCCTTGATCTATCTCAGCGAGGGTCTTTATGCTCAGACCTGTTGTTAAGGAATTCGATATGCTTGTATGAGAGCCCGATTTGCTATTTTTGGTCTGTTTGTGACCCGATCTATTTGCTGAGACGTCCGATCTGCTAATTTGAAGTTGTGTGAGCCCCGTTCTCTACACTGAGCTGCATTTAAGGGATCCGATATGTTCTGTGTTTTGCTTGCTGAGATAGTCGTGACCCTAGAAGCTCAGCCGTGACCATTAGACTCAGTTGTGAGTCCCATTTCTGCCTGCTACCTACTGTTTTGAGGAGGCAATGGGGCCTAGGGTCAGACCCTGACTGCTCTTGTGGAGGCCGTAAGGCTTAGGGCCAGATCATGTTCTTCTGTGGAGGCCGTGAGGCCTGGGAACTTGGCCTGCTGTGTAGTGTGTGGCATAATTACTGTGGGGATGTTTTGCAGAAGCCGTGGCCCTTATGGATCTGGTCACATGTGTTAAGTTCTGTTATTAATTGTTTTATATCAGACCTACTTTACTGCTGAGACTTATCTTGATCAAGATTAACATTGCTGAGACTTGTTTTTAGTTAGGTCTTTGTGTTGAAGATTATTCTGGATTTGATACTAATCCTGTGTGTTGAGGTCACCACCTAGGGTTTAGACCTTTTGTGTTTACATCTATTGGACAGTCATTATGTTGGGATTTGATTGTGACTTTCACTGTGTTTTCTGACTGCCATTGAGCATTCCTGTTTGACTGTATCTCATCCCCATCATCTCTCTCTCTCTCTCTGGTTTGTACATACCTTCTAGCAGGGTCAGCTGGTTCCTAGTGTTGACTGGCCTCTGAGAGGCACGGTCTTTTCTGGAAGTAAAATTTCTGAGTATATAACAGGAAGCGTTCCACACCCAGGTAAGTATCGTCACTTGTCTCTTTTATTGTTAATTAAACAAGTTAGTTATTTCGATATTGCTGATTACATGTTACTGAAGATTAATTTAACACGGTAACCCAATTGGTAGTGTTAAAGCCGAAAAGTTGAAAGCTCTGAAAAATATGTTTTGTTGAAGTTACTGTTGTACTATTTAGTTTCAGTACTTGTTTATTAAATGTAATTTTGCATTAAAGTACATTGATCTTTCATTCTTCTGCATATAACGCTAACCCTAACCAAAATTTAACATCTTCAAATAGTAGTTCCGCATCTCCATCCATGCTGTTGAGATTGCAGTGCAGTGCATTGATATATATGAAGAGTGTTTAACAATCTTAAAAGCATTTAAATTGAAAACATGAAAAAGCATTTTATGCAACTTCAACACTGATGATAACATAAGATAATTTTGTTAATGTCCAACAAATGACAACTGAAGTAGGTAAAAGGAACTGTTGGGTACCAAATCAGTACATGAATGACTACATTCAGTTGAAAATTTAGATTGAAACTCATTTGCAATGACAAGAATACATGCTTCCATCAATTGAAAAGCACTATGAGAGCAGTTTTTAATAAATTAGAACATTTAATGCAAGAGCACTTTTAGTATAACACTAGGCTATCTATTAACATCAAGTTCACCAATATTTACACAAAAAATATTATTATTGGAAGTATTATGCTGGTTAATAACCTAACGCTATTCACTTTATTTAACATTCAATTAATTACACAGTGATTTTGAAATTTCAAAAGTTAACTTCTTTATGCATTACCATCTTCTAATCATCAGGGGATCACATGCATAAAACTTTTTACGAGTGAATCTTATGCCTTTCAAAGTTTTGTTTGATCATGATAGCATGGACTCAATAGCCCCTATCAAAAGCTAAATTTCTATCTACATATTTATAGGACTATATAGTAAATAACTCAACACTTGCCTGATTTTGTGTTGTTTCAACCATAAGGCTCTTCAAATCTTTATTTAAGCCCAGCCACTACAAATAAAACAGAAAAATAATTGAGAAATTGCTTATTCATCCTCTTAAAACACAATATTGGGTGAAATAATATTTTCCAAGAACTTTGATGGGCTATAGAATGATAATTAAAATGAAATTACAAAGAATAGATAGTAGTGCTTTGAAATGCAAAACAATATAACTTACCACCCAACCAGAGCCTTGTAAAGCAGCACCTCCGGCATTCATCTTTTCAATCACTGCATTTAAAGACCCAAACTGGGTATCAATCGCCTTTGCCAGAGCACCTTTTGGTGGCTCGCCACCTCCTTCCTGAAAGCAGTGATTTTTAAAGAAATAAGGTTATACCTGTAATGTATATCTAACAATCGCGAAGTCCAAAGACTCTAAGCAAAGATTTAACTGTAAATGAATGAGAACATTACTTTCACAGGAGTAAGATTTTTCCAAAAGATGGAATGATTGATATGACCTGCCATAGCATCAGACGGAGTATGAGATACAATGGTTAAAAAAAATTAAAACATGTATGTCTTGCAATGCAATCAAATAGCTAGCAGCAAACAAGTTGTTCTGAGTCTCCAACTAAGCAAAGCAATCAGCGTGAACATCAGGAGGAATAAATAAAAAGAAGGGTCTAAACTACATAAATTTATCAAGTAGCCCATAAGGAAAAACGGGAAAATCAAAACCTTCAAAACTCAGCCAAAGCAGGGAATCTCATTGAAAACTATAGGGCATATAGTATTATAATTATATCTGACTGGCAAGTTCAACAGAAAACACCAAGGCAAATAAAATTATAAGCAACTGCTACTAAGACTGCCTTTTTCACATAAACTAATAAGACAGGTTTCTTTACTAAAAATGAGGGAATACATACCGGAATCCAGATACTATAAAAGGATAAATCGCAGATAAGTGTAACACTGATATCCTTACAGTCAAAATTATTTTTTTCTTTAATTTGTTGCAAGCCAAATCCAAAGAATTTAAGAAATTTTTTGATTGTTGAGATTGTTCACAGCAATTAGATTCTTATTGTTTGTTTTTGGCTTTTTGCAGATGAAGGCATATAAAATCAAATAAGCATTTTGGAAAAAACAACAATGGTTATTTTCTTAGGAGGTTACTCTTGTACATCTTTTTTCTAGCCTCCAATGGCAAGGCCTGCTACTGAACAAAGAAAAACACGATCAAGCTGGCAAGGACCTCTCTTGAAATAAAAAATTCAAGGCTGAACTGGCAAGGCCTGTGTATTTTGCATTAGACACCATTCTTCCATGCTACCAAAAATACCATCACAGAGTCTCAAATGAAAATCAAAACAAATCTTCATAGTATTATTAAGAGCTTTACTGTCAAACTACCTGCTCTTTGATGTTCCTTAAAACCTAGGATGCCCGACTTGAGCTCAGTAGATATACAAGTTGTGCAAAAAGAAATCGCTTATGTTTCCAAAAATCTATAATACATGATACAAAAACTAATCAAAGGATCCAAATTTACTGATTTGAAATTGGATTGATTAGAATACTATAGGCTGGAGGAAAAAAGAAATCACTCGTGTTTCCAAAAATCTATAATACATGATACAAAAATTAATCAAAGCATCCAAATTTATTGATCTGAAATTGGATCAACTAGAAGACCATAGACTGGAGGTAGAAACCACAGAGGTAGTTGATTGAACCAAGTCCACAAACTAATAAAGAAGAACTAACAAAAAGACGATCAATGACAAAGTCAACTAAGGTATCAACTAGACTGGTGTCGACTAGTGGGCATATACTGACGATAAGGACAAGAGATCACCTAGATAAAACAAACAACATGGATTGAAAGATAGGTGAACACCTTGTAAAAAGTAGTATGTCAATTAGATAAGATACATAAGATAAGATAATTTTATTAATGTCCAATGAATGACGACAAAAGTAGGTCAATGGGACTAAAGGATACATCTAGTATGACTAGAATGTGGGAGTGCAAATGTAGCTCCTAGAAAATGCCAAAACCAAGATAAAATAAAGTAAAGAAGGATACAAGCAGTGGTACAGCCTCATACACATGTATATATCTATATCAAAGGTACATAATGCAAAAATGCAAAATACATAGTGAGTTTGTCCAAGATTGGACAACTTGAACAACGCAGGATCCTCATGATCTTGTCAAGGGATGAAGATCGTGTGAGAGAGCTGAAGATGAGTCAAGTGATGTCAAAATCTCCTAGGTTTGATGGTCAAGGGCGAGGGGGGCGAACAAGGCACTTGCTCGCTCTCGGGGCTCTCCGGAACCGTCAAGGTGTCCGTCTATATGACCCTAGGAGGGATGTAGTAGCGAGGAATACTCCTAGCATTTGAGGCCGAAGGAAAGAAACTTTGGATAGATCTTTGGTTACTCCATTAGGGCTATGAGGGTATCTAATAAGCGGGAAGCGCCCTGCTCTAGATCCGTCTAGAGCCTGATCCCTCTGATGCTCTAAGAATGAATGAACTGATGTGTGGTTCGAAAACTCCAAATTGGTCTCAATAAAATCAATCGATCTCCCAGAGGAAGAGGCTAGGGAGAGACCCGACGTCTCACCACTCAACTGTCGGAGGTACTCTACGGCTCTGCCTACCGCTTATTGCTTCGATATGACGGATCAACACTAAAATAAGAGGTGATCATCCTGGTCCTCTCAAGGAGGCAAGAAGTGTAGGATCTGTGACATGTGGCTGAATATCTCCCTGATGAAGAGAGCAAGGCATCTCTAGTCCTGATACCGAAAGAAGGTGGAGAGAAATCCCCCTGAGTCCCTATAGAGGCAGTGATATCGTCCTCTAATCTCATAGTATAAAGGGAACCTAAAAATGAAGTGCATCTCTGTCTCCAGCTCCTGTAGGTGGCACATCTGACAGATCCTATCAGATTGTAGTAGATGGTGGTCAATCACCACTCAAAGTCGATGAGAACTAACCTAAAGTTGTGCAAAGGGGATCCTAAGTGAGTGCATCCAATGCTTGCGTGTGTATGGGGGGCAGACGATAATGCCATCCTGTAGCTCAATGAAGTGCTCAAGGTAGAAGGACATCTTTAGGCCTAAGCTCATCAAGGGTGAATTCCAAGAGAACTGAATGTATAATTTGTAGATATTTTCTCTGATGGACAGGTTCAAAACCTGTCTAGGCAACCAGAGACAGCTCGGCGCATCTAGGGAGAATCTGAAGGGGGGAAGGCGCTCTGGGGAGATGGTCACTAACTGGAAAAGCCAAGATGCCTCTGAAAACCAACCACGTGCACAACCTGTGGGGTGACCCGAAGTGAGGGCCTCTGAGAATCAGAGTGCAAGGTTGGGCTACCTCTCTCCTAATGGCAAAGTCTTTGAAAGATTTGACTATGTGAAGGAAGGAGACAAGTGCCAACAAGTGTCAGTGGGAATGTGAAGTCTATGGCATCCGATGACTAGGAGAAGCCAATTGAATAGATGGCATAGATGACTAGGAGAAGTCGCAAGAGGTGCCTACTACAAGTTCTGATATGCCCCAAAGCATCATCTAGCAACCAAAGAATTCCAATTGACATTGGATCTATCTCTTGATTGCAAAAGAAATTATCGGAGTAGTCATCGAAAAGGGTTTGGAGAGCTCTGGTGTGGGAATTAAAGTCATCCAGAAGGATGACCTACCCAACCACTGAATATTGAATGATGTCATACAAGTTCAAGTAGGAATCCCCAACTGAATCACTATAATAGCAAACTAAGATGAGGCTAGGTTGAAGTAGTAGATTGCAATATAGATATCTCTAGGGAGAGGGGTTAAGTTATAAATCCAACTCCACATGAACCCAACAAACTCATTCGATGTTACCTTAGAAAACTTGCCCCGAAGAGTCTCTAGTTAGAGACACTATCCCAACTAAACCTCTAACGGCGCCTAAACACCTAGTCTCCTACTTGCAAACAAAAGACCAAGGGTAACCTTCTATACCTAGGAGTGCCTAGATAGGGCTCACAGAAGGGAAAGAAAAAGTTATAAAATGCCATGACAAGGACCATTGTTGGTCATTACAACCAAAGCATATTCCCAAGAGTTAGACTCGAAACAAATTTTGAAATTTCACAAAATTAAAGGTAAAGAGATAGAAGGAACACCATACGTTGATGACAAAGATTCGTTGATGGCTCAGTCAAAGATTACCAAGGTTGAAAAGCGTGAAATTGCTAAGAAGAAAGACCTAACTAGAGTAAGAAAGTCGGTATCTATTTCTAATCAAAAATCCTTCAGACATGGTGATGGAAAAGTTGCTCCATTGTGATAACAATTATCTATGATTGTGTCAATAAAAAGATCTTAATTTTTGACACATTGGTTAAGCAGTTATGATTGAAGATGATTGCACATCCTAAACATATCAAGAGTTGCAAGTTGTAACAAATAAAATAATATATAAACATATCAATAAACAAATAATTAAATAATAAAAGAAAAGAATTAAACAAATATTAATTAAAATTGATATGTAATTAATCGAATAGAGAGAGACGCACCTTTCCATTGAAAAGGCACATAAGACCATATTTAAATGGTCCATCAAATTGTAATGTAATCATCTCTCATCAATATATATTCAATATTATTTATTCTTTCCAAATGGAGTTATTTTCTACTGGTTGACTATTCACATGAATAGTCTTATTGTGATTCAGACACGATCACAACATGAGAATACCCGGATACGGATATTACATTGGTATCAGAGCCCCTTCTTGGGCTTGATTTCAGCCTTTGGCCAAAAACCATTCTCAGAGCTTCTCTGATTAAGGATCTTTGATCCACATTGGCTTTTGGCCATCATTTTTTGGGTTTCCCAAAAATCTAGGACCTTGTCCAAAAGTAGGCTTTTGGCCCAAAGACGATTTATATATTATTCCGCTGCAAAATTCAAAGACAACCGTAAATCAAGAAGACAAGGGAAATTTAAAAAAAAAAAAAAGAGAAAAGAAGTAATTATTTCCGTTGCAAATAAGAAGAAGAGAACAAGAAGTAAGAAAAAAAATATTACAAAGAAGTGGAAAAAAATAATTATACGCAAGAGAAAAAAAAAGTTAAATAATAGCATTCATGAAACCGCACATGGTTTTATGAAATCACACATGGTTTTATGAACATGCGCATTGTTTTACTTAGTATATTAAAATTATAAATGAATTTTATAAAGTATATACAAAGAAAGATGTGACCTCTATGTAACAAATAAAATAATATATAAACATATCAATAAACAAATAATTAAATAATAAAAGAAAAGAATTAAACTAATATTAATTAAAATTGATATGTAGTTAATTGAATAGATAAAGACGCACCTTTCCATTGAAAAGGCACATAAGACCATATTTAAATGGTCCATCAAATTGTAATGTAATCATGTCTCATCAATATATATTCAATATTATTTATTCTTTCCAAATGGAGTTATTTTCTATTGGTTGACTATTCACTTGAATAGTCTTATTGTGATTCGAACACAATCACAACATGAGAATATCCGAATACGGATATTACACAAGTCACTCGTGTAAGTTCAAATTTGCAGTTCAAATCAATTTATGGCCAAGTAAGAGAGTGACATTATGCCATTGGATGTATGTGAAGTTGTCATTAGTCGCCCTTATCTATGGGACAAAGATGATATTTTCCTTAGAACGAACAAGAGGTGGAGGTTGATAAAGGAAGGGTATTGTTACCTTATCAACAGCTACAATGGTAAGAAGACAATAACTTTAATGTCTACAAATCATGCTAGGAGAGGTTGATTAATAGCAGTAATAAATTTGTAATGTTGATTGTAAATGCGAGGATAAGATTGCAAATACAAAGAACAGGGGAATTGATATCAGAGTCAATCAAAAGAAAGACTTCAATCAATTTCTATGAAAATATGAGGCCTTTTTTGCAAAGTCAAAGAGGTGCCAATGAAAAACATAATTGAGCATGAAATTCAAGTGCTACCAAAATCACCATTACCAAATATTGGTATCTAACTAACTTATCTTCTGGAGAGTGATGAGATAAAAAGGCAAATAAAGGAATTGTTGGATTGAGGGATTATCAAGCATAGTGTATCCCCTTGTGAATCTCTAATTGTGTTAGTTCCCAAGATAGATGGAACTTGGCAAATGTGTGTCAACCGCAAATCACTCAACAAGATCACTATCAACAATTAATATATATTGCCAAGAATTGACAACTTGCTAGACTAGTTGCATGGACCAAAGTATTTCTTCAAGCTAGAACTTATGTCAAAATACCATAGGTAAGGATTAAGGTGGAAAATACTTTGAATATTGTTTTTAAAAGCAACCAAGGGTTGTTTGAATGGTTGGTACTACCATTTAGGCTCACTACCGCACCAACCACATTCATGAGGTTGATGAGTGAAGTTCTTAGACCCTTCATTAACTCTTTTCTAGTTGTATACCTGGATGATATACTAGTCTACAACAAGACTTGTGAGGAACATTTAAACAATTTGCAGCTAGCATTGGAAACATTCAAGGAAACAAAGTTGTAATTGAATATTAAAAGGTGTGATTTGGCCAAACATACTTCTTTATCTCGATTCATGATTGGTGGAGATCAACTTGGATCAACCTATCCAAAGTGCAAACATTCAGATCTGAAAATACTTTATTACAGCAGATTATAACAACAGTAAATCTACTCCATTATCTTCAAGATATGTTAAATCACTTAACAAACTCTGCTCAATACTATGTCAAATCATCACACATAAACAACAATAGATTATACTTAAACATGAATATAACATACGTTGAAATTCAAATCTGCAAGTAAACAACATTTAGACAGCTGGAACACTTCATATATAGAGAGAAGATGAAGTACATGTACATTCCAATAGCGTATCCCAAGATGGTACCAATCAAGCTCTCCAAACTAAGAAAACCCTAGCCACCAACTCCTCCCAGATAGGAATCACTCCCAACAAAAGTTGATCGTTCCATCACTCATATCACACAAGTGTACCTCCAAGTACATCATCACATCACATGACAACTACTTGCCCAAGCAAGGCATCTCACCAAGCTCCATCAAGCATGACATCACATCAAGCTCCAAGTCCTCCAAACAAAGCATCTCACCATGATCAAGGTATCCACACTAGCATTCTTGTCTTCCTTAGGGGTACAAACACTAGCCATCTTGCATCACACGAGCACATAGCTTACAATGCAACTCTAGCATTAGCCTCCAATTCTACATGTCCATCGTAGGGTTAAGTCCTCAAACACTAGGTCTTGAACTCTTGCATCAACACAAGCACCAAGACCTCCATGAAACATAAAGAATACAATAAACAAGCCTTTTCCAAGCAAGGTATCACACCAAGCTCAAGACTCATCAAGCTAGGCTCTCCATGATCTGCTTGGCCTCCATGCATCACAGAAGAACAATGTTGCAATATTACCCAAGGCATTAGTTCTTTTCTCCATGTCTTCTCCAGGGTTATAACCCTAGTCATACTTCCTCTTGCTTCACAACAAGAGCCATTGCTTCTTCAAGACAAACCATCAATTCCTCTAGCATTATGTTCTTCTATGGGATTTGCTTGCATGGGATAAACCTTAGCATCCTCATGCATCTCACAAGAGTAATCTCTCCAAAAACATCCAAGCACTCCCTTTCTTCTTCGTGTCTTCTCCTAGGGTTTACATCACAAACCCTAAGTCTTGCACCCTACAAGACTTCTCCAAGGCAATTATAAAGATACAATAAAGAGTACAATAACAATGTGTGTAAACAAAGGAACTCTCCTCCACTTCATGTAGACTAAGTGAGGAAGGCCAACATAAAACACAGAATTATGTCCATCCAACTAACCAAAAAGATAACCCTGCATGGAGCATTATATAATGCAAGGATGACAAGTGTCATACTATGGTTTTACAAAACCCCAAGGTGGTGCAAGCTCCAAGGATGATCTCATAATAAGGAACCCCCGAGTCCCTCTAGAGGCAATGGTAGCGTCCTCTAATCTCATAGTAGAAAGGGCACCTGAAAATGAGGTGTATCTCTATCTTCGGCTCCTGTAAGTGGAACATCTAGTAGATCCTATCGATGCATCTAAAGAGTACCGAAAGGGGGGAAGATGCTACGCAAAGATGGTCATCGACTAGAGAAGCCGATAGGCCTCTAAGAACCAACCTCGTGCACAACCAATCTGGCAATCTAAGGCAAGGGCCTCGAAGGAGCAGACTGCAAGGTAGGGGTACCTCTCTCTCCCGGAGGCTAAATCTCTGAAGGCCTTGACTCTATGTAGGAAGGAGACCAGACGAAAAATGACCTCGAGGCAAAAGGGGTGAACTCCAAACTCTATCTGGATGATGGGTTGGGAAACTATACATTTACATCAAATGATGCACCTGAGAAGCAAGACATGAACTCTCTCGGTATGGGCCCAGTCTGACTGAAGCAAACTTGGTCCCCAAATCTATGAACCACAAAGCACTATGGGTCTAATAATCTCCTCCATGAGGTAAAGTTTGGACGATATGTCCTGAAACTAGCTCTGGAAGCATTGTCTTTCAATGAGGGCTAGGGAGCTATAGCCTTTGTTGAGCCTAGGCTGGAGGGCCTGTTGCATACTGAAACAATGTCCTATGAACTAGAACCCCAAGTAGGTGCACACTATCGTGATCTCAATTTCTTCCCCTCAAAAGTATAAATGTAACTCAGAAAAGAGGCTTTTCAATGAGTTGAAGATCATAACCTTGGTTTTACCCAAGTTGACGATCAACTGTTGAAGATCACAAAAGCTAGCCAAAGCATCAATCTTCCTTTGAAGGCCCTAAAGAGTGGAGGCCAACAAGATCAAGTCATTGGCAAAGAGGAGTAGGGAAATCAACACCTCCATCTCCCTCCTGGATGTGCTCATGGAGGAAGGACTGCATCTCGTCAATATAGCTCCCAAAGAGAGTCGACGAAAGGGGGCATCCCTGCTTTACCCCAATGGTACTCTGGATGAAGTTAGAAAGGCCATGTGTCAACCGAAGGCGACCCAGAACCGACTCATACAATCTCATGATGGCCATGAGGAGGGTCTCAGATATGCCAATATCACGAAGCCGTTGGAGCAATGCCTATCTCGGAACTATGTCAAATGCTTTTCAAAAGTCTACAAAGCAACAGTAAACTTTCGAAGAGCAATGGTGGGCCTCCTCAATAATGGGTTTGAGTGTGAAAATATGATCAATCGTCTAATACTCTAGGCGAAAACCTGCTTGTCCTCTAGCCCTGAGGTGTCGACTCTCTAGCTCATCAGAAAGCCACAAATGCAGGACTGTGACATAAAGCTTGGAGAATGTGTGCCCAACCATTATAGTCCAATAGTTGTTTGGATCGCAACTACTCCATGATTTGTAAATTAGGTGAATAGTGTGTCTAGTCTAGGAGTGGGGAAAACTGAAGCATACCACATGGTTAAATAAATTAGCAATGTACGAGTCGAGAGATCAAATGTCGTGTTTGAGGAATTCATCCTGTAGGCCTTCCTCATCTACTCCTCTGTTAGTGCTCATAACCCTGACTACTCTCTTGATGCCTCTCTCAAGGAAGAGATGGCATGAAGGGGGTAGGAGATACAGATGGGGGGTTGTCCGAGAATGTAGTAGAGGGAGGCGCGTGGGAGAGCATGGACAAAGTTGGGGGAGATGGTGTGGTCTTTAGGGAAAAGGGTACACTAGAAGGTTTTTGGGGAGTGACAAAGGGCCGCACAAAGTTCAAATCTCCTCGGAGAGAGGAACATTCGCTTCTTATAGCATAGGAGGCGATGATAGGTTTTGCGAAGCTGGGGGAAGATGAGGGGTCATGTGTGAGGGTGCAACGGAGATGCTTGTGGAGGGTTTTTCATTCATCATCAAACCAACTATTCATGGGGCAAGAGCTAGGGGTGGGTTTATGAGTATGTTGTCGAGTAAAGTGGGGGTAGGAGTCGACAGTTGCTTCCTCTAGAGCTTTAGAGAGTGTCTCATACTTGGTTGTGGTTGTGTCTAGTGACATGAAGTGAAAGATTGGGGAGAGCAACTCCTTAAAGCGGGCGGTGTAGGAATCTACATAATCTCTATCAAAAAGGAAGGTTGTGTAGGGGTGTGGTGGAGAGGGCGATAGGGTGGAGGGAGGGGAGAGGGATGCAAATAGGAATAAGGTATACTATAGATACGATAAATTGATAGAAATAATTTTACAATGCAAATACAACTATCTTAACAATAATCAAAACTGTATTTTTACATATCCATATCTCCATAACTTGTGGGTTCTCAGTTTTAGGGAGTTGGAGTTGAGTGAGACTACAACCAACCTAGGTCCATCTCAAATGATCAAAGAATTTACACCTCAAGGTATTTGATCCCTCTAAACACTTGCTAGATCAGGAGTTAAGATGGATCTACGCTGTCAAATAATGAGAATCATAATAATTCCACAAAAAGAAAGAATCAAATTAATTTCATTTGGTAGAGCAACCCACCAGCCCGGTGCAAGTCCTGGTTCGATTCCTAGCATGTCCATGTTTTCAAGTGGTATCAGAGCCATGGTTATCTCAGTGGTTCAGTGGTATGGTAGCCCAGCGGCCGGGGCAGGTGCTGGGTTCAACTCCTAGCATGTCCAGTGTCTTTGTCGCATGCCAAACTCCTACTGTTGGTCGTCTTTGTACTATATTTAATAGAGGGGTAACTATTCTACGGTTGCTGCATCCTCTAATTCTATTTATATGATCCCGAGAAAAAACCTATTTTTCATCCAGACGGCAAGTTTAAACAACAGTACGGAGCATTGACCTCGAAAATGCATCAATGATTTGGCAGAAACCCATACTGACCTTAAATGCATACACCTAACAGTGAGAATGACTCCCTTACAAAGGCCCTAGACATACCTCCTCCGTTGAATTTGATGGCACTTTGAAGAGACACAATAGCTTCGGCGTTTCGCTTACCAGAAGCCTCTTCCAGCTGCTCCAAAGCCTTGTTATAATTAGTGATATACGCCTGATGGTGTTTTTGGTGGTGCAGGCTCATAATCTCGCCGCTAATAACCGGTTCCAATGCGCTATATTCGTATGGAAGCTCCGGTAAACTGAAGCTCTGAATCTCTCGACACTGGAATCCTCTTTTAAAGGCAGCGCCAATGCCACCCACCTTCCTTCTTACAGCAAATGCTGATACGGCCATTTTTCCTTTCTCTTCACAACGAGACAATACAAAGCCGCTTCTGCTAATCCCTATCGCGCACAGATCAGCCTAAAACGCCTACAGCATCTTCAACTTATAAGACGCTTCTCCGAGCACTTTCAACTCGTAATTATAATCTAAAGTGAATAGCCCGCGACGCGCGTAAGTTTCGTAGTGAATCGACAATTACAAAGTTTCCAAATGTATGTTTATTTTTCTTTCCCATTATTATGATGAAGATATTTCTTATATATTGAGAATTTAGGCGTGGTCACTTTGAGTATGAGTGGTTCGAGTTTTATAGCGAAATGTTTTAAGGTTTACCAAAATTTTATATATGTATTTTAAGTTTAAAAAAAATAAATGGAGTATAATCTATTTTGAAGGGACTTCTATTTGGGAGGCATAATAGTCAGTGCTCTCCTCGGTCCATTATAGATAGTCATCTGGAATGGAGACAGTCATGGTTTGAGTTTTTCCTCGCGGTGTTGATTCATCTTCATCTTTTTTATGGTTTGTGGCCTTTGGCTCAGCTCTCAGGCAAATTTGGCTCCAGGATGGTTCGCAGCAAGGTCACCAAAAGAAAGACTGTGAATGATCTAAGGCACACCCATATGCCGCGAGCCATCAAAGACATGGAAAATGTGAAGGGTTTTTAGAGAACAAAGTTAAAAGGCAAGTCAAGGAGCGCACAAAACGCTTGGAAATGAGGCCGAGAAATGGACGATCTTTCCCATAAGCAAAGTAGTTGGTGGATGAATTTGGGGGACTAGTGGAGAACTCCAGCGCCAAAAGGACTAGGGAACGCACTGCATGAAGACCTTGAGTAGGCTTTGGAGCATGAAATCCTTGTTCAGCATGGCTCTAGAGGATTGCATTGGGGCCAAGCTCCAGGACGAGAAGCGGGCACCTCTATGGATTCCAAACTCGCAAGCTTGGAGGAAAAAATGCACAGGTTGGCCTGTAACCAGGTCATTCGGATGAACATATCAATGGAAAGTTGGATGCTCTAGCCAAAGAGCTCACTAGAAAAAGGTTCAACAGATCGTCTCATGCCTACCCCTCAACCACGCAAATGTTGTATGGACATGATCTGAAAGTTGGTCTTCAAGAGGCGAGTAAACCTGTCAAGATGGAAGCCCTAGGTTTTGGTCCTCCTGTCATTGTTGTTTATAATGATTAATAGGCCTAGTCTAGTCTTCCTAAGTTTAAAGGTTGGCTTGGTTGTTAGTTTGCATGTCTCTTTTTCGTTTGAATCTGTTAGTCATAACCCCTGGTTTATGGGGGAATCCTCTGATAAATTGATCTAGACTGCATATACTTAATTGGTTACAAATAACTCACACACATTTTCAGTTTTGAAATAGATGCCCAAACCATGACATGTGAACACATTATAATGTAGGTTGTTTTGTTTTTTACATGTACAATTCTATTTTCTAGTTTTAATATAAATCTTAATCTTACAAAATATATATATATATATATAATTAACTTGTGTAAATTTTTAAGAATGTTTTTAATTAATTATTTAAAGCACTTATTAGATATTGAATATTATTAAAGGATGGTTTTTAAGTATAGTTGAATGAATGTAAATTTGTGTGGATTTTAAAAAGGCAACCTAAACAAGTGTTGCACAATAACTTAGTCCTTACCTAAATAAATAAAAGTTAAATAACTAAATTGCTCTATTTTTTGAATGTTAAATTGTCGTTATGCGTTGGCGTTGATATTGCTCTATTGCTTATTATGAAGTGAGGATACAATGGAATACATGTAGATTAACTCTTATATGATTTTAGTATATTAATTTTTTTAATAGTAATGGAATAAATTTTTATTATATATAAGTTCATATATTATACTAAACTAATAGTTAAACAATTTTTAAAATAAAATATAAAAAATATATAACTCTAATACATGAAAAGATAAAACTACTTTATAAACGATAAATATAAAATCGAAAAGATTATAAGAGAAAAATTTAATGTTTTAAAATCTATAGGATTGGTGACACGAATTATTGGAATCCATGAAATGTGACCAAATTTGTGTTATGATCAAAAAAATAAGTGTTGCATGGCAGCGTAGTCCTTGCCAATCAAGTTTGGAAAATTGGCAAATGGGTGAAGAATTATATTGGAACTTTTTAACTGGAGAAGCAAATTCATGAAAAGAAATTTCAACTAATAATAATAGCTCTTCCACATACGATAGTTTCCGATGTTTGTCCATTATAATTTCTTGATGAAATCTGCAAAAAAATGCTTTCATTCAAAGGAAATTAAATCTCAAAGCATGGTTGCAATCTTTGTGAGCTTTTAATTAATGTTTGTTTGTGGGGTGCATAAATTTATGGATTTATTTTAACTACAAACCATCTATTGTAATTAGTCATCAATTAATTTATTTACACTACATATTCGGTGTGTTCTGAATATAAAGAAATAATATAAATTTATAAAAATGGTTGCATTTAGCCATCAATTAATTTATTTACACTACATATTTGGTGCGTTCTGAATATAAAGAAATAATATAAATTTATAAAAATGGTTGCCCTGTCGTCTGTCTATATAGCAGCAAGATTTCTTTATTGTTATAACATTATATTAGCGGAGAATTAGTCTAGCGACTGCGGCTAAGTAACATGCTACTACGCCGTTAGGAGTGAGGTATAAGTATTTTCTAAAAAGACAGACAAGTTGGCAACAAAATTTTTATAACAGCCCAATAAATAATCTAGTGAGTCTTTTCTGGAAATAGTAAGGGCTGCAGAACATCATATCAGATACAGGTTTGCAGGTAGAAAGTTTGATTCCAGCAAGTTACACAAATTGCATGCATTCAGACAAGTGTCGCAATTGTCTATGCATTAGGCGATTGAGTATGAACGATATATGGCCTCCTATATGCCCTTCTCCACTGGTCATTCTGCCCATACGATTCACGTTAGAACTTAGCATATTACCATGAAACAATTAAATCTTATACGTGGCAAATTAATGATACCAAGGAATTCCTTAGCGAGGAAATTTCGGATTCCATTTTCTTACAGTGCCCTTTTCCTTGCACACAAAACAGACTATGCATGCACATCACCACCTGGCTCATTTGTAGCCTGTCACATTCACATCTAATGAAATCACTCGAAGGAAGAGCAAATGAAGCCTTCATGCGAATTCCACAACTTGGCTTAGAGAAGGATAAGTTGCAATTCAAGTTCCTCGTTCAACCAATCTCTATTCTATGGTTCCTGGTACCAATTCTATAGCCTCCACCTCAGCAGCTTTTGCATATTCGGGCCCTGCTTTCGTTTCAGCATTTTTAGGAGCTTTCGGGTATCTAGCTTTTGTTTCAACGGCTTTTGGGTCTCTAGAATCTGCTTAAGTAGTTTCTGAATATCCAGTCTCTGATCCTGCAAGTGCAAAAAATAGTTGAAAGATGGAAGGATGGTCGTGCATTCAAGAATATTTGCACCAAGATAGAGAAAGAAGCCATGGAAATGAGGCTAATTGGAGGATATGAGGTGCAGACGGTTGGATGGGTTCTTCAACAAAGTAAAAAATCATGCGTTCTGCGAGTTGAGCTAACACAGACAAAGATGCTAATTGAATTCCATTGTTGAAATAATATTTTTGTATCAAACCATGTGCAAAAATTACATTACAGGTGTGTAATTACATCTATGTTCGAGGATGACCAAACTATGGCTAATTTGAAAGGGAAACTTGCATAGTGACTAGGAACCCCAAAATAGGCATTGGATATACTACTCCGTCTAGTAGTACAGAGGATAAATTTTGGAAAGGAATTGAGGATGAAGGAATTGATTAGAGGATACAAGGTGCTCAAAGTCATGGCCGACCTCAAATTAGATGTAAATATAATGGCAAATAAGACTTGGGAGTCAATGGGCCGACTGAGATCAGTCTTCTCACAAATTTAGTTGTGGTTTTCCAACCAGTCACGAATCTTTCTAATATGCGATTTGGTTTGTGGGATATGTCTGGAGATTTGGAGTGGCTTCTCTTGCGTAACTTCAGCTCCATCTACTTCCTGACACCAATTCAATCTTAGAAGTTATGATGCAAGGAAGAAAACCAAATCGGCAAAGGCTAGGAAATTCTTTAATCAAATTTTCCAAGCAAAAAATACAAAAAGTAAAGGGGAGATACAAAAACTCTAGGCCGTCTCTTGAATCATTCTGAAGATGGGGTTGATGAGGTCCTAGGTGGCTCGATTCCTGACATCTTCCAAATTAAATTGCTACTGCAATTTTGCGCTCAATTGGGAAGGGGGAGGTGGTGGAGGTGCCTATACATGTGCCTGCACCACGAGGTCCTCCACGCTACTGCAATCCTGCACTCAACTCACAGTATGATTCTTCCAATATCACTTGAAAATGTTTTCAATCAAATTCCAGTCATATATCGATGTATGCAATGTCTGTGATGTGAAGAACAAGATGGGGAAGCGCTCTGTGTATATATATATATATATATATAACATACTCCATATTTTTAACCTTGCCAAGCAATGGCGGTGCATGAACCTGCAACAAGTAAGACGAAGACGGTGCAGGGCGTATTGATTTCGTCTAAATTTTCATGCTTGTTTTTCAGGTCTACACACTGTTATAATCATTTTTGCAGGCTACCAACTTTGAACTTGACCATTCCACCAAAGTGGATATGTATCCCTTGTAAGCATTGATACTTGGCATCCCAGCCGTGATGTCAAATTGGACTTGGATATCTGAAGGCACTAAGGCTAAGGATAGCAATCAATATTTTCAACAAGAAATGAGTACCAAGCTTCAATTATGTTTTGCAGAGAAATGGCAAGATTTTATACAGGAAGTGAGTACAAGGATTCAACCTTTTTTTTGCAGAGAAGTAGAAATATTTTATAATATATTTCATTTGATAAAAATATGTTGTACAATAGCATGCCCAAGTATAAGTATGTATATTTTATATGATAAATATGTATAACAATGGTGCTAAATACCTGCATCTGTTGCAGCTTGCAGTAGATTATGCTCATCATTCTTTGGCCACTTGAAGAGGCCCTGCTCATCATTCTTCATTCTTTGGCCATTTGAAGATGCCTTGCATGAAGCAAATGAAATATGAACATCAAGCTAGTCAAGCTAGTCGATCAGTTTGATGTGAACAACGATTATCACAAATATGGACGTAGGCATATGCATGAAGGATTATGGATGAGGCGGTGCAGGTAGTGATATGGATGAGGTGATGCAATGGCGGTGGTACCATTCAATGTTGGGCGCAAGACGAAGCATGACGATGGTTGTGGCGCTACAGTTAATGGCCTGACCATTATTACAACATTTAATAGCTTCAAGAACTTAATGCTTGAACTTAGCATTAATTCTTGAACTTAGCATTAAATAACGAAATAAATCATTAGGAATAACTCAAACCATAGTCTGTAAGATAGAGTTATACAGTTCACACGGCAATAACGGTTCAAAGTATAATCCAATCAACTTCGAGAAAAAAACGATTTTTATATTAATTAATTGAAAATTAGTTCGGAACTTTGATTAAAAGCATATATTTGATTTGGGTCAACGCAAAACTAATGCTTGGTCAACTACAATCGAATACAATGAGTACCCTGGCCTTCGGCAGGGACTAATAACATGAATATACATTATATAAAATAAAAATAAAGTGTATAAAAATTAAATAATATTAATAAATATAGAGGTAAGTGCCCCTAGGTTTTATATATATGGCACTTATTATTATTATTATGTCTGTGGCATCTTGTGGCCATTTTGGACATATTAGTTCAATGGCACAAGATTCAAAAAATTAATTTGTCAATTTACAAAGTGAAACTTTGGTTGAACTAATATTTTTTCCTTGGTTTTTGTAGCGGGAAAACCAAGCGACATCTGTCCACTAGTCCCTGCATTGTGACTATGGCTGGTACAAGATGGAGGTTTGGTTCATTGCTTATTCCTTGCCATGCAAGGAATCATGTAATCAAATGGGTTTTTCCATTCGTGCCCATCAATTACAGGTTTTTATGCTATAGTTTTATAGGTAAATCAAGGCCTTTCCTTAATTTGTTTGCATCCGCCATCTTATTGTGAAATATTCTTTTCATTCTACAGTGGCGGTCTGACAACTGACATCCTTGAAAACTCAAGCACCGATACATGACAACTGATAGCCCTCACAACTATGAGATGCCCTGACAACTCTGCTATATGGAATTAGGTTGCATGTAGTCCGGGTGCATGCAACACTCCACTCGGAAGTCTATGGAAATGGATGCACGAAAGGTGGAATCTACCTCATGCATTATATCCTTGTTCATGGTCATTTCATTTCTCCATTTCATTCCATACCAATTCCTCTTCCACTCGTCCGATCTGCGCTCTGAAACCTGAAACGTGGTCTTCTTCCTCGTAGAAGCACCCACGAATTTGGAAGCCAATTTCATGATCATGTATTTCTATGTCTGTCTATTTTCATGGTGTGTTGCACTTTATATGAAGTTTTTGTGCTGGAATTTTGCTATAATTCATTTTCAAGTCTAATTCTTGTGTTGTAATTCTGTGTGCATAGACCTTTGATAATTGAAATACAAGTCCGTATGGACTGTAACGGCTATGTACAAAAGATACACAGAGGTCTGCAAACTCTTCAGGATTCAATTCATTTCCAACAACCCTCGCAGTCCTCTGTAGATCTCTTCTACAATTTCGAGCTATCAATGATCAATGGGAATCGAGATCTGCAGCTTGAATCCTTGCGATTATCTGTGAGCTTTTAGTTTTATTTTGCGTAGAGAATTGATGGCATGAATCTATGCACATCAATTTGGCTTTAATCGTTCAATTTTGGGCTTATAGGGGTCTGGATCTTAGGATTTTAACATTTCGGTTCCGTTGATCTTGGCTCATTAGAATTTCCTCGTACAAATATGATTTACTCTTTGCTACTGCCTTGGAATGTTTAAACGTCTACCCTAGCTCTGCGTATCTCTTCCTCGTGCGGGGTTGGCCTTACATGAAGCTGAATTTATGTCGATGAGCCTTGGGTGACTTTTAATTGCCATGCCGCATAGAACAGTGAGAATCCTCATATGCATCATTACTTGTGCACTGTAGGATATATCCCATTGCAGCTTTGAATTTTGCAGCGAGGTTTGGTCCTAGTATGATTGCATTGGGATATGTATCATCGGTGGCTTCCTCTTGTGGTATTGTATATTGTAGCTCAATTGTTTTGCAACCGATATTCTCAAATAACTTCTAACTGTTTTACAGGGCTTTTGGAGCAATGGAAGTTACTTCCCTTTTGGTTTTTAGAACCTTATGTATATTTTATCATACCATGTGTAACACCTTGGGTATATTATTTCGGTTACCATCTAGGTCAAAGTAATTGTTATAAACTAATTTTTCAATTCCAACCCTAATGGCCTAGGGATTATTAACTCTATGGTGACCCCAAATTCCATATTTTAATGCATGGAGATTTAAATAATTATGATGTCAAGCATCATGATTGGCATTTTTATTTCTCCTCGACTTCCATATTTTAATCCATGGAGATTTAAATAATTACCATGTCAAGTATCATGATTGGCATTTTTATTTCTCTATGGGTGACAACGAATCTGATACAACGAACTGCCACTGAAAGTATAGAGGATTTATATATAGGAAATTTGTATATGCTTTAACTCTGTCAAGGTTGATCTAATTGCCACCTTCAAGGCCAGAAGACCATCGTATTTAGCTCCTTCCTGGCAGTGTTCCTCCCAACATCAGGCCCTATCGCTACCCATTTCACCAAAAATCAGAGATCGAAATGCTCATTTGGGACTTATTGAAGCAAGGTATTATTTGCCCAAGCACTAGTTCCTTTTCTTCTCCAGTTCTTCTTGTCCGCAAAAAAAAATGGGTCATGGCGCCTCTGCATTGACTTCCGAGCACTTAATCACCTCACCATCAAGGATAAGTTTCCAATTCCTATTGTTGATGAGCTTCATGGGGCTCAATTTTTCTCCAAGTTGGATCTTCGTTCTAGGTATTATCAAATTCAGGTTCATGAGGATGATATCCCTAAAACAGCTTTTCGCACACATGATGGCCACTATGAGTTTTTAGTCATGCCCTTTGGCCTCACTAATGCTCCTTCCACATTCCAGACCTTAATGAATAAAATATTTCGGCCCTACTCGCGGAAATTCATTCTAGTATTCTTTGATGATATCCTCGTCTACAGTAAAACATGGGCTGAACATCTCCAGCATCTGGATCTTGTCATGCAACTTTTCTCTGACCATCATCTCCACGCCAAACAGTCTAAATGTGTTTTTGGACAAAAGGAAGTTGAGTATCTCGGGCACATTATCTCAGCACAAGGGGTTCATGTGGATCCTACCAAAATCGCTGCCATGAACAATTAGCCGCATCCTCAAACACTCAAGAGCCTTCATTGTTTTTTGGGGTTGACTGGCTACTACCGCAAGTTTGTCAAGGATTATGGGAAGATTGCAGCTCCATTAACTACTCTATTGAAAAAGGATGCTTTTACATGGACACATGCTACTCAGTGTGCATTTGACAAACTGAAACAAGCTATGTGTACTGCACCTTTTCTAGCCATGCCCAATTTTTTCAAACCCTTCACTATTGAGAGTGATGCTTGCGGAAATGGACTTGGTGCTGTTCTCCTTCAAGATGAACACCCCATTGCGTTCACCAGCAAAGCCCTTTCAGGTAAGAATTTAGCTGCCTCTACATATGAGAAGGAAATGATGGCTATTTTTCATGCAGTACAGAAGTGGCGACCATACCTATTAGGGAATCATTTTTGCAGCAAGACTAATCACCAGAGTCTGAAATATTTCTTGGAACAACGTGTCTCCTCCCCAGCACAATAGAAATGGGTTAGCAAACTCATGGGTTATGACTATGAGATCACTTACAAGAAGGGTAAGGACAATATTGTGGCAGATGCTCTTTCTCGCACATTTGATGCCCAAGGTTCTCTTTCAGCTATTTCTATGCTTGTTCCAAATTGGTTGCAATCTGTTCAACAGGGTTATGTCAATGACTCTTCCTTATCTCAAATCATCCAACGCTTGACCAACAACCCTTCTGTTGTACCACATTACTCTTGGGATGGTGCTTCCCTGAGATACAAGGGTCACATGGTGCTTCCCCAGAGCACATATCTTCAACAGGCTGTCTTCTATGAACTCCATGCTTCTCCATCGGAAGGGCACTATGGGTTCCTCAAAACGTATGAACAGGCACAGCGTAACTTCTTTTGGCAGGGCATGAAAAGGACAATTCAACAGATGGTGGCTGAATGTGATACCTTCCAGTGCAATAAGGGTGAAATGACACTCCTTCCAGGATTGCTCGAATGCTTGCCCATCCCTACATAGATTTGGACAGATATTTCTATGGATTTCATTGAAGAGCCCCCTAAATCTGGCGGGAAGACAGTGATTCTCGTTGTGGTTGATCGCCTCTCCAAATATAGTCATTTTTGTGCTCTCACCCATCCCTATACAGCCTCCTCAGTCGCTCAAATTTTCCTGGACCAGATCTTTCGTCTTCATGGCATCCCTTCTTCCATTGTCTCGAATCATGATGCGACTTTCACCAGTCATTTTTGGACGGAACTATTTCACCACACTGGCACCAAACTGAAGATGAGTTCAGGGTATCACCCCTAAACAGATGGTTAGACTAAAATTATCAATAAATGCTTGGAAACTTATCTTCGTTGCTTCACCTCTGAACAACAACATCAGTTGGCAAAGTGGCTCCCTCTCGCTGAATGGTGGTACAATACCTCTTACCACATTGCCTCTAAAATGACCCCATATGAAGCAGTCTATGGTCAGGCACCTCTAGTTCTTCTTCCATACACCCCCAGCAATTCACCAGTTCAGCCAGTTGACACGGTCCTTCGAAACCGCGATCAGATTCTTTGCATTTTGCGGGACAATCTTCACATGGCAAGAAATTGCATGAAGCAACAAGCGGATCAACACCGTTCTGAGCGCACTTTTCAAGCAGGCGATATGGTTTTTCTTCATCTCCAGCCATACAAGCAATCCTCCCTGAAACTCAAAGGGCGTCATAAGCTCGTTCCAAAGTTCTATGGGCCATATCGGATTCTTCAAAAGATTGGGTCCATTGCTTATAAATTGGAACTTCCTCCTTCTTCCCGCATTCATCCAATATTTCATGTCTCTTGTTTGAAGAAAGTTCTTGGCACCAACTTCAGTGAACAAACTATTTTACCCGAACTGGATAATGAAGGATCCATCCTTTTGGAGCCGGAGGCCATCCTCAATCAGCGCACTCGTCAGCTTCGCTCTCGCTCTATCACAAAGGTCTTAATTTAGTGGCACGGAATGCAACCAGAGGATGCTACATGGGAACCACTCCTTCAGATTCAACAACAATTTCCACATCTAAAGCTTTGAGGACAAAGCTTTTTCTAAGGGGGAGGGGATGTTAGGAACCCATGTCTTTACTTTGTTAGTATATTTTTGTTGGATGCATATGCTTTGTAAGTCGTCCCATAGTATTTGTTGATCCATAGTTTGTGTTATTGTTGTTGGCGCATATGCTTTGTAAGTCGCCCGTAGTATTGTTGATCCATAGTTTGTAGTGGCCCATGGTTTTGACCCATAGTATTGGCACCTAGGCTTAGTATATAAGTGTGTGTTGAGGCCTATGAAGGCACCGTGAAGTTATTTTGTATTGAGCTTGCTCAAAGGAGGTTGCCCCCTCGAAGTGGCCTGCGATCAATAAAAGTATTCTGTGATCTGATATATTGTGTATTTTTCATCAATTAATCGTTGCAGTTTCTTCACAGTTTACATATCTTATACACTATTATAATACACCCGGACAACTATATGGAAAATTTTATCACTTTGTCAATCAAGTGGACGTTGTGGTATTGCCGCCACAATATTGCAGAGTTTAGAACAACTTACGAGAAGGTCCACGTGCCCCTCGCCTTTTCATCACCCAATCGACCTCAGTGAGCCATGAGGGGCCCTTGGCTGCATGCAAGCCTTACCTCCACCCTCTAAAGAGTCTCAGTCTCTCGGGCGCGGGCCTGGTCCTAGAGTTCACTCTCCTACAACAAAGGTTTCGTGTTCTAACCACGCTCACTGTGTTTAATAATGTACCTTCTCAGAGGTCTTATCCAACCAAAACATCAAGGCTGAGATCATCGTTCATCTCCACCTCTATCCGGTCGCTTGTTTGAATCTCTGCATTTGGTTGTTCTTGTTTACAGCGTTGGTGCACTGTGCGGCCAATATCAACCTGCAACAAATACTTCGAAGAGCCTCCCCTTTCCATCGAATTTCTGAGGATTTGTGAGAGCCTTTACACCCTTTAGGCCTCCGAGCAAGCCATATTAAGGTTATGTAATTTTCTGAGACATTTTCCAGGTATGGCATTTCACAGTTTGTAAAATTTGTATCAACACCTTGTTTTTGAGATTTAATTGCTTGATTGTGTGGAGGGCTCACTGGACAAAGAAAATAACTTTTCTCTAGAATGGGCATATTCATACCAACCAACAGTTGTGGGTCGAGTGTGATTGGTCACGTTCCCGACAATCGAGGTCCGATTGCCGAGGGTCGAGCTTCAGATTAGCAGAGAATAGAAAAAGGTCAAACCCCATCACAGCTTCAGATCCTTCCTATTGAAACAGAGATATCTGCTTTCTGTTGAGGAAGAAGAATATGGTTCTCATAGGGGAGAAAGAGCCCGAAGCTACAATGAAAAAAGAATACGGTTTTCTGCTTTCTGTTGAGGACAGACAGGGTATGCTAGTTATGCCACTTCCTTCTCCAGTGCTGCCGGTGCTTAGGCTGCTCTTTCTTCCATGTAGATAGATTAGTGATCTTCACATCTCGGTAGTAGATACTCCGACCGATTCACAAAGCAGCTATAGACTATAACGATCTCAGCTCGCAATTCTTTGAAATGGAGAGTTCATTGGCACTCTTGGTCACATCCATCAATGCAGAGGTCTAACTTCATGCAGAACAACTCGTGGTTGCAGCCGGAGAGTTTATTGGCACTCTTGGTCGCAGCCATCAACGCAGAGGTCGAACTTCACGCAGAATAGTTCGTGGTTGCACCCCTCAACGCAGACCGTGGAGAGTAAATGCGGGGCCAAAGAAATCCGTAACAAGCCAAAGCGGCAGACACGTGGCAAGATTCCATTTGCTCTATGAGCGAGGAATCTAGCCAACGTGGTGGTTATACTTCTCCTTGGTGAAACGCCTACAGCGTAATTAGACATTGCGTTGCAGAATTATTAACATGTTTGCAAAATACTAATGTGAATAATTTCCAGAATTGAATGTTTTACGAAAAAACTATTAGTTCTGATGTTGAGTATGTGATTTACAGGCACACACAACCAACTAAGAACTTGAAATTGAATATTTATGTCCCATTCATTATGCCATATATTCATTATGCTATATGAGCTCTGTTTATTATTCAAAAGGCTTGCCATAAAATCACATACAACTAGTTTAACTAAACTATATTCAATTCATTTATTGTCACTAAGCTAAAGTAAGATAAAACAAGAGCCACGTGGTGGCAATGTCCTTAACATTGCCACATGCTCTATTTGCAGAAAGTTGTGTGGGTGAGCTATTTGTTTGAGTTGTGGACAATTGATGGAGGTAAAAAATGGTTTAATACCTAAATGTGTATCATCATTACAACAAAAGAAACCATTTTAAATCGAAAACATGGAATAGTGGGTTAAAATTTTGAAATTCACTTGAAAACCACAAAATAATTACTTAAAACAGATCCAAGAACACTTCAAAGAAAGTTGAACCATGTTGTATTGCTCTTGAAGAAATAATAGTTCACATCGATAAACATGATAAATTTTAATGCTCATTAATGTAAACAATAAGGAGAATCAAATACAATTCATAACTTCTAGAGGAAAAGGAGATTTGTTAACATGAAAGAAATGTCCCCACTAAACACGTTTACAAACTGTTAGAAAGAGGGGAAGAATCCTCTGGAAAAATCTCACGACTTTCATGATTAAAACAACCCTCCAAGGTCGCATACCAAACTCATCCCACCAGCTGCCTTCAAAATTCCTAACTCCGGAACCATGTTTTAGTCTTCAATTTGTATATTTATCATTCTCGAATGTTGGGTGGTTACCTTGAAATCTAGAACTATTTTTCTATAATTAGCATGAGGGATAAGATTGCTTTAGAGCATTCAGACACCTCAATTGCTTTGTTATCTCATGTTCCTAAAAAAATGGAATTTGTTGATGTTCAATTTTGGTTGTTATATAATTGGCCACGTGTTCTGTTCTTTCAAGTTCGAATGCTTGAATCCATGCCCTTTTTATAAAATATAATATTCACTTCACTCCGCATGGTTTAACTACAATGTGCCATAGCATAATAATTTTATTTATATAAAGTTCATATCTTATTTATTTGAAAAAACTAATAAAAAGGTATTTTAACTACAATGTGTCATATTATAGCATAATAAAAATATATATAAATCAATACAATTTGTCATAACATAATAATATTATTTAAAGATAATTAAAATATAAATTGATTTAGCTTTTATTCAATATATTATATACTTAGCTAAAAACCGGACCAGTAATTCTTACCATTATTGAAATTTACTCTCAAAATATTACACGAAAGTGTGTAGGCAATGTCTTGGGAAATAGTGACTTGTAAAGAAAAATTAATCCATTTAACTTTATGTATGTCTTTGAAGGTAGTCAGGGGATGAGTGTGCAGAATGTAGCCAAGTTCGAAATTAAGCAAATGGAAACTATGACTTTCCCACTGCAAATATTTAAATGGTTGTTGATTGACAAAAGAAAAATAAAGATTGAAGTCGAAACTACGAAAGGAAAATCAGGATTGAAGTCGAATGCCTTCTATGTTAGAACGAAAGAAAGTTAATAAAATATGTAAAAGAGTATACATATCTACAAATGGAACCAGAAACCGGTTTTGTAATTTATTAATCACTATTTTTAATAATTTTGTTTTCTAGATTATTGTTTAAGTTTAATTTTTTGAAACTCGATCTACTTGAAATCAATCCCTTAATTAAACCTAAATTGTTCGTGAAAGATTAACTAAATCAACAACTATGTAATTAAATCCCTTTTTATAACAATGGTTGGCAACTAGTAGATAGCTACAAGTATTAAAAACTATTAAATTCTTAAAAATGGCATGGTGTTTATTACAATACAATCCATCACGCACTGCAAAATATTGACGCATGGCACAAACCTCTACATATGTGTGTGAAATGTGACACCTAAATCGCCCGAGAGTGACAGATGCCATCTTCCCAGATAAATCCCAAATAAAAATATTTTGAAACCCGGATATAATAAAATTGAGCTTTCGGAACTCCGCCTGACATAAACTACCTCTCAATCCCTTCCAATCTCCTCTGGGATAAGTTGCTCGATCTGTGATCGAAAGGTAGTCCGATCACGTTGCAAGGTTTTGGACAAGGTGACAATCTATAAGTCCAGGTTTTGAATCTTCTTATATCTTTCTTTGTTGTTTAGCATCTAGTTCTTCCACATGAATTTTAACACTGGGTAATAGCTAGAAGGTCTATAATGCTTGGCTAATTCTATCCTAATTAGTAAATTATATTTGTGAGACTGTGTTTTAGTTCATGGTTGTTCAAATTCAAGGCTTAGGGTTCCTCTAATGTGTCACTTGTAAAATTTGTTCGGTGCTATGATTTGTTTAATATTTCAACTGCAATTTTCTTACAAGCTAGGAGTTGGTTGTGTTGCACTGTATATTGATGCACAAGTTTTATACCCAGAGGTTGTTTTATCGATTTTCCTCTCCATATTTTGCTGTGAGATTTTCCACGGAGTTTCTTTTCATTTGAATGCCTTGAATTGGATTATCAGAGTTATGCACAATAATTTTGGCAGGGCCTGTTGTTATTGTCAGCTCCATTAAAACAAATTACAGGAAGGAAGAAAGGAGAATCATCCACAAACTGCCGAGGACGACTCCAATTGTGACTAAAAATTGAGCTAGTCAAGTCCTGGTATATTTGGCTTGTAATTTGACTGCCATTTTCTATCTTTGCATCTCCCAAAGCCTTCCCCGAATGGAAACTTTGGCAGAAAATGAGCAGCTTCGTTAATGGAACTTGCGTAACATATTCTATTGAGTGGGTAGTTTAGCAGAGACGGAGTCGTTACCAAACTCTGAGAGCTAATCCATCTCAAGTTCTTGTTCTACAATGAAGGATTCTTCCAGCCGGTGTAGAATTTTACTCACATCAAAGGTTCTTGTTCTGCGATGAAGGATCCCTCCAGCGGGTATTGAAGTTTAATCCAAGTTTACTTCGCGAGGGAGGAGAATTCTTTAGATTTGGCTAGACCGACATAGTTATTGTCTTTGTTGTTTTCCCTTGGCCCGAGCTCGATGTCGTGGCGTAGTTTGAGGTAGAGTTGATAGTACTACGTCTGCAAACTTAAAAGGAGATGTAATCACAATAGTTGCAACTAGTCCACTTATATGTGCAAATGCCCGCTAACAACACAACTTATTGCTTGTCACGATTGCAATCAAATAAGGCAACAATGAAGAAAAGCTTGACTGTCATATTGCAGAAACCCAAAAGTACATTAAGAAACAATGGCAATGCGGGAGTGCCTAAGGCATCTAAGGGCTAAGGCTCTGTTTATGTAATGATTTCAATCTAACAATGAAGCCAACAAGGAAAAAAGGAAAAAGAAACGAGCAATGGTCTACTTACTGAGATTATTGCAGCAAGAGACTGCGGGGGGCCTCTTCTTGACATAGTACTGAGAGCAACTTCCGCAGCTGCGTGTTCGACTTGGTGTAATGTGGTGTAAAATTTGGGGCTTTCGAAGGTTTCACCATTGAATGTGACCACTGCCTTGAAACGAGGGGCGTGATCGGGGCCCTCCCGTATGCAAAAATACAAAGGCAAATTGAAACAGCTCCTCTGAGCAAGCTCTTGCATCTGGTTCTTGTACATGACTGCACTAATAGTAATAAATAATAAATCCAATTACCCAAAATCTAACCGCTAGAACAAGCAAATACCATAAACATTCCTATCAAAAGGGACTAAAAAATAGAGTAAACTTGTCACCTATACGCTGCAAATGCTACAATCCTTCTCAAGATGATAATTTGGACTGTAACATCTTTCTTCTTCTATGCCCGTGACAGAAAAATCGTGATACAGACATAGAATTGTTCTTTGGTACATAACGAAAATTTGGGTTTCACAAAAAACGAGAAGAAGACTGGAGACCCATACTGCTACCTAAACACCCTTAATGTACCAACAATTTATTAAATACAATAACTGCAAATTCTGATGATGAATCTTGCAAGTAGGATACGCTGAACTCAGCACGCCGCCGGATCCCCGGGAAGGAGAAAACGAGGCTTGCATCATCTTTACTCAACCAATAAAATCATGACAAAAAAGATTGGTTTATAAAAAAAAAATAATAATAAAAATTTACACGATGCTTTGGACCATAGTCCTGCCAAATATCTCAACTTGAAAGGCTGATTAATACAACTTCACGATTCATTGATGTCAAGGACATAATAAAGTGCACATTTTAAAATGACAACGCTTGTTTTTTTTTATCACGGACATATCAAAATCTAAAAAATGATTTTAATCTTCCACCTCCGGGGTACGTCGCTTGGACAAGCGTGCAACGAATTTCAAATACATACCTACTATTTGGCTATATCTACCTGGCTACCATGGGAGTAAGAAAATGCATCTGCACACCGCAAACACATCCCAGTTCTTTCAAATGCAGTCTCCACAAGATGCCAGAGGTTGACAAATTCCTCTTCATATCACCATGACTTCATGGCTTGGGAGCAGACAATGAAAATTTTCCAAATTGGCAAGCCCAGGATAGCAATAAAATCAAGCGTTGAGCATGGAAAAGTTGCATGGAGAGCCCTTTCGTTATCCATTCAATCTTCCAACTCTAATAAAAACACACAGATTTTTCAGAGAATACCGAGCAGGTTAAGCAAGTGACTGTGGCATCCAAGGAGGAAGGTTGAGCTGAATGGATTATACGTCATGATACTACTAGTCCAAATTGTAAGTATAGTATATTTGCAATTACCCCTTTATAAATGTGTTAAAGGCCCCATGGGATTTTTTAACCATAAATTTTGAAAACAAAATGACGGCCTATTTTAAGGAGGCCTTTCTTATGCAAACTATTTGAGTCATAGTGAAAATAATGTAATATATAAACTTGTTTTTGGTTTGGTTGACAAGTTCTTGGCTTTTGCGCTTCTCTAGCAATTTGTACCAAAGTTGAACTAACTCCATCCTCGATCTTGAACCCTCCTCCACCTTCTTTAAATCCCACTTCTAGATCCATTCATGTGTGCGAGACCATTGGTTATGTATTACACACAGGTCCTCCACGCATTAGTATAAACACCCTTTCACATGAGAACGTGAGCCACTGTGGTCATCATCTATGTGGAAAAGTCATGCATTTATGCAGCTGAGAACCCTTGTAAGGGTCACATTCGTGGAGTAGAAGCATAACACTGTAATGTCCCTTGTTAGGAATTTTATTAAAATGCCCAATTTTCCACTTTTTCCCCAATTTCGACCTTTAACTAGTTTTGATGCCTAGGTCCCAAATTTGCCCCAAATGATCCCAAATATTCTGAGAAGGTATATGAATGATTTTAGAACATAAATATGTGTTTTAGGGATGCTTTTGGACCTTTAAAATCCTTCTGCAAATCCTCCTTCAATTCTGGCAAATGTAGGGAATTTTACTAATAATTTCCCTTTGACTAGTATTGGTCTCTAAGTTTCAAATTGACTCCAAATGCCTTCAAATATTCAAGGAAGGTGTATGAATAATATTAGGACTTGAATATTATGTTAAGGGATGATATATGGCCACCAAAAGACCTCTGCAAACTCTCTTAAGATTCTGGACCAAGTATGCAATTTTACTAGTAATTTGGGGTTCACATCCCCCTGGGATAAGTACTGCAAATGGCTTCCCAAATGCCTTCAAACCCACTCAAATTTCTGAACAGAGGTAGGGAATGTATTAAGGATGTTATTAAGGTCTCATGTGCACCATTAATTGATTATTATATCAGTTCCAACCCTCTCCCATTCATCTGCAAAAATCACCCATTCGACCCTTGGGGAAATGACACTATTTCTTCTTCCAATGCAATTAAACTGAGTAAAAATACTTCAAATGCTCCAGTACAGTACATGAAACTTGTAAAATACATCCATGATAGTCTATTAATAAAAAATGTATCATAGAATCATCCATTCATTCGAAATCATCAGCATTACATTGGTTCACAACAAGGTAGTGGGGAAATGGCACTGTTCTTTCATTAAAAATGAGATTTACACATTTCTACTTGGAATTTCGACCTGAAAATTTTTGGAGATGAAGAAAAGAGTATTTAATTCATATTACAAAAGAAATGGGGCATTAGAATCTCCCCCAAAGAGTATAATAGCTCACCAAAAACGCCCTCCCTCAAGGATCAAGAATATGCCATCAAAACTGGAAATGGTTGAAGGAGTAAGCTGAAATAGAAGAAACCATGAGCTGCCCTGTAGCTTACACCTACAAATAAAGACTCCATTAAAGCTCTAAATGAAAGGTTTGAATGGCCTTTCCAATTACCAACTTGGATGGGAATCTTTCACCCTCGAAATTGGCTAAGGCAAGAAACTAGTCATCCACTAGCTCTCCCTCTTCACAAACGCAATTGCAAATTCTACAAATGATCAAAAGTTGCTTTCATTCTTTGTTATTGACATTTATAAAGTTCTAATGTCCTCCATGGGTCGAATTCCTTCCAAGAGACTCATGCCAACTCAAGTTGGGAAGAGATTCCAAAGAACGCCACTTGTACAACAATTCCCAGTCTCCCACTTCCACCAAATCACATGTGGAAGCATTTTAGCTGCCATAACACCCTTGAGCGCCCTCTTGGAGTCTATTTTTAGTGCTGACATGTCATATATGTCATATGTCAGACTTTAGGTCTGATTTGTGTCATAGGTGTCATAGCATCTTCATCATTGTTGTCATAGAGCTAGGGAATGTAGCCCAAGTGTCTCACTAGCTCCAAATTGCCTCTTCCTCTTCCATGGGAGTTACTCTTCCTCTATATTTTGACCTTGGATGAGTCATGCCATGAATAATACCTTTTGGACTCCCCTAAGTATGTTGCCATTCACCTTGAATTCGAATTGGTGAGAGAATGATGCCAAGTGTAGTGGGGAAATCTAGCTATATGTGGGTCCCACTTCCTCCATGTGTCTTCATGATCAAATGCCACTTTGATTTTCACTTGTATATATTTATTTAGCTCTTTTATTAAATATTTATGCCATTCTAATGTTCAAACATCATTTATTATCCCCCTTATTCCAAATCCCAAAGCTTCCACCCCAAACCTAGGAAAATAGTAATTTTCCTCCTTGGCAATTATTTGACCCTTAACATCAATTTTGCAAACTCTAATGAATATGGCCAATGTGATTAGGCCATTGTGACCCAATTCCAAATTTGGGACAAGACAAACACCTTCATAATTACAACAGTGAAAGGGCGACCATAGAAGAGAGAAGCTACGCGACAAAGTAAGGGAGAGTAGCATGGTGAAGGAGCTAGTGGATGCGTGAAGAAAATGCCATAGCTTGAAGCGAAAAGAGTTACGCAGGTGTATGAGAGTATTGTTCAGAGCCTGTGGAGAAGAAGAAAAGGTATGTGGGCATAGAGGAAGGATTGGTCGAGCAAAGCAACAACTTCCCTCAGTGTCAACCTAGTAAGAAACCTGTATCTCTAAGCTTGTGTCACTTTCACTCCACTAACATGCAAGATGGTGGCGAAGGATTTAAAGTGGCGAGGGGAACGACAGGTGTAGGATTTATGGTGTCGAACAATGGATACAAGTCATGACAACAAGGTATACATGGCCATGACAACCATCGACTATAACATCCTAGATTGAAGCGACCATGCAGTGCAGGTGCCCATAATTTGAAGAAGTTGTCAAAGACCATGGACTGGAGAAGGTGTTAGAGAATAGTGCAATGCAGTTAATGCAGTGTCAGAACAATGTCATAGATATTGAAATGATAAAATGTTCATCCAATACACCATTAATATTTTTGTTCAGTAGCTCTTTGATCTTATTCTCTAAGACTTCAAGTAGCTCTTTGTTAAGTAGTTCTTTTTGAAAAAATATTAGATAAAATAAACTATAGTTTTTATATAGTTTAGAGGAAAAATTTAAGTTTTAAAGTAAAATAATACAAGTTTAATGATACATATATGATCCCCTTCAAGGACATAAAAAAAAATGGTAGTTTTCATCTCATAACATGTTTAATGCTCTTTATATTTTTCATAAGAAATTATTCAATATAGTGTGTAGTATAATCTATTAAATTTTCAACTTAATAAAATTTAATATTTTATTATAATTTTTTTTTTAAACTTGCTAATCAACTTTATTTTGATATGATGTCTTGCGTGTTCAAGTCAAATACTCTAGTCTAAATTAAAACATAACTTCCGCAAATACTATAATAAAATAGCTAGAAAGTTTTCCATAATATATATTTCATCAATAACAAAAATTTCAAAAATAAAAACATGATTTCATTATTCCTTATTTTAGTATACTGGAAATATGATCTAACACTTTAAATTTGATCCTCTACCCTTTAAATAAACAAAGATAATTAATTTATTTGGAGGGAATAAATTGTTTTTTTTTTTAATAAATAATTGTTTTGAATAAATTAATTAAATTTTTAAATAAACATTTATTTCAAATGACTTTTTTTTTCTTCAAAAAGTTAATATGTTGTACATTTATTTCGAATGATTTTATTGAACTTTCAATTTAGATCAAAACAAGAGTTGCATGCAGCTTAGTTCCCGCCTTTACATTTTAAAATTTAAATAAGTATATTATTTTAATGTTAAATAGATTTTAATAATCAAGTTATATACTTTTTAATAATATATAGCTTAACGTCTGGCTAGGGTTTGAGAGTCGGCAACTCAGAAACCTCGGCGGCCATGGTTCCTTCCATGGCCGCCTCTCCTCTTTCTTCCCTGTGTTTGCTTCCGATAGAGTGCGACGGATTTTTCCTGATCTTGGAGAGAGGGCGACGCCTTTGCGCAACGACCCATTGGGTCTGCGAGCACGAGATCCAATGGCGGCGGCAGCGGTTTCCGTGAGTTCCACGACGACGGAGGTGGTTGGCAGTTGTGGCCTGGCTTGGCATCGACGGAGCGACAGCGGGCGGATGGCTGCTCTAGGGCGTGTCAACGATGGCGTGCGTTGGATGTGCGCAGGCCCTATGTGCAGCGGCAGTGGGGCGGCTAAGCCTACAGGCCCCAGTTCCTTCGATGGCGGCGGCTACAACCTCGACGGCGACAGCTACAACCTTGCAGATTGATCCATGGTCGGGCGTCCAGATCTGAAATCGGTGGCCCTATTTTCACCTGTTGTTCAAGTTTTATCGGTTCTTCTTCACGTGGCATCATTTACTTCCGGTTTCTCTTCTTTTGTTCAGCTCTTTACAAGTTGGTTTTTTTTCTATAGTATTTGAGCCATTCTTGGCTGACCCGAATCAGGGCTTTGCCATTCATGGCTAGTCTGAATCTAGGTGTTTTTTTTGTTTTTCTTTGGATGCTTTGGCACTTGTTTTTAGATTTGTGGTAATGGTTTCATGGACACAGATGTTGGTCTGGTTCTGGTATTGCCTAACAACAATTATACTCTTCAAGAGTGAAGATGATCAAATGTGATTTTGTACTCGAAAGATGAAATAAAATTACGTTTTTTTTTCAAGGAAAATAAATAAATATAGCTTAACGTTTATATATAAAACCAAATACTACCTCATTACAATTTAACAACTTCTTCTTAAAAAACATTTATAAATATACATTCATATAAACTTCATAATAAATATAAGTAATGAACCAATATAAATCCTTTGAACTTTAAAATAAATTTAAATGACAAAGTGTGTAAGAAAAGTCACAAACATCACATATAGAACATCTTTTAAATACATCCATTTGAACATCTTTCAAATACAACCATTCACTCATGTTTATCACTAATTGAACAAACATACTCTCGCTTTAATCCAACTTACACTTTCACTTTTTTTTTTCTTCCTATTGTTTACTTAAAGAGACGAAACTGCATTTATGATTCTAGCATTTGTTATTTTTGTTATTTTGTCATTCTCCTTGTATGTGCATTGTGTAAATTTATTGCATTGCTTTTAGATTTGTTTCTTTCCTTTCCATTGCAAAATAAATTTAAAGTGTTATTCATAAATTTGATGCTGAATTCTCACACAAATATTTAAATCATCTTAAGGTAGACTATGAAATTGAATATCTAAAATCAACATTAAAATTAACTTTCATTTGCATAGTATACATACTTCTATATTAAATGCCAAAATCTTGGATTGGTGAATTTAAGATTTGTTGAAATACCTTCATTAAATCTTGGATTCTCATACTTGGGTTAAAGGGATAGCCGAATTAAATTAAGGAACTAATTATGAATGGATTACAAATAATTTATTAAAGATGTAAAATTTGAATAGATTATTTAATTAAAAATTTATTATAGAGTTTATTAAAGGCAAATAATTTGAAGATTTATAAAACAATATAAGCTAGATTTAAGGTGAAAAAATTTACATTGTTACTAGGGAAATATATTTTTAAACTTGATTAGGAATTATAATACTTTAAAATTTTGTTGTTTGTTTTTTAAGTATGTTTACAATAAAATAATTTTAAAATTAATAAAATTAGATATATATATATATATATATATGAGATACTTAATTTTATGCAAAAGCTATTTAATTTGTCCTTGGTATTTATAAGGATTAATAGATAATTGCATATTACTTAGTTGAAAATAAGGTAAAATATAAACATTTTTCAATATAGAAAAAGAAGAATAATGAAAATACATTATTACAGAGCTTGTTGGTCATTTATCAGAAAATACCTTCTAAGGATGATCAAAGCCTTTTAGATAAAACCAAAAGTCGGTGGATGCACCAACTCAACCTTTCTTGCATTAATTCCTAAAGAAGTCAATCCGAAAACGTTTGATAGATTTAGGCCAATATCGCTTTGCAACGCCTCTTACAAAATCCTCTCTAAGCTATTAGCAAATAGACTCAAGCCTCTACTAGGGAAGTTGATCTCCCCTTTACAAGGCGGGTTTGTCAAAGTGAGACACATTATGGATAATGTGATACAAGCTCAGGAAGCTATGCACTCTAGCCATCAGAGAAATGAGAAAGGCATGCTAATTAAGCTCGACATGGCAAATGCTTTTGATATGGTAAGTCTCTCCTTCCTTTACAAAGTTCTTCTTTCTTTTGGATTCAGCTCAGCTTTTGTAAACTTGATCAAAGCTTGTATAGACAGACCTTGGATAGCACCTCTAGTAAATGGCAGACCGACAAACTTCTTTCAAGCAACAAAGGGACTTCGACAAGGCTGCCCGCTTTCGCCGTTCTTGTATATACTGATGGTTGATACTCTAAGTAGAAAGTTATTGGCTAAAAAAGAAGTTGGGATCATCCCAGGAATCAAATCGGAAAAAGGAGTAGAACCTCTAAACCATGCCCTATTTTCATATGATTCGCTTCTTTTGGGAGGGGCTTCTCTCAGGACAGCAAGAGCCTTCAAAGAAATTTTGTAAAACTTTTGTCTTATTTCGGGAGCTCTGATTAACAATAGAAAGAGTGCACTGTATTGTTGGAATACTGATCATTCAACTATTCTCCGCATAACACATGTTTTGGGTTAGAATGGATATGACACTTGGGATAAGATTAGATATCTGGGCCTTCCTTTAACCTTGGGCCAAAACAAACCTTCTCTTTGGTTGGAAGTAATCAGTAAGATCAAAGCCAAAATTGCCTCTTGGGGAGGCCAATGGCTCACAAAGGCAGGGAAGCTCATGTTGATAAAATCAGTCCTCTCTACTCTCCCAATATATCAGTCCTCTCTCCTACTTTCCCCCAAAGCAATAATGGATCAGACATCTAAGCTTCTTCGAGACTTTCTTTAGAGAGGTGGAAAAGGAAATCATAATAGATTGGGTAGCTTGGTGGTTTCTAGATCTGCCTGAAATTCTTCTTCCACAACAGAACTTGTTGTTGACAGAGTTGTCAGGTTTAGCTCCTACTCATCTTTCAATCAGGGATAAGTGGGGATGGGGAAAATACGACACTTATACATCTGCTCAAGGCTTTGCTGCTCTTCAATTAAACCCGGTTCCAATGCATTCCTCCTCTCTTTGGAAATCTGTCTGGAGTCCATACAGTCTCCCAAAAGTAAATTTCTTCACGTGGCTTCTAATGCATAAGAAGGTCTTAACTGGTGAAAACCTGAATAAGAGGGGATTTCTAGGCCCTCACAGATATAGTTTATGTAACAACGCCTCTGAAATGTCATATCATCTCTTTGTAGACTGTGATTTCACACAATCAGCTTGGGCGCTTATGTTACAAGGTTTAGAGGTTGTAATCCCATCGCATATTGTTGTAGTCCCTCTATTCACAGGTTAGAATTCTCGATATCCTAGAAGGTTGTCAAGAAAACCTGTTTGGAGTAAAATATGGCAATCCATACCAAAGTTTCTTTGGTGAAAAATATGGCTGGCGATAAATGAATGGATTTTCACCAACACGCCCTCGACTCCAGCGTTGGTTGTAGTAAAAGCAAAGGCATTTTTAATGGAAGCCGTGGGTAACTAGGCTTCCATGCTCGACCCCACAACTCTCCCAACAGAGAATCATTGGTTAGGTTCTTTTTCATTGGTTAAACGACTGAAGGCACCCAGCAAGCCTTTCATCAACCCGATTTGGCGTATGAGACTTCCAGAAATCGAGTTTACTGATTGGTGGAGAAGGCAAAACAAAGCTTCAATTTTTTTCGATGGAGCATCCAAGGGAAATCTAGGGACAACTGGAGCAGGGGGAGTGATATTCAAAGCGGGTGGAATACAAGAAGCAAGATTCAGTTGGGGCTTAGGGAAAAGCATGAACAATCAAGCGGAAATTCTTGCACTTCTAAAAGCCTGTCAGCTATCAAAGGAAGCCGGACACAAAGAATTGCAAATTTTTGGAGACTCAGAAATTTTGATAAAAACTTTAAACTCTAATGACCATTTCAGTAATCCGTTTTTGAACGTGACACTCCAGAGGCTCCATTTTATCTTGCTTGATTTTGACTTTGTCACCTCTCACCGTATCCTACGAGATCTGAACAAACATGCTGACTCCAAGGCTAACCTAGGCAACCACTTGCCTCCAGGACTGTTATGCCTGAACGATGGATTCAACACACGGCATCAAATTCCACAAGTGAGTTTCATGGTTGAAATCTACTAACACAGAGGGGCATTGTCAAAGGCCTGTAGATGTCCTTGGATAAGAGCCGATTAAGAAATACAGGAATTGCTAATCTCAGCAAATTTGTAATTTGGTTGATTTGGCTACGCCCAACCTTGGTTTTATTTAAAAATAAATAAAAATCTACATGTTTTAGTTTAAAAAAAGTATGTTAAAAAAACTTATATTCATATATTATTATTAAGTTAAACTATATATACTAATAAAAAGACACATATGTTTCTACATTATTCACGTACAACAAAAAATTATATATCTTAGTTCATAAAAAATGTTTTAAACATTTATATGTTAGTGTTTTGAATAATTATTGTAGTTTTCAATTACAAAATAGTAAAATGAAATAGAATTTAAGGTTATTGCGCTCTACAGCCTAGTATGAGGGAGATATTTTAACATTTGTGGAGTAACGTTTGTTGAGTATGATGGAGATCTTGTAACGTTTGAGGAGTAAAGTATGATGGAGATCTTGTAACGTTTGTAATGTTTGTAATATTGCCGATTGTAATAATGTTTGTAATAATAAAAAGTAATAAATGTTATGTTGACTATTTTCGTTTGAAATACACGTTTGGAGATCCATGGCTATATAATACACCAAAAAAACATCTAAAATTATAGAAAAAATAATTTGGTCAAGAATATGCGGCAGGGAACCAACGGATAGGGAATCTGATCAGCGAACATGTAAATCTAATTTTTTTTTAAAATAGCTCCTCCGTAGACCGCCTGAGGTGTAAATCCAGGTCCACTCTCACGTAGCTCCAGCTTCAGCTCCAATCTCATGCAGACCTCCTCCCCTCCCTCCACGCAACCCCCCCTCCTGCATAGCCCTCCCCTCCTCCTACACAGCCCTCATCCCCCCCTCCTCCTGGGCAGTCATCCCCTCCTTTTGCGCAACCCTCATTCCACGCAGACCTCCTCCTGTGCCACCCTCCTCCCCTCCTCCACGCAGACCTTGTCCCTCCGCAGACCTCCTCCCATCCCTCCACGCATACCTATCTCCTCCACGCAGACCTCCCTCCTGTGGCACCCTCCTCCACGCAAACCTCCCTCCTGCGTCGCCCTCCTCCCCTCCTCCACGCAGACCTCCGTCCCTCCACGCAGACCTCCCTCCGTCCCTCCACGCAGACCTCCAATTATATTAAATTTTAAATTTTAATTTTAATATTAATTAAAATTATATTTAGATTTAAATTAAAAATATATTGTAATATTTATAATAAATTTTAAAATATATTTTAAATTTATATTTATATTTAAAATTTAATTAAAATTTGTATTAAGATTTAAATTTAAATATAATTTAAATTTAATAGAGCCTAAGATTTGGATCAAACTTCAATTTTGTGTCACCTTAAGCACTCAAGGAGCTATTTGAAGAGAGGTTTGCACCTTGAGAGATTTGATCCCTCTCTAGGTTTGATAGAGCCTAGGATTTGGATCTAGGTTGGTTAATGAAAAATTTGAATCAAACGGTAGTTTTATAATCTTATCATTTAAATAGAAAAATTAACAACTCAGTACTTATTCTTTTCCAAAGATATATATTGAAAAATAAATTATGAGTTTTTAAAATTGTTTAAAAAAAATGGTGGTTTTCATCTCATAAATTTTCAACTTAATAAAGTTTACTATTTTATTATTAATTTTAAAAAAAACTTGTTAATCAACTATTTCTCATAAAAAATTATTAATATATTAAATTTTCAACTTAATAAAGTTTACTATTTTATTATTAATTTAGAAAAAAACTTGTTAGTAACTTTAGTCCTTGCCGAAGGCGAGGGTAACTCTTATATTCGATAAGAGTGGACTTTCTATTAATCCGTCTTTGACTTTTCATATATTCCAAAGTTTCTCGCCTAGATTGTTAATTTCTCAATTATTTATCGAGATACTTTTTATTTTTCTGCATTCCTATTGGGCTATAGTTTTACCCGTTATTGCCGGCCTCCTGCTTGCTTTCTAAAGCAAAGTCTAGAGAACACAAAGTTTTAACATAGGAAAAGATATAAAATGAAACAGTAATTAATGGTACCATTAATGATTCACTTCTCGAGGCGTAACCTGTAACCACATTTATTTCACTGCCATTAGTAGTTCACTTATCAAGGTGTAACCTATAGCCACATTTATTTCACTGCACCAGAATTCTGTAATGGGTGAGTGGCATGCCACCGCCACCGCCACCACTTCTGCGACCCATGGCCACCGCCTCTTCCTGCTAATAACGGTCTTGGACTTAGAGACTCCTCATCTCTTCCTCAAAGCTTTTTCTTCTTTCAGGTTGCATGCAATGTGTTCAAAGTTCCAACTACCTCGACTGGATTACCATAGAAGAGTTGTCATTGCAATCATCCACGGCATCATAGTAGCATTATTAGTGCTGAAAATTTCTCCTTGGCTAAGGTATGTAGCATTTCCAGTATGCCAAACTTTTGAAAATACTAGACCTTGTAATCAATAACCTCATCGAACCTAAAACATGAATAGAATCATCGAACTTGCATTAAAGGGCATTTAAAACAAATTACAAATTATCAAAGGGAATTTTAAACAAATTACAAATTACCAGATTTGACAAAACAAATTACCAGATTTGAAATTATTATCTTGTTCATACAGTCTACTGTGAAGGTGTATTGCAACAAAGGTAGCGGCTATGGAAAGAACTATTGAAAGAGGCTTTTTCTAAAAGCAAGCGAGAAGACCAGTTGACCAAAGATGAAAGAAGAAAGTATCTCCCCTCCCCAGCATGCCTGAGTGTCTTCCGAAGTAAGCAAACTAACCCAACAAATTTTAAATTATGCACAAAAATAACATACTAGTTATTGATCTGAATGAACCCGACACTTTGTTTGTTAATATCCTAGTGAATATGGCCTTCGTGCTTGAGTCATTTTCTATTTTTCATCTGACCAACCATTACATTATCCTTAAAGATAGGGCATACTTGGGCATTATGCTACGAGAACCTGGCTTTTGTTGGTAATTAATAGTGCGTAAGCATATCCCTATATATGGAATATAGGGAATGCATCTGGGAAATTCTACAACAGGAACAAGAACATTAGTTTGACTAGTGAATTATAAATAGATTCTAGGTGGGAATTACCTTCACTACAAAAAAACTAAATATAAATGCAATTTGCTACCTGTACATAACATTTAGCCATTTAGCCGAAGACAACCAGAGAACACAAGTGCAGAACCAAAACAGAGAGATTAAAATATACACCATAATTTCGAAACAAAATAAACGCCACAGAGAAGTAAAAAATGAAGTTGGACATTGAACTCACTGAAAGTTGCATATTCGATACCTGGGCAACTGCAATGGTTTCCTTCTTCTAGCCAGTTCCCTTTCCATTTTAACCCTTGATGCCTGCAAATTCCAGGTTGTTTTCTCACTAGTTCTTCATCATAACCACAGATGTCGAATTCTTAATCATTGTAAACTCATTCCAATTCTTAATCATTGTAAACTCATTCCAGCAATTCCGCATAATCTTTTACTTGTTCTGAAGCACATTGTGGATTTCTTGATCTCTCCTTGTTATTCAAGATTCTACGTATCAGTGTATGTGGTTCTCTCTCTGCATCCTGACCTGTGTGGATTCATTTGTGGACAAGGCCTTCTTAGTGCGTGTTTGATAATCAGAGTGGTTTTCTCACCAAATGTCATACATCATACTGCATGGTAATTCCTGTCGGCCACCTGTCTAATATTACGAGAACAAGAAGACCTGGGAATAATAAGCTTCATGCCTCGAGGCAAGGTGCTGGGAAAATACTGGTTTTTGAAATATTTTATGATTAATCAAAAATGGTACTTTAATAAATAGGGAATTTTTAGTTTGTTGGAAAATATTAAGTTGACAAGAAATAAGTTGGTATTTAGCAAAACAAAAAATATATCCCTCATCTGCAAATAACCGCTGATTATTATGCGCTCATAGAGAATTCTTTTCCTAGTTGCAGGTTGGTGTCCATTTTAACTTCAATGTTCACACCATTAATTCGATAGCTGACTATTTGGACCGGTTTGTATCAATGAGCCTAGACACGGGGCTTGCTTACACGGGTGGCGATAATGGCAACCAGGAACAATTCCAGATTAGGAAAGCAGTGCCTATAGGACCTAGATTTGATGCAACCAAGCAAAAGGTTTTCTATAAGGAAGCCTTGGAAGCATTACAAAAGATCTGCTTGCTACCAACCAACCCAACATAGCTGTCCAACTGCAAGATTTCTAGGTAATTATCATGAATGTCACGTTTCTGCATATTATATAACATAACTTTTTCCATAGTCATTGTGTTTCAGAAATACACTTCAGCCTTTAGGCTTTTGTGATATTATGTAGAATGTAGCTCTGCTTGGGATTCTTGGCAAATTCTCATCCATCTAGTGAATGCTTTAACAATTCATATTTCCACGCACTCTGGAAGGCCGTTAGCACAGCCAGGGATGCACCATGTACCTCGGGAAAGCGGCTTCGCTCCTCATTTCACATTTTGCCATAGTAAAACCTCATTTATAATGGGTTCGATGAAAACCAAATCATCTGCTGGGCTGGGAAAAATAAAATGGAGATTCTTGTTCATAAACTATACCCTTATACCTCTTTTAGTTCGTTTCTCTCTGGTATGCCCTTATGAGCAGCATATATACATAAGATTATTACACATACGACTATGTTTTTGCGATACAATCTATATTATTTATTTATGGCATGTGGACTTTATTATGTACACATATGATACTGGAATATATACGTGATACTCACAATATAGTTCTTAGTGCATGTGAACTCCAGGCATGGGACTAATTGGCTGACTGCTTGGCTTGGTTATTCAAATCGGCTACTTGGATTGGATACTTTGATACTTTGATACTACGTGTTCATCTATATGTTTTAACTTTTGATGCTCTCACATATCTCCGTTTAGCTTTGCTATTGTGTAAGTAATCTTAATATGTAATCTTTTGAATGATTTGAAGTCTTGTGCATAAAAAATTGCATGAACAAGTTGTGAAACAAAATCCACTACCAGCCCACTTCTTTCGAAATAGGTTATAGGTGTGGTCCCACAGACGGGCAACAACCATATTCTCAGATAGGTGTAACCACAAATGAATGCCACATATCTACTGGCTGACTGAAGAAAGGCCACCCCGCATAACTACAGCTCTTCCCAAAGACTTAGAGATTCCAAGAGGCAAGGCAATCCCACCAGGTGGTGGTAATCTATGCCAAGGTTAAATGCTAGGTTTATATTCATTTAATCCCAATAGGCAGTACAAAGAAAGTAAAATAGCCAATAGTTTATACAGATGCGTGTCCATGCCATACAGCTGCTAGTCATAGCACTGGGTCAGCAGGGGCTGGGCTCCAAGGCTGCTGCTCGCTGGAATCATTCTTGTTTCAGTTCATGGCTTCTGCAGTAGTGGTTGAACGACTTAATAAATACAAACTTACCGGGAACAACTTACTTAGTGTATGTACTACAGCTAGTCTTACGTTGAACTTGGACTCGCATATATACGTTGTTTTAATATAATATTGCATATATAAGTTGAACAATTCCTACAGATTATTGAACTTCGTTTCCCTATTTTGTTCTAATAACAACGAGTTTTTATCAGGTTGGATAGGCAATCTCTCATCGGCGAAATAAAATGAATTTGTTTAAGAATTCAATTTCAGGAGCGAAGCCACTTATCCCGACGAGGGCTCCTCGAAAGTTTATCTCGGGATGCTCTCCTCACTCATACAGTCCAGTTGTTCATAGGGCTGAAGCTAGTCTAGTCCAATAGGCTATCTAACTTTTCTCTACTTTAACTTAACATTGTAAATTAGCATTGTAATTTGTAGTCTTAATATGCAATCTTATGATGAAAAAGCTAACATAAACTGGGCTACTGGTTGTTATACTTGCACATAGATTATGGGGTTGTGGAAGGGTAATATACATCGATTCATATATATTACTCAATGGAATTCGAGGGAATTGAACCCCACTCCAAACTTTCTGAATAGCGTGGGTCTCCTTCACTCATCAAGGGAGTTACATTCTTTTGATTCATATATCAAAATTAATACATTTCCTCCATTAATTTTTTTTATTGCATGATACTAAAACTTTGATTATATGAAATGAATACATTTCCTTCAATAATTTTTTTGATGACATGCTACCAAAACTTCAAAATGTTTATTTAAGAAAAGCGATTTGGCCGATAATTTCAAGTTTAATATGGCTTACCATTGAAAAACAAAATTTAGAATGTCGCGGTGATATCCTCCCTTTGTTAAAAATTTAATAGCCTTAACGCCTATGGTGTTAATATTGATATGCTTGTATAGCCATATCTCAAATTATGGGCACGTGCTAGCAGCGGGGCATACACTTTTAATCTGGGGTCTCAAAGCAGGTAAGCTTCAACAAGTTGATATGCATCGATTTAAATTAGCATCGGAATATTGGTTTAAGATGAACTCTTATGGTCCCTTAGTTGTGGATACGTATTTTTTATAGGTCTTCAGGTCAAACTCTAGAAAGACAACGGGGTTGTGAATGTAATAATATAGAATTTGAACCTACTCCAAAACCTCGAAAAACATGTAATGGGAATTTTAATAATCTCTTAATTGTATTCTTTTTCACAGAAAAATGCAACTTACTATTAATATACGAAATAGTAAAATATGTCCAACTGACAGACCATAACAAAGTAATACCAAGCGGTCAAAGGTATCCCTCGGTACATACCGGTTACAATAACAAATGTCTCATGAAACTATTTTGAAAATGACAGAAGAAGATGTCACAATATTCTAAAAACTCCCAAATGACAATACAGATCTGCGTCCAATACCAAAACAGTGATCACATGCTACAGCAACAAAATACATATGTATCATAATAAGTCCAAAATATATATAACCACAAAAACAACTACCAAATCCATCCCCAGCAGGTATATAGAAGCCAACAACGGAGTGTAATACAGGGATTACATCCGTTCAGTGAACCGAACAACATCTGCAAGGGCGGACATATATGCCGCAAAATATATATGAGTATATAGAATGTCCAACAAGAAGTTGAACCCAACGATTTTTAATTATCTGCACATAGAAACTAAAAGTCATATAAGTAACACATGTCGCATATAACCGGAAGGAATACAAAAAGAATGTAACAAAAAAGACAACAATCCTCATCTCCAATGTAACAGATGAGAGCCCTGTGAAAAAAGCAAATCCTCCCGCCATTCCTACCACATGATGACCCCAGACTGAGAGTAAAGAGCCCGCTTAGAGAGCATATCCGCCTCCAGATTCACCTCTCTAAAGACATGTTCAAAGTGAATGTGCTCAAATTCCAGAATGAGCTTTCTGGCCGCTTCCAACCAATGAGCGAGAAGAAGTACATTAATGGGTGAAGTACCCCTAGCCCAAGAGATAATAGCCTGTGAGTTGCCATAGATAACAAGGGAAGGAATCTTCCTTTGTCGAGCGCAGAACAATATGAGCCATAGAGCACATATCTCACTTCTAGTATTAGAGCCATTTCCCAGATTTAACCAAAAGTGAACAGTGATGGTGTTGGACACATGAATTGTTGCTCCCGCCCCACCTAAGCCATTCCGGCACAAAGCGGCCCCGTCAAAGAAACCACAAGGATAAACCAAGATTGGTGGAGCCAATCTGTTTTTCAAATGCCGATTCATCCTACCGACACCCACACCAAAAGTAGATGTATATTCTTTATGTGCAGCAATGGTCTTATAGCATAAAGCTGCACAGTGAGGTTGCAAGTTTTCAAAGATTCAAGCATTACGAGCTCTCCAAACCTCCCAGATCATAAAGTATGGCAATTCGGCACAATCAGAGGGGAGACGAGACCAAGCCTCCAGACAATCACTTAATGTATGGAATCCCCATTGGAAATGAATACCAGCCTTAAATGAAATCTGCCCCCAAAGGTCCCTAATGAAAGGGCAATGCGAAAAAAGATGATCAACAGTCTCCCCCAGGGCACAACAAAGAGGGAACCTACCCGAACCATTGAAACCGCGACGACATAAATTATCCCAAGTGAGGATCCTGTTAGCCAACGCAAGCCAGATAAAGCACTTAATCTTGAGAGGGATGATCAACTTCCATATAGATTTTTCCCACCATTGGACAACAGAAACAGATTCGGCAAACAATGCCTCATAAGCCAATTTTGTAGACACCTTTCCACCAATCACATCCCACGACCAGGTCAATTTGTCAGCCGAATCAGATAATTGAAGGTTTGAATGATAAAAAGCCCTGATATAACCATCCCATTCATTGCCCAAAGTACCAGATAAGCCCAGCCGTGGAGCCGATATCCAGAGGGACCGCCCCTCCCTAAACGGCCCAGCCGCATGAGCCAGAGTGAAATATCCTTTCGTTCTGAGATGTGTCCTTAATTCCATGGAAAGAGTATTCTTAATTGTATTCTTTATTATCATGAGTGATGATTATGTGGAAACTAGTTTTTAGGAAAAAAAATTAATGAAATTGTGTACCTATGATAATGATACACTATACGAAACTAACATATAGTATTTATTATTATTAATGAAACTTCAAGTACAAACCCATGTCAAGTTAAGAAAAAAAATTGAATTTTTAAAATTTAAATTATTATTCCGTTTAAACAATTTTACATCCCCAAAATTTTCATTGGGTCACAATGGCCTAAGCCCCTTGGCCATATTCATGATAGTTTGTCAAATTGATGATAAGGGTCAAATAATTGCCAAGCATGATGTCCAAGTTAGTGATAATGTAAAATTAGATCCAAATGGACAAGGTGGGTCACATTAAGCGAAAATTCCCAATTCAAAGTTTGTAATATTCCCATCCAAATGAACTATCATGGAGGAAAATTATTAGTACCCTAGGTTGGGGGTGGAAGCATTAAAAGTGGGACTAAAGGAGCTACAAGGCCCACAATGACCTTAAACTTACAAATTCACATTAAATGGGTCAATTAAATAACAATAAAAATAAAATAAGGTGGCATTGGATCATGAGGGCACATAAGAGGTTGTGGGACCCACATGTGGCAAGATTCCCCACTACACTTGGCATGATTCTCTCACCAATTCGAGTTCAAGATGAAGGGTAACATACTTGGGGGATTTTAAGAGGTATTAATCATGGCATGAATCATGTAAGGTCGAATTGGAGTGGAAGAGTAACTCCCATGGAAGAGGAAGAGGCATCTTAGAAGAATTGTGACACTTGGAGCTAGATTCCCTAACACCTATGACAATAATGATGGAGATTCTATGACACTTATGACAAAGTTCAGACCGGATTGCTGACATCTGACATATATGACATGTTAAGGCTAAAAATAGCCTGCAAGAGGGCACACAAGGGGAGTTATGGTATCCAAGGTTCCCCCATTCAAATTGACGGAAGAGGAGAGCCAAGAAAAGTTGGACAAGTGGCATTCATGGGAATCTCTCCCTAAATCAAGTTGGGATGAGTCTCTTGGATGGAATTCGAGCTAAGGAGGCCTTGGGAGGTTAATAAAAGACAAGAAGAAAGAAGGAGACTAGATTTTGATTATTTCTCATTTTGCAAATTGGAGAGCATAGCTTGTCCATGCAAGTTGAATGTTTATTCTTCTTGCCTTAGTACCAATGTCAAGGGTGCAAGATTCAAATCCTAATTGGAAATTGGAGAGGCCATTTAGACCTTTCATTGGAGCTGCATGAATTTATTTGTTACAAGTTGAAGCTACAGGGCTGCTCGTGACTATTTCTTCTTCAACTTGTTCCCACATCTCTCTCACTTTTCTCTTCATATTCTTTCTCTTGGAGGAAGGTCGCACATGGTGAGATGCTGATCTATTTGGGGAAGTCCAAGGGGACCCATTTATTTGTAATATGATGTCTACACACTGTATTTGATGCTCAGATGAACCTCGTATCAAAACTCCAAGTGAAACTATGTAAAACTTCCAAACTATGTATGAATGGTGCCATTTTCCCCTATATCTTGTTGTAAGAGCTTGAAGTTGTTTGGCATCGAATTGTTTTAGTCAATCTTTATGATTTTATTGTTGTATGGAGAGCCATTAATGTACTGAAAAGGTTTCATATACATTAAACAAGTCCTGGGATTCATTTTTATGTCCTAATACCCTTCAAACACTCTCAGACCCAATTCAAAATCCTTAGGAGTCATTTGGAGCCATCTACCCTTTGGGGTTTTAACATCAATTTTCCTAGTATTTTTGTCTTTCATTCTCTAGTTGTAAATGCAAGTTGCTGAAGTATTTAGAAAGTGTCCAAGCATATAATAACTTCATTAGGTGTCCTAATACACCTCAATCCACTCTAGACATAATTCGAAACCATTTGGGATCATTTGGGACAGTTTGGGGTTTCACTAGTCCAATGTTCGAAAATTGGCCAAATTGGGTAAAATTTCAAATAGGGGATATTCCATATCAAGGTTAATTTTTCACTTCATCGCTTTAAACCAATCACAAAATAGAAATAACAAATTTTAAAAATTCGACAAAATAATTTATATTTTCAAAATATTAAATTTAATATATAAATTTTTGCACTGAGAGGAGCGAGGTGCTCTACAACCCAGTATGGGCGAGATGTTGTAACTTTCCTACCTAAAAAATTAATAACAAAATAATTATTGCACCGAGGTGCTCTATAGCCCAGTATTGGGAAGATGTTGTAATGTTCCTACCTAACAAAATAATTAAAAAAATCATGACATTAAAATAAATCATTATGAAAAGTATTTTAAAAAACTCCATGTTGGCTCATAAAATAAAAATAAAAAATTACGAAAAATAATTAAAAAAATCGATTTTCTTTTATAAAATAAAAACTTAAAACTTAAACCCGGATCTATCAACCAAGAGAGATCAAATTTCTTGAGTTTAATTTTTTTTTTTAAATTTACACCTCAAGAAATTGGATCCCTCTCGGTGCTTGATAGATTTGGGTTTAAGATGGATCTATGCTGGTATAAAAACATTTAGAGACATTATGAATTTGCTTTAGGATTAATATAAAGTCAAAGTTTATGGATGACCAACTGATTGCTATATTCCCTGCCTTGGTAGGGACTAATAATATTAATAAATATAAAAATAATAAATAATTATTAATTGTTCTAAGTGACGCATTCCTTCACGAATGATCATATGACACTCAATGTATTTATATTTCATACATTCATATATGTTACTCAATTTATTGTTATTACTATTATGGATTATTTTTATTCCAAATATTTTGGTAACTTGTGTGTGAGCGAACTTTTGTTCCTCACAACTTGCAACCTATGAAATATAAACAAATTCTAGCAACTTATACATGGAGAACTTGCAGAAGTTGTGTAACATCACGCTTGTTATGAAGTTGTGATGCAAAAGAAGCAATGAATTATAGATGGTGAGGTCCATATCACAACTTTCAATTGAAAAGTTTAACATATTACATATTTTAACACGTTTCATTAGAGTTTATTCACTACAATCTCATAACTTATATCATATTACATATTTTAACATGTTTCATTAGAGTTTATTCAGTGCAATCTCATAACTTTTATCTTGGTAAACTTTACATTAAATAGGTTTTAATAGCAAACCAAAAAAAGTAAGACACTCCGTGCATATTCACATCACATGGAAAAGTTTAAATATGTACAAGTTTTATATGTTTATTTGGACTAGTTCGTTGCCATCTCACAACTCATATGTTGACAAACTTTACTTTGAATAGTTTTTTTTATAACTGTCGGAATGTTGACAAACTTTACTTTGAATAGTTTTTTTTATACCTGCCTCCGGTAGGTTATATGGCAATCGTTTGGTATTCCTAAAGCTTTGACTTTAATTAGTTTATGGTTTTTTTTTTAAGTTTTGTTTAAGTTTTATAAAATTTATATATTAAATTATTTTTTTTAAAGTTAAAATATATTTTTTTTATTTTTTAAAATACATTTTTCTGTTTTGTTATTGGTTTATAACAATGATTTGACTAAATTGTTCTGGTGTGCAATATAATTATCAGATATAAAAAATCAATTAAAAATAATAATCATAAAAAAAGACATCATTCTGCCAAGTGTCCTCTAAATTAATATTATTGATATGATATAATTAAATAATTTTAAAAGAAAAATATTTAACCAACTTTAATATTGCCAAGTGTCTTTTTAAATAATCATTACACTGCAAAAAGACTAAAATAATCATTACACTGCAAAGTGACTGAGACTGAAATAATCACTGTGGTTGGGACAAACCCTGCAAACACCAATCAAAACGACGCAGAGGTAATAATAGATATGGCAGCTGCCTTGGGCACCCCGGGCATCACATACAACAACACAGAGTCCCTAATTCATTGTTAACCCCTGAGCATATAGATCTTTGTATGAGCAGCGTTGTTTTCCTTGCTGCCACCAATACGGGGGTGCTATTACTGCGTGTAACACAATACAATATCACTAGATTTTCCTCTCTTTGCCTGGATGAATATGATTCACTTGTCTAACAACAGAATATCCTGTAGAAGCTTTGACCGTGGTAATAAAAGTTATAAAATTTATAATATATAAATGATTTGTAATAATTACTTTTTTATGAAAGAAATTTAACTACTCTCACACATTCTTTAAATGGAGAATCGAATTTGCATTGGAATCACCTTCACACAAAAAAGTACAGTTTGGACCACTTTGAAAAACAACACCTGTCACCAACCACATTTTCTAATAATTATCTATACGCTCATGACTAATTTATTTTAAAAAAATGGGTTATTTGAACGATAATGTTTAAATACATTTAAAGATGATCATCGCATTGCAAATATGGGCATGAACGGGACAACTTTATTTTATAAGAAACCTATAACTTTATTTTATACGAAAACTATACACCTCTTGCCAACTTTATTTTATAAGGAACTTGTAAACTTCTTATGCAAGAAAGGTTGTAAACTTCTTGTTGGATTTTTGTATACATCTTCTATATGCGGCTCTGTAGGTTTATTGTTTTGATTTACTTTGTACTGCTTGGACATATATGTATTTTTTGGATACTTGACAGCCATGGTTGTTGTTACACCTTGAGATCTTTGTTTATTGGATGGACTCTGTTTGGTCCCTTTGTTGTTGAACCTGTTTCTCCTATGGGAGGGGTTCTTGGATTATTTGGGGACTTATGATCCTTTTCTTGGGACTTATGGATGTTGCCGTTGGCATTGTGGCCAAACTGATTGGCTTGACACATTTATACTACAGGGCTGATGTGAGATGTAGATTTTTCTGACAGCTGGCACTATTTACTATTTCGTATATTAATAGTAAGTTATATTTTTCTGTGAAAAAAAAGAAAGGTTGTTAGCTATGGGAAAGGTATATGAACCTTCGGCACGGAAAAGTAAGATAATAGTTATAAAAACAAAATCAAATATTTATACTACGTAGAAAAAAAGTAAGTTTTCAAATATTTAGAGGGATAAAGAAGGAAACACGCACCAGAAAGCACCAGAATGAGATCGATCAGCATGAAACACGCGCCATTCTAAATATTGTAAACAGTTTAATGAGCGTCGTAAGCAGTTGAATCTTGATAGGAAAATCTAGCAATTGTTACTAAGCATTACTTGGAGGCCATACCAAACATGTATCCTGGGAGTAAGCTATTAAACGATTCTGACAATTGACATCTGCTTCATTATTGTAATGATGTTGGCAGAAGATGTAAAGTGTGAGCTTGGGTCGCACATTCCTGCAATGCATTGTGTGTTAGTTGTAAATCTACATACAAGGAGGAAAGCTAACATTTTTTTGTTGATTTGTGTGTGTTCTATACAAATAATTGTTCTATAATGACCTAAGTTTTTATTCGAACTATTACCATGATTGTACCCAGTCCCAACTAAGAAACCGCAGTCCTAAAGATTAAAGAAACCTTACAAAACTTATGTTCAGAACTAGTAAAACCATGAACCGTCTATTTTTTCATGGTTTCAATCTGCACGTTCATGATTCTATATACGAGTCTATATTATAAATACTATTTCCTTTCCAAAAACATAAAGCATTATGCAGAATCTTGCCCAAAACTCGCCAAACATAATAGTCGGTTTGAAACCTTCAACGGTCCAGCAGTTCCTATTTTGCAGACTCCTGTGCAAAACTGGCAAAACATATGTAAAGACATGAAATGTTAGGACCTACATGAAATATACCTTTCAAGTATGAAGGCAAAAGGAGCAAGGACAACTGTAGCGACGACCTGCCTGTACACAACAAGGACAAAGTGACTCATCCCTCTGTTTAGAGAGACTTTACTGATAATATTCATGCCCTACGCTTATCTCAAACGCCTCCTAGCATAACCTCCCATAAATCACCCGACCATGGTGGAATCCCCCCTTTCCCGTGGTACTTAAGAAGTTGCTCGACCTCCACAACTGATGCTTGGGTCTATGAAGGATAAGACCGAGTGGAAAGTGCTTCTTTAGTGGCTTCCATATTTGCTGACAGTTGAAATCAAGGATTTGGAGAAAATCTTCCTTGTCAAACTGCTATGAGACGTCTTTGGCAAAATAAATCAAAGGCAGACTAGTTCTCCACGCTTTTGGAAAAATCAATCAAAGGCAGACCAGTTATCCACGCTTGGCATCCCTCTTCAACCTGGGATGAAACAACATTTCATATAGTATTTCACTTTCAACACATAAGTTCATAGCAGTGGAAGGTTTTGAATGCGGTAAAGGAATAACACTTAATTATTAGTGTCATTGTTTATTGGATGGCCACGAGTTTACATCTAATTTCGGTCATGGACCAAATGTTACCTAATTTCAAGGCTCTGCTATTACTAAAACTTAACGCCCTCCATGTCCATTTGGGATTCACCGAACTTGCAAGTTTGCTACCAAATGTAAGTAAGCTATCATTTGCAAATTACAAGTGTCTTTTAATTAATAGGACAGTGACAGATGTGGTCGCTCAGAAATGGGAAGCTTCAGTTTGAGAATTTTGTGTAGAACGGGGTGACTTGTAGGAGGTTTGCAATTTCGGGATAGAGTTTCTCAAGAGGAACGTTTGTTTTTCCATTTCGAGGAAATAATAGTTTACTTGGACTAAAGTTGTTCCTTTGAGTTTGTTATTCTTTTCGGACTAAATATGGAAATTTATAATAGGATTACGCAATGGTTGTGAAACTTTGATGTGATTGTGTTGAAAACTCTTATCCTTCATAAATGGAATGAAGATGGCCTTTGTTCAAGTTATAATGGCATAGGTTTTCTTTATTTGTATTAATTGTATTAATTTCGTTCAAAATTAAAAACAAATTTTATTAAGATTTTTTTAAAGAAATAATTATTTGATTTTTAAATGTAAAATTAGGTAAGTTTTAATTTACTTATAAATAATCATTTCATTTTCAAATGCAATAAAAGAGGTAAGTTTTAATTTACTCAAAAAATTAATTATTTCATTTTCAAATACAGTGAATAGGAAGGTACCCAATAAGCATCTTGAATATTGAAACTTTTTTTTCTTATTTTATAATTGATAATTATTTTTCAACTTAATCTTCTCATTAATAGGTAACTTCCCACTAAAAATAATTTTATTAAAAATTCCTTTATTAAAATTGTATATTAAATGGTCATTAAGATTTTTTCAACTTTATTTTGCCAACTAATAAAAAAATCACAAAAATTAAATATAACTAAACAAGACTTAATGCATATTTTTGTTATACAATACACTATTACACTATTGATGAAATCTTAACAAAAATAAAATAATGAAATTAATTGATTTTCTTAAAATAAATCTAAATTAATTTTTTTTATATAAAAATCTTAATTATTATTATTTATATTTAATATTAGTATATATAAATACAATTTATTAAAAAAAATATTTTCATACTATATTTAATAGAAAACAACAAATTCTTAAAAATAACAAATTCTTTCTTTCATTTTATGGTTTTCTATATTTAATTTTATAAAATTATAAAATAGGTTAAATAATTTGCAATAATTTAACCTATTAATGTTAAAGATTTTAATGGATGCACTATTTATTAATAATATATGAATATATTTTATATAAAATTATGAGATATTTTTCGGGGGTGGTAGGCACGGGGGGGATAATTTTTGATCCCGGAAGAAATAAAGTCACATACTTCTCTTGGGGACTTGGTATCAGCACCAATAATCAAGCCGAATGGTTGGCCCTATATCACTCTCTTGAAATTGCGGTCACCTTCAACATGGAACATTTGCAGGTATTCGGGGACTCCAGGCATGTAATCCAAGTGATGCGCAATGGTAATCCCCACAAAAGTGCTAAAAGTCAGAGATTTCAGAAAAGAGTCAAGAGTCTCGAACTCCCAAAGGATACTCTCTTTTTCCATGTGCTAAGAGACCTCAATTCCATCACGGATAAACTAGCAAATGTTGGTGTTACTATGAAAAAGGGGCAAGCCTCTCTCAACAATGTCTCAAAACATAGTTTTATACCTTAATGAACTATTTGCTTATGGGTTTTCATACTTGGAGAAACTATATACAAGGTGGCCCTCTCCACCATTTGGAAATTCGTTCTGGGCATGCCTTGGATTGGCAGCCACGCTTCCACCCACGCGCCCTCCACATGGCCCGTTCAGGTCTCATGCTTGGGCATTTAAGGCCCCAAGCGTCCGTTGGCTTCATAGCTCACAGAATGGAGAGTCTTACCCACCCTGCCCTCGCTCTGGCTCTGCAACGTCTTCGCATCACCCAGGAACTTGTTGCGCTGTTTGAAGTCGGCTCTCCCTCGTCAGCTCACAGCATGGAAGGGGTCAGACAGGCCATAGACACGTTAAGCCAACTCTCTTCGGAAATTAAAACCTACCTGTCCAGGACGTATTCAACTGTCTACACCACTACGAAACAAATTGAGGAATTGGCCATGGAAGACAGGTACATTCACTCTCGGCTCTCTTGCCTAGAGTCATGCATGGAAGACATGGACCGAAATATCATTGAGTTGATGGGAAAAGTGGATAGTATTAAAGCAGACACCTCAGTTTTTGCCTGCAAAACTCATTGCAGCATTGTGCAGGAAGCCCCAACTGTAAACCAGGAGATGATGGATGCGGCCTCAGTTCAGCAGCAGAATTTTAGTTAATGACAGTCTCTTCTTCCTTTTGTCTGCAGGTTCTCTTAGTCGCTCATACTCTGAATGTTTTTTTGTCTACTATTATGCAAACAATTTGTAAGGGTTTATCCCAACAGTAAGAACAGAATTTATAGGAAGTCAGGAAGCATAGAACTCCATGATAAAAACTCTATAAGTCTCTGCAATTTTCCTTTCTCAGATGCAGAGTGTTGGCTTTTGTTTTTTGTAATGAATGGCTGTGCACAGCTTTTATCTATATAAATCTTTCCCTTGTTTCTGTTAAAAAAAAATTATGAGATATTTTTATAAAGCATTATGTTGTATATTTTTATTTATAATATGTAATAAAGTTTTCATTTATAATATCTAAAACAAATTAATGAAATTTACTAATTATTGTAATATTATTTTATTTTATATATAACTACTATATTAAAATATCTCTAAACTAGTACATTAAAACATTAAAAAAAAACAGGAGGCAGGTATAAGCAGCTTTGCTGCTAATTTTACTTGTTTAATAGTGAGCCCCCGAAAAATAAGACACCCATAGATATTTTGCTAAGACTATTTGGAATCAAGTATGTTATGACTTCAAAATTACAAATGATTGGGAAAGGAAAGTTTCGAACTTTCCTTTTAGAGTTAGCTTTAATCAAATGGCTCGTATAAGTTGTTACCTGCTTTTGTGTCTTGGGAGCTTTGTAAAAGTCGAAATAAGGTCATTTTCGAACATCTAGATCCATTAGATTATTTGATTGTGAACAATGTATAAATATGTTCAAGTTATATAATATAGATCAAAAGATCACAAAGCAGCTAAGAGCTATCATGAGTATCCTTCATTTTATCAGGGCTACTGGTTTTTTCGATGGGGCGTCAGCAGATGGTAGATGTGGTGTTGGTCTTTATCTTATTATAAATGCAAATTTGCACTTCAAAATGCGTTTGTGCTGTGGGGCTAGATCAAATAAAATATTAGTATTACTTGCTTTATGAGGTTTCATTAAAGCGGAAACCTTATTTGGCATTGATTCTATCTAGATATTTTGTGACTCGATGGTGATTGTACAAGGGGCAAAGAAGAAATTATGTCTGAACCAAATTTTGCTGAACCATTGGTGTCATATAGTTGAACTTTTGTTAAACTCTTTCTATGACTAGTCTATTAAGCACATCTACATGGAACTAAATGACGTGGCATATGCACTCTCAAAGGAAGCATTGGATGGTGAGGATGGCTTGCTCCGGTGTGAAGAATGGCCTAATGGAATTAAGACAGATGAAGTTTCCATGTTGATGTTTAATGACTAGATTTTCTTTTTATGTTCCTCTCTTGCATGTTGTGTATTTGATGGGCTTGTTTATGTGGTTTTAGTTATCCTCTGTGTTGGGGATCTACTTAGTTTTTTGTTGATTCATGCATTAGCATATGCATTGTGTTGTTGATGCAAGTTTTTGCGGAGATTGGTAAAGTTGTGGAGAAAAAAAAAGTCTTGGAGGTCCTAAACTACTTTTCAAGGGATAAGAGCCCTGGCCCGGATGGCTGGACCGTTGAGTTTTATGTCCATTTTTTTGATCTTTTTGGTGATGAACTTACTGAGGCAATTAATGAATCTCGGTCCAAGGCTTTGGTTCCTGCTTACTTGAATTCGACCTATTTGACTCCTGTACCTAAGAAGGACCGCCTTGTGGATTTTAATGATTTTCGTCCAATTTCCTTATGCAATATTTTCTACAAGATTATTGCCAAGATCATTGCCGAGAGTCTTAAGCCTCACCTGGGAAATTTTATTTCTAACGAGCAGTTTGGCTTCTTGCCCGGAAGACAGATTCTTGATGCTGTGGGATTGGCACAGGAGGGCCTTCATTCTATTAAGACAAAGAAACTTGAAGCTGCCATCTTAAAACTTGACTTAGTTAAAGCGTATGATCGTGTGGATCGGGACTACCTGAGATTTATTCTTACTCAAATCGGTTTATCCTCGGAGATCACATGTTGGATTATGGCTTGTGTCACATCGACCAGATTTGCTGTTTTGGTTAATGGTTCCCCCTCAGCCCAGTTTGAGGGCAATCGTGGCATTCGGCAGGGGTTCCCTCTCTCACCCTACATTTTTGTTCTTGTTATCGAGGGACTCAATCTTCTTATTAAGGATGCTAAAGCTAAGTGTTTAATCAATGGGGTCAAGGTGGCTAGTGCTTGTTTCATCACACATGCTCTGTTTGTGGACGATGTACTCTTATTCGGTGAAGCCTTTGTGAAGGAATGGCAGTGTTACAATGGCCTTGTCTCCACTTTTTGTAAGGCGTCTCGGATGGAAGTCAGTATTCCAAAATATGCTATTATTCATCAGATTTCTCATCCTTCGGTCCTCTTGTCCCTTAAGCAACTATTACCCTATCGATGGGTGGACATTGACATGGGTTTCAGGCATCTGGGCTTTTTCTTGAAGCCTAATTGTTATCTTAAGTCTGACTGGCACTGGCTCATTTCGAAGGTTCACACGTGGATACATTCCTGGTCGTTCCATTGGCTTTCCCTTGGGGGGTGGGTCACATTGCTCTTATTGGTTTTGCAAGGAATCCCAATGTTTTGGTTCTCACTGTTCTATTTACCTGAGGGAGTTCTCACTCTGCTAAGAAGGGATTTTTTCCATTTCCTTTGGGTCAGTAATCTTGGTCTGTTCAAATTTCATTTGGCGTCATGGGAATCTTTATCTTTACCTAAATCTAATGGCGGTTGGGGCATAAAAAATTTATGCTTCTTTAATAAAGCTCTTTGTGCCAAAAGTTTATGGCATGCACTTTTCTCTGGCGGTCTATGGGGAAGGATTATCTGCATGAAGTACTTGAAGAGGCTACCGGTTCATTATTTTCTCTGTGATCTCTCCTCTCGAACAGGTGGGGTTTCTACTATTTGGCGAAGTCTACTCAAGACGCTGCCATTGATTCAAGCTTCCATTGCTTGGGACATTGGACGTGGAACACAGGCGTATGTAGGTATTGATCCTATTTTGGGTTTCATTGGAAATTTTTCACTCTCACCTGAGATACTGAAGGTCCTGCATGACAGGAATTTACTTGTGATCAGTCAGTTCTGTTACTCGCCACCTGACTCAAAACAGCGGTGGTTTAATTCCGTGGATCTTCAATTGGATGGAGTTCTTGCAGCTGAGTGGGATCTGTATGCCAACCGCTTATCTCATGCGGGTGTTTATCTATCTGATTAGTCAAATACGCTGGTTTGGACCTACAACGTGTCCTTTGGAGATGTCTCGGCCTCTTTGGCATAACATTCTTATGTTGAATCATCTGCGCATGCAACTTTGCCATGGTGGATCCCCTAGCTTTGGAAGGTATCTACTCCACTTAAGGTAAACCTATTCTTTTGGCTTGTTGTTAATGACAAAATTTTATCTTGGAGATATCTTAAAAAACGCGGATTTTCTGGACCGAGTAGATGTTGTTTATGTTTACAGTCTTGTGATATGACTGCACATTTATTTGGTGTTGTTGATTCTTTCTGGCTATTATCCGCGAACTCTCCAAGATCATGAATGTTCATTACTCCTGGACTCGAGCTTCCTTTGTGGACAATGTTCATTCTTGGGTTATACAACATAAGAAGACTTCAACTCTGGTTTCACTCTGTGTGTGGCATGTGTGGAAGGCTCGGAATAACGCCTTATTCAACAATATTACTCCTTCTATGTCTCGGGTGGTCACCACTATATCCTCTCATTACAGGGATTTTTTGGGGAAGTCTGTGCCCTCTAAGTAGCAGTGCCTTACCTTTTAAGCAGATGATTATCCATTTCCACAGGGTTACTTCGACGGGGCTGAGCAGAAGGGTTTTTGTGGGGCTGGAGCGGTGCTTTTCCTCTCACACTCAGTCTCCTATCACTTATCTACTGCTATCGCTGTTGGTACCGACACTCGATCTGAGTTAATAGCTCTGTGGATTCTCCTCTGGTTTGCACGGTCCATTTCATTACCTTCTATTTGGATCTTTGGAGACTCCAAATGTATTGTTGAATGGGTTGACAAGGGATCTAAACTCTCTTCTCTCCTGTTGATGCACTGGACAAGCAGAGTGGACAAGCTGCTCTCTTCATTTGACTCTGTGCATGTCCGCCACATTTACAGGGAATTCAATACGATTGCGGATCGGTTATCTCGCAGATCGATGGGAGATATGAACGGCCTCCTTCTTTGTGAAGAATACAGAGAGGGCATTCTTCACACCTCTCACTACAATAAGTTTTTTTTATTTTTCCAGTTATCTTTATGTTATCAAAGTTATGTATGTTCTTACCTTTCGGTGGGATGGGGATCATGTTATCTGCTAGCTTTATGTGATGATTCACATCTTTTTTGGCCCATGTATGTTTTTTCACGATTTGTATCGGTTATAGGGGACTTTTTAGCATCCTATGATGCAAAGATACTTGTATGTTCTTTTTGATGGAACCTTTGTTGATCACTTCTTGTGGTTGGTTTTTTTATTAATATTAAAGTTGATTTTTTTTTCCGTTTGAAAAAAAAAAAGTTTTGCACTTCAACACTGGAAATGTACCTTTTATTCTAAGTAATAGCAAAAGTACACTTTTTCTGCTTGAAAAAAAATTAGAACTCTTAATGGAAAAGTTGGAAAAGTTTAACATGTTAAATATTTCTTTAGGTTCGTTGCCAGCTTACGGCTCTATGTCTCGATAAACTCTAGATTGGAAACTATCTTTAAATAGAAAATGTGTTTTAATAGAAAGAATTTGTTGTCTTATATATGATTAATTCTAAGAAAATTTGTGTACAAGTCAAATATATTGGTTGAGACTAAGGACTTGAGACAAGGTACTTATAACTAGATCAACCTATTATGAATGTTATTCTACTAAATCATGAGAAAGAAAATGCAAGACAAACGTAATGCTTCCCTATCAAGACAAACGACCCGTATTAAAATTTTGAATCTACCCGAAGGACCTGTGTCTGCATCGTTTATGATTTGAAGTCCACCAAATGACGTGTGTCCTTATTGTTTGTCATCGTTTATGCTTGAGTGTAAACCATCGATAATAGGGTAATAAACCTTTGAATTGCCATAGAATTCAACGCTATGACACGTTGCTTTAATATAGTTCGAGTAATCATGCAATTAGCAACTATTTGAAGGCAATTGGAGCTATCATGGCATCCTGAATAAGCCCGTGTTGACACTTCTCCCGTGCTCTTGTAACGGACGTGAGTGTGCTGACAACTGAATGTGGGATACATAATCTTTTGCTGGTGTTTTCTCCCACCCCTTTCCATTACAATTTGTGGCTAAGGTTTCACGCCAACTCTACCTGTAGGCTTTGCAGGCCTGTCATCTACAACATGCATGTCATTCTTGTTGCGTGGTGGTTAGCCATTACCTATTGCTTTGTGTGCGTGCCTCCCGCTAGTGGTCTGTTGATTATCATGCTTTGGGTCACTACCAGTCCATACGGGATAGTGGTTGCCACCCTTGTTAAGATTTTCCCTTGTGCATTGCAAAAAAAAAAGGCAAAGACTTGCTTTAAATTTCATAAAAACATGGTATTTAGGGAATATGGATCAACGAAATGTTGTAGCTTAAATCATGGGATCTTAGAATTGATCAATCCATGGGCTTGTTTGGAGACTCCTCAAATAGCATTCATACTACATAACATGATGAATAATAATATCTAACGCAATAGTTTCTTCTCAATTGTTTTTGCTCGAATGTTAGTCTCTCGATTGCTAAAGGCCAGTCTGCATAATAATTTCCTAGTGTGATGGCATGACTTCAGGAGTTTAGAAGATGAGTCTTGATAATTTGTTGGAAGAGGAGCTGTTAAGACTTTGGTTATGCCGTCTACCAGAATGTCGAAAGAAAACCTTTCAAGATTCTGCAAGTCGTAGATAAAAATGTATGCCTACTATCATTGCCTTGAAAATGTATGCAAGTCATCTTTTATGTTCTTTTCTTATACAAGATGTTCCATGTACATAGACAAAGTCAATCACAAAGTAATATATTTCACAAGCCTACTTATGCAATCTGTAAAACTGCTTGAGCTACATAAAATTGTCAATTGCATATTGCAATCATAATAATGGATAGATTGAAATATTGTAAACTACTAATGCCCACATCATATAAATGAGATTTTATAGTGAGATAATGTCTACACCATATAAATATATATTAATTACTGAATATTACAAACATCTTAAAACTTGAATCCTAAATGTTTGAATACGGTCTTCACTACTATAAATTCTAGCTGAAGCTTCCCTGAATTTGAGGGAATATAATTAATATGTAAACAAATAATAATTTATACATTATTATTTGAATTTGAAAGAAGATTTTTGAACTGTCATCATGTTCTCTTAAAAGCCTTCATTTACAGGAGGCATGGAGTTACTATTTAACTAAGTTCCATGGTTTATATCATTTCAAGTGTTTTCTCATGCTATTTCTATTACCTTGGTGCGTGCCTAACAAAATTTAACATAATCGATGTGTGCAGTATCATGCAGACGGAAATACACAAGGAAAGTTTTAACGGACATTTTTGTAGTCTACAAGCCAAGATTCATGTCAAACAATGATCTTCTAACTTTCAGTTGCACTGCTATCTTGTGGAGGTATGAGTAATCTTCTCGTTGTTTTCTTTTTTATCCAAAAGAAAACTAAGTTTAGTTTTTGAATCTTTGTTGATTAAATTTACAAAGAAAACTAATTCCACCACAAAACGCTGGTTGTATTTGAATCTCTATAAAATTGATTGAATCTAGTTGAAAATCCCCGACATAATTGCCTTTGAAAATTTTTTTTTTACCAAAATTGTGATAAAAAATTTATGAATACAAAGGATAAGTCATGGGTGTATAAGGGTTTGAATGATGAGATAGACATATTTAACTATACATGCCTACATACGTTTAGAAAACATTGCCATTTCATTTGATTTATAATTGTGCCATTATAAACTTTATAAATCAAAATTTTTCAGATGTATGAGCAGAGCCAAAAGAAAATGTTGGCATGATATGATGACATGATCCTTGTTTCGATGATCACATTAAAGTTCACAACAACAAATATGGTATTCAAACAACTATGGACGATGATAAATGTTCACAACTAAAGAATTGAAGTATATACAAGTGAAGTATTTGTAATATGAAATTTACAAATAGATAAATAGCTTACCTCGCAAAGTTGCTCCAGAAATCTCACAAGATGCAAGATGTTAATGCTTAAAGAAGACGTTGCTCTGAATATGAAGAATCTCAACTCGGAGTTTGGAGGCATAAGGCAATCTTTGCATAAAGAGAAGAAGGCCTTCCAAGAAGGTGGTGCAGGAAGAGGCGGTGAATTGGTAACTACTACCAGGTTCTTGTTGCATTTAATTCATTTACTAGGTTCCCAAGAAATTTAGGAGGTGGTGGCAGTGAGGGATTATGCAATGTGGTATCATGGTCCTGCCCAGTTGGCTTTGAATATTTTAATTGATAAAGGATAGTAAATATTTACAACTTTACCACTGTTGCAATAATGTTCCATGGTGCATCAAAATCACTAACTACTAACTCATAAATAACAATTTATTTGTAAGGTGACATTGATGAATTTTACATCCGCTCTCCCTTAAAATAACACCATCTTCAATGTTTTGTATATTGTATTCTTTAAAATTGGAAAAAAAGGGATATGCCTCTCTCGTGGCATCCTCCATTGCCCAAGTACCTTCATTGGGTTCAAAATGTTTCCAGAGCACTTTTACTTAAGCGATAGCTTAGTTCCAAGGCAATCTCTCTCTCCTATCTATTATGCACAGGGATTTGGGTTGGAACTCCCCCTCTGGTTCTACTGGAATATTCCAATAAATTACCTCATTAGAATCATGAATATACTTTTTAAGTAAAGAAACATGAAAAAATTTATGGATTATGAGGTTAACTGGTAATGCAAGTTGATAAGCCACTTGTCCTATCCTAGCTAAAACCTCAGATGGTCCACAATATATAGGAGAAAGTTTAGCACATTTACAGGGAATTCAATACGATTGCGGATCGATTATCTTGTAGATCGATGGGAGATATGAATGGCCTCCTTCTTTATGAAGAATACAGAGAGGGCGTTCTTCACAGCTCTCACTACAATAAGTTTTTCTAATTTTTCTAGTTATCTTTATGTTATCAAAGTTATATTTGTTCTTACCTTTCGGTAGGTTATGGATCATGTTATCTGCTAGCTTTATGTGATGATTCACATCTTTTTTGGCCCATGTATGTTTTTTCACGATCTATATCGGTTATAGGGGGGCTTTTTAGCATCCTATGATTCAACGATACTTGTATGTTCTTTTTGATGGAACCTTTGTTGATCACTTCTTGTGGTCGGTTTTTTTATTCATATTAAAGGTGATTTTTTCCGTTTGAAAAAAAAAAAGTTTTGCACTTCAACACTGGAAATGTACTTTTTATTCTAAGTAATAGCAAAAGTACACTTTTTTCTGCCTGAAAAAAAATTAGAACTCTTAATGGAAAAGTTGGAAAAGTTTAACATGCTAAATGTTTCTTTTCATATTTCTTTAGGTTCGTTGTCATCTTACGGCTCTATGTCTCGATAAAATTTAGATTGGAAACTATCTTTAAATAGAAAAGGTGTTTTAATAGAAAGAATTTGTTGTCTTATATATGCTTATTTCTATGAAAATTTGTGTACAAGTCAAATATATTGGTTGAGGCTAAGGACTTGAGACAAGGTACTTATAACTAGATCAACCTATTATGAATGTTATTCTACTCAATAATGAGAAAGAAAATGCACGACAAACGTAATGCTTCCCTATCCAGACAAACGACCCGTATTAAAATTTTGAATCTACCCGAAGGACCTGTGTCTGCATCGTTTATGATTTGAAGTCCACCAAACAACGCGTGTCCTCATTGTTTATCATCATTTATGCTTGAGTGTAAACCATTGATAATAGGGTAATAAACCTTTGAATTTCCATAGAATTCAGTGCTATGACACGTTGCTTTAATATAGTTCGAGTAATCATGCAATTAGCAGCTATTGAAGGCAAGTGGATCTATCACGGCATCCTGAATAATCCCGTGTCGACACTTCTCCTGTGATCTTGTAACTGACGTGAGTCTGCTAACAACTGGATGTGGGATACATAATATTTTGCTGGTGTTTTCTCCCACCCCTTTCCACTACAATTTGTGGCTAAGGTTTCACGCCAACTCTACCTGTAGGCTTTGCAGGCCTGTCATCTACAACCTGCATGTCACTCTTGTTGTGTGGTGGTTAGACATTACCTATTGCTTTGTGTGTGTGCCTCCCACTAGTGGTATGTGGATTATCATGCTTTGGGTCACTGCCAGTCCATGCGGGATAGTGGTTTCCACCCTTGTTAAGATTTTCCCCTGTGCATTGCAAAAAAAATAGGCAGAGACTTGCTTTGAATTTCATAAAAACATGGTATCTAGGGAATATGGATCAACGAAATGTTGTAGCTTAAATCATGGGATCTTAGAATTGATCAATCCATGGGCTTGTTTGGAGCACGTTTGGAGACTCCTCAAATAACATTCATACTACATAACATGATGAATAATAATATCTAACACAATAGATTCTTCATAATCGTTTTTGCTCGAATGTTAGTCTCTTCATTGCTAAAGGCCAGTCTGCATGTTAATTTCCTAGTGTGATGGCATGACTTCAGGAGTTTAGAAGATGAGTCTTGATAATTTGTTGGAAGAGGAGCTGTTAAGACTGTGGTTATGCCGTCTACCAGAAAGTTGAAAGAAAACCTTTCGAGATTTTGCAAGTCATAGATAAAAATGTATGCCTACTATCATTGCCTTGAAAATGTATGCAAGTCATCTTTTATGTTCTTTTCTTATACAAGATGTTCCATGTACATAGACAAAGTCAATCACAAAGTAATATATTTCACAAGCCTACTTATGCAATCTGTAAAACTACTTGAGCTACATAAAGTTGTCAATTTCATATTGCAATCATAATAATGGATAGATTGAAATATTCTAACCTACTCATGCCCACATCATATAAATGAGATTTTATAGTGAGATAATGTCTACACCATATAAATATATATTAATTACGGAATATTGCAAACATCTTAAAACTTGAATCCTAAATGTTTGAATACGGTCTTCACTACTATAAATTCTAGCTGAAGCTTCCCTGAATTTGAGGGAATATAATTAATATGCAAACAAATAATAATTTATACATTATTATTTGAATTTGAAAGAAGATGTTTGAACTGTCATCGTGTTCTTTTAAAAGCCTTCATTTACAGGAGGCATGGAGTTACTATTTAACTTTAAGTTCCATGGTTTATATCATTTCAAGAGTTTTCTCATGCTATTTCTATTACCCTGGTGTGTGCCTAACAAAATTTAACATAATCGATGTGTGCAGTATTGTGCAGACGGAAATACACAAGGAAAGTTTTAATGGACATTTTTGTAGTCCACAAGCCAAGATTCATATTAAACAATGATCTTCTAACTTTCAGTTGCACTGCTATCTTGTGGAGGTATGAGTAATCTTCTCGTTGTTTTCTTTTTTATCCAAAAGAAAACTAAGTTTAGTTTTTGAATCTTTGTTGATTAAATTTACAAAGAAAACTAATTCCACCACAAAACGCTAGTTGTATTTGAATCTCTATAAAATTGATTGAATCTAGTTGAAAATCCCCGACATAATTGCCTTTGAAAATTTTTCTTTTACCAAAATTGTGATAAAAAATTTATGAATACAAAGGATAAGTCATGGGCGTATAAGGGTTTGAATGATGAGATAGACATATTTAACTATACATGCCTACATACGTTTAGAAAACATTGCCATTTCATTTGATTTATAATTGTGCCATTATAAACTTTTTAAATCAAAATTTTTCGGATGTATGAGCAGAGCCAAAAGAAAATGTTGGCATGATATGATGATATGATCCTTGTTTCGATGATCACGTTAAAGTTCACAACAACAAATATGGTATTCAAACAGCTATGGACGATGATAAATGTTCACAGCTAAAGAATTGAAGTATATACAAGTGAAGTATATGTAATATGAAATTTACAAATAGTTAAATAGCTTACCTCGCAAAGTTGCTCCAGAAATCTCACAAGATGCAAGATGTTAATGCTTAAAGAAGACGTTGCTTCGAATATGAAGAATCTCAACTCGGAGTTTGGAGGCATAAGGCAATCTTTGCATAAAGAGAAGAAGGCCTTCCTAGAAGGCGGTGCAGGAAGAGGTGGTGAATTGGTAACTACTACCAAGTTCTTGTTGCATTTAATTCATTTACTAGGTTCCCAAGAAATTTAGGAGGTGGTGGCAGTGAGGGATTATGCAATGTGGTATCATGGTTCCTCTTTATCATGGTCCTGCCTAGTTGGCTTTGAATACTTTTATTGATAAAGGATAGTAAATATTTACAACTTTACCACTGTTGCAATAATGTTCCATGGTGCATCAAAATCACTAACTACTAACTCATAAATAACAATTTATTTGTAAGGTGACATTGACAAATTTTACATCCCCTCTCCCTTAAAATAACACCATCCTCAATGTTTTGTATTTTGCATTCTTCAAAATTGGAAAAAAAGGGGATATGCCTCTCTCGTGGCATCCTCCATTGCCCAAGTACCTTCATTGGGTTCAAAATGTTTCCAGAGCACTTTTACTTAAGCGATAGCTTAGTTCCAGAGCAATCTCTCTCTCCTATCTATTATGCACAGGGATTTGGGTTGGAACTCCCCCTCTGGTTCTACTAGAATATTCCAATAAATTACCTCATTAGAATCATGAATATACTTTTTAAGTAAAGAAACAAGAAAAACTTTATGGATTATGAGGTTAAATGGTAATGCAAGTTAATAAGCCACTTGTCCTATCCTAGCTAAAACCTTGGATGGTCCACAATATATAGGGGAAAGTTTAGCACACTTCCACATTTTCAAAGAGCTTCTTTTTGGTTTCACTTTTAGGTATACATGATCTCCAAACTTGAATTCTTTATGCAGTCTTTTCAAGTCTATATACTCCTTTGTTTGTCTTGAGCTATTTTCAGATTTTGTTTGAATTTCTTCACTTCCTATTCCATTCCCTTTAACATATCAGGACCAAGCACAATTCTATCCACAAGATTATCCCAGCTGAAAGGAGTATTACACCTCCTACCATAAAGGAATTCAAATGGACTCAATTATAAGGATGTATATCCGTTGTTGTAAGCAAAATTTTCCAAATGTAGATAATCCTCCCATTGGGTAGGCTTATCCATCACATACATGCGAAGCATGTCTTCTAGATTTTGAGTAGTTCTCTCTATTTGTCCATTAATTTGCACGTGATAGTTTGTCCTAAAACTCAATTGAGTTTCCACTCCTTCAAACAATGCCTTCTAGAAGTTTGATGTATTTTTGGAATATCTGTTTGATATGGTGGTTTTAGGCACCCCATGAAGTCTAAATACTTGTTTCATAAAAATTTATACAACATTTATTGCTTTAAATGTAGACTTAATGGGTATGAAATGTGCAACCTTACTTAGTTTATCCACTACAATCATGATTGCATCATGTTGCTTCTTCGTTTTATGTAAACCAGTTATAAATTCCATTGAAATAACTTCTCGTTTCCATTTAGGAATAGGTAAAGGTTGTAATAGTTCGACACGATGTTGATGTTCATCTTTGACTTGCTGACATTCAATACATCTTGTTATATATTGAGATATGTCATTCTTCATTCCAGGCCAAAAGTAAAATTTTCTGGCTATAACACTCATTTTCTGATATCCAGGATGTCCTGAATAAGGTTATTTATGCAACTAATCCATAATTAAGTGTTTCATTTCTATTACATTTGGTACATACAATCCACACTTGTGCAATAAAAGTCCCTCTTCAAGTATTTGGTAATCTTTATAATGTTGTTTGGATGTATTTGCTTTAGTTTTGTCCTTACTTTTTTGTAAGTTTCATCATTTATAATATGAGAACGTCTTTAAATCCTCATCATTTAGCCACAAATGATTAAATTTGGAAGGCGCACCAGGTTTTCTATCCACATATTCAATTTGTAATAGGATGGGAAGATAGTATGAAGATCCTCCATATCCTAGCTAAGATTTTATCTTGTCCCTATTTTCCATTACCTGTTCAACAACAAGAACCCGTCCAATCTTTTTGAAATGCCTTCCTCACCTCTTCTACCATTCCTCTAGATAGGGACAATTTTGATTGGTTCCACATCAATGAGATTTTTTTACTTCAAAAAAAACTAGAGAAAAAAATCAATTAGTGGATCTCTCCTTACCACTTATGCAAGTGTCTCCTTTTAACTGAAAGTCAAATTTAGATCCTCAACAATAATTACAATATCAATATTCATAATGTCCAAAACTCCTAGTTGTCCATCCCCAAAAGGCTTTCCGTCATTGTATGGTGCATACAAATTTGTTATTTTGACGATTTTTCCTCGATCCTTAGATTTGGGTTCAATCATTATACCCGATTTCAAAACATTTGAAGAGATGCCATCCACATTAAATTCCATCATGTTACAAGACCTGCGATAGACCCTCGACATATTTTGCACAAAAGTTCCAATATTTCAAGAAAGAAGATAAGAACTTTATAGATTCCAGGAACTCATAGTTTCCTATAGAAGCAATACATTAGGTTTGTATAAGTAACACATTCCATTTTGATCTTGCAATTTAAGGGCATCCTCAATCCCTCTACGATTCATATTCAAGATAACCATTAATCAACTAGATTACGAGTTTTCATTACTCTAAGGACCCCACAAATGGTTCATTGCTTTCCCTCCCTAACCTCTTTCTTGGCTTGGGATTTTGCTTTCACAATATGGGATTTCCCCCCTCCCCTCGAGCAAACCCGAGAGAAGTTACCTCATGAAAGATGTATGAGGGATTGCTCATCTCACAATTAGAATTTCCCCTTGGAGTCAACAATGAAAGGGTTAGGGTTTTTTAGATGCTATCCTCCAACCTCTCCTTATTCAAACCAATATAGCCCATCGCCCCCACAAAGTAAGGGGATTAATTGTAATCTGTCTAAAATCATAGAAGAGTGTCAATATTTTGCATAGCTTAACTTAGCAGAGAGTTAACTTGCTCGTCTCCATATTATTTGGGTTGCTAAGGATTATCCACAGGCTTTGAAGGGGCTGACACTTAATCTAGAATATATTTTAGATCCCTCGTCATTTGATATTTCTTGATCCATATCTTCATTTTTCTTAAAAAATTCCCTTAGGGTTTATGCAAACTTCCTTCAAATGACCAACTTCACAACATGCATCACACCTAAAAGGGATCTTCAAAAAATCAAGCTTCTAAGTGTAGGACATGAATCCCCACTCAATTTCAATGTATGAGGGAAAACCTTCTCTCAAGTCAAATACCACTAGAATACTTATATCCTCATGTCTTCCCTTTCCTTGAAATTTTGCCTCCAAAGCAATGAACTTGTCTAAAGAACTCTGTATACCTTCCAGTTTTGTATGTTATCCCATGGATCCATAGGGAGACATAGCGAAAGCACCCATATCTATTACATGCAATTCAGTTCTTTCCTTGGATCGACTTGAGATTCCACATTTTTAGACATGATCTCGAAGGAAGCCATAACTAGTTTTATCCAAAGAGCTTATACATATCATTCCCATTTTTTAGGAGGAAACAAATCTAACAACATACTACAATGTGAAAAGCCAGAATATATCCAAGCACTAGTTACCACACCTCATTCAACTACTATTTTAGGGTTTCCCCTTCGAAATTTTTTCCCGTGAAGCGATGGACTAGAGCCCTTTTCATTACACTTTCCATCTCAGATAGACTTACATCCAAGCCCACCACCATTTTCATCTTTTCAACTTTTACCCTTATACACTTCCTCGCCTTGCTTTTTTTAACCCCTCTTCCATATCCCTTTTCACCTATAGAGTTTTTTCCTCCGAAGGAGTTCCTTACATTCCTAGGATACTTTCACTCTTTGGCATAAAGTTGGAATCTTGTGACACGCTACTTTAGAAGTTGAACAATCTTGGTCTACCTTCAATATTTTAACACCATTCACATGAATCATCTTAGCATCATTGATTTTGAGAGTTTGTTTCTTATCGAAATCCACTCGCACTTATGTTCTCACATTCGAAAGGGGTGTGCCATATTGAGCTCTCAATCCATTGTCTCTTCGATTGAGATCCTTGAAGGCTCAATCCTTCATTGACTAGAGAAGTCTAACACATGTGTTTCAACTCACACTTTGTTGTATGAAACCCAATTCTCATCCGCTAAGTCTTTTGATTCCTTAGATTCTTTTGATTTCCACCATAAATTGACTAACTCGTGATGTGACCTTGACATCAACGTAGAGTTTGCATCATCTTATTCACTATGAACTACTAACTCCATATCTTCTTCCATTGAGTTAGGGCTATGCCTCGTCCCCTATATATTCTAACCCTTAGGATTACATTCTCCGTATCTTCAAATCATTCCCTCCACATATGTAAAATGCTTCAAATTTTATTTTAATTATAATATATAATTTTTATAGTCAATGTATGATTATAAACAAGAGCCGCATGCGGCAATGTCCGTGACATAGCAAGAAAATAGAGATTGCATATGCATAAGGTGGAGGCTTGCTCTAGTGCCTTGGCTCTTGCAAACTCTTGCACTCTTCCAAACTCTTCAACCCCGTGAAACTATCCCTGGGCACTGTCACTAAGAAATTTATGTCGAGCCAGAGCATGAAGGTTCCCATCGTTGTCCCAACATGAACACCCTGTAAGCCTCGTTGCAAAGTTGTGACAATGCAAAGCATGCCACCATCACTGTGGTTAGAAAAATAAAATCCAACCATACCTTTCATAAATAACGACCACGAGATATAAGAGCCAATGCCGTAGATGCATTTATGTTTCAATGTGCCATGCTCTCAAGGCCTTTCTTGTTACATTGTTACAAGGCATCAATACACTACCATGAGTATGGGTTTAGCAAGGGATTAACAATCCCACTCTAATTTGGGCGCTTTTTGCACCCGCTTGGAGACCATATGACTTGAACAACAACCCGGATTGTGGTGCCAACGCTAAGACACATACAATGGCCCTTCAAACGTCTATATGCAACAATGGCCTTGATGTTGTATAGGAGATAAAGGAGTACCCAACACATAATTAGTTCTTCTACATGTTGCACATGTTCCTTGTGGCGGATGTTGGTAAGTTCCGATAACATCTCACATCCCACCGAATTTTGCATCATCCCCCAGGCTTCTGTTGATTGGTGAATTATGCCACCATAAGTAGATTTCTTCATTATTGAATCCATTGATTGTGCCCTCTAGATTCACTCAAGAGAAGAGGCAAGACAACCTTCATTTAAAAAATCTGAGTCATGTAATTGTAATCTCTTGTTATGAATCTCCGTGTTAGTATGAATTCCGGGAAAGTTGTGCAGAGCTTCTTGTTTTGGGTTTTTTTTTGTTCCCTTTGGAATCAATTATGGCAGAGGCATTTAGAATTTCATCCGAATATGGGGAAGGGGTTGGAGATTTGGCACCATATTGTCCACTGAAGATAAGTGCAGAGCTTAACGTTCACCCATTGATGCTTCGTCAATGTTTTGGGCCAGAGAAATCTCATTGTTGTTAAGGCATCAATGATTTAATCAAGTTCCTTCACTTTAGAAAACAAAAGCAAATCTGTGTTATATTAATCAATAAATGTCAAAACATACTTGAAACCTCAAATGGAAGGATGTTCCAATGGTCCCATATAGACACTAACAACCAAATGAAGTGAATTCTTGGCTCTCCATGATTTACCTTTTATAAAATTTTCCATATGTTGCTTTCCATACATGCATCCTTCACAAACTCCTTGCCCTTCAGACATTTTGGGTGGTCCATACACCATTTCAAACATTTTCATTAGATTAAGGATTTTATAATTGAAGTGACCCATCCTTTCATGCCACAATCTACTGATGTTATTTGCTTCTACAACCAAATCCTTTTCAATTGAGGTAAACCTTCCAAACGTATAAAGTCCATTTCCTAAAAATCTAGAAGCAACCACGTTATAATTATTATTAATATATTTAATTAAACATTTGTCTTTATAGAATTCAACTTTGTAACCTTGATTTGCAATTTGAAACACATATAGTAAATTTGACTTGAGATTAGAAACCAACATAACACTATTAAATATCCCATCTTCAACATAAACATTTCCATTTCCAATTAGATCTAATGTTGTATCATCTCCAATAAAAATATATTTGTTGCAATCATTATCTAACACCACAAACTTCTTATTATGGGACATATGCCAAGTTGCACTAGACTCTCTAAACCATTCATCTTTATTTGAGACATTAGCTTTAAAAGCAACACAAAGTACATTACTTTTTTTTCTTGTAGAGTTTTTATGTTTTGAATCCCACCGTTTCTTGTGACGATCTTTTGCAAGATTTCCACAACAATGACAATTATATAATGATGCTTTGTTTCTTGTGACTCTTTTGTAATATTTCCACAGTAATGACAATTATTATTAAATCTATAATGATGTTTCTTTACTTCAAACTAATTTGAAAACTATCCTAGCTTATCATTTGGCTTATATGACTTTTATCAATAGATTACTCCCTTTCCTTTGTCAAGAGTTCCTCTTCTTGCAATAACTTGGCACTGAGATCAACTACATAAATAGTAGGAATTTTATGAGTGGTATCCCTCTAATGAAAGGTTGTTAAGAACTAGGAAGACTCATTTTCAACCTTTCTTTTGTCAAGTGTGTCTCTTCCTGCAATAACTTGGCATGGCAGTAAGATTAACTACATAAATAGTAGGAATTTTATCAACTTCGTGAATTTTTTTTATTATTAGATAAATTTAAATTGTGTAAATCACTAGTGAGATTTAAGATCTAATTTCTTGATTATTATATAACTTTAAATTGTGTAAATGAATAGTAAGATTTAATATCCAATTTATTAATTATTAGATAACTTTAAATTGTGTAAATCATTAATGAGATTTAAGATCCATAACTCACTTGCATACAAATTTTCAAGAATATTTTATATTGAATTTCATCTTTCAAATGCTTAATTTTAACAAATACTTCATGAAATACACAAATTTTACTATATACATTTATTTCCTTATTTCTTTGATCCTATTTTTCAAATACTCTTTATTAAATAGGAGACATTTCTTTTCCACTAACCAAAACATATTGACCCCTCATTATTAAAAATGATTCTATTTTATGAACCTATTCATTATAATTTTTTCAACTTAATTAATTACACATTACACCGATATATGTTTAGATATTATATTACCATATTTCGTTCTAATACAACAATGTGTTGATGAGGGCAATCAAAAACTAACAAGCACAACTGAGCATCAACAACAATCTAGCAAAGCCTCCTCCATGTAGTTATCAATTCTCCAAGCAACCAGCCACTTGACATGAATTCACATACAATCTTAACATCAGATTCTTTGATTTCATTTTTTTCATATAAATTTCATAGATTTCCTTTTTGTTTATACAAATCTCATAATTAGTTTACAATATGATCACAGACCTAATTATGTAATTTTTTAAAATTTTAAATATAAGTTAAGAATATCAATTTAGGATCGAGAAGCTTTAACTTTTTGAAATTCTGGAATAGGAAATGAGAATCTAAAACTCTTTTATGATAAAGGTGTAATGAAAGAAACCATATAAATCTGTGACTATTTTGGATCGATTAAGTGAAATTTGGTTAATTTTTTTTTTAAATATTGTTGTAAATTGTTGCATATAAAAATTTTATACAAAAAATATGGTTCTAAATTGTTTTTAAGGTTTTAAAATTTTAAAATAGATTCAAACAACTTTAAATTTACATCTTAATTAGATGAGCTACTAAAAATTAACTTTACATCTTAATTAGATGAGCTACTGAAAATTAACTTTTAAAAGTTAAAGGATATAGGGTGGGCTTTGATCCACTTATATGTACATAAGTTTCATCACTCTTCAACAATAAATCCAACCTTTTTAAATCCTCAAAGCCTTAAACAACATAAAGACACTATATTCATAAAACTCTTATAAAACTATATCAAGTATTTCAATATCTTGATAATGTATTCCTTTTAAAATATTTATTGAGAAAAAGAAAGTGTCACATCAAACAATAGGAAGGCAAGTCATATTCATGTATCAAAGACTAGAGCAATGTCCTTTTGTATCTTTTTTAATAATTGTCGTTTTTTCATATAGTGAGAGTCGACCTTAAAATCTATTCTATGAAATATGAAATAAAACTTGCCAAGAGATTAATGATCATGCCACCCATCAAATTGAAGACTATTCTTGGGCCAAATTTTTTTTTTTTTAATTTTATTAATAACCATTGTGGCCAAAAAGAATTCTAAATAATATTATTAATATTAATAATTCAAGACTATCTTCCGCCAAAGGAGTCGAAAGTTTTAGCTCATCCACCCCCGACCCAACTTTTTTATTCAAAATTTCCTTTCCGAGTCTATCGCTTATCCACCACAGCATTCATTTTTGCCCCTCAAGGAGCAAATGCTAGTTAGTTTAGCTTCATTTTAAATTTACGAGACTTATCATTCTTACAATTGTTTTGGTTTGGCCATGATTCAAGGGCAGATGACTGGAGTCTACTGGAGTGCAAATTCAATTTTCAATATATTGTAATGGTTCTAACGGAAAGTTACCGTGGTGGCGCATCGCAGATTCATTATGACCCATATACGAAAAGTGTCGGCCGACAATGCCAGCTCCAAACCTTTCCATAGCTCTCTTGGACTAAACAAATTTTGGGCTCGCTAAGGATTTGAAGTTTGTATTAATAATTTAACGGTGTGGAAAAAATAGGCCGTTAGGTTGTATGTCATAGCGTCTCTGTGTACTCTGCGCATTTGAATCCGATCCACGAGCGATGGTTCGCTCAACCAAGAAATTGCTGGGGGTGAGGAATCCTGCCAAGAAATGCCAGAAGCGGAAGCAGAAGCAAAAACAACTTCAGGGACTGGTGAACAATGTGGTGGATGGCTTCAAATCGGCGGCCAAATCATTCGAAGGTGCCAAGCACAGGGTGTTTAAGTTTCTTGCACAATGGCTGGAATTGGACCTGGGTTTTGATTTTTTACATCAAAGGCAAGCACTCACAGACAAACAAGAGAATACAAGTGTTGTTACAAACAACATTTTGCCGCCCATGATGAACTGGGATTTGAAGATGCAGAAGAAAACGATAGTTTTAGATTTGGATGAAACCCTAGTTCATTCAAGCGAGGAGCCCCTCAGGTGTTACGATTTCGCTATTGAAGTTGCAATGGAAGGTGAAACCACTACGTACTATGTATTGAAGAGGCCTGGTGTGGATGAATTATTAACTGAACTGGCAAATAAATATGAACTTGTATTGTTCACTGCATCAATGAAGGAATACGCGGATCCTGTTCTGGACCGGATTGATCCTCATAAGGCCATCAGTTATCGGCTATTCAGAGATTCCTGCACAGAAATCTCAGGAAAGTTTGTGAAGGACCTCTCATTGCTCGGGCGAGATTTAAAGAGGGTTATCATAGTGGATGATAATCCCAATGCATATATGCTGCAGCCTCAGAATGCGATTCCTGTCAGTTCCTTTGTGGACAATCTGTATGATAGGGAGTTGACGAGTGTCATAAGCTTCTTTAAAGTCGCTGAAAGGTATGAAGATCTGACGGAAGCAATAAGGCATTATGTTGTACATCCGCTGTTATCTCCCTCCTGGGGTCAATAATGCCAAAGTCTTCTGAATTTCCAAGACTGTCAAAATGATTCTGCTCTCCCAACAAGTTGCGTTTGATACAGAAAACAAGGTCAGTTTTTTGCTGTTAATACATCTGAGCGGTCAATTTTGACTCAAGGACGGCACTGCTTTTTGTTTTGAAATCACTGGAACTGCAAGTCCTAGATTTGATCCTGGAATTCTGTCATGGTGTAATTTATGGAAACCTTTTCTTACTGTTTTGTGTCATTCCTTATTTGCGACATTGCCTATATTCTTCATTAATGCTAAATCGAATAGATGCCATAACTCATAGGGAGCTCTGCTCATAATCTCACCTAAATGTGTAATGTTTTGTAGCAGTACCATCCATTTGCTCATATTTTGATTGCTGGCAAGAGGCAGAACATTGCCCTAGCATAGCTTTTTTTTCAAACCAAGGCAAATAGAAGGTACAAAATAGTTTGTTCTAGTCTTTTTATCGCAACAACCTCGAAAATGGTTACTGAAGCTAGGACTTCTTTGTAATTTATAGAGATTTATTTGCAAAGAAACGATAAATATTTGATTGCATTTGGAGACTTGATTTTGTACATAACAGTGATTCAATTCATTTATTCAATCGGTGGTTTATTTACTTGGCACACATATAATTCAAAACAATCTAAAGCTGCAAAAATTGCTGGAAGACGAGAAGTAATTTCTAGAGATGTATTTGCAAAGAAGCGATAAGTGTTTGATTGCATTTTGTACATAATAGTGATTCAATTCATTTATTTAATCAGTGATTTGTTTCCTCGGCACACATATAATTCAAAACAATCTAAAGCTGCAAAAATTAATAGAAGATGAGATGTTGAACTGTCTGAGATCTGTAGGCTTTTTACCTTTATTATAGTCTATTTGTTAACTTTTTATGTGGTTGCTTACATCCCATGGTTAGAATCTGGATGCTTGGATGGAGTAGTTTTGTGTTTTTAATTTATTTTTGTTAGACTTATGTTCCTTATGTTAGTATCATTTTCTGGATATAGTCTGGAGAGATCCTCTGTAAACTGGCGTTCCCAAGAATTTGCAGAACTTGTCATGGACATTTCATTATAAGTTAACCACAATCCTGACAAGTACTTAGTTTTTCAATTTTCATATTTCCTATCTACACATCGTCATTGTGAAATAAAAAATTCTTAAATGTTAGCATATGAAGTGCGTCCAGTGCAAAATAGTCTGTCGTACGGCACCACACAGTATATGATTCAAATGGTTGTACTCAATTGGTAACTGACTTACATGATGACATTTTAACACCATCTGGTTATGAATAGTGAGAGGTGTTCAGGTACAAGTTGAGTAATGGGTTGATGAAGCGGGGGGAAATAACAAACTGCAATATACACATCCTGAAAGAGAGGAGTGCAACCGCAGACTCACAACATCCATATAAATTTGGTGGGCTCTTCAGGGGTGATCATTGAAATGTTTCTCTGAAGGGAATCCCATACTAGAATGGCCACCCCGCCGGATCCTTGAACACCACCACAGTGATGCGTATCCTCCTTGCAAGCTGAAACCCAATTATACTTGTAATACCAGGGAGCTCACTCCTAGGGCTTGTGTGGGTCTCAGTGATGAAAAGAAGATCCTCGAAGGTTTAACTGAAGTAGATTATTCTTATTTTACCCAAGTTGACCTTATGTCCATGTATTTTGCAAATTAAGCTACAAGGATCAAGTTGGAACTAAAGGGATGCGGCTATAATTAGTATTACATGAGGATAATGTCCCAAATACGTGAGATATCCCACATAATCGAGATGGTGGCAATAGTAATCCCAAGAAGCTGGTACCATCCTCTGGTCCTGACAAATCCTGAGATGAGCTTCTTCAATTTCAAATTAGGGAACAAAAGATGCAGGGGAAAGTGGATAACTAGTTAATTCCTACAGTTGTCAATACAATCAATGGACTTGATCCAGTTTGAAAATAGTCAAGTCTTTATGCTGTGGAAAGTGGTGTCTAAGAACAATAGCAAAAGCTTTGCAAAAGTCCAGGTTCCAAAAAAACAGTAATAAGTGACACTTAATAGCAATTGCCTCCTCTAGGTTAGTTTTAAGTATTAGGATATGGTCAATAGGATGGTGATTCTTGTTGGAACGGGGTTGACCATTTGCATGGAGGTGCTCAGACCTAGCTTACGTGTTATGTACCCAACACTCTTCACTTGGTGTGGGGCCTGGGCTATTGAACATTCTCCTTTTGATCTACTCTGGAGCTAGATGCCTCAAGTTTCAATCCAACAGTCACATAATTGCTTTCAAGTTATAATCTTTCTTCATACATCCTATGATAAGTGCATGCATGACATGATGATGAAACCATAGATTGCCTAGCTCACTCAAGACGATATTTTTTTTGTTTGAATCGAGGTGCTTCCTTTAATATCTTAGTGGTGAGCATCCATCAACAATCTAGAGGGTGGGACAGTGCTTACACTCTACAACCACTTAGTTCAACTTAACGGCCCCCTTGGATGTAGCACATCAGCCACTTTGAGTGAGAATTGTATCCCGGCGGGAGCTATAACAGTGCCCTGCTTTCACCAACCTGGCTTGCCTCTCATTGCACTCAGGACAATAACCCAGTGAACGCACTGGAACAAAATGTTTTTCTTTCATTCATAACCAAAATGCAGAACAATACCTACAAAATCAGATCAAGGCTTCAGTTATTGTCTTTATCTGAAGAAAACATGTAGCTGTTAGCTATATTGATTATTGTATCCATATCAGTATCCAATTAACTTTGAGATTGATCATCCGCATAGATTCTGTAATTACTTTGGTCTTGGTGGTCTTCAAATGTATATACTGTATAGATAATATGAAAAGTCCAGTAACAGGGGAACCTAGGAAAAGCAATATGGTGAAAAGTTGAGCAATATGGATTGCATTTTCTGTCACTTTATTAGTTAGAAGTTTAGAAATGGCATGCATCTCCTGACACCTGTTATAAAATGACAATTAGATGGCCATAGTGATCACTATTCAGATGTGGTTTGGAATATTATGAGAAGAATGAGCACATATAGGCAATTTATGAGGGTGAGAGATGTACAAATTGACTTTTAGGGAGGAAAGTACAGCAGAATGATCCGTATCCAATTAACTTTGAGCTCGCCCTATGCATAGAATTTCTAGACTTAGCCTAGTTGGAGATAATATCATCTAGGACTATGCCAGAAACTTTAGTATTTGTATAAGCCAACACATGCTAGTTCTGTAGTTTGGTCTCGTTGGTCTTCAGATTTATACATCGGCTAAATAACATGAGAAGTCCAGTTACAGGGAACCCAGGAAAAACATCTTGGTTAACAGATTGAACAATATGGAACGCATAATCTTTCACCTTACTAGTTTGAAGTTTAGAAATGGTACACGTCTCTTCAGATCCGTTAACAAATGATAAATACATGGCTTTAGAATTGATCACTATTCACTTTTGGTTTGAAATGTCTGAAAAGAAGTAGCGTATATGGACAATTTGTGAGGGCTAACGATGCACAAATTGATTTTTTAGGGAGGAAAGTACAACTATAAGGATTTAGTTTAAAATCTCAGCAAATTTATGATACCTCGCCTTTATTTCCCAAGGACTGTTATTTCTGTTTTGTAAGAAGACAAATATAAGCTTTCACGGCTATCCTAGCTTAATGAAGCGATTCACATTCGGAATCACACTATGAATTCAAGAAAAATGACGATAAGCAGTTTGTGATGAATACAAATAGGCGATATGCAGAAATGACTATGAAGCATCATTCCAGACACTTCTCATCGCTTTGAAGAAACAAATTTGCTTTCTCTGAAGATCTTGAAGATATTAAATTTTTGGTAAGGTCGTTTTCAGCTTCTTGGTATGTCTTGTCAGAGCGGTGGTCAAAGAATTGTTTTTTGTGATTATATGCCCAGGACATGAAAAGTACATGCAAGTGAAAGAAACTGAAGGTGGAAGATATAAATGCATGATCAGCTCAGGAATGTGAGAAATTCAGAGGTTGGAGATTGTTAAAACAACGGGTAGTTTGTCCTTAACAGAGTCAAACATATTAGCTTGTCCAGCATGAAGAGAACAAGTAAGCCCTATTTTCAAGAAAATATTCAAAACAATTGAATCATGTGCTCAGCTAAGCTGATTACAATTCTGCAACGAGGTGTAATTATAATAAGACTAGTTGCATCTGTTGATTCTGATGATAAACCAAGTTAAAGCAGTCAAGTTCATTCACTATCTCAAAAGGTCTGAGATTGTATCATATGTAGAGCATCATACAGTTCTCTTTATGCATTGAAGTCTCACTAAAGAACAATGTTTCCATAGGAGAATTCAGCTGCTTTTGGGTAGAGCTCTAGGTAAGACAAACTACCCTGTAACACCTTGGCATAGGTTGGAGGAAACTGACAATTGCTATGAATAACCCTTTGATAAGTTGTTTTGTCTAAAGAAATCGACAAAAATATGGCATATAGGTGTCTGAGCATTCCAGCTGAATAATCATAGCGAGTTTCTTCTGAAATAAAAAATTAACACCCCCTGTTCTCCTAGTGCCATGGTCAGGTCTACATATTGATTGTCATGAATAATCCGTATTGAAAGCTAATGGCTTTACATTATTCTGATGAGTTTCTATAAAGAATATATGGTCACATCATGTGAACCACCAAAGCTATTGATTTGTGTGATGGAAGTTCCTTAATCTGGTATCGTGTAGAGGAGATATGGTGGGGTTGATGAAGCTATAGTTTGTCTACCTAACTACTTATTGGGGCTGTTTATTACCCACCAACTACCAAGTGGACATATTCCATGACTATGGTCACATCACATCCAATACCCCTTTGGGTACCTCCCTAGGTACTCCATATTATCCTCCCTAGATAAATAACATACTGCCATCCAATCTCCTGTAAGGAGCACACCCATTTAAGCTGTTTCCTTTCCTCTTGCATCTTAGCTATATTATCTTTTAGTCCCTTATTTGAAACCTTGGTATAAGTTCTCATTGAGATAAATCTTTTCTGATATGCTTAAAGGATTATTGATTATTCTTAATTTTAGCACAACAGTCCAAAACAGGTAATAAAAAAGCTCTTATAAGTAAACCACGCCCTTTCTGATAGTATCTCTGTCAATCGTTTCCTCTGAAGGAAACATTTGGCTGCTTCTATATGATCGTCCTGTTTTTAAAACCCCCTTACCTGTAAACTACATGCTTTAAATTGGCTCTTTTCTCAAATTTTACTTTCATAACTACATATATCAGAGGAAGAAGCTTTATGTTGTGACTATTATTCTCTGCTTCTGTCCGATTGTTAATTGAATTTTTTGAGACTATCTTAGGTCCCAATTTTTTCAATGATTTCTGCACTCAGACTCACCATTTCATTGGTGTTATGACTTATCATTTCCCATTAAAAGAATAAGGATGAAGCATCATATTAAAGTCCACTCAGACCAACTTGGTATGTGGGGTATGTGTTAAGCCCCTGCGATTATGGAAGGAAATCAAGTGTAAATCTTCATAATTCATTCAACTTGTTCTTTGATTGTATTTCTCTTCTTTGATAAAATCTTTGAAAGAATATTAATTGGGTCTAGCCCGAGTTGTGTGGGATAGAGTCTTATCCTCCCCAACCAAGTTCGATTCTCATAAGTGACATGATGAGCTCATAATGAGTATATTGTTATACTGACTTTGAGCCCTGTTGTTGACTTGGCCTTGTGCCTTGAAGAATCTAGGGTTTGCCTTGGGTACCATCCTTGAAATGAGGGAAAGTGCTTGGGAGGTTTGACACAAGAAATTTAGTGAAAAAAATCTTTGAAAGAATATAATAAATAAAATGATATAATCCGATCTCAACATATATATTCACATGTAAGATACAAATGTATAATACAATTGATGTAACCACCATAAATGAGATTTGCTCTCATATCGACACCTTCTCAAGAGATAAGGTTGGGAGGAGGCCAAACAAGGTCTCATACACACTTAGGATATCAACTATACCTTATGATGTGGAATATACATAGAAGTGGTAGGACTTAATGATTGCATAGGGAGCCATAGGCTAACAATGTTGATGAGCTTTGAACATTTATTCTCAAGCAATTCAATCTTATTCTATCCCCGCCTTTCTAGAAAACAAACTATTCTCTAGAAACTGAATTTTGCTCAAGATTGGGCCCTTCAAAATATCCTAGGTTCCCTAAATTTGGAAGCTAACATGTGGTAGGTTTCCATACCAATGGTCAAGTCAATTGAGTCTGGAGAGTGTACCCATTCTGCCATATCCCCTTCTTTGAGATTGAGATCATACTTACATCTTTGTTGTGTTATACCTAACCACAAGTATTAGCCTTCTTAAGCCATTTTGTTTATAAGCTAATTATTTTGTAATAGTGTTATATTTGTAAAAAAACACTTTAGCAAATGATTAGTGTGATTTTTGTAAAAAAACCACTTTAGTAATAATAAGGTCTAATTACTTATTTAATGACTTAAGTCTTTAATTAGGGCTTTATGTTAGATTTTGTAGCTCAAAAGGTACTCCTACGTTGGGGGTGTCTAGCTGTAATGTCCCTTTTTATGAATTTAATAAAATGGGAAAATTTTCACTTTCTTTTCCCTAGTTCGACCTTTCACTAGTTTTGATGTCTAGGTCTCCAATTTGCTCCAAATGCTTCCAAATCTTCTGAGAAGATATATGACTGATATTAGGACTTGATTATGATGTTTAGGGATGATATAGGACCAACAAAAGACTTCTGCAAACCCCTTTAAGATTCTGGCCAAAGTAGGGAGTTTGAATAGCAATCTCTCTTTGACTAGTAATGGAGTATTTACTTCATATTACAAAAGAAATGGGGCATTAGAAGCTCCCCCACAATAGCTCACCACAAACGCCCTACCTCAAGGATCAAGAATATGCAATGAAAACTGGAAATGGTTGAAGGAGTGAGCTGCATTAGAAGAAACCATGAGCTGCCCTGTAGCTTATACCTGCAAATAAAGACTCCATTAAAGCTCCATGAAAGACCTGAATGGCCTTTCCAAACACCAACTTGGATGAGAATCTTTCACCTTCGAAATTGGCTAAGGCAAGAAACTAGTCATCCACTAGCTCCTCTCTCACAAATGCAATTGCAAATTCTAAAAATGATCAAAAGCCCCTATTCTTCTTTGTTCATGACTTTCATAAACTTCTAATGTCCTCCATGGGTTGAATTCCTTCCAAGAGCTTCATGCCAACTCAAGTTGGGAAGAGATTCCCAAGTATGCCACTTGTCCTTCCAATTCTAGCTCCCTCCTTCTCCAAATTCGACTTGGTGTCTCTTTGGCTGCCCTAACTCACTTGAGCGCCCTCTTGGAGGCTATTTTTAGCCCTGACATGTCATATATGTCAGATGTCAGCCTCCAGGTCTGATTTGTGTCATAGGTTGGGTAGTATCTTCATCATTGTTGTCATAGAGCTAGGGAATCTAGCCCAAGTGTCCCACTAGCTCCAAATTGCCTCTTCCTCTTCCACGGGAGTTATTCTTCCTCTACATTTCAACCTCATTGACTCATGCCAAGTATTATTCACTTCCAAATCATTCCAATAACATTGGAACTTCTCATGGATTCGAATTGACAAGAGGAGGATGCCATGTGGCATAGAAAATCTAGCTTGTGTGGGTCCCACTTCCTGCATGTGTCTTCAAAACCAATTTCCACCTAGAATTTCTCTTGTATTTATTTATTTAGCTCATTTATTAAATATTTATGCCATTCTAATGTTCAAACATCATTTATTATCCCCCTTATCTCAAATCCCAAAGCTTCCACCCACAACCTAGGAAACTAGTAATTTTTCTCCTTGGCAATTATTTGACCCTTAACATCAATTTGACAAACTCTCATGAATATGGCCAATGGGATTAGGCCATTGCGACCCAATGCAAAATTTGGGACATGAAACTAGCAACGTAGAAGGGGTTGAGCGTAACTCTATAGATAGTCTTAGTGCCTTTGTAACACTTTATTGTATTGGATGGTATTTGTTAGTGCATGGTAATGGAGGGTCAATGGTATTGGGTGAGCCCATGGTATAGCCCATGATATTGACATAAAGTGAAAGTTATAAAATGATACTAAGGAGAGTGTTCTAGGTACCACAGTAGTCAGGAGTGAGTTATATCTATTGAGTGGTCATTGTTAGTGATTAGTGAGTGATCATATATGAGAGATGGAGTCTCTTAGAGGCTTGGAGTGAGGGTTTCACTCAAGCCGAGGTTTGTCTTTTATGTTGAGGGTTTGGGCATAGTTGCAGCAAGGGAGAGTCAAGAGTGACTGAGATCCGGTGTGTGCATACGGTAGCTTGGTGTTGTAAATGATGTATTAACAAGCTTGAAATAAATACATACTGTTTGTTGGTTTTCCCCGAAAGACTGGGGTCTCCAGGGTACATCTTGTGTTGTGGTTTTTTTTGTTTATGGTTTGCTTAGACATGGTTTGCTTAGATAGTGTGTTACAGTAATTAATTTTTCAGATGTGCAATGTGTTTGCTAAGTTTAATCTGAAAGTGAATAATTAAAAGCTGTTCATCAGATTTGTTTAAGGGTGTAAAATTTCACATGGTATCCGAGCGGGACTGAGAAACTGTCACACAAGATCACATAACCCCCAAAAAGGGACAATCGTATAGTCGTACGTCATACGACTGCTGTACGTGGAGATCCGGAGCTCTGAGTGATGCTTGTGAGCGTTGGCATTTTGGATCGGGCTTTGTGGGACATGGATCCAGTTGGTAGCAAGTTGTGGATCGTGGAATACTGCACGAATAGAGTGGATCCATTGGAGAAATCAGAGACGCTGCAGAGCAATGTGTACTGTGTGGTCGACAACGAAGGCTTGGAATGAGGGCTTCAAAATCAAGGAGATTGCGCCCGAGCTGTACAAGGTCGCAGTGGGATGCGAGCTGGGAAAGCACGCATGGAAGGTGTTGGAGTTTGTCCCACGAGGAGCCGAGCAAAGGAATGTGGGCTTCGAAAGGAGCTGAGGTCGAGTATAGACAACACAAGCGAAGTGTTGTACAACGACGGAGAAAATGGCGGCTAGGAAATCCAATGGACCGAAGGAGTTGTGAGTAGCAGTGGCTTGTGGCAGTGCGAGGGCCCATGAAGTGTAGCAGTCGATAGAGGTTTGACGGAGCAAGGATGGAGATGAGCTGTCAGGTTGAGGCTGCCAAACAGAGAGTAGAGCTTGCATCATGAGTTGACGGGAGGTCTGCAAGTAGAGGAGAAAGCTACGCGGGCTAGTGTAGTGTGATGACAGGCAACCGTCAAGGACTAGTTGCCAGCCGTTGGAGCTAGTCGCCAAGAAACTCGGTTAGTGAGAAAGAAGCCGGGTCGTGGGGAAGCAGTTGAGGGCTCTAAGAGTTTGGCCGTGGTAGGGAAAAAGCAACATGACGACCAACTTAGCCAAAGACACCTGGGCAGGGGCAAAATTTTGGGTAGATGGTCCCAGGAAAATTTTGGGCCCAAGAAATTTTGGGTAGCCCAGGGGTGCTGTAGAGCAGCCCGAGAAGAGGCAAAAATAGCCCAGGAGGTGACTGGGCATCGCCCAGGTAATTTTGGGCAGCGTTCGGGCAACTGTAAAATAGACTAAGCAGGGGTAGGAATAGCCCATAAATTGCAGAGATTGCAATGATGGCTTCAATTTTTGAGGGAGTAGTCTCTTCCAATATAGAGGGAGCAGTTGCAATAGCAGAGCATTTGATGGATCTAGGTGGATGCTTTTCCAGAAGTACCTTCCTCACTAAGAGGGAGTGTTAGATTTGTAGCTCATAAGGTACTTCTATGTTGGGGGTGTCTAGCAACGTAGAAGGGACTGAGCATAACTCTCTAGACAGTCTTACTGCTTTTGTAATATTTATTGTATTGGGTGGTATTTGTCAGCCCATGGTACTGGAGGGTCAATGATATTGGGTGAGCCCATGGTATTGCCCACGGTATTGACATAAAGTGAAAGTTATAAAAGGAGTCTAAGGAGAGTGTTCTAGGTACCACAATAGTCAAGAGTGAGTTATATCTCCTGAGTGGCCATTGTCAGTGATAAGATCCAAGAGAGGGAGTCTCTCAGAGGCTTGGAGTGAGTGTTTCACTCAAGTCGGGGTTTGTCTTTTTTGTTGAGGGTTTGGGCATAGTTGCAACAAGGGAGACTCAAGAGTGATTGAGATCCGGTGTGTGTATCCAATAGCTTGGTGTTGTAAATGCTGTATTAACAAGCCTGCAATAAAGATAAACTATTTGCTGGTTTTCCCTGAAGGATTCGGGTTTCTAGGGTACATCTTGTGTTGTGTTTTCCTCTGTTTATGGTTTGCGTAGACAATGTGTTACAATAATTAATTTTTCAGATTGGCAATGTGTTTGCTGAGTTTAATTTGAAAGTGAATAATTAAAAGCTGTTAATAAGATCTATTTAAGGGTATAAAATTTCACACTTTATAAGGGCTTTTACCTCTATATGGATATATAGGGGGTTTCCCTCCCGTCTTTCGCCATTACCTCAATTCGCAAGCACAATCCGCCTATGGGTGTGTAGGTGCCCTCATTGTTTCTTTCTTATTTTATGTTATTAATGTTCATTTTCCATTCTGTTGTAGTACTGGTTGCATTTGGTTATAGGGATGTTGCAAGTTGGTATTATAGCTCAATTGACCCTCGCTCATTGTGTTTCATTCTCATTTTTTTTAACAAAGAGAAAGGAAAACAAGGAAAAATAAACATTGAGGACTAGATACCAATCTTATTTACCACAGACTAGAAGCTTTCATGAAGTTCATAGATGAAATGAGGTAGTTGATGCTGGGAAAAGGATCGACCAACCTTGAAACTTCATAGCACAATCCAATCTTTCAAGATGAAGAGGAGCTAAACCCTTGGGGATCTAAGGGCATCATGCCTCCGAGTTCATCATTGCCACATAACTCATGGATCCTCTTACAACCTTTAGATGAAGATACCACATACAACTTTGGCGATGAAGTCAAAGTGTGTTGAGCATGTTTGTCATTGATGACAAACCATTAATGACAAAGGAGTGACAAGCCATTAATGGCAAATGAGTGACAAAGGTTGATGACATGGCAAGCATGGCTTGCTTTTACCTCTAGAGCACTGGGTGGTCCAAATGACCCATTTTGTGGTTATTTGTGGCTCGATGGGGTTATGGAACCCTTGGACATGGTTTGAGTCATTGAGACCACACTCTTGTTGATAGAGCTTGGGATTTGCTCATGATGGTCATGGTATTGATGTGGAAAATCTCTTGGAGAAATGCAAGTGAAGGGTTGGGTCTTGGAACCCATACACATGGTGGGATTTTGGAAACATACTTATTGTGGCTTGATGCCCTTGTTAGTGATGTAATCCACATAGAAGCCCACGTATTGAAGCAACCCTTATGGTGAAGCCCTTGAAGTGTTGTGGGAGTTTTGTATTCATGCCCACAAGTTTGATGAAGCCCTTATCTGTGGCTTGACAGTCCTTAAAACCATAAGAAGAAACCCTCATGTACTTGAAGCAACGTTTACATGGCAATTGAAGCTCTTAACTATGATCATGACAAAACTTTTGGATAAGCTTGCAAGCAGTGATGGGCAAAATATTAAATTTAATAGAATACAACCACAAACATGAAGTCGACCGGCTAAAAAAAAAGACATAAATTAAAATCTTAATTGTTTAATGACAAGTTGGCTCAGTTTGAAATTAATTTTTGGATCTATATAAATAACACTTTCATTCCATTCATTTTAAAGATAACTTTTGAGAATTCCTCTCTGATTTTTGGGTGAGTTAAGATCAGAATTTTGGGTACATAGTTCTGAGGCAGCCACAGTCAACTCAGTAATAACAGGTCGAAATTTATAGTCAACACAGAAATAAGCAGGTCGAAATTTACAGTCAACGAAGTTTAGAAGTAAACCTGATATCTGATTTTGGAAACTTATAAAGATCAGCTGTTGGTATATTTTGATGACACAAGTTTGAAGTTTAGATGTGAACCTGATATTTGATTTTGGAAGCTTATAAATATCAACTGCTAGTATATTTTGATGACACAAGTTTGAACTTTAGAAGTGAACTTGATATCTGATTTTGGAAGCTTAAAAAGATCAATTGCTAGTATATTTTGACGACAAAAGATTGAAGACTAAATTGGTTGAGCAAGTTGATGATGAGCAAAAATTGGTTTGACTGAGTCTACAGGGTAGATGTGATGAGCAGATCCTTGATGTGTATTGCAGTAAACTGACATTGATATGGTAGTGAAAGATATGATTGTAAAATCTAACAATCGGTTGTGATGTAAGTGTTCTTTTGTATCCGAGGTTTGGACACCTCAACACTTAGTTGATGCTAAGAAAACCAGGTTGGGCCATGTTATAGGAGTTGGTGCTCTTTGGTCAGTTGGTGTTGATGTAATTGGAAGATAGAAGTCTTCATTGTATTTCGTATGAAATTATAAATAAAGTTCACTACATTTGCCGTGTGATGTGTCTATTATGATTTATGTTGATGACATGTTAATTAATGAATGTTTATGTAGCTTAATGTGTATGATAACCTCTGCTTAAGTTTTTAGAAGTGAAAATTGCTAGAAGTGCTAGCACACTGATTCACCCCCCCTCTTAGTGTGCCATTGTGTCCAACAAAGTGCATACTTGATTATGCAAGTTTAAGTTCACATTCAAGGTGCAAGACATGTATAACCAAGAGTATAAGTTGAACGTGACACTCCAATGTCTAGATGGGTAGCTTGTACTTGGCGACAAAGGTGGATTGCTAAAGACCCTAGAGGGGATTTTAGTGATTTTGTAGATGCATCAACTCAAAGAGCAGATCACAACTGGGATGAGCCTTATCATATTCAACTCATGCATTTTTTCCAAGAAGATGCATATTGAAGAATTTACAAAGAAGTTCTAGGTTATCGAGTCCAAGCCCAAACTTCCTCTATAGCAGGGGTGACACATTTATATTTCCAATATGTGGTTAGAGCTCTAAATTAAGTTACGAATGTCTAACTTTGATACTTATGAGAAGGCCATTGAGGCTATTGAGATAAACGAACTTGGTTTTGGGGAAATGGCTTATACTTACAATATAAGTGCCAAGGAAGGGGAAAATCTTGAGTCTCCACATGTAAAGTCCTTGTTAGCACAACCAAAACCCTAACCTCCCTACTTCAAATCCCTATTGGAGATGCTTTGAACTTTGGTTTAAGGGTCATGTCTATAATACCAAAAAAAAATTATGGCCGAAGTGCTACACGAAATGTTAGTCTTTGATCTGTCAACTTCCTTTTTTCTTATACCTCGTTATAACCACCTTACATTCCTTTTACTTCATTTTATTTTACTCTGTTTTTGATTGCTTGAATTTCTTTTTGAATTAATTTCTGCATTTTAAGTCATGAAGTGTTAGCTTGGCTCCCAATTTTTAAAGCTTTTTAGTGTTCCTTATGTTCAAAATGTATTATGAATTAAGTTTTGAAGCTTGATCAGACATTTTCTGCTTTAATACATTATGGCAGTGCGTCACATCATTTTTGTACATAATATCGCTGCCATATTGTCAAATTATGGTTTTTGCAAATTTAAAGGCCTGTTTTAGTCATCATTGTTGGGCACGAATTCCAAGGATCTGGAGAGGAATCTCACAAAACTAAAACATGGGTTTTGTTAGGAATGGGTCAATTTACAAAAACCTCTCTCAGTTTTTACACAGATATTACGGTTTGAGATGTATAGGTGGCGTTTTGAAGTCTATTTTTCAGAATTTCGCCCCCTGAAAAGTAGGAAATCAATTAATACGTGTCATTTCCTTTGTAACTGTTCCTATTTTGGGAAAAGGGATAAGGTTCGAAATTGTGAGCTGGAGAACGACCTAAGAGTGCCATATATTCATAGGAGAAAGACACAAGAGGGCAGGGGTTTAACTTTTGGATGAGGGTCATGAGAATGTTTCAATGCCTATGGCAGACATATATATTTTGTTAATATAAGGATCTAGTTTATGATGAAATTCACTGTTGTTTAAAAGTTGGGAGTTAAGTTTTAACCTTCATGTTCTTAGATATTCTGTGGTTCTGTTTGAACTTTTGCATATACTTTTTATCTATATCGATGTTTTCTATATGGATGCCTGTACATGCAAATGAGTATTTTTGTAGTGATGTTTGAAAAGTGTTTTTAAACATCAGAATTATCATGATGCAAAGTTTATAAACTGTTTGTTTCTCTTGTATCATTTATGGTATTAAAGCCTAAATTCCTCTTTTATATTAGTCATTTCTTATTGGAATGTTGATCTTTATTCATATCCTTATTTAGTAAAAACCTGATGTTTTTAGATGTACATATTTGCCTTTTGATTTTTACCTTCATCATTCTTCATCCCTCATCATCCAAAAACCATTATTTGATAAATGAAAATCAATCCTTAAACTTGAGGTGCCTAAACTCTGTATCCCAATCAAACTCAGAGTATGAGTCCATCGAGGATACGCTTCTTGAAGACCCTAATAATGACTCTAGTTTGCAAGACTAATCCCCTCCACCCCTAGAAACAAGAGAACCCTTGAATCCCCTTACCGCAATGATGGGGTTGGGTTGACTTGATACCTTCAAGTTTTATATGCATATTTAAAGGCAGAGGGTCCTTGTTATGGTAGACCCTTGAAGTGCATTAAACATTCTTGATAAGAAACATGCTAAGCATTTGGGCCTCCATGTAGATACTTTTGAATGCTTCCCCCTCAATGTATCAAGCTATAGACATATTTAGTATGACGATTTGGTGCACAAGATGGAACGTTTCGTGGAACACTTTCAACCTCAAGGATGATTTTTATGTCATTGATGTTGGGGGCATTGCTGTTGTTTTGGGGATGCAATGGCTTAATTCTATAGGCACTTATTCCACCAACCATCGAGACAAATTTATGTCTTTCCAACAAGATGGTCATGAGGTGACTCTCAAAGGACTTGAGCCTAAGAGCATCCAAATTGTGGACTTCAAGCAAATGTTGACACCATTGAAGAATGCTCATTTTGGTTTCATGGTTGGCTTGTGTTGCATAGAAGCAACCCCTTAGTGAACTTATGCTCCGAGCCACTCTATAATGCTTTAGAAGTATAAGTTGGTATTCTAGAAAAGGCCTACATGACATCCTCTTGACAAGTGCATGGAATATGTTATTGAGTTGGACCCTAATGCTATTGAGTTGGACCCCACCAAAGGTCACATAATGTTGCACATTAGCAACATGGTAATTTTTGGAAGTCTCAGATTGAAATGCTCATGGAGGAGCTTTTAGAGATTGGGATCATCTCTTCTAGCAAGCAAGAGATGATCCCAATATGGTAATTTTTGGAAGTCTTAGATTGAAATGCTCATGGAGGAGCTTTTAGAGATTGGGATCATCTCTTCTAGCAATAGTCTTTATGCTGCCTCAATTGTCTTGGTGAGGAAGCAAGATGGTTCTTAGCACCAATGTGTTGACTATAGAGCACTCAATCGAATCATATCAAGAATAAGTTTTGGATGCCATACATTGACATTTTAATGGATGAGCTACATGGTGCTTAATGCTTTTCTAAGATTGACATATGTTTTGGCTACTATTAGATAACTATCTGGCTCCGGGGCCAAGAGAAGATTGCATTTAGGATTCGTCAAGGACACTTCCAATTTCGGGTGATGCCATTGAGACTCTACAATGCTCCTGCCAGTTTTCAAGCTTTAATAAATAAGGTGTTTGTTAAATTCCTTTGCAAGTTTGTTCTCATTTTCTTTAATGATATACTCATATATAACACAACATTCACAAAGCATATAGATCATTGTTAGCTTTTGGGTTACTTAAAAAGTGTTTACACCATGTTTGGGGGTGCTTCATGAGATTTTGGGTACATGGTGTATGCTTAGCCCTTAGATGGTATGAGATGGATTGACACATGGGAGATGTTCCATGATGGTTTTGCATATTAAAGATATATTTCTTAATCATTGCTTGGACTCCATTGGGTGCTTGCTTTGCATTCTTCCATAGGGCATTGGAGCTTTGATAGCTTGGGAATGTCCTTTGAGATGGCCGCATGGAGAGGTTCACTTGCTTGGAGAACACCCTTCTTAGGAGGAGTGCTGTGCACCTTGGAGGAAGGCATCCGACTTTAAACAACATGGGGTAGCCTGGGTTTTTGTATGGAGGATTGAAGTTGGCTCATGGATGCTTGAGTTGCAACAATGTTCATGCAAAGGGAGTGTTCTCAATAGTGTATATGGGTTAGAAAGAGTGATGGAGTCCATGTGGGCTTGTGATGGAGGGGTGTGGACACACTTTGTGTAGCTACATCATCTTGGAGCCCTTATTGTGTACAACATCACCTTGGAGCATGACATGTGTACCCTTGGAGTGGAGTGCTTCACTTGTGTAGGCCTACATGTGTTTATTGTAGGTTGCCTGTAAGGGCTTGGACTCACATTGTATTGTTGGCCTCCCTTACCGCCCATATATATAGAGGAAAGAGAGAGTTCTTCTCATACATATCACATAGCTCATTATGCTTATCACTATTGTGTTAGAGATGTGATCAACTGGAATGCACCAGTCATTTTCTTTCTCTTAGATCTTCAATTGTACTTGGTCTGTCCGTCTTTTAGAGTCGCTAAGGTTTCATGATCTTCTTGGAGTATCTTGAAGTCTAAGGTAGGGGTTTCATTCCTCGGAGGTTTGAGATCAGGGTTTTGAGATGAAAACCTAGGAGTATTTTGGTGAAGAGGACTTGTTTGAGTGATTCAGGCATGTTGAAGCTCCTTGGTTGTGCTAGCGTTTTCCTTGTTTTCCCTAGTTGGGGATTTGGAGAGCTAGTGGATTGTACTAGCCTTGTGATAAGGCTATGTTATATGCAACAACTTCATCTTATGCATATTAATGAAGCTTTCAACTATTCGATACTTGTAAATTGTATATTTAATTTTCAACCATCTATGTTCTTTAAGAAATGTTATTTACAGTGATATATGTCTTGTTGATTTGACATAAGTAAATGACAATTATGGTAAGTCATTTAACATCACAATTGAAGAAGGTAAGGGTTGTTTACTACTGTAAAAGAGAGTTTTTAGATTTGGTTTATGCAGGAAAAGATTGCTTTAGAGGGTTGAAACTTACTGGAACACTTTGATATATTTTCTCCTTGGATTGCCTAGAAGATTGGGTTGTTAAGGATAGAAATGTTGTTCACTTTCCATTGTTTTTTTGTTCTATATTTCATAACAACCATAAGGCTAAAAATTCATAGGGTTAAAATTCGGGAAACATCTAAGAAAGAAGTGAAATTTCGGTTTTGCATTAAACTATTCATAAGAATTTTGCACATGGTATCAGAGCTTTTGTGGCCAAGATCAGACTTGGTGTAAAAGGGAGCTTGTATTTGAGCTCGAGATTACTTGGGAAAGGTGATTGATCTTGTTGAGGTTGTTGGGTGTGAAACCTTAGTGTGCTTGAGATGAGCACTTGCACTTGTGAGAGGTTTTCATGGGTTTCCCTCACGACGAGAGATGTTTGATCTACTACATTGGTGTTTATTATGGACATATTTTTAGTATGTGTGATGCCTAGGAGTACCTGCGATAGTTTGTTGATTTGTTCTAGGGGTTGCCAAATGATAGGTCGTAGATCTATGTGTTTATTGGTTGGTATGTTTTTATTTTTTCAGCGGGCAAGATGCCCAAGGGGACTTGCGGTAGGTGGTTGATTTGTTCCAATTGATGCCATCGTGTTTTTCATATGTGATAGGTTGAGGATATTCATATTTCATATTTTCCAATATGGATATCACTTTGGTCTCTTGTTTGTCCTCTAAATTGTCTCTAGTGTTGCTTGGTATGTGGACAATGGATCTTTGAGACACATGATGTATGACAAGTCTATTTAGAAGGATTTAAGAGGAAGAGGGATGCATGAGCATGGAGCTTGGTATGATGCCACTTATCCTATGAGAGGAGTTGGCTCTATTTTCCTTCCAGACACCTTCAAGTGATGTTCTTCAGTCAAGTAATGTTTTGTTTGTTCTTGGGTTAAAGAAGAATCTTCTTTTAGTATCTTGTATGACTTATGCTTAACAAAGAACTGATTTCGAGGGACAACAATGCATCATCAATGCCTGCAGTCTACATGGTCCAAGGAATTTAGCTAGAGGGGTGAGAGTGGTTGGCCTTTACATGTACATTTTAGTGGGAGGCTCGAAGAGCCTTCTAGCTTTGAGGATGCAAATGCATGGTGGGATTCCATTGAGATAGGGTCAAAACCTATTATAGACAATGTGGTAGCATCTTTCTTTCATGGATACAATGATACTTCTACAACTTATAAGATCAATATTTTAGCATAGTGTGAAACTCTAATGAGTAGAGATGTGATATTTGATGAGGATGTAAGGTCTTCTAGTTCACATGATTCTCCTTTAGAGATTGATGACACGAGGTTCTTGTTCTAGAGACCGTTTTAGAGATTCGAGAAGAGTCTGAATCATAGGTAGTTGAAGTGAGGTTGAGTGTGGATATTCCCTCACTTGTAGGAAGCCAAGATGGGTCACTAAACATTACAGGACGCTTGAGATATTATACGAGCACCAAGATCTTTAGTGAGGGTGAGTACACCTCCAAGGATATATGCTAGCCATGTTGGATTAGTTTCCTCCATCCATATGCCTTCTAGTTGTTCAAAGGAGGAGAGTTGTGATACCTTGATGGAGGATGATTATAGGTTTGGAGTTGATAAGAGTGTTATAGAGTACATGGACATGGTTGATGGATTCTCTCAGATAAAGGGAGTTTCCTATTTAGTTACTTTTGCTTTAAGATTCTCTTGGGATGAGGGAGTTGACCTAGTTTAGGTTATTTCAATTGCTAGAGGATTTGATGTGCATGAGAGGTATTCTCATGTTGATAGATTGTTCATGGCCTTGCATAGGTTGTTACGTATTCCATGAGCTTGGTATTTCAGGATCAAGGATTTGACTTGTGCATAACTCTATCATTGTGATCTAGATAGATGTGATTCACTTGTCTTGATGGAGATGTGATCTTTTCTATAAGATGTCTTGGATGGATTACAATGTGGTGTCCATTGACTTTTGCTTGTGATGTTGACTTGGAAGATGTTGGAGCTTGAAAAGTTTATTTTGTTCTAGGGTTTTGTTCCTTCATATTCACATGTGGTCAATGTTCTTTGGATCAAGGTGCTGTGATAGCATGGGTGATAGTTCCTTTACATGAGACAGTGGTTGATTTGGGATTGCAACATGTAGATATTTATAGGTAGCATGTTTGGTGGAGTTGCCAAGGGAGTCGACATTGTTGATGTAAACACTTTCCTTGTAAAGAGGGAGTGTTGGCTTTTGGATTACTCCGGAAGTGTTTACACCCTGTTTGGGGGTGCTTCATTAGATTTGGGGTATATGTTGTATACTTGGTTCCTAGATGGTTTGATATGTATTGACACATGGGAGATGGTCCATGATGGACTTGCATATTGAAGATAGCTTTCTTAGTGGTTGCTTGACCTCAATTGGGTGTTTGCTTGGCATTCTTCCCTAAGGTGTTGGAGTTCTCTTAACAACTTGGGGGATGTCCTTCATTATGGCCACGTGGAGAGGTTCACTTGCTTGGAGAACACTCTACTTAGGAGGAGGAGCATTATGCACCTTGGAGGATGTTAGATTTTTAATATAGCAATATAACTTTCATTATTTGCAGCGGAAACAAAATAGGATCATTGAAAGATAACCATGCTGTTGGAATCCTCCGAGATATTTGTAAATAATGTAAATAATTTTTAGTGTCAGTTATGGAAGCTGAGGAGTCTGGGAGACTCCAACGGATCTCTTGGAATCCGAAGTCCAAGAGTCTCCTATCTTATGTATAAATAAAGGCTTTGGCTTATGAATTAATTGGAAAACCGAGAGTTATTTTTGTCAATTGGTATCGGCGTAGCCAGGTTGCTGCCATAACTCTTGCTTGTGCTTGTCCGATTGCTCATTTTGGGCCTGCACCCCTCCTCAGGCTCTCAGGCCTGCCATCCGCGTCCTCTCATTCCTGGCATTATGCTTTCTACCAACATTCTCTTTGACTAGAAGTTAACGTTCTTCTATGCCTGGAGATAACACCTCTCTCCTGCAAATCAACCCTAATTTTAAATAACTCCTCATCACACATACTTACTGCTCTTTTCGGTAGCCTCATCCCGTAACCCTAATCTTGTTGCTATACACTGCTACGATCCCATCATTGCCGCGAATCCCCTAAATGCATAGCGACCTCTCCTATTTTTATCTCAGTGAGATTTGAGTTAGGTTAATGGTTGTGTGAAGAATTGCGTCCACTAGCTCTGTCTCCTACTCATAGTTGCGACTGTGTATGAGCTGTGAATGTGGAAACCCTTCCATTGAGCTATCCAAGAGAGCTCACTAGCATCCATAGTAAGCATTGCAGGTTCAAGTCCAAGTTGCAGAAGATGCATTCACTAGCATCCATAGTTGGTGCTACCCTCATCGACAAAGACACTTATCCAGAATGGTCGAGGAAGATCAAGGCTACATTCATCTATAATGATTTGTGGGATGACATCTGTGAAGGAAAAACCATCCTCATCGACAAAGGCACTGTCATCAGTTCATATCCAAAGCCTCCAATATTAGAGAAAGAACTTGCAATCTGGCAGACCAAAGACAAGAAAGCCTTAGCCATGATCTCTACTACTGTCAGCGAAGAGGTGAGCCAACATATATTGCCTGCGAAATCATGTTTTGAAGCTTTAAAGACTTTAAAATATTTTTATGACTCACACTCTGAAATGGAAGTAATTCAACTAATGTTAAAGCTATTTAGTCTGTAAGTAAAGGATAATGATCCTATGTTGGTTGCATATGAGATCAGAGCAATCATGCACAAGATTTGAGCCTCAGGTATGAAACCAAACTTTCCAGAAACCAGACTTTCCACAAGCAGCATTTGTAAAGTCTCTTTATCCTACTGACTCCAACTATTTTGAATCTTCGCAAGCAACTGACAAGATCAAAGACCTCACCTTTGACACCCTGGTAGAGAAGATTGCAGTCATAGAGAAAGCATTTGGAAAGAAGATAAATGAGAATACTGGAGAAAAGCAAAGAACAAGCCTAAAGACCCTTCCAAGGGAGAAAGCAACAAAAGAGGCAGAGGAGGAAGAAACAACTCAAGTAGATCGGATCTGAAGTGCAAGCGTTGCGGGAAGACTGGACATGAAGCAGATCAGTGTTGGGCTTCTTGGGACTCCATCAAAGGAAGACAAAACTAGAATAAAGAAGACAAGAATAAAAACCAAGAGGGGCTAGTAAAGTCCCTGATTCTGCTCATTGTATTGTTGCACATTGTAATCTTGGAGTTAATGAAATAACCTCTCTTTCATCTTACAAAGACTGTTGGCTGCTTGATATTGGTGCAACATCTTGTATGAATTTTAGAAAAGATTTCTTTGAAGAATTGAATGACATTGTAGATGGCATAGTGTACTTTGCAAACAAATCTAGCCTCAAACCACAGGGAATTGGCTCAATTAGGATTAAGTTTCTTGGATTCCTTGATTTCATATTAAAGAATGTTCTCTATCTTCCAGAGTTGCAGAGAAGCTTGCTGTCCTTAATGCAGATTGGACAACAAGGCCATTCCATCCACATGTTCGATGGGATTGTAGAGATAAGAAAATCCTTTGACAACAAGGTCATCATGACTTGTTAGGATATTCCTATACTCCATCCTAGTCCTACCAGCATTTTCATTATTTGCATTTTCAGTCTTGCATGCATTTCTGTATGCATGCATGCATCCCAGTCATCAGTCCCAGCACCTAGCCCTCAGTTAGCTAGCCCCGGGAGCTTCTCACTGATCAGTTTTAGCCCTCCTAGTGCTTAGTGTGCTCTGCATGCAGTTGCATGCATCTCATGCGCCCTCTCTCACCTACCACTCAGTTGCACTTCAGTTAGTTGAGTTATCTTTAGTTCTTTCCTTGATTTAAGGCTAGACTGACTGTATCACTCCGATGGACCTCTAGTGAGACTAGATTGCCCATTCTGACTCTAGTTAGCTCCTCATGTGCCCTCCACTGAGCCTTCTTCATTCAGTTAGTGCCTCCATGTGCTAGTTACACCTACCACACTCAGTTAGACTCAGTTTGACATCTGGTTGACAGTTACTTGTGCATTGATGACTCCACTGATGATGATGAGGACTCCTAGTTTTGCTCTGATGGCACTCTATTGATCTGATGATCAATCTATGAGAGGCTAATTCAAATTGCCACCTTAGCATTCGAATCCTCTCCACCATTGTACTATTTATTTGTCCATATTGTGATTAATGAATTAGAGTGTGTGATGTTATTCTGCTTCTATCCGAGTTCTACTATATCATAATTTTGTTGCTCCTTTACACTGCATTGACCACTCTTCTTCTATTTTCCTGATTAATCTTAATTTTTCTTGTGAGGTATACATCAGCTCTTAGATTTGCTGTGAGGATTTTCACATGGTATCAGAGCATGTTGAGAGTATTGTTTATCTCCATTCCTGAGAGTTTTTGCAGGTCATTATCAAGATTTCGAATGCAATAGTTGCAGCAATTTCTGCACTTTTGCAGCAGTGGCAATTGCAGAATTTTTCTATTGTTTTTGCAGGTCTTCTACATCTTCCATGAATTCAGAAGAAATCCCTCCTCTTTCTCCATTCAACTATGATGAATGGAAACAAAAAATGATAGCATATTTGAAGAGCCATGATCTCTTTGATTATTGTTTTGAAAGAGAGTTCGAATCCTCTGAAGAAGAGAATGACTGGTTAAATGAAGGTGAAAGAGCCCATGCAGCCATGTTGTTTGCTATGTCTCATTGTATGTTTACCCACTTCATTGATTCTGCTGAATCTCCAAAAGAGCTATGGGCCCATCTGGATGAAAGATTTGGTAAACAGAATGAAGGGATTGGTCAAATCCATTTCGAGAGCAAGCCCACTGTTGCATTCACCCTCCTTGATGATCTCATTGATCATGAATCAGTATCAAACATATCTCATATTGAAGTTGTCCACAAAGAAGAAGAATTTGCAGATTTTACACTCATGCTCCAAATTTCTTCTATTTCGAATTCTGTGCCAGCTCACACTCTAGAAATTGCAGAGGTTCCTAAATCCTCTCTTGCACCAGAGTTTGTTGGTTTGCATCATGATCTCATGAATGTTTCAGAGGTTAAATCAGCCATTGGAGGTAATGCATTCACTCTCCTTGATCAATCACCTCTTATTTACTACTCTAAGATCATTATTTCATGCTCTCAGAAGGTTGTTGAAGATGATGGCCATTGCCATTCGCTTGGGATAATTTCTCATGCATTTACTGGTTTAGATCTCACCTCTAATGGTTCAAAGTAGATCTTAAGCAACCATTCTTCAAGTCTGGGATCTGATTTGGATTCCAAGCAATCACTGACATTTGATGGTTCTTTTGAGCATAATCTCACCCATGGTGGTTCGAAAGAGAAAACAAAAGACTATCTACACATTCATGGTTTTGATCCTACCTTAGCTGATTCAAATCACAGGTTCAAGGATCATACTCATACTTTTGGATTTGTTCTCATCACATTCGTTTTGAAGAGTAAGTACAAGCACATACTTTTTGAGCATGATCCACTTCTTCCCAAGAAGAAGATACCTCTAGACATATGACCAAGCATTACACCTACTTGAGTTTGGAGCATTTATTTTTTGTGTGTGCCTTACAGTCTATTTTGAGGGGGGGGTATTTTTCCCATGAGGTTTTCCCCATTTCCTCGGTTTATTGATTGTTATTATTATTCATTGTATTGGATGATCTTGGGTCTCAGTTACCAAGGCCCAGGATGGATTAAGGGGGGGTGTTAGGATATTCCTATACTCCATCCTAGTCCTACCAGCATTTTCAGTCTTATATGCATTTTTGCATGCAACATGCATTCTGCATGCATGCATGCAATTGCATGCATCCCAGTCATCAGTCCCAACACCTAGCCCTCAATTAGCTAGCCCCGGGAGCTTCTCACTGATCAGTTTAAGCCCTCCTAGTGCTTAGTGCGCCCTTCATGCAGTTGCATTCATCTCATGCGCCCTCTCTCACCTACCACTCAGTTGCATTTCAGTTAGTTGAGTTATCTTTAGTTCTTTCCTTGATTTAAGACTAGACTGACTCTCAACTGACTGTATCACTGATGGATCTCCAGTGAGACTAGACTTCCCATTCTGACTTCAGTTAGCTCCTCATGCACCCTCCACTGAGCCTCCTTCATTCAGTTAGTGCCTCCATATGCCAGTTACACCTACCACACTCAGTTAGACTCAATTTAACATCTGGTTGACAGTTACTTGTGCATTGATGACTCCACTGATGATGATGAGGACTCCTAGTTGTGCTCTGATGACACTCTATTGATCTAATGATCACTCTATGAGAGGCTAATTCGAATTGCCACCTTGGCATTCGAATCCTCTCCACCATTGTACTATTTATTTGTCCATATTTGTCCATATTGTTCCAACTCATCAAGAAATTATGGTTGGTTTGTTTTCTAATATGATGGCTCGTTTTCTTATAAGGCCCATTTTAGACCTCAAATTTCCTCTAATGATTGGAGAACGCTGAGCATATTTGGCATGACAGACTACAACCTGCTTTCAACTCCAATGAAACAAAAGCTAAATCTCACATTAAGTGAAGGAAACGAATTTGAGGATGCAACCAAGTATTAACAACTTGTAGGAAGCCTTATCTACCTTACCACCACCGGACTAGATATTTCTTATGTTGTTAGCATTTTTTCAAGGTTCATGCATAAACCTTGTGAATGACACTGGTCTGCTGCAAAAAGAGTTGTAAGATACTTGAAAGGGACTCAAGACTTTGGATTCAAGTACTCTAAGGTGGATGACTTCAAACTCATTAGGTGCTTTGATTCAGACTTCGATGGCGCCAAATAAACAAGAGTGTCCACTTTTTGATACACAATGAGTCTTGGATCAATAGTTGTCTCCTGGAGATCACACAAACAATCAGTTCCAACGGATTCGACAACAGAGGCAGAAGATGTAGCTGCTGCAGAAGCAACTGAAGAGATTATGTGGCTCAGGAAGATACTTGAATATTTGCAGGAGAAACAAGAGAACTCCACTACACTTTTGATTGACAACACTTCTGCAATTAAGTTGGCCAAGAATCTCAGTTTCCGTGATCGAATCAAACACATCAACACAAAGTATGATTTGATTCGACACCATGTAGACGCCAAGACAGTTCATTTATGTCATTGCTCCACAAATGAACAAATTGTAGACATCTTCACCAAAGCACTTGGACGAGAAAAATTTGAAAGATTTAGAACCATGCTCGGACTTACAAACACTCCTTTGGATTAAGAGGGGGAATGTTGGAATCCTCCGGGATATTTGTAAATAATGTAAATAATTTTTAGTGTAAGTTATGGAAGATGAGGAGTGTTGGAGACTCCAATGGATCTCTTGGAATCCAAAGTCCAAGAGTCTCCTATCTTATGTATAAATAAAGGCTTTGGCCTATGAATTAATTGGAAAACCGAGAGTTATTTATGTCACATGCACATAAACAAAGAGACACAAATATTTTATCTTGGGAAACCCTTCTACTCAAGGGAAGAAAACCCAACAACCTTTCTTATTCAGAGATATAATTCAAGATATAATGTACATCGAGATACAAGAGTAATGAGTCAACAACTCAACACAGTCCATTGAGGAGTCAACAACTCAACCCAGTCCATCGGGGAGTCAACATGTAACAACTCAACTCTGTCCATCGAGGAGTCCACAAATCGACCTAGCCCTTCGTGGAGTGAACATGTAACAATTCAACTCAATTCATCGAATAGTCAACAACTAAACCCAGTCCATCGAGGAGTCAACATGTAACAACTCAACTTAGTCCATCGAGGAGTCAACAACTCAACCCAATCTATCGGGGAGTCAACATGTAACAACTCAACTCAGTCCAACAAGGAGTCAACAAATCAACCCAGTCCATCGGGGAGTCAACATGTAACAACTCAACTCAATCCATCGAGGAGTCAGCAACTCAATCCAGTCCATCGAGGAGTCAATATACATCTCATGGTAACTCAACTCAGCGATGAGTGCACCCATGCTTCTCATGCATCTCATGGTAACTCAACTCAGTAAGGAGTGCACCCATGAATCTCATGCATCTCATGGTAACTCAACCTCAACGAGGAATGCACCCATGCACACCACATCGGTCTGTCGATATGTCCACAACAAAGATATCTCCCTCACATGGAGAGTTCCACCATTCTCATTCCAAGGAGAATATATCACCGATCCTGCAAACTCCCTCTCAAAGAGGGAGACATTTTCCACCATTCCACGCCTGTCTCAGAAGTACACAAACTTTACCTTGGGAAGAGGCTGGGTGAGAATGTCGGAAATCTGATCATCTGTAGGAATATACAAGAGCTAGACTACTCCATTATGCACCATTGCAATACTGAACACTATTGCTCCTCCATTAGTGTTATCTCTCATCAAGTGAGTCTACTGAGATGAGCCTCTCACTCTTTAGGTCACTGGATATCACTCTAGAATCCCTTCGGAACTGCATTGCAAACTCCCTCTGCAACTCTGCATCAAACTCTCCTTTTGGAGTTGCTCATTGGCTAGTCCATCAACCTATACGAGGTGTCATCCTGGATGCAAATTTGAACTGAATCTTGAACACTGGCTCTGACAGCTTCTCATGAGAGTGTAATACAAATATCTGGTTTGTTGTTATCCAGATACATCAATGACCCGATCAGTTGTTTGTTCATGGTAGGATCTACCAAATCTAACTTGGAAGTTGAGTCATTTAACTTCTTTAGATTTGTCACCATAGGTGTAGTCATGGAATTACAGTCCATCATCCCAAATCTCCTCAGGACATCAATAGTATACTTTTCCTGACTCAAGAAGATCTCATCATGTCTTCTCCTCACCTCTAATCCCAAGAAATAATGTATTAGGCCAAGGTCCTTCATCTCGAACTCATAGGCTAATTCCGTATGTATCTGTCAATGAATCTCTCTGTCTTGGTGGGGAACAACATCACGATCAATGAATCATCTTCAGCAATTTGTGCCACCTGCACATGCTGAATCCTGGGTCAGTGCTCCAACTGAACATAGGTATACTCCACCTTGTCATTAGTTCTCATCCTAGAGCATTCTGGACACTCAGGCATAAGTAATGCTCTAACCACTTCTAGAGTCTTCCATGATTCCAACTGGAAGCCACCTTCTCTTGATGTGGTCCCCACATCTCAGGTAGCATGCTAAAGTAACTAAGGAGCTTCAGAGAACTCATCGGCTGCTACTAACTCCAATTCCTCATGATCATCGGAAGGATGAAAATTTGTAGTAGAGAGAGACCAACATTCCCTGGAGACTCCTACTTCCAACCATCAATCTCCATATGAGATCCTTTGGACCTGTAGGTTATGGGTCCACATATGACTGAATGTATTAGGTCCACACTTGACCCACCCCTAGCCAATTCTCATGGCCAACATCGGGTAAATGCTCGATGCTGAACCTCTAAGAGGATAATGTGTGTAATTGAGGACTAATCTTCCCACCCCGTCACAGAATGTTCAGAAGAAGGCACTGCCCTACTTTGAGATATTCACCTCTATCCAAGTCAGATGGCTAATACTGAGGGAATGCTTGATACCACAACACTACTCATCATGCAATGACCAATCTCCCCACCCTATCACTGGGTGTCTGGGAGAAGATACAACCTTGCCTCTGGGCCATTCACCTTAGTCGTCACATCTGAATTCAAGCATCACATCCACTGTAGCTGCTCCCTATGTTCGCCGAAGCCATCCTGCTATCTAATCTGGAACCTGAGCTAAGGGCCATGCTTCTAGAAGCCTCTCGCTTTTGAGCATCCTACTCCCTCTCGAACAAAATCTGTAATCTGGCTGACTTCTCATCCATCACTTGTCCTTGTGAACAAGTCTCATCATCCTTCTCTTGTAGGCCATAACATATGGTATTTTCCTACTAGTGAGGTTCAGTCAAATAGTTAACAACATTGCATAATCATGAAATCCAATCAAATCATATTGACATTTCAATGCAATGATGATAGTTTACATAATTATGTAAGCATCTTAACCAATGCTTCAACGAAACACCCATTTGTATCCCTAACACACTTGGTAACTATCTATATGCCTTCCATCTTCACTAGAACACACTATCGAGAGAGTGCATTGCTCTTAGTATGTTAGTAAAGAGGTTTCATCCTAGACTAGCTCCATCAAGGGCTCATGGGATTCTGTGCAACACAATAGGTTATTTACTCAATCATATACATAACATGCACTACATGAGTCTATTGCTCACCAATCTCAGTGATGTATAAAAGAAAATTGTATCATATGCTCATCAATGTGCAAATTTATGAATGCATTACATAATCATATCACATGTCAAAAAAAAAACTTATTACTCAAAACATTGAATACTTATCTTTTATCATTGATTTCCTTTTGAGGATTGAATCACTGGACTAGGAGCCCTTGGATCCTCCCTATTCATCTCCTTCTTTATCCTTGCCTCCTTACAAAAATCAAAGGAGTCCTCAAATCTATATCTTCTTTCTTGTTGGAAGCTCATTGACAACTGCAACTTAGATCTTCATACAACAACAATGTCAATCACATCAATCATTGGTGCACACATAGGGTGTACTAGAAGTACTCCTTTCGACGATCTTCTACACTTTCCTCAAGATCATATTCTTTTTTCTTCTTCGATGGAGGCTCAACAAAATTGCTTGTTGATGCATGCTACTTTCTCTTCCTCGACAATGGACAATGTCTAGGAAAGTGACTGTACTACTTACATTTGAAGCACTGATTATGTGAAAGGTCCTTCATTCTGTATTCTGGAACTCGACCTGATCTTTCACCTTTATCTTTTTCTGCCAAGAGCCCTTCCACTTCCTCTTCCTCTTTAAGGACACTAATAAGCAAGGTGACCAAATGATGACAATTGGAACACTTTATCTTTGAAATATTCTTCTTCTTCTGCACACCATTCAACATGTCTTCTTTCTGAAATGAACTTGTCAAATGCTGAAATTTGGAATCTTGTCCACAAACCCTAGTAGGAGCTAGGTCAAGATTAAAGTTTGGAAAATGTGAAATATGATCCCAAGGATAGATGCGCCCTCCTTAGGAGATTTCCAAAACACTATTTTTCAGTCAATTCTGTGGACATAGCAACTCAAAACTGGAAGCCCTAGTTTCTCGGTTCCGGTAGAGAATAGGTCAAAATTGAAAATTACCATATCTAAAATCTACTTCCATGGATAGGTGCGCCCTCCCAGGGCGAGTGGAATGGTCCTCCTTTTCTTCCGGATCCGTCGATAGAACAACTCAAAATTTGAAACCCTAATTTCCTAGTTTTGGCAGAATTAGTTCAAAACTTGAAAGTTCACCAAAGTGGAATTTGCCTCCACAGAAAGGTGCACCCTCCTAGGGCGAGTTTCACAAGTGTTCTTTCCAAGTCAATCTATAGAGAGAAAGGTCCAAACTTGGATCCCTAGTTTTCGACAATGGCATCTATTCAACATTGCTCCGATACCATGTTAGATTTTTAATATAGTTGTATAACTTTCATTATTTGCAGCGGAAACAAAATAGGATCACTGAAAGATAACCATGCACATATGGCAAAGAGAGACAAATATTTTATCCTAGGAACCCCTTCTACTAAAGGGAAGAAAATCCAGCAACCTTTCTTATTCAGATATATAATTCAAGATATAATGTACATCTAGATACAAGGGTAATCACATAGACAAGCTCTAGACAAACCCTAGAGCCAAAGAAGAATCTCTGCAAAGATAGCGAACCTAGAAATAGTCTTCTTCTCCTTTCTTCGTCCTTCTTCCTCTCTTGCGCACTTATGGAGCATATTTGAGAAAATTGCTTGGTGTGCAAATGAGGGAGGCGTCACCTATATTTATACTTGACTTGTAGCTTCCTTTTTCACTGTGGGGACAACTTGCTTCTTGTGATGGGGATGACTTGTCTTCACAATTAATTGTTTATTGTTTCTTCTTTACGCCGACTTGTGGATGAAACCTCTCGAAGATACAAACACCAACAGAGGAGGGCATCATGGCCTAAACAACATGGAGGCTTGGACTTGGCTAGGGTGTGTGTGTGTTGTGATAATGTTCATGCAGGGGGAGCGAACCTAGTGATGTACACGGCTTAGGAAGAGCGATGGAGTCTGTGTGGGATTGTGAGGGAGGGGTGTAAAAACATGTGTAGATAAATCATATTGGAGCCTTTATTTTACATGTCTACCCTTGGAGCAAAGTGCTTCACTTGTGCAGGCTTACATGTGTTTATTGTAGGTTGCTTGTAAGGTCTTGGGCCCACATTGTATTGTTGGCCTCCCTCACCTCCCATCTATATATAGGAAGGAGAGCGTCCTTCTCATACATATCACATAACTTATTATGCTTATCACTCTTGTGTTAGCGATATGATCAAGTGTAGTGCATTAGTCATCTTCTCTCTTTTACATCTTCATTTGTACTTAGTCTCTCCCTCTCTTGGAGGGTCTAGTGTTTCATGATTGTTTTGGAGCATTTTGAAGTCTGAGGTTAGGGTTCCATCCCTTCAAGTTTTGAGATTAGGTTTTTGAGATGTAAACTTGTTGGAGTATTAAAAAACCCACCTATACCATTTTATACTTAGGATAAAATAATTAATCATTTATGATTAATTTTCTGAGTTTTGACTAGGTAAAATATGCGAGTTTTGTCTTTTAGTGGACCACATGCCATCCTTACTCACCAAAACGAATTTGGATGAATTTTGGATAAGATTTCCTTGGATTCTGTCTGATTTTATTCTAATCATGAATTAGAAAGATAGTTTCTTGATTTAGAGAGCTTTATCCTGTTTTTTCTACTTTCGAGTGGATAAGGAAACGCTAGTTGACTCGGAAACTCTTACCACTTGGGAAATTTGACCTCAACACCTTTTCTTCTCTCCTAAAGCCATCATTACATTCCATTTACCTCACTCACGAGCTGCCATACCATATTTAGCCAATTCGTGAGCCTTTAGTACAGCTTTGGAAATTGCTTTTGCCACCTAGGGGTTTTTTTGCCTTGTCTAAGCCTTTTCCTTTTTGCTCTTTCCAAATTGTTTCCAAGGCATTCGATTTTATCCATGGAAGATGTATTATATATTGTTATCATATTGATGAATAAAATACAGAGTGATTTCCACAATTTATCTTCTCTATTCTTCTTCTCTCATTGTCAGAAATATTCCATGTGAATTTGTCTTATAAATCTAGATCTTGGCAATTGAAAATCTCAATTCCATGTTTTCCTACACTGTGTCACTTGCCTTTGTTGCACTTTTGTCTTTCATATCTTTCATTGTTTGGAAAGCCATGTTTTTGGCCATCTTTGGACTGATATTTCACACATCTAGACCTGACCCCGTCACCCATGGTTCAAAATTCAAGTCCTCACACTCTCCAGGCTCGCTCAACTGGGCAGGGTGACCTAGTTTCTCACACTTTTCCTACTGGAACTTTGTTCGATCATGGAGACTCCACATATTTACTGTTTGCTGCTCCATATGACTTACAATTTGATATTTTAGAGCTACATGATCTCATTTTCAATATTAGAAAGGTTCTACATTAGTTTGAGAAGAAGGTACAAGAACTAGTGCACCACATTGTAGCTACAGAAGAAATTGATTCTGTTGAGCTCATTATTTCTCCTTGGGAAGGAGTATGCATAGATCTTCTTTCCATCATTGATTATGTTTTCAGATCTGATTATGAATGTTACAACAAGAAGAAAAATTCATATGATGCTCCTCCATCATTAGAATGTGAGCTTCATGGAGCTTCTACACATGGTTCTTTCCTACACCACATTGATGCATTGATGCATGATCATGACATCCACAATCTCTTCATCAAGTATGTTACTCAGAAGCATCCCATTCAACTCATTCAACTCATTTAGCTCATCCAAATGAGCAACAAGACAGTATGAAGACATCAAGCATGTCCATTTCTGAGGGAGGGTTTTGTTCCCATGAGGTTATCCTTGTTTCCTCGTTTTACATGGACTAGTTATTTTTGTATTGGGGTGACCATAGGCCTTGTTTCTTGGGTCCTATATTTCTGATTACCATCACATAAATTCAGGCTTAAGGGGGGGTTTTGGAGTAATAAAAAACCCACCTATACCATTTTAGACTTAGGATAAAATAATTAATCATTTATGATTAATTTCCTGAGTTTTGACTAGGTAAAATGGGCCAGTTTTGTCTTTTAGTGGACCACATGCCCTCCTAACTCACCAAAACGAATTTGGATGGATTCTAGATAATATTTCCTTGGATTATGTCTGATTTTATTCTATTCCTGACTTAGAAAGACAGTTTCCTAATTTAGACAACTTTATCCTGTTTTTCTACTTTCTAGTGGATAAGGAAAAGCTAGTTGACTTGGAAACTCTGACCACTTGGGAAATTCGACCTTCACACCTTTTATTCTCTCATAAAACCATAATTACATTCTATTTACTTCACTCATGAGCTTCCATACCATACTTAGCCAATTCGTGAGCCTCTAGTACAGTTTTGGAAATTGCTTTTTCCACCTAGGTTTTTTTTTCCTTGTCTAAGCCTTTTCCTTTTTGCTCTTTCCAAATTGCCTCCAAGGAATTCAATTTTCTCCATGGAAGATGTTTATATATTGTTATCATATTGATGAATAAAATACAGAGTGATTTCCACAATTTATCTTCTCTATTCTTCTTCTCTCATTGTCAGAAATATTCTATGTGATATTTGTCTTATGTGTGAAAATCCTCACAGTAGATCTAAGAGCTGATGTATACCTCACAAGAAAGATTAAGATTAAGCAGGAAAATAGAAGAAGAGTGGTCAATGCAGTGTAAAGGAGCAATAGAATTATGATACAGTAGAACTTAGATAGAAGCAGAATAACATCACACACTAATTCATTAATCACAATATGGACAAATAAATAATACAATGGTTAGGATTCGAATGCCAAGGTGGCAATTCGAATGATCCTTCAGGGAGTGATCATCAGATCAATGGAGTGTTATCAAAGCACAACTAGGAGTCCTGAGCATCATTAGTGGAGTCATCAATGCATAAGTAACTATCAACCAGGTGTCAAACTGAGTCTAACTGAGTGTGGTAGGTGTAACTAGCACATGGAGGCACTAACTAAATGAAGGAGGCTCAATAGAGGGCGCATGAGGAGCTAACTGGAGTCAGAATAGGCAGTCTAGTCTCATTGGAGGTCCATCGGAGTGATACAGTTAGTTGAGGAGTCAATCTAGCCTTAAATCAAGGAAAGATCTAAAGATAACTCAACTAACTAAAGTGCAACTGAGTGGTAGGTGAGAGAGGGCACCTTTCACAAGTGGTAGGTGAAATGAGGGCGCACTAAGCAATATGAGGGATAAAACTGATAAGAAAGAAGCTCTTGGGGATAGCTAACCGAGGGCTAGGTGCTGGGACTGATGACTGGGATGCATGCAATTGCATGCAAGCATGCAATTTCATGACTGCATGCAAAATGCATGCATGATTGAAAATGCAAAAATGGAAAATGATGTTAGGACTAGGATGGAGTATAGGAATATCCCAACATTATGAATCTATATTTTAGCAATTGAACATCTCACAAAAATCTGGTGTATTTGGTAAAAAAGAAGAGAAGAAGGCCTGTTGCATTTTTGAGTGATTCATGCATTTTGAAGCTCCTTGGTTGCATTAGCGTTTTCGTCGTTTTCTCAGGTCGGGGTATTGAATCACAAGTGGACTGTACTAGTCTTGTGATAAGGCTATGATATGTACATCATCTTCATCATATGCATAGTAATGAATTTTTTAGCGATCCAATACTTGTGTAAATTACAAAATTGATTTTCGGCCATCAATGTTCTTCATGAATTCTTACTTACAATATATGTCTTGCTATTTTTACATAAGGAAATGACAATTATGTTAAGTGATTTAACATCATAATTGAATAAGTTAAGGATTGTTTTATTGTTGTTATTACTGCCATAAAAAAAGAGTTTCCAGATATGATTTATGTAGGATAAGATTTCCATAGAAGGCTAAAACTTATCAGAACACTGGTATCTTTTCTCCTTGGATTTCCTAGAAGATTGGGTTGCTAAGGATTGCAATATTGTTCACTAATTGTTGCTGTTTTGTTTTATTTCTCATAACAACTCCAAGGTTAAAAATTTACAGTGCTAAAATCGAGGAAACCTCTAGGAAAGAGGTGAAATTTCTGTTTTACATTAAACTATTAAAGTGAAGATTTTTTTACAAACGTTAGATCTTGTTTTTGATACATTAGATCTATTGAGGTTGATGTTGGTAATGACCACATGAACCATATGTGTACAAGCTATTACATTTGTGGATGTTCCACCCATAAGTATATTGTTGTTTTACTCACTAGAAATGGCTGTGGCACCGAGGACAAGCCCAAGTGTAAATTTGAAATTTTAATTCAATTGAAATAATAATAATAGTTTTAAGTTTGGGTTTTTTTGTTGGAGAATACATTTGTTAGAAATTAGTCATTGTGTGAAGTTGTGGTGTCTTCGTTGCAAAGTTTCTATCGTGTTTGAGTTTGTGTGAGGGGATACAATTCATGCATGAATAAGATAGGATTTGGCATCAAGCCAAGTTGAAGACTCTCTCTCTCTCTATATATTAAACTTGTTTTGAGATTATAATTTTAATCCTAATGAAAACAAAATTCCATCTAAAAATAGTCTTGATATTTAAAAGATACACAATTATGATGTAGATGGGTTGTATGCGATCTACACTATATTAAAATGGTGCCCAATATGAAATTTAAATGCTATATATGGGTCCTTAATTGGAAGACCAATTTCTCAATGTTTAACATGGTACTCACTAGTATCATTATTTTGTTTCATTTAATAGCTCGTTCATGTGAATTATGTGATAATAGTGTCAATGATTATAATTTGGAGTAAGCCTCTATTGAATTTGAGATGAGTTTCGTTACTATTTTATAGAAATCACATGGGGCGCAAGTTTTGGAATAAAAAGCATTATTTATTGAGCAAAAAGGGATCACCAAGTGATAAAGTAACATTTTTCTTTAAGGGTGATTTTGGTAACACTTACATATGGGAACTAGGTGGATAGATCCTACATTTTGGTTTTTTTGTAGTTTGAAGCTTATTGCTACTAACCTTATATCCTTTAACCAAACATTAAATACTTTAAAAAATCATTACAACTAACTGTAACGTTTATTAGTTTCAAGGTGCTTCAGTACCAAACATTAGATAATTTAAAAAATCATTACAACTAACTAAAACATTTATTAGCTCTAAGGCGCAAATTTTTAGGATACTTGAGTGGCATCCAAGTTAGTACAAGGAGTTTGCAATATTGCTGTGTAAGACCCTCCAATAAGTTTTTTTTAAACTAGATCAAAAGATCCTCTACATCCGTAAGTTTAGTAAAATTGAAGGTTAGCTTGTGGACGTATGTTTCCCACTCCTTAGCGATTCCCCCCACTAGTATTGATTATTGATTTCTAGTCCTTCCCCCCTTCCACCCCCAAATGATTGAAACTTTTTACGACTTGTGCAACAAATCGAGAAATGATGCTGTTGAATCTTAAGTGATTAAGTAAACCATTGTATATCTTTAATTCCACAACCAATCCAAGTATTGAATCCAAGACAAATTTGTGAACTTTTGGCAACTTTCCCACTAATGGGAATGCTAGAACCATGGCTTTCCAAACAATGAAGGCATTTTGTTTTCTCTTGTTAGGGATGCTAATCCAATCATAAATTTGAAACTATGTACTTATGTGTAATCACCCTCTTCCATAACCCTCTCTAGTCGAAATCTTCCATAGACTCTTAGTAGCTAATGCCTCACCAAAGTAAAATCTATACTTGAGTCCCCACCTTCAATCTTCTTTAGTTTTTCCAACATGTCCCATCTCAATGGTTCCCTTCTTTCCTTCTCAATTTTCCTCACTCATAAGAAGCTAAAGGTCTTTCTTTTGATTTTGTTAAGGATCCCTTCAGGGATATAGGCTAGGGAGTGATAATACATTGGTATTGCCTCTAACACAATGTACACCAGTTTTGGCCTTTTTTCACAAGAGAGAGTCATTTGGTATACCAAGATGAGATCCTACCTTCAATTTCAATATATACCTGTAGCCAATCCATAAATCCATATTGATTTTCCTTTAAATGAAACCCTAGATAATTGAGGCCCATGTAAATCTCTTCTTCTTGAAAAGGCAATATTGCCTTACTAGCATTTTGTTCAACCAATACATTCTCTTTCCATGAAATATATATCTTGGGAAACCCACTAGGTATTTCCCCCGATTCAAAAGAGATGGTAGTTAGGGTAAATCTGATTCGTAGAAGCTCAGGGTCTTGTCAATATAGGGCTCAAGGTCGTTACAACAATATACTCATTAAGGGCTCAACATGCCACTTGTGGGGATTGAACTTGAGTTGGGAGGATAACAACCATTCCTCCCAACTACTTAAGCTAGACCCAATTGACACCAACACTGTATTATTTAACATAATAGAAGATATACTTTCATTCACCTCCTTCTCGATAACTTGATGATAACTTGATAATACTACTGAACTTGTTGATAAATTAGGGCATCCCTTATGGACCATCATCAAACAAAACCACATCATTGAAAAAAAGGTGTAGGGAAAATTTTGTGGCCCATCTTTATCCATCTAAGTGAACCATTAGATTTCTCATGAATCAAGCATTTGATTAACCTTTTAACAATATGTAAAAAATTTAGAGGAGAGAGGGGCAACACATATTGAAGAAGTGGCAAAACCTTTAATGAGTGATGAGAATGGAACAAAAGAGTAACAACCTTCTGCCCAATTAACAAAATAGTATTGCACATGTAGCATCGTCATTATAATATAGGACCAACTTACTTTATTATATAGGTAAGTGAAATTTAATGATGAAGGAGCACATTTTTCTTTCATTGATTGAATAAAGGCCTTCTTGAGGAATACCTATTACTTCATGGATTTGTCTATCATAAATAAACCCAAATTGCTCACCTAATATCAGGGGGAATAATGCTAGTTTGAGTCTTCTCAATATGAACTTAGAGATGATCTTGTAAACAATGTTACATCGTGAGATTGGTTTAAAGTGATCAAAGGATTTAAGTACATCCATTTTGGGGTTCATGGCTAGAAATGTGGTGTTTATGGCACCAATGACCTTCCCATATTTCCTAGATTCTGCAACCACCGATACAAGATATTTCCCCAATAACTCAAAGAATTCAACTTATAATTTGATGGGCCCTCCATTTATCCCATGACTCTTGTCAATTTGAAAAGATTCAATTACTCCTTCAATTTCTACCAAATAAATCTGAACCACAAGATCCAAATTTTGCTCATGATTTACAAAATTGGGGAAAAAGGACACAATCTTCATAATTTCAACTTATATTAGCTCTTGGTGGTTCCTTAAATAAATTCTGAAATTGGGTTGTGCCTACCTCAGCTATGTCACGAGCCTTGTTTATTGACTCGCCATCTCCATTTGATTGCTTCATATTCCGTTGATATTCTTTCTCATTTTAGATTAGTTGTGAAACAAATGAGTGTTCTCATCACCTTGGGTGAGCCATATAGCTCAACCCTTCAGGTGCCATTTTGATTCCTCCCTATCCACTTGCCTCTTAGTCTGATTGAGTAAAGATTTCCTTTTAGGATCCAATTGGTTTCCAGGTTGGTCTTAACCTAGAGATTCTTCCACACTAAAAAATTTAATATCTATACCTTTTTGTCTTGTTGATCTAAGTTGATACTTCTTGTCGATCCAAGGGACAACTTCTTTATTGTATGAGTAAGTAGCATTGATGCTACCGGTGTTGTCCATGACCTTCTTCTTGGCTACCTTTGTTGTAAGAATGTGATTAATGATTGCATAGTGGTCTCATTTATAGTTGTATAGCCTAAAGCATCTTGTACACGCAATGAGTCTTATATACTAATGGTCATCGTATTCTTCAACAACTCACTAACTTATAAAGTAAGTTTATCTCACATTCGTTTTGAGTGATCTCCTATACCTCTAGCCTATATAATAAAGGTGAAGGAAGCTCATTGTATTAGTGTGATGGGTGCATATGTGGAGTGCTCAAGCTATTACAAGATTTTAGATTTTACCTGAAGAATTGAAGACCAACGTCTGTGGGCATTTTCCCACCTTAGGGTTTTACCACGTAAACATTGTATCCTTTTGTCTCTCTTGTTTCTTACTGTTTTTTTGTTTTGTTTGATGCTTTCCATAGAAATTTAGACTTGTTAGTTCTTTGGTTATATGTTATTACACATGTTCTCAATCTAACATGGTATTAGAGCCATGTTTGGGCGGGTAAATATCTCCTATGAGTGAAGCCCTAGATTGTTGATTTTAATGAAGAAGTAATCGATTAAGGAGTGCTTGATTTGGCTCATTGGGAAGAGATGGATGCATGTAAAGAAACAAGCAAATGCTTCAATCATCACATGTTCAGCTATACAATTGTAATTATTTTTATGGAGTTGAATTTAATTACATATGTAAATGGGAATATGACTGTAAGAACTATTTAGGCATGTGTATCCCTGGTTTATGTGTTGTTGTAAAGTCTAAACAAAGACTTAGCTGATAGGGGGGCATGTTATACTCTTGGATACTTGGTTAAATTTTTTGAGTAGGGTAGGTTTTTACTCCAAGTCAATATTAAAGAGGGGAATGTAGGTTAACATTGACTCGATTATAGAGTAATTAATATAACCTTGATTTGGTTATTAATGGATTTATCGTTGGTGGTTTATGGGCCCATGGTTTTTGGTAAACCATGGAATTTGTCCATGGTATTGGTATGTGATGAAGCCTTAAAATTGGGTAATTCCATTTTAAAATTCTGTAAGTGGTCGATATTGGCCGAATTGACCATGGCTTGGTCGGATTGAGCACAACTTGGTCAGATTGACCACGGGTAATGAAATATATATTTTGAATACTGGTTTTTTGGGTAAAGGGTTTCTAGGGTAAGTATTGGCCATTATTTTGTCCATGCTTATTATTGTGTGTTTGTATTCCTCCATAATACTTTGTAAATTTTTAATATGGTATTAGAGTGAGGTTACCGAGCTCTAACTCTTTGGATTTTTGTGTGTGTTGAATTGATTTTATGCATTAGACTTCAGTAAATCTTCAGATCTATTGTCCATCTCTTCAAATTTGTTCTTTGGGCCCCGTTCTTGTTAGAAAAATATAAAAAATAGAAGCAAATAACAATAACAATAGAACACGAGATTTCCATGGAAACCCTATTATACGTAGGTAAAACCATGGGGCAATGATAACGTTCGATATTTTATTATTACTTGTTAGGATATTCATATACTCCATCCTAGTCCCACCAGTATTTTGATCATTTACATTTTCAGTCATGCATGCACCTTTAGGGTTTGCATGCATTTTGCATGCATCCTAGTCATCAGTCTAACACCTAGCCCTCAGTTAGCCAGCCCCCAGGAGCTTCTCACTATTTAGTTTTAGCCCTCTAGTTGCTTAATGCGCCCTTCTTCCTTGATTTTAGGGAGCAACTCGCCCTTCTTCACCTACCAGTCCAGTTGTCACTCAGTTACAGTCAGTTACACTCAGTTACACTCAGTTACATTGAGTTACACTCAGTTACACCTACCAGAGTTAGTTTGACTGATGGTTGACAGTTACTTGAGCATTGATGATTCCACTGATGATGATGAAGACTTCTAGTTGCGCTCCGATGATCATGAGGACACCTAGTTGTGCTCCGATGACACTCTATTGATCTTATGATCACTCTGAGAGGCTAATTCAAATTGCCACCTTAGGCATTCGAATCCTCTCTACCATTGTACTATTTATTTGTCCATACTGTGATTAATTAATTAGTGTGTGTGAAGTATTATTGCTTCTATCTGAGTTCGACTGTCCATATTATTCTGTTGCTCATTATACTGTATTGATCACTCTTCTTCTATTTTCCTGCTTAATCATAATTACTCTTGTGAGGTATACATCATCTCTTAGATTTGTTGTGAGGATTTTCACATGGTATCAGAGCATGTTGAGAGTATTGTTTATCTCCATTCTTGAGAGTTTTTTGCAGGTTATTACCAAGATTTCGAGTGCAGCAGTTGCAACAGTTTCTGCATTTTTGCAGCAGTAGCAGTTGCAGTTATTCTATATTGTTTTTGTAGGTCCTCTACAGCTTCTATGTATTCATCAAGAATTACTCCTCTTGATCCACTCAACTATGATGAATGGAAACCAAGAATGATAGTAGACTTGAAGATCCATGATCTTTTTGATTGTTATTTTGAAAGAGAGTTCGAATCCCCTGAAGAGAAGATTGACTGGTTAAATAAAAGTGACATGCACTTTCAAGCAATAATGTTTTCTTTGTTTGCACGCCAGAGATTCCAATTCAAATACCGTAATGGTGTTGAAACTCCAGAGGAGTTATGGACTCCAAAAGAGATATGGGCTCACCTGGATGGAAAATTTGGCAGAGAGAATGAAGGACTTGGTCCCAACCCATTCGAAAGAAAACAAAGTGATGCATTCGCTCCTCTTGATGGTATCTCAGTTCATGCACCAGTATCATCTCATATTGAAGTTGTTGAAAAAGAACTTGCAGATTCTCCACTCATGCTCAAACTTTCTTCTCTTTCTGTGCCAGCTCACACTCTAGATATTGCAGAAGGTCCTAAATCCTCTCTTGCACCAGAGTCTGTTGGTTTGCATCATGATCACATGATTATTTTGGAGGTCAAAACAGTTATTGAAGGTAATGCATTCGCTCCTCTCCAGCTATCTCCTCTTTTATACTACTATATGATCATAATTCCATGCTTTCAGAAGGTCATTGAAGAATATGGCAATTGCCATTCACTTGGGAAGATTTCTCCTGCATCTCATGGTTTTGATCTCACCCCTGTTGGTTCAAAGAAGATCTCAAGAAACTGTGGCCATTCGCTTGGGATAATTTCTCATGCATCTACTGGTTTTGATCTCACCTCTCATGGTTCAAAGGAGATCTCAAGAAACCATGATTCAAGTCTTGTATCTAAATTGGGTTCTAAGCAATTAATGCTTGGGATAATTTCTCATGCATATGATAGTTTTGATCTCACCCTTGCTGATTCAAAGGAGATCTCAAGAAATTGTCTTTTAAGTCTTAAATCTGATTTTGATTTCAAGCAAACATGTAATAGTTATTTTTGGCATAATCTCACCCATGGTGGTTCGAAGGAGAAGACAAAAGACTATATGCACTTTCACAGATTTGATCCTACCTTAGCTGATTCGAATCACAGGTTCAAGGATCATTCTCATACTGTTGGATTTGTTCTCATCACATTCGATCTGAAGAGCAAGTACAAGCACATGATTTTTGAGCATGATCCACTTCTTCCCAAGAAGAAGATACCTCCAGACATATGACCAAGCATCACCCATGCTTGAGTTTGGAGCATTTATTTTTATGTGTTCCTTACAGTCTATTTTTTGAGGAGGGGGTATGTTTCCCATGAAATTTTCCTACTTCCTTGGTTTATTTACTGTTATTATTCATTGTATTGGGTGACCTTTGGTCTTAGTTACCAGGGCCCAGGATGGATTAAGGGGGGGTGTTAGGATATTCCTATACTCCATCCTAGTCCCACCAGTATTTTGATCATTTACATTTTCAGTCATGCATGCACCTTTAGGGTTTGCATGCATTCTAGGGTTTGCATGCATTTTGCGTGCATCCCAGTCATCAGTCCAGCACCTAGCCCTTAGTTAGCCAGCCCCCAGGAGCTTCTCACTATTCAGTTTTAGCCCTCCAGTTTCTTAATGCGCCCTTCTTCCTTGATTTTAGGGAGCAACTTGCCCTTCTTCACCTACCAGTCCACTTGTCACTCAGTTACAGTCAGTTACATTGAGTTACACTCAGTTACACCTACCACAGTTAGTTTGACTGATGGTTGACAGTTACTTGAGCATTGATGACTCCACTGATGATGATGAAGACTTCCAGTTGCGCTCCGATGATCATGAGGACACCTAGTTGTGCTCCGATGACACTCTATTGATCTTATGATCACTTTGAGAGGCTAATTCGAATTGCCACCTTAGGCATTCAAATCCTCTCTACTATTGTACTATTTAGTTGTCCATACTGTGATTAATTAATTAGTGTGTGTGAAGTATTATTGCTTCTATCTGAGTTCTACTGTACCATATTATTCTGTTTCTCATTATACTGTATTGATCACTCTTCTTCTATTTTCCTGCTTAATCACAATTACTCTTGTGAGGTATACATCATCTCTTAGATCTGCTGTGAGGATTTTCACATTACTTAGCAAAAAACTTATAATGCTTTCTTCTATTTCTCTTATATTACATTGTCGGGGGGTCACTTCCCTTTTATATAATACATATGAGGGTTTCAAAAGGAATCACTATACACTAGGAGGGTTTAGAATTTTTTTCCTCCCCGGAGAGTAGGGCCCTCGCCCTTGCACCCCCGGAGGCCCCCCTCTCACCCCCCCATATGTTTGACACATACAAATCACATGTCAGTATAATCAAGAACTCTACAACAAGAATATTGGAGATTTAGATATTGGCCTCATCTCCTAACATTCTTCGACTTGAAGTCAATATACAAGAAGTCCTTTGCCAATGTTTTCCACCTAGTGCCATTGCCCAATGCTGCCTTCATCACATTTTCAGCGAGCCCAAATTTTTTTTGCACCATTCAAAATTCTCTGTGTTGATCGCCTTTGTAAGGATATCTGTAGTATTCTCATTAGTATCAATTTTCTCTAAGAAGATCCCATCTTCTTCCACCACTTTTCTTATAAAATGGTATTTAATATCAATAGGGTTCGTGTGATCATGATATGTTGGATTCTTCACTAAGTGAATAACACTTTGATTGTCACACTACAAAGTGATCTTCTCCTGTATCATCTTGAATTAATCCATTAGTTGCTCTAGCCATATTTCCTCTTTACGAGTCTCAATTGTTGCCACATATTATGATTCAGTGGTTGATAAATCCACCATTGGCTACAAATTAGATGTTTAGCTTACAACTCCACCAACAAGAGTGAAAATATATCTTGTAGTAGACTTTCGTCCATCTCTATCTCCACCAAAATCAGAATCTGCAAAACCTTTAATTTGTAAATATGTCAATTTGTAGCAAATATCAATGTTTAAAGTGCCCCTTAAATATATAAGTATCCACTTCATAGCATTCCAATGTGTCACGTCCCCTCTTGTGGACCCAATTCGAGGAAGGGAACATGATGCCAATCTCTGGGGCGTTTACATAAACTCAGCCCGATTCATTAGATTCGTACGAATTAAAAACCAATGTGTGCAGATGCAATTCAACAAACATGCACAACGGAAATAAACAAATCATCCACACACATTTCATATGCATACAACATATCAATACAATCATCAAATTATAACATTTTAGAAGTAAAACACATAGACAGAGAAACACTTATCTTTATGGTGAAATGGTCCCAAGCAACTAGCTATGTCGCTGCAATGTTCCACCCAACCATAGGCCAGTTGTGTTCATCAATTCTCTCAACACAACTGCCACCCCCCAGCTAGGCATGATTCTTACAAGGAAAAGGGGGCATTCAAGCTCATACACATCCAATTAATCATTTCATCTGAGCCAAGCTAGTCCATAGTTGGGTTTATCAGGCTACATTTGAGCCCTGTATGCTTGCACTCAAGCTCAAGCCAAAACAATGGATTTAACAACATGATGGCCATGGGTTTTCCCCAAATCGTTTCCATCCCAAATACGAATTGTGGGATGGGGAAAAACATTCACAGGGAGGAAAACGATTAATCATTTCATCTGAGCCAAGCTAGTCCATAGTTGGGTTTATCAGGCTACATTTGAGGCCTATATGCTTGCACTCAAGCTCAAGCCAAAACAATGGATTTAACAACAGGATGGCCATGGATTTTCCCCAAATCGTTTCCCGCCCAAATACGAATTTGTGGGATGGGGAAAAACATTCACAGGGAGGAAAACGATTTCTCCCCAACTATCTAAGCATTTAATAGCCAAAACGATCTCTATGGAATCCCCAAATCGATTCCCCTTCTTCCCCACTAGTATACAACAAAAAAACGCCCTTCTCCCAGCTGAGAATGAAGGAAAACACAGAAAAACGTGGCTGGAAAACGCCTAGGTAGCTCCAAACTCGTGAGAGAGGAAAAATCATTTATGGATGATGGATTGGGGAGCAATTCATGGATCTTTTCTTGCCAAGGAAGCCAAACACGATTTTCCATGCAGGGTGGCTTGCCCATACTCGAATTTGGACAACCATACTTCCCATTCCCGAAGGCATTAACTACCTTAACCAACTCTTGGGAGAATGAATGATTGGGTACAAAAGTCAACATGGGTAGTTGAGGGTTTGATGGGTTATCTCATTGACATTTGGCTTGACTTGATTGGCTCCAAGGGTTTGAATATTTCCCTCCCAATTCCTTGAAAAATCATGCCCCCATCTCTTGTTGCATTGCATAGCTAGTTGTGGGTATTTTATTAAAATGCATATTTACATGATGTTTGAAATTTCAATGTGCCTGGCTAGCACGCAAACCATATGCATCAATAAATCGATGGCGGGGCCTTGGACTTGAGCTCCTCACCATGATTTTATAACAATATTTCATCATTTACATTTTAATGCAATACGGTCAAGATGGGGATGTGACATACCCTCCCCCTTGAAATAACACCGTCCTCGGTGTTCCAATACTTAGGAATAAATACCCACTTTACACATGTCCAAAATTCACAAAATGTGGCAGGTCTGTCCTGCGTTTCATCTTTTTACTTTGAACCTTCAGGAACAAGTACTTTGGGTTCCACAAGCTGCTCCTGTTGGCTTTGATCTTCCCTCTCTGTCGATGGGCATTGTTCCACATCAATCCCTTCCTTTATTTACCTTCCAGCTAATCTACAAGTCTGGAATTTCATGGATGCCATCTTCCTTGCTGTCCTGGCAACTATTTGATGAATATTTTCAGCCAAAACGAATAGCTTTTGGCCTGCTACCATGGCTAATGTGCACAAATGGCTTTCACTTTGCTCACTAGCAACACTCAACTGGTAACAGCTGCAAATAATGGCTTTCAATTTCTCACCAGTGAGATTCATCATGGCAATTCCTGTTAGGACAAGCATAACACAATATTTAAAATTAGTCAATTATTTTCCCAATTGACATGGAGAGTCCATTTTTCACTAATGAGACTTCCACTTTTTTCATGCTTTCCCAACATACACATGAACTCATTCATGTTCATCCTCTCATAGGGAAATAACTATTTTAAGCATTCACAATTTATTTTCAAGCAATTAAACACAATCTATTCCCAGTCATGACATGCATTCAACAATTCTTTGTTTCATAAATGCATCAATCAAAAGGAAAGATAAGAGTAAGAGTTTCCCCCTCTTAGTCTTGCTCTATTCTGGAGCTACACCACCACTGTGGTTTCATGCTCCTTAGCCTCTTTCACTTCAATGTGAATGCTTGACTTGCCTTTTCTTGGCTATGACACTTAGTGTCTAAGGTCTGTCTAAGGATTTTCAACCAGGGAGTCTTCTCCATTGTTGCCTACAGAACCTTTGGCTGCTAGGACCCACACACATCCACTAGAACCATCTTTCATTACTGCTCATACTGAGCTCTTTAAGACGATCATATGTCCACATGCATCCCTATGATGCCTTCATAGTCCTTACCTTCAACAATACCTACACTCAAACATTGAATCAATTCACATGTTTAGTTTATTTTCATAGGGTTTATCTTCAAACAGGAGTTTAAGAAATGATAAACAAATCATATACACACGTATATTCATAAGCAAGAAGCTAAAAGATAACCAAATACTTATATGTATTGGATGTCTTCACTTTATTCCACATGCTCCTTCTTTGCTTTACAACCCTTGGATTCCCTGTGGATACAATAATGAATGTTGGGGCCAACACCCAGGCTACTCCACAACCATTCGAATAGGCAATTCCAGGCCAGTACGTTGACTAGATTTATCAATTATTTAAGGAATATTTGGCCAACACACATGCTGCTCTACAACATCAAGTAGTTGATTCCCAACCAGTCACTCTCTGGATTTACTAAGAATTTATAGTGCACAACCAGTTACTCTCTGGTTTACTAAGAATTTATAGCTCCAACCAGTTACTTTATGGATTTATCAATAATTTATAGTGCATAACCAGTTACTCTCTGGATTTACCAATAATTTATAGTGCACAACCAGTTACTCTTTGGATTTACCAATAATTTATAGTGCACAACCAGTTACTCTCTAGTTTCACCAATAATTTATAGTTCTTTCAGGGTCCTTGCTTCCTGCAATGAATAGGGTTTCCAACCAACAAACAACAGTGTATCAGCTTAACTATTAGAAGACTTATACCTGAAATATTCATTATTCCAAACAAGAAATAAATGAAAGTGAATACTTATCTGTATTGTGCATTTCCCTTCTGGTCCATAGGGTCCTGCTTCGCTTTGTAAGACTTGGGATTGCCTATGGACTTGGATGTTTAGACAGCATGCATGCTACTCCATAACATCAAATAGTTAATTCCCAACCAGTACACCTTCACGCCGACTGGATTTACCAAGCATTTGTGGTGCCCAACTAGTCCCATACCTGGTTGGCCCTCTCCATTGTCGAGCCAGCACATCCGTCTGGGTCATCAGTCAATGGAAGGAAAGTGTGCCACCGAACATTATAGGTCAAGGATCTACCACTCTGCCTTAGGCTTGCATCAGCCTTTCACATGTGTCACAACCCTTCATGCGCATAACAATTCTTCATCCACACAAGGATGGCATTCCTTCTCCCGGGAAAACCAACGGTTCCCTTTAGGAACTCTATAGGTGACTTTCTTGATTGCAGGCTATCATGGCCCCATGATATCCACTCACACTACACAAAGGTTACCACTGCTCATACAGTCCTCTTGAGTACCGTTTCTTCACTTTGCCTCTTAACGTGCAAAACCAAATTGCATCTGTGTAAGCTGATAACACAAGAAGGATAAGCAGAATCATCAATATTGCTGCTCTAAAATTGTAACCATATTTCATAACATTCACTATCAAGTATTGAAACACCAAGAATGCGTCCATTCCCTTAGGGTGTAGTCAATATTGACAACCCTATCATAACCTAGCACCAGAAAGGTGTGTACTCCCTTTCAGATGTGAGACATGTAGGCCATAATCATACTCAAGCAGTCTGGGATAATAATGAAATAATAAAACATGCTCTACATATTAAATCTAATAACCAGACATGTATATTCTGAGTTAGGGTTACAAGATACTTATCCTTTTTCAGATGTATATTTCCTTCATTTGCGAAGAATGGGGGCTCCCTTCTCTGAGTCAATAGTCCTTCGGTTTTCCAACCCAATCCTTTCACGTTCCTTAACCCACACATGCCTTCTTGGCATAATTTTACTGTCTCACTCACATGCTTTACCAACATGCAGTTCAACTGAGACATTATCAACATTTACAATGGCGTTTCACCCGAAACCCATTTCCATAGCATTGGATCCTTCTCATCTAGTTTGGCTTCTGCAGGCCATCACACATGGTCTTCCTGCGAGGTGTCTTCCTGGCACACTTCTCAAATAGCCAAACAGTCAGCAACATTCAACAATAAACTTCAAATCTGATTATTTCATAACTAATCAATGGCAGTAATAGTTAAATTCAAACATGAATTTACAACTCTGTCTCCTACAGAAATTGATTTGTTTAACCATGAGGCCATCCTCATATTGTTTGGCTCTCGTAAGTGGTATCAATCTGTCCATTATGGTTTCACCCTTGCTACCATACATGAACATGCACCTACAACATGTCCTCCTAACACGATTTTATATAAGCCAAACAGTGATTAGCAATTATTAGCAAAATTTCAAATCTAAAATTTACAAATCTGTTTTCCTACAGAAATTAGATTTGCAACCATGAGATTATTCTCATAAATTTAAATCAGACAATTTTCAGATCTATTTCATGCATAAGTTAAATTTCACAACCATGAGAACCTTCTCATAACCTTTGGCTTCTGCACATGGTAGATCTCGGTCTTTACTATGGACTTATCCTCATTGCCATACGCAAGACTTTTCTACCTGAAATCTGAAACTTCAATCAGCCAAACACATTGTAAGTATCTATGCATACACTCTCTTCATTGCTATAACAGTATTTGAAGTGATCTTAGAATTATAACGCTCAATAATTCAAAGACTTTCAGCTGTTAACATTTGAAATGCAATGAAATATATATATTTTTCTATATATGCATCATTAGCATGATAGAATTGCAAGACACGGATACATTATCCATGCAATTTAAATAAAACTCCAATATTCATTACTTCACAGCCATATTCTTTTTATGCAACTCTATCCTTCCAACAAAGCACTCTAGTAGCCCATCAACATGTCTACCTTCTCCATGCAATCATTCTCTTGCATTCACAGCAGCTCATGAAATGGTCTCAGGATTAACAATAGTTCACCATTTCATCGATTATCTAATTACATTGAAACATATTATATCACAACCATGCATTCACACAAAGCATATCAACATGTGCATCCACACATATGCATGCACATTCACAACATTTACAGAATATTTCAATGCACATATCTTCAATGCAACCTTGCATTACTTCACGAATACTATGCATTCAAACATACTATGGCCTAACCATGATTACCACACACAACATTCACTACCAAGGCAGGTCCATAAGTCCTCACTTGCTTTGGTTGTTAAACTCACAACCAATATACACAAATGGCATGATATAATTTCATATGAATGCATTGAGATTTCTAAGAAACTATAGGGTGGAAGGATTTTTTCCTTCACTTATTCACACCTCACCATACTTGGTAGGTTGTCATTCACATTCAAGCACTCAATACCACATGCAAATCAATCAACGTAGTTAAACATAGTTGAAGGGATCTTACCAAATCCTCTTTCAACATTCATGCAATTAAGCAAAAATAACCATTACATGCATGACTGTCATTAACATCGCTTGATGTTACCTGATCAGTTGTCCTCTTACCAAGGCTACACAATCCTTTTTCCAACCTCATGATCATATATTTGCTGCCCCAACCTTTCTTCATAAGGTTGTTGGTCATATGCAACAACATCATCCACATCTTAGCCATGCTTTGGTTGTCTCTGGTCCTACAACCAATGCGAACACAACTAATTATTAGCAACCACAATAATTATCTTAAGTGTTCATTGCATATGTAAAACCTCACTATTTTACCAATATGCAATATCATATACATTCACAAACATTTTCACATGCATTGTGCAATGTTTATTAGTAGGCCATCTAGTGCATAGTCATATCATCTATCTAATCTCTTGCACTTTCATTCATGCTTCAATGGTCTGATTCATACAACCATTATCAACTACATTAATTGTCATCATCCATAGACAATACCATTAATGGGCTATTGTATGTGTGTCTTCACTACCTTTACCCATATGCAACATCATGCTCATGCATAGCAATTCACATGCATTATGCAATGACTCTCTAATCATGCCCACTAATCCATATGCATTTAATCTGCTACTCTCTTGCATTTCCATCATTCCTATGCCATAATTTTCAGCATATAAAACTCAGGAAATATAAATACAATAGGAAGAGAGGAGTTAAGGAATTCTCCATTTCCAATTCCCCATTATAGCATGGAATTTCCTCTTCCACATCATAGCTGATCCAATTTCATGGGCTCTCTACCATGCACACAAGTAATCATTAGCTATGATCTTCTCACGAATTAACAATTCAATATATACATAGGTGTATAACATTCATTCTTGCTATTTTCCAAACATGCAATTCTTATGCTATAAACAGAAATAGTTTAAGGTGAGGAATTTCCCTCTTATCAACGTTGCCTTACTGCTCCCATTGCTCTTCCGCAATGCATATTACGACCAATTACTCTTAATAAGGCTTCCATAAACCTTCTATGCAATTCTTGCTTCTCATTCCAAGCATAGAGAATGCATTTCACACTTTCTATTCGGATATCCACATCATCTTTTTCAGGATCTTGCATGCAATTAGGGTTTGCATGCAAATTCTAGGGTTTGCATGCACTTTGCATGCATCCCAGTCACCAGGTTGATGCCTCCAGCACCTTAGCCACCTTATTTTAGCATCCGGGAGCCACTTACTTCAGAGTTTTAGCCCTCCTAGTCTGAAAGGCGCCCACTTCTCACCTACTGCCAGAGAAGGGCGCACTTCTTCACCTACCATTGCAGTTCCACTCAGTTAGCTTCGATTCTCCCTGATTTGAGGCTAGTTTCACTCCCGACTGACTGTTTCACTTCCGTTGGACCTCCAGATTGACTAGATGACTTGTTCTGACTTCAGTTAGCCTCCCATGCGCCCCCCACTGAGCCTCCTTCCCTTAATCAGTGCTACACACTTCAGTTACACTTGTTACACTCAGTTAGACTCAGATTGACACCTGGATGACTGGTTCTTGTGCATTGATGACCACTACTGATTGATAATGAGGACTCATAGTTGGAGTCAAGCTACTCCATTCAGTGATTCGAATGACCTCCTTAGGCAATTCGAATTGCTCAGTCATTGTTACTGTATTCTATTGTAATCATTCACCCTTACTGGGATATTGAGCACTGCTGCATGTTTTGCACAGTTTTACACCATATTTTCTATATTCATTTGTTGTGATTGATTTACTTGTTCATTAGATCTGCTGTGACTAATTTTACATGGTATCAGAGCCATTGCAGGGACAAGATCTCTTTTCTACAGGTGGTTCTACAAGAAGATTTGAGTGAATTGCTCAAAAATTGCAAAAGTTTTGGCATGAAATATCTCAAGGGCATTCGCTCCTGTGCATGCAAAGCTTGAAAATACATCCAATACCACTCCAGAAGCTTGAGTTTCCACATAATTCCTGGATCTGATACATTGGACCCATTCAACATTGTTTGATCTCCAATCCTAGGTGTGATGCAACTCTAAAAGGGTGGATTGTTCGACCTCATTGTTCTTGGTTTATTATGATTTGCAGGTTATTGTCTCCATCATTTGCACTTGCTACACTGCCCTTGCAAGCTCCTCTACATCAGTGTGCACTCGCTCCTAGCAATGGAATACTCTTCTTCAAAGCCTATCCTCACTCCATTCAATTATTTTTATTGGAAAGATGATATGGAGATCATATTACATTCAAAAGGTTACTACCGAGTCACTCTTGGTCTTGAATTGGAGCCAAACAATCTGTCAGATAGAACCAAACACTACAACAAGCTTGATGAAGCTTATGGTCTTCTTTGTCTCTCCATCTCCAAAGATCTTTACTTCCATCTCAGCGGATTGAAGACTCCAAAAGCTATATGGGAGCAACTTGAAACACTATTTTGCAAGCAGGACAAGCTTAGGGCCTTTCAATTAGAGAATGAATTGATTGCCCTTAGTCCTGAGAATTTCGAGACCATTAATGAATTCTTCACAAAATTCAAGAACTTGAACTTACAGTTGAAGAACAGTGGAGTTATCAAAGAGGATAAACAATCGATCCTCTCCATTCTCAGCAAGCTTGGTAAAGAGTATTCGGTATTTGTCTCTACTTTCAATTCCGGCCGGCTAACTACCCCGAATTGGAAGATGCCTACCTTGAATGCCTTCATTGAGTCCGTTACAAAAGAGCATGACAAGTTGATTCAAATGGGGTCCATAAGCTCCAAAGATTCATCCCTATATGTTCAAGGACCCAAGATCCCGAATGGTAAAGGAAATCAAAAGAAGGAGAAGCCCAAATTCGAGCCTCACAAGCAAAGAGAGAAAGGAAAACAGACGGATGCACCATCCAGTTCAAAGTTTAAGCAAAAGGGCAAAGAAGGTAACCAAAAATCTAAATGTACATGTTATCACACCATAGTAGCAGGGCTACTATTCTTGTACAGCAGATATCTGCACATTCCAGAGCTTACATTATTCCAGAGCATGGCTATATATTTTGGATCACTCATGATCAGAGCAGTACATTATTTAGATTTGTATATGACCTTGTGTCAAGGCTGAGCCTTGAGAGTTCAGATTTGATGACTGATGTGACTACTTATCCCATACAGTTTCAGTTCAGTGCCTAGAGATGTATTACAGCAGTGTTTCAGATGATACTGGATGATTATGATTATGATGATGTTGTATGATCTATGGATATGTTCTCACTGACTGTGGATTATTATCTTGTTGATTTAGTCATGATCATAGCATATGCTTGGTATATTATTCCTGATGTGGCAAACTATTTAAAATGAACTGTAAATCATAAAATGGACAATTGCTTGCACATTTAGGTCATTTAACAAAACTCACTGGTTTTTCACTTTACATAGATATGGTCTTTCCCGACACCAGTTGTCTGCTAGTGTAGGCTCCAAATTCACTTGTCTCCATCCATACATGACCTTCCTGTTTGACCTTAAACCCTGACTTGTCTCATTTGACTTTCTGATACCGAGGACTTCCCCATTTTTCTACCTCTGTGTTTGGACCGCATCCCTGTTTATTCAGTGTCTCGGCTCTGAGTTGGTGACAAAACTTGCCTTTGGTGAGTTGGATTGTAGGCCTAAATCATTCTGGTCGGTTGTCCCGATGTTTGGCATTGGCTCGAACTCCCCCTAGTCACTTGAGATGTTGTTGGCTAAAACTGAAAGCTCATGTTCTACCTATGGAAACTTGAAAAATTCACCCATGGAAACAAAAAAAAGGGGCAAGAGCAATGAAAAGCTAAAAATACTCCTCGAAGAGTATAAGAAAGGTCCAAAAAGCAATGGTTCTTAAAAGTTATATCTAAACAATTGCCGACCTTATAAATATTTGAAAAAACATGCCCTGGATGCAAGCTGCAACTAGTTGTGCTTCTCAGCACATCTGAAATCCAAAGGGTTATGTAGGCCAAAAAGGCCATGGAATAAAATTGAATGATCCTAATGAACCTGGATCAACTTGATGTAGACATGATGCCTAAGTTGAATAAGCACTCTCTAAACAACTTATCCATTTGTGAGGCACAGCCATTCCCCGTGTTCTTTTGTCCAGCACAGAGTTTGTAGCTTCCCCCTTTTCCCAGTCCAAAGTATTTTTGAGTTAAGTTAGACAAGTCAACCCCTTGGCCCAACCTTGCTCCTAGCCTTCATCCTTCGCTAGCAGTTTGACCATATCCAATGGGTGAGTTTGTTATTTGAACTGTTGTGCAAGTAATTTTATATAACAACGGAATATGCTAACTTAATCAATGCCACTGAATGGATGTTATACTTTGAGCTTAGCTGTGAGAATGATTAGAGAAGCATTGTCTTAGTCTACTGATGTGATTTATCCTTGGTTGTATATTCTTGGGATCCGTGATGATGTGGACCATGCATGGATGATTATTGATGATGATTGATGGGCCCACATGTTTGATGATGATATCATATGATGGACACATGATGTAGATGATGTTTGATCCAGTTCAGCAGGTTTATTACTACTTTAGATCAGCAGATTATACATTGTCCACATATGGTGGACCCTACAGCTATCCCATTAGGGCAACCCAGGGTGTATGAGTACACATTCCTAGTGGATTTGGGTCTTCTGGATCCATTGAGACACTTATCTTTCAGTTCCTGGCACTTCTGGCAGTGATTGATGCAGTTTTACATTTGTTGACCAGATTTGGGGTTGATTTCCCAACCTGAGCAGCAGGGGCCTCGAGAGGCCAGTTCACCAAGGGCGCTGATGATGGAGGGGGTGGTCCAGCCACTTGTTTTTACCATTTACCCCCCCTTTTGGAGAGCCTGGTGGGCTCAGATGGACAGCGCTAGCACCCTAGGAGGCAGTTTTGGCACTTTCACAGTTACCGAGGCAGTTAAAAAATGATAAAGTGGTCACTGAGGAAATCGATTTGGGAAATTGAGGCAAGGTTTTGGCATTTAGTCTTCACAGAGGTCTTCTAGGGTGGCATCACTACCTTCCAGTCAGTTTTCACCATGTGGGTATGCCCAGATTGATCACAGGAGGACATTTACTGCTTGACTGTCATGGATTCTGAGGACAGTTTTGGTCATTTATATTATATTGGACATATTTTATTATTTTATTGTGCCTTGGGGATGAGCTAGTAAGGATTGATACCTCTTAGCCCCACCATGAGCTTATACTGTCATGTCCTAGTCACCATGAGGTGGATTTTGGTGCTTATATTCCTCTAGTGGATGACGTCACCCTCTTATTGTACCACTTAGTGGGGGCGCTATCATGATATTGGGTGATCCATGTGATGTATTGTTATGATTTATTATTAGCCATTGATTAGATCTTGAGATCTTTTAATCTTAGCCACTCATGTAAAAAGTGGTTAGGACTGTACTCTCTCCCCATCCTATTTAAGGAGGGAGCCTCTCATTGTAAAATTCATCTAGAGATTTTTGGCTCTTGGCTCTTGGAATAAAATTTTCTATCTTTTGGAGTACATGCTTGGATTGGAGTGGATGTTGGTTGTTTCGATTGTAAATGCTTTTGTCCATTGCACTGGAGGATCTATTGTAGCTATCTTGCATATTTGCCATATTTTATTTACAGGTTAAGAGGGCGATTTTGGACAAGGGCGAATTGGTGGGGAGGCTTGCCCTTCAATCTTGGAAGAAGTCGTTTTGGTTTGACAGGGAATAGTTTTGCCTTTGTGTCAACTATTCTATGTTTCTCTCTCTCTCTTGCTTGTATCTACCTTCAACATGTTAAACTGATTGATGCTTTGCTCCTTGGCTTGACAGGTTAGAAGGAATCACATGTGGCTTGGAAAAATCGATTTGGCAAGAGGGCTTCAACAATTCTCCATTTGATCTTTGGCAAAGTAATCCTCGTCTCAACTAGCATTCATCTCTTCATCCAGGTATGTTCCAAGAGATATGATCTTCTACTTCCTTGAATCTTCCATAATTTCTAGATCATAAAAAACCCTAATCAATTAAAACCTTTTTTTTTTTGGTATTTCTCAGATCTACTTAGATCTAGCCTTGCTTTTGAAGAGATATTGAAAACCCACCTCTATAGCATCCACCCCTAGTTGGATCTACAGTTTGGTGGTGATTGGCTAAAAATTGACCCACTTTTCAAGGCAAAAAGTCCTCTTTGACCCAAATCGCACTTCCTAGAGAGAGGCTTGTTTGGTTAGATCTAGCACATGGGTAGGTAAGATCCCACTCGATTTGCAATCTAGGCACTTGATAACCTACCCCCAGATCCTTACTTTGGTGAATTCTACCTTGTGGACATCTCTCCATGTTTTAAGGGGTTAAAACCCCCTTTTGAATCTCTTGGCAACTCAAAACTCAGATCTACTAAGATCTAGCCCTTGGATTGACTTGATTTTTTGGGCATGCATAGATCGGGGTACTAGCATCTTGGATCTACAGTTTGGTGGCCATTGGACTTGATTTGGTCCACCAAACCCACTTTTTAGCCTTCCTTGAGCAAGTCGCACTCCCTTGAAAAAGTGAGTTTGTCCACTTCCAGGAGGTGGGTGTTTGAGATTTTCGTGGATTTGGAATGCCCATACCTTGAAACCTAGGTCTAGACTGTCTTTTTGTCACGATCCGCCTTGGGGGTAGCATTCCTTGTTTCAAGGGATTGTGGTCCACTTAGGGTCATTACTTGAAAAACCTAGATCTAGTAAGATCCAACCATTAGATCTCATTTAAACCACTTGATTTGGCTTCTAGGTGTCCTGATCTACACTTTGACATACCTTTTGACCCCATTAGCCCATCCAACAAGGCACTAGTCCTTCTCTAAGCAAGTCGCACTCCTTGGGAATTGTGTCAAACCCTAGATCTAGTACATGGGTACTCCTAGAATCAACTTAGATCCATAGATCTAGCCTTTATCCAACCTATAGTACCAACTTCACACCTAACTTCACCTTGTGGGCCTACCTAGAACCATTTCACACTTCCCAAGCAAACAAGACCCACTTGTGTAAACACATGGTACTATACCTAGTCATCATACCCCATCATGTGGCCTAAACCATACATAGGTTGAAACACTAACAATCTCTTACACCACCTTCAACCATTCCTTAACTCTTAGGTCCATTTAGCCTTGCATTGGTTTCCGTAACTCATCATTTACCTACCCTTAGAAACCTTTGTTTGGATCCAATCAACTGTGATTGGTTATAGGGTCTCCCCCTAGGTCTTGCTACACCTTGACCTAAAGCGAAGAGTGCCTCGGTTGATGTGACTCCCACCTTGCCTTGGGAACCGTGGCATCTCTTGGGTCACCTCTTTAGTTGCCTGTCTCCTCTACCGTCCCGGATGGGATACCTCTAGGGGCAACTACAAGTTGTGTGACAACAGTACCTATTGTAACTGTGGCTTTCATCCCAAAAGTTTATGTATGAAGAAGACTATAGATCAAATGGCCGTCCTTTTGGAAAAGAACAACATAACTCTTCCTGACGGTGCAAGGAAGAAGGATAAGAATGATGATCATGAAAGAGGACAAGCACTCATGGCAACGGTTTCGAAGCCCACTACTCTCTTGATAGATTCGGGTGCATCGAATCATATGGATACAAATATTGATTCTTTTTCTTCATTCGATCCAAACAGCTCCATCCCCATCCATTTGGGAGATGACTCAAAAATTTCTTCAAAGGGCAAAGGTACGATTCATGTAGATCATGGAAGCTTTCAGAATGTTCTCTATGTGCCTTCCTTGGCTTCAAATCTTCTTTCTGTGTATCAAATGACACACACTGGTGAACCGAAGCAAGTTACATTCAGCCCTAATACAGTTGAAATTTCTGATATCAAAAGTGGAAGACTTGTTGCAGTCGGAAAGGCAAACCACACTGCAAAATGCTATGAGTTTTCACACTTTATTCCGCTTGCCAAGCCCACTGCTCTTCGCACACATGGTAATGAGGTTAGTAGGCTTTGGAATGAAATATTTGGACATATTAATTATAAATATTTGCTGCTGCTATCAAACAAATCCATGGTAGATGGTCTTCCACAACTCCGTTCCTCGAAGGGAATATGCACTGGTTGCATCATTGGGAAGCACCCCAAGCAAAGATTCGACTGCGGCAAAGCCAGTAGAGCTTCTACAGTTTTGGGGTTGATCCATTCTGATATCAGTGGTCTGCTACCCCATATGTCATTAAATGGTTCAAGGTATGTTTTGACATTTATTGATGATTTTTCCCGCTTTACATGGGTATTCTTTCTCAAAAACAAGTCAAAAGTGCTTGGAAAATTCAAGGATTTTAAGGCTTTTGTTGAGACCGCCACTGAGAGCAAGATCAAAGCTTTTAGATCTGATAATGGTGGAGAATATATTAAGTCTGAGTTGCTACAACTTTGTGCCCAAAGCGGAATTCAGATCCAACATACAGTTCCCTACACACCCCAGCAGAACGGTGTAGTGGAAAGGAAAAATCGGTCACTGAAAGAGATGGCCACATGCATGATTGAATCAAAAGGTTTGGATGCAAATATTTGGGCTGAAGCAATCAATGTTGCTACATACATATAGAACCATGTTCCACATTCATCCGTGAAAGGTATGACTCCTTTCGAAGCATTCTTTGGTCACAAACCGGATGTGTCAAATTTGAGAGTTTTTGGCTCTACTGCATGGGCTAGAATTCCTTCCGAGAAGAGACGAGCTTTGGATCCACAAAGTACAGAGTGCATACTGATAGGATATGGGGAAGAATCAAAAGCATATAAACTCATGGATATCAGATCTAAAAATATATTCATAGAGTGCATTGTGCAATTTGAAGAACCGCTTCAAGAATTACAACTAGTCGACGAAAAGACTGCTGATTCACCGCCTTCACTAGGAGAAGATCCGTGTAGCGATAATGAAGGTATGAGTTCTGATATTTCTGATATTGTAGCAGCATATGATGATCATGACATATCAGGTTCGGAGTCTGACCATTATGATCCTCCTCAGTTACCAAAGTGGGCCCAAAACACTCTTCAATCTGCTGGTTCGAACCTTGGAAATCCTGCTGATTCGAGACGAACAAGAGTAGACTTTCAAAGAGCAGGTATGGCTCTTTCTATTGCTGATCCATTACTTCCTGAGATTTTTTATTTGATGGATGGTTCAGATCCCACATCATACTATTCTTCCCACCGAGATCCGAGATGGCAAAGTGCCATGGATGAAGAGTACAGTTCTATTCAAAAGAACAACACATGGGAGCTAGTTTCTCTTCCACCTGGAAGAAAATTAGTGAAGTGTAAATGGGTCTACCGCACTAAAGTTGCTGCTGATGGCTCTAACAGCAAATACAAAGCAAGTTTGGTGGCAAAAGGTTTCTCCCAAGTCCAAGGAGTGGACTACACCGAGACCTTTGCACCGGTTGCAAAGATGGATTCCATCCGCCTTGTTTTGGCTATTTCCGCATCCAAGCACTTGGAAGTGCACCACATGGATGTGAAGAGTGATTTTCTACATGGAGACCTTGCTGAAGAGGTATATATGCAGCATCCAGAGGGCTACACATCAGATCCATCATTAGTTTGCAGATTGAAGAAATCTTTGTATGGGTTAAAACAGGCCCCAAGAGCTTGGTACGCAAAGATGGACTCCTTCCTTCTTTCTCAGAATTTCCAAAGATGCAAATCTGATCTGAATGTGTATCTTCAGCGAGTTAAAGGTAATTTGTTGGTTATTGTACTTTATGTCGATTATCTTCTCATTACTGGTAGCACTCTTACTTCAATAAACAAGCTAAAAACTGTCTTAAATCTAGCTTTTGACATGAGCGATTTGGGCTTGCTGAGTAACTTTTTGGGCCTGGAGATAGCTCAAAATTTTGATGGGACCACTATATCTCAGCAAAAATATGCTTCTGCCCTATTATTGAAGTTTAATATGGCTGAATGTAAGGCAGCCCCATTCCCATTCCTCCCAGGAATCAGTCTTGAGGAGGGAGATTCTACACCGCTTGCAGATTGCAGTATGTATCGACAGTTGATTGGTTCACTACTTTATCTGACACACTCAAGGCCTGATATTTCATATGCCGTGAGTGCCGTGTCAAGATATATGCAGCAGCCACATGAGCTTCATTGGCGAGCATCCAAGCGGATCTTGCAGTATGTGCAAGGTACAAGACAGTTTGGCATACATTATGCTGCAGATTCTGAGCTTGATTTCATTGGTTTTACTGATTCAGATTTGGCAGGTGATAGCATTGATCGGAAGTCCACTTACGGTTATGTTTTCATGATTGGTCATGGTGCTATTTGCTGGTCCAGCAAAAAGCAAGCATCCATTGCACTTTCTTCAGCAGAGGCAGAGTATCGAGGGGCAGTCAATGCCTGCATTCAGGCAGTTTGGTTGCAGGGTATTCTTTCCGAGTTTGGTTTTGGTGGCACTACTTTGACTGTCCTATTTTGTGACAATCAAATTGCTATCAAGATCTCCATAGATCTAGTTCAGCGGCAGAGGACCAAACACATTGAGATTCACATGCATTACATTCGACAGTTGGTGCATGACCGCACCATCATTCTGCAATATTGCCCTACTGATGAGCAAATTGCAGACATATTCACCAAGAGCTTCACTGAGAAGAAGTTCTCTTACCTCTGTTCACTGTTGGGGGTGAGTTCCATCATGGTGGAGACAGATTGATTCATTATTATGCTTTAGCTTGAGGGGGGGCTTTCTTCCCACTGGGTTTTCCCTCTTTCCTCACTTAGTTTATTTTCAGCATTTTTTGGATTATTGTATTGGGGTGACCTTTGGTCTTAGTTACCAGGGCCCCACATTATTTTTTGCACATCATAGTCTAGCTTGAGGGGGGGTGTTCGGATATCCACATCATCTTTTTCAGGATCTTGCATGCAATTAGGGTTTGCATGCACTTTGCATGCATCCCAGTCACCAGGTTGATGCCTCCAACACCTTAGCCACCTTATTCTAGCACCCGGGAGCCACTTACTTCAGAGTTTTAGCCCTCATAGTCTGAAAGGTGCCCACTTCTCACCTACTGCCAGACAAGGGCGCACTGCTTCACCTACCACTGCAGTTCCACTTCAGTTACACTCAATTAGCTCCGATTCTCCTTGATTTGAGGCTAGTTTCACTCCCGACTGACTGTTTCACTTCCGTTGGACCTCCAGATTGACTAGATGACTTGTTCTGACTTCAGTTAGCCTCCCATGCGCCCCCCACTGAGCCTCCTTCCCTTAATCAGTGCTACACACTTCAGTTACACTTGTTACACTCAGTTAGACTCAGATTGACACCTGGATGACTGGTTCTTGTGCATTGATGACCACTACTGATTGATGATGAGGACTCCTAGTTGGAGTCAAGCTACTCCATTCAGTGATTCGAATGAACTCCTTAGGCAATTCGAATTGCTCAGTCATTGTTACTGTATTCTATTGTAATCATTCACCCTTACTGGGATATTGAGCACTACTACATGTTTTACACAGTTTTACACCATCTTTTCTATATTCATCTGTTGTGATTGATTTACTTCTTCATTAGATCTGCTGTGACTAATTTTACACTTTCAACAGCTGTTTCCGGGGGACGACGGGGGTCAAGGGGGCTTGCCCTTCAATTTCACGCAATCTGGCGCATAAGTTCTATGGCAATTTTTCACTTTTTGGTGCCTGAAATTCACCCTGGAAAACTGCTGAAATTCTCCTATTCGGCAGACTTATCGATTTTCACTCCGACTGTGTCGCGACAATCTGGACTAAAAATCGCCGACTGTCGCTCTCCGATTGGAAACCCCACTTTTTCACTGCGACTGTGTTGCGAAAATTTAGGCTAAAAATGTCCAACCGATATTTCTCCGACCGCCGACCGCTGGTCGCTGCGATTTAGCTTAAAACTCACTGACCGATATTTCTCCGACCGCCGACCTCTGGTTGCTGCGATTTAGCTTAAAACTCGTCGACCGTGTTGCGACGTTTTAGCTTAAAAATTGCCGACCGTGTCGCAACATTTTAGTTTAAAACTCACCGACCGTGTCGTGACGTTTTAGATTAAAAATCGTCGATCTTGTCGCGACGTTTTAGCTTAAAACTCGCTGACTGCATCACAGAAGTTAAGGATAAAATCGCCGACCGCGTCGCAGCGATTAAAGCTAAAATCGTCGACCGCATCACAGAAGTTAGGGCTAAATTCGACGACCACATCGCAGCGATTAAGGCTAAAATCGCCGACCGCGTCGTAGAAATTAAGTCTAAAATCGCCGACCGCGTCGCAGTGATTAAGGCTAAAATCACCGACCGCGTCGCAGAAAAACTTCACAAAATTTTGCGAAAATGTGTCACTGAGACTGAGCTTAAGTCGTCGACTGTTTCGGCATTTTCTGGCTTATCTTTTGCCGACAGAGTCTTTGGCAGAACTCATAAAACACTTAGAAAAATTTTGAAATTTTTCTTAATGATCAAGTGTTGAGCAGGAAGAATACTTACCTCTGCAATTGTGATAGGTAGCCCATGAAGGCTCAAATGTTGCAACCATCGCTCTGATATGATTCTGTCACGTCCCCTCTCGTGGACCCAATTCGAGGAAGGGAACATGATGCCAATCTCTGTGGTGTTTACATAAACTCAGCCCGATTCATTAGATTCGTACGAATTAAAAACCAATGTGTGCAGATGCAATTTAATAAACATGCACAATGGAAATAAACAAATCGTCCACACACATTTCATATGCATACAACATATCAATACAATTATCAAATTAGTTCCCATTGAGAGGACCTGCAAGCGAAAAGGGCAACGACCCCTACCTGATTGATTAGTTCCCACCCATGAGGTAAACCAAGAGCTGTCGTTTGTAGCAAAGCGGTTATTAGTTTTACCTGAGCCGTGGAGTGAGGGGTATTGCCCCAATACGCAAGCCATCAAACAACATTAGTGGTCGAGTGAAACCCCTGAACTGTTAGGAAGCCGCACATACCTAGGGTCCATATCTATTTTTAACTGAACTGTTGCCGATCACTTCCGCGTCGTTCCAGATCCATTCTGCAAGCTGTTCCAGATCCAGCCGTTTCAGATCTATTTTGAAAGTAGTTTCAGATCTAGCCGTTTTCAATCCATTCGACGTCGTTTCAGATCCATTTGTTGCCGATCACTTCCTGGACACCCCTGCAATCCCATTCTACATATTTCATTCCTGAGGACTCTATCCCAAATTCTACTTCCCAAAGCCAGAAATCTCACATTTGTCTATTTTTAGGGTTTGCCATAACTTCTTCAATTTTCACCCACTCACCTCCAAATTTTGCCACCATGTTCATTCCCTATTTTCTGCATCTTAGTCCCTCTTGGACCAATTTTCTCATTCTTTCACCCTGCTTCTGTAATCCCCATTTTTTGCTTCCCTGTCCATCAAAAAGTGTCCAAAACCTAGTCAAACCCTAATTACCCATCTGAGTTTTTCCCAAATCATAATTTCCCTTTAGTAAATAAGCTTTTGTTTGTGTTTTTCTATCCATTCTCCCCCCCAAAAAAAGAACTCCTGGTTATGGTTGTCACCCATGCAGGAGCAAAAGCCATGGAGGAAGCACTTGCAGCCATCCAAACCAAAGTCCAAGATCTGGATGAAAAATTTCTCAGCCTCCATCTTCAGCATTCAGCCATGAACAATGACCGACAACAAGAATCTTCTGCAGCTAATGGGTTCTCTTCTTCCAGCAATTTTCGTGGTCCGAAGCTTGAATTTTCTTGCTTCAATGGTATTGATCCAACTGGATGGATCTATCATGCAGAACAATATTTCAGTCTACATAATACTTTTGATGTCCAAAAAGTTCCACTTTCATCCTTTCATTTGGAATAGGAAGCCCTTCAATGGTACCGTTGGTACATCAAGGTTCATGACGAGCCAAAATGGACAGATTTTTGGCAACTCCTTTTGCAACGATTTGGTCCTAGTGCTTTTGATGACTTCACCAGAGCACTCACTAAACTTCGTCAAAGTGGCACTGTGAGAGAGTATCAGACAGAATTTGAGAAACTAGCCAATCACACAGAAGGATTGTCTGATGAATCCTACAAGAGTTGTTTTATCAGTGGTCTTTAGGATGAAATCCGGTCAGAGGTTAAAATGTTCTATCCCAACACAATGATGGAAGTCCTCGGGTTGGATAAGTTGGAAGAAGACAAGATTGCATCCCAACAACGCTCCAAACCCACTTTTGTTTCCTTCCGAAATATGGGTTCTCAACGACCTCCCATCCTGCCAGCTCCTCGACCAACTCCTATTAAGCATTTTTCTGAAACAGAGATCTAGGCACGTAGAGAAAAATGGCTTTGTTATAATTGTGATGAGAAATTCACTCGGGGACATAGATGTGTTCAACAAAAGCTCTATCTCTTGGATATGGATTCTCAGCCTGCCTCTAAAATTGGTGAAGAAGCTCCAGATACAATGGATTATCAGGTCGACATTCAGGAACCGCCTATTGACCCTCCATCTCAGGATGAACAACCAGAGATATCTCTCCATTCTTTATCCGGCATCACCACCCCCCAAACAATGCGGGTCAAGGGTTACTTCAAGAAGCATCCTCTTACAATACTCATTGATTCTGGTAGCACTCATAACTTCATTAACCCTCGGATCGCCAAACATGCTGATTGTTTTGTCCATCCTTGCTCCAACTTTGAAGTCATGGTTGCCAATGGGGGCACCTTACCTTGCAAGGGGAAGTGTCACAATGTGCGTATCTCTCAGGAAGATTATAACCTGCGCTTTGGCATGTTTTCCTTGTCCCTGGGCAGATGTGATGTGGTTTTGGGCGTTCAATGGTTACGCACACTTGGCCCCATCTTATGGGATTTTGATGAACTTCGGATGTAGTTTTCAGTCAATGGGAAACAACACAAATTTAAGGGCTTACAACAAGGGTCTCTCCGCATAATCAATTCACATCGCCCGGAAAATATCCTTAAGAAGAATTCACATGGTGTCATCGCTCAACTCCATTCCATTCAGATGCACCCATCAACGGTCTCCCCTACTTCCTTGGATAGATATGCAGGTGTCCTTGTTGAACCAGTGGGCTTGTTGCCTTCAAGAGACCTTTTCGATAAGAATTTAGCCGCATCTACATCTTAGCAGGAAATGATGGCTATTTTTCATGTAGTACAGAAGTGGCAGCCATACCTATTAGGGAATTATTTCTGCATCAAGACTGATATCCAAAGTTTGGAAAATTTCTTGGAACAACGGATCTCCTCCCCAACACACCTAAAATGGGTTATCCAACTCATGGGTTATGCCTATGCGATCACTTACAAGAAAGGTAAGGACAATATGGTGGCAGATGCTCCTTCTCGCACATTTGATGACCCAGTTTCTCTTACAGCTATTTCTTTACTTGTTCCAAATTGGTTGCAATCTGTTCAATAGGGCTATCCCTTCTATGAATTCCATGCTTCTTCATCAGCAGGGAACTCTGGGTTCCTAAAAATGTATGACCAGGAATAATGTAACTTCTTTTGGCAGGGACTGAACATGATATTTCAACAGACGGTGGCTGACTGTGATACTTTCTATGTCAACAAGGGTGAAACGACACTCCTTTCAAGATTGCTTGAACCCTTGCCCATCCCTACAGAGATTTGGAAAACTATTTCTATGGATTTCCTAGAAGCGCTCCAGTTTTACAATACCACATCTAAAATGACACTATATGACGCAATCTATGGACATGCACCGCTAGTTCTTCTTCCATACACCCTCAACAACTCCCCAGTTTAGGCAGTTGACTTGGTTCTTCGACACCGCGATTAGATTCTTCTCATTCTATAGGACAATCTTCACATGGAAGGAATTCGATTGAAACAACAAGCTGATCAGCATCGTTCTGAGCGCATTTTTCACGCAGTTGACATGCTTCTTCTTTGTCTACAGCCTTCCAAGCAACCCTCCCTGCAACTCAAAAGGTGTCAGTGGCCCGGAATGCAACCCAAGGATGCTACAGGAGAACCACTCCTTCAGATTCTGCATTAATTTCCACATCTAAAGCTTTGAGGACAAAGATTTTTCTAAGGGAGAGGGGATGTTAGGAACCCATGTCAACCCTTCTATTTACTTTGTTAGTATATTGTTGTTGGACGCATATGCTTTGTAAGTTGTCCCGTAGTATTTGTTGATCCATAGTTTGTGTTATTGTTGTTGGACGCATATGTTTTGTAAGTCGTCTCGCAGTAATTGTTGATCCATAGTTTGTATTGGCCCATGGTTTGTATTGACACATGGTATTAACCCATGGCATTGGTGCCTAGACTTAGTATATAAGTTTGTGCTGAGATCAATGAAGGTATTGTGAATTTATTTGTATTGATCTTGCTCAAAGGAGGTTTCCCCCTCGAAGTGGCCTGTGATCAATAAAAGTGATTCCGGGTTCTGTTATTATTGCTATCTCGTGTATTTTCATTAATTAATTGTTGCAGGTTCTTCACAGTGCTCACCATGGAAAACATGAGACTCCTTATTGCCGATGAATATGGTACATGAGACATGCTTGTCCTCTGTTTCTATGCAAGGACATTTGCAATTTGACAAATTGTAGAAAAATCGTGAAAATTTGAAATATTTAACCAATAGTGGAATGAATCCAAGTCGTAAAATTGAAAGAAATTGACATCTAAGATTTAAAATGCGAAGAGCGAAAAAGAAAATGAGGGAGTGATTTTTTGTAATTTTGATTTTAGGTTTCCGCAATCCGCAATCCGCAATGCGGGTTGCGGGTGTACAATTCGCTTTCGCTTATTATGATTTCCAATTTCCGCAATCTGCAATTTTTGGGTTGCGGGTTGCATAAACGTAAATGTTATTTTCATCAACTAAGAGCTTTCTGCGTTCCCCAATTTGCCCCGCAATCTGCAATTTGCGGGTTGCGGAATACGAAACCGAAAATTCGATTTTATTAAAAAGATTTCCTGTTAGGAACCTATGTCTTTTCTTTGTTAGTATATTGTTGTTGGACGCATATGCTTTGTAAGTTGTCCCGTAGTATTTGTTGATCCATAGTTTGTGTTATTGTTGTTGGCGCATATGCTTTGTAAGTCGTCCATAGTTGGTATTGGCCCATGGTTTTGACTCATAGTATTGGCGCCTAGACTTAGTATATAAGTGGGTGTTGAGGCCTATGAAGGCACCGTGAAGTTAATTGTATTGAGCTTGCTCAAAGGAGGTTGCCCCCTCGAAGTGGCCTGCGATCAATATAAAAGTGATTCTGAGTTTTGTTATTTCTGATATGTCGTGTATTTGCATTAATTAATTATTGCAGGTTCATCACATCTGGTATCAGAGCACTTTCTTGGGTTCGCTGGGTGAAATTTCTATCAAATTTTTTTTCACATCTGTTGCAGCTTTGGATCTGGGAATAATCCCTATCCGCTTAACTGTGGGAAGTACTTGGGCATAATCCCTAAAACTCATTGTGAGGAGTACCACAGAAACCCCAAAGTAGCTGGCCCATTGAGAGGACCCGCCAGCGAAAAGGGCAACGATCCCTACCTGATTGACTAGTTGCCACCCGTGAGGTAAACCAAGAGCTGTCATTTGTGGCAAAGCGGTTATCAGTTTTACCTGAGCCATGGAGTGAGAGGTACTGCCCCAATACGCAAGCCGTCAGACAACATTGGTGGCCGAGTGAAACACCTGAACTGTTAGGAAGCCGAACATACCTGGGGTCCATATCTATTTTCAGCTGAACTGTTGCCGATCACTTCCGTGCTGTTTCAGATCCATTCCGAGCCGTTTCATATCCAGCCATTTCAGATCCATTCTGAAAGCCGTTCCAGATCTATTTTGACAGTCGTTCTAGATCTATTTTGACAGCCGTTCCAGATTCAACCGTTTTCTGTCCATTTGGTGCCGTTTCAGATCCCTTCCCTTCTGCGCCATTGTAGATCCATTTCTGAAAAAAAAATAAAAAAAATTTATGGTTGTCCCCCATGCAAAAGCACACACCATGGAGGAAACACTTGCAGCCATCCAAACCAAACATCAAGATCTGGATGAAAAATTTCTTAGCCTCCATCTTCAGCATTCAGCCATGAACAATAACCAACAGCCAGAATCTTTTGCAGCCACCGGGTTCTCTTCTTCCAGCAATTTTCGTGGGCCAAAGCTTGATTTTCATCGCTTCAATGGTATTGATCCGACTGGATGGATATACAGAGCATAACAATATTTCAGTCTGCATAATACTTTTGACGTCCAGAAATTTCCGCTTGCATCCTTTCATTTGGAACAGGAATCCCTTCAATGGTACCGTTGGTACATCAAAGCTCATCTCGAGCCAAACTGGACAGATTTTTTCCAACTCCTTTTGCCACGATTTGGTCGTAGTGCTTTTGATGACTTCACGGGAGCACTCACTAAACTTCACCAAATTGGCACTGTGAGAGAGTATCAGACAGAATTTGAGAAATTGGCCAATCACATAGAAGGATTGTCTGATGAATTCTACAGTAGTTGTTTTATCAGTGTTCTCAAGGATGAAATCCGCTCAAAGGTCAAAATGTTCTGTCCCAACACAATGATGGAAGTCCTAGGGTTGGCTAAGTTGGCAGAGGACAAGATCGCAGCTCAACAACGCTCGAAACCCACCTTTGTTCCCTTCAGAAATATGGGTTCCCAACGACCTCCCATCACACCTGCTCCTCGACCAACTCCTATCAAGCATTTGTCTGAAACAAAGATGTAGGCATGCCGAGAAAAAGGGCTTTGTTATAATTGTGATGAGAAATTCACTCGGGGACATAGATGTGTTCAACAAAAGCTCTATCTCTTGGATGTGGATTCTCCGCCTGCCTTTGAACTTGGTGAAGAAGCCCCAGATACAGTTGATGATCAAGTCGACATTCAACACCCGCCTGTTGACACCCCATCTCAGGCGACCCACCCGAGATCTCTCTCCATGCTGTAACACGCGTCACCACCCCACAAACAATGCAGGTCAGGGGATACTTCAAGCAGCTCCCTCTTACCATACCCATTGATTTTGGTAGCACTCATAACTTCATTGACCATCAGATTGCCAAATAGGTTGATTGTTTTGTCCATCCTTGCTCCAACTTTGAAGTCATGGTTTCCAATGGGGGCACCTTACCTTGCAAGGGGAAGTGTCACAATGTGCGTATCTCTATGGAAGATTATAACTTGACATGTTTGCCTTGTCCTTAGGCGGATGTGATGTGGTTTTGGGCGTTTAATGGTTACGCACACTTGGCCCCATCTTATGGGATTTTACTGAACTTTGGATTTAGTTTTCAGTTAATGGGACACAACTCAAATTTATGGGATTACAACCAGGGTCTCTCCGCATCATCAGTTCACATCGCCTAGAAAAGATCCTTAAGAAAAATTGACATGGTGTCATTGTTCAGCTCCATTTACTTTAGATGCACCCACCAACGGTCTCCACTACTTCCTTGGATAGATATGCAGGTGCCTTTCTTGCACCAGTGGGCTTGCCGCCTTCACGAGACCTTTCCGGTAAGCATTTAGCCGCATATACATCTCAGCCGGACATGATGGCTATTTTGCATGCAGTACAGAAGTGGCAGCCATCCCTATTGGGAAAATATTTATGCATCAAGACTGATCTCCAGAGTCTGGAAAATTTCCTGGAACAACGTGTCTCCTCCCCAACATACCTGAAATGGGTTATCCAACTCATGGGTTATGACTATACGACCGCTTACCAGAAGGGTAAGGACCATATGGTGGCAGATGCTCCTTCTCGCACATTTGATGACCTAGTTTCTCTTACATCTATTTCTCTGCTTGTTCCAAATTGGTTGCAATTTGTTCAACGGGGCTATCTCTTCTATGAACTCCATGCTTCTTCATCATTAGGGCACTCTGGGTTCCTCAAAACGTATGACCAGGAACAATGTAACTTCTTTTGGTAGGGACTAAAAATGACAATTCAACGGATGGTGGTTGACTGTGATACTTTCCAGGTCAACAAGGGTGAAACGACACTTCTTTCGGGACTGCTCGAACCCTTTCCCATCCCTACACATATTTGGACAACTATTTCTATGGATTTCCTAGAAGCGCTCCAGTGGTATAGTACCACATCTAAAAGGACACCATATGAAGCAGTCTTTGGACAGGCACCTCCAGTTATTCTTCCATACACTGTCAGCAGCTCCCCAGTTCAGGCAATTGACTCAATTCTTCGAAACCGCGATCAACTTCTTCTCATTCTGCAGGACAATCTTCACATGGCAAGAATTCGACTGAAACAACAAGTCGATCAACACCATTCTGCGCGCACTTTTCATGTCACTGATATGGTTCTTCTTCGTCTACAGCCTTCCACGTAATCCTCCTTGACTCTCAAAAGGCGCTAGTGGCTCGAAATGCAACCCGAGGATGCTACAGGGGACCCACTCCTTCAGATTCTGCATCAATTTCCACATCTAATGCTTTGAGGACAAAGCTTTTTCTAAGGGATAGGGGATGTTAGGAACCCATGTCTTTACTTTGTTAGTATATTGTTGTTGGATGCATATGCTTTGTAAGTCGTCCCGTAATATTTGTTGATCCATAGTTTGTGTTATTGTTGTTGGCGCATATGCTTTGTAAGTCGTCCATAGTTTTGTTGATCCATAGTTAGTATTGGCCCATGGTTTTGACTCATAGTATTGGCACCTAGACTTAGTATATAAGTGTGTGTTTAGGTCTATGAAGGCATCGTGAAGTTAATTGTATTGAGCTTGCTCAAAAAAGGTTGCCCCCTCGAAGTGGCCTACGATTAATATAAACGTGATTATGAGTTTTGTTATTTCTGATATCTCGTGTATTTGCATTAATTAATTATTGCAGGTTCATCACATTTCCCGACATCCGCAATCCGAAATTGCGGGTTGTGGATCGAGGGTTGCATAAACAATATAATTTCTTGAAAAACTAAGTTTTTTGCAACTCACAAAACGCAAAAAAGAAGGCTTTTTCCAACAAACTTTATTAAATACAGAGTATGAAAAGGAAATAGGGATAAAGACAACAATCAAAACACCCCAAAAATAGATAAAGGAATTTCAGGTTACCTTAAAAAATAATAGTGGGGCTCCCATTTTCATTGATGAAAAATGGGATCTGTTGTGCCTACAACAAATGACGACTAGTTGGGCGAAGCAGTTATCTCTGTAAACATAATATTCAAAATTTGAGAATGAGACATGTCAAAATAAAAGATGTTTCAACATGCAACTAGAAGATGTTTTCACAAAATCACAATAAAAAAACAGATTTAATTTTATATGATTGATATGTCGCCATCCAAAATCAATTGTGATGATGTTCATTTGAAAAAAACAACCTAGCAGTAAAAAGGTAATCCTTGAACCATTATGTAAACATGAGAGGGAATTTTTAGATAAACATTAGAAACAACCTTACAACTATTCCAAATCACCAGATCATGAATCACCTTGAATTATTAACCATTTATTTATTATATTTACTAACTTCATTATTCAAAATATTTTAATTTTTAATTTTCTTTTCAAGAGAAAAATGTGAAACTAAGACTTTGTTGAAACAAGGCCATTGCCCCGACTTGGTTATCAGGTTTTGGCAATGCCATTCGCAAACCTTACCTGGAAACTAAACAAGCTATATCTGTAAGGAGACTTCTTGTCTTTCAGTTTTGACACTAAAATAAATTATCATGGCTCGGTGACCATATAGTGATAATTTCAGTCCAAAATAAAATTCATGATCATGGTCAGGATGGATTGCAATAAGACCCCCTGTCCTTGAATACAACAAGCTATCTTAAACAAATAAAAACAAGATTAATTGAAATGTAAATTGCAAGACACTACCATAGCTTGGTGACCACATTTAGTAGTGTTACTCACTGATACTTGCGGGTCATGAATGGATCGAACTGTGATAGGATCTTCCACCTTCTAGCAACAACTGAAAATCACCTCCCTACCTTGATGACCAGATGTGGAGATGTCATTCCAGTGAGCATCTATGAACATAATGGGTTGGCTTGTGATAACACCCCCCATCTTGCAATCCACAATTATTTAAGTGTATTTAATTTGAAGATGATCATGCTAGGATCCAGAACAGATAATGGTTGACTAGGGTATAAATATTTACTGCCAATCACTAATGGAACATAAGGCAATAAGACCTATTCACCCCTATAGCTTCAATTATCAAAATGAAACATTTACAAAAATGGTGATTCAGGTGGGAAACTATCAATTACAGATCTGCATAGATTGACTGTTATATCTCATGAAGGGACACCTTCACATATAGACTGAGTAAAATGGATCTGACATGACCACCCCAAGTTTCCTAGACTAAGTGGATCTCAGATGCACTGATTAGTAGCCTATGCCAAATGCTTTATCCTAATCATGATTCGGAGAAAAAAAAAGTTCAAACAAAAACAAACAATCCAAAGAAAGAAAAACAAAAACAAACCACACCTATATATAGATAAGCCAATGCTTATCTTAAATGAAATACTTCTTGAGCGGTTGAATATTAACTGGATAGGCTTCAGAGACACCTTCCAGTGTTTGTAACCTGACAGTATTAGGACCAAGATTTTATGTAACAATGAATGGCCCTAGCCACAAGCGTTGAAATTTGGTATAATCATTTTTATCCTTATGCTGTTTATCCCATTTTAAAACCAAATCTCCCACTGTGAAATCCCTATTAGTTGATGATTTTTCATCAAACCATCTTTTAGCTAATTGTTGATGTTGATATAAATTATTCTTGGACTTCTCCCTCTCCTCTTCCAATTCAAGTAATGAGTCAATCCTTTGCTGAAGGGGAGAAGAATTATCTTGTTGCATTGAATGAGCTAATTTTAATGAAGGGATCAAAAGATTAGATGGTAAAATGTCCTCCTTACCATAGACCAAACAGTAAGGGGAATTTCCAATGGCGACTTTTGGGGTTACATGGTCCGCCCAAAGAGAATTGAACAGTTGAGCGTGCCAATTATTGTGATGGGTGGCTACAACCTTCTTCAACATGTTGATCATATTTTTCTTCGGAGACTCAGCCAATCCATTTCCCTGTGGATAATAGTTGGAAGAATATTTAAGCCTAATCCCTTTCTCAATGGCATACTGGGTAAGATCAATAGAGGAGAATTATGAATCATTATCAAAAACCAGAAACTCAGGTGCCTCAAACCTAGTGACTATATTACTCTCCATAAAGGATATCACTGAGTTTGTATTGGATAGCCTAAGGGGAACTGCTTCTACCCACCTGGTGAAGTAGTCTGTGGCTGTCATGATGTATCGATGTTGCAAGGAGGAGACAGGAGTAATAGGACCAATGAAATCTAGGTCCCATCTTTGAAATGGAAACTGGACAGTGACTGGTTGAAGGGGAAAGGCATGCTTCTTGACTTTACCAGCACATTTTTGGCATGCTTCACGTTTTCTGGTAAAGGCATATGCATCTCTGAATAGGGTTGGCCAGTAATAGCCTTCTCTCAGGATCTTGTGGGCAGTAGTTTCCCCTGAAAAGTGGCCTCCTGCGGGTCCTGCATGAAATTCCAACTAGATATTGTCCGTTTCAGTTTTTTCCAAACATCTAAGAAAGACTCCATCATAATTTTACCTAAAAAGCACACCATCAATAAACTGGTGCAATCTTCAATCTTAAAGCCCTGCGCTTTTTAAAATCCAGGGTTTGATGAGCAAACCCATGTGTAAGAAAAAACCTGATATCGTCATACCATTCAGATGTTGGTGTAGAAATATCATTTACAGAACTTTCAGATGTACTTTCCTCCTGGTTCCACTCGAGTTGTTCATGTATAGGGTCATTAGACTGGGTAGTAAGTAAGCGCAAACCTTGTCCCTTTACAATTTTAGCAGGTTTAATTTCAAGGTCGTATTCCTGAAGCACTGTCATCTAGTGAGCACGTTTTTCACCAAGCTCCTTTTGAATCAACACATTCCTTATTGTTGCATAAGGGACGATAACTTTAGTCCTAGATTTCAAAAGATAGGGTCTGAAGTGATTTACAAACTTATAGACTGCATAAGCCTGCTTATCAATCTGGGAGTAATTCAACTCGACCCCTTTAAATGTAGAGCTCATGAAGGAGATAGGAATTTGAACGTCCTCAGCATGTTTCTGTGTTAGGACAACTGCATAAGAGAAATATGTAGCAAATGTATACAAAATAAAATCTTTAGTGAAATCAGGAGACATCAGAGAAGGAGCTTCTGCGATGGATTTTCGAATTTCGGCAAAGGCATCTCTCTGAACATTAGACCATTTGAATTGTGCATCCTTTTTAATCAACTCTTGTAAGGGCTTAACAATCTGTGCGAAGTTAGGCACAAACCTTCTAACAAACTTAATCTTACCTAAGAATGACTGCATGGATTTTTTGGAGCTAGGAAGTCCAATTTTGGCTATGGCATCTGTCCTTTCGGGGTCAATGACCATACCATGCTTTGAAACAATGAATCCCAAAAGCTTACCTTCTATAATAGCAAAAATGGATTTCTTTGGATTCAGTGAGATCCCATACTTTCTGCACCATTCAACTACCTGTTTAAGAGCAAATAGATGATCATGCCTCTTTTTTGAATAGATCGTAATATCATCTAGATAAACAACAACATAGCTATGCATTAACTCCCTGAAAGCTATATCCATATCCCTTTGGAAAGTGGCAACAACATTTATCAAACCAAAAGACATTCTGTTAAGATATTTAGACACTTAGGAGTTAGTTAAGATCAACTTGTGTAATATATCCGTTAGGTAGTGTGTGTTTCCTTAGTATGCATTAGTATGCATTTGTAAATATTTAATCCGACGGTCACGATATGTTCTAGACATAGAGTGATCTGACGGTTCAAATTCTCTTAGATCATACCTACCCTTGATCTGTGGTTTAACACCCGATTGGTCCATGATCTCTATTTAAAGAGCATGGAGGGTCATTGGCAAGCTGATCGATTATGAGAAGCTCATTTGTAACTTTCTTTCTTTTGCATAATAAACTGCTCCGTAGAAGCTATTTGGCCGGGGCCGTGGACTGTTTCCCTCTAGGGGGTTTTAACCACGTCAAGCATCGGTGTATCGATCTATGATCTGTTTGTGTGAAGTAGTTTCTCTAGGTGTTCAGTCTTTTGGGAGTACCTTGTGTACCCGAACATGGTATCAGAGTATTTATGAAGATCCGCTTTCGATTATGATCTAGATCTTCAACTGGTGTTGCCAAAACTTGAAAGGGTTTCTGGTTCTAGAATTTCTGTGCATTTCTGGGATGTGGTAGGTGTTCCATTGCATCTGGAGCGTCGTTTCCATTGGGAAATAGCTTTTGTTTGATCGGAAACGGTTTTCGGCGAATCATAAACAAAAAGGGAAAGGGTTTTTCTTGGCTGCGTATGCTCTTTGCCGTGCACCTTGTGCGATCGCGGTGAATCAGAAATAGAGAGAAAACATAGACTTTCCGGGAAAGCTAAGGAGATCTAACCCCAAGGAGAAAACATAGACTCTTTTTTTTTGGTTTGCGGTGTGATTTGCAGGAAAAGGAGCAAGCACAAAAACCGAGAGAGAAGAGTAAAAAAAAAAAAACCCCTTCCTACCCTTCTTTTACGTACCTTTTAATATTAGCTCACTTGGTTCAAAGTTGCTTTATTCCTTAATAGGTCTTGAGTTCAAGTCTTATTAAGTTACTTTTAAACAAAGGTGCATGCAATTTCTAATTTTAAGTTACTTTATTGTAAAAATGCATCTCACTTAAATTAAAAATAAAAAGTGAGTCACTTAAGTTCCTTTTTTTTGCTACACTATTTAAAGTAACATCAATTTAAAAGTGAAAATCACTTATTTTACAAAAGTGATTCACTTAAAGCAACTTTCTTGTAAAGTGATTTTCAAAGGTTCATCTTGGGAAGAGAGGGGTTCTTTTTTTAGTTGGTCATTCTCTATCTACCACGTCACTATTGGCGACATCTTCAACATTTTCCTTGATCAAGCATAACTTTATCATACAGAGTCATTTTTCATTATCGTTTTTTTTAAAACCGCTTGTTTTTCGATCTCTTCGCATCCAGACTATTGGTTCCTATTTTTACAACCATTAATTTACAATATGGCCACCCCTTGTGATATTCTACTTACGAGTTCCAACTATTTTTCATGAAAATATCGTATGGAGGATGTTCTACAAAGTAAGGGACTTTTCAGAATTACCTCAGGGAAAGAAACATAACCCATTGATGATGATAAGAAAATAAAATGGGAAAATAGATGTGATGAAGCTCGTGGATTGATTGGGATGTCAATCTCTACTGATTGGGGATTCCACATATCTGGAAGACGTGTTTGGTAAACACAATGAAATTCGAGGTCATCAACTCGAAAATGAGTTGATTTCTTTAAATCCAAGTGATTTTTCATGCATTCAAGATTATTTATCTAAGTACAAAACTCTTAAACTCTTATGTGAAGAATGCAAGATTAAGAGGGAAGACAAACAATGCATTTATCATATTTTTTCAAAACTTGGACCTGCATATTCTGTTTTTGTATCTACATTTTACTCGATGAAAGAATCCTTGAATGCAACTATCTACCAAGAGCCTAGTCTTGAATCCTTTTGTGATTCCTTGTTTATAGAGCAAGATAAGTTCATCCATCTTGGAATTATTAGCAATGTAGATACATCTGGGAAATCCTTATTGTCCCAACAGAAATAAAAGTCCAAGCCTCCCAAGAAACAAAATTTTCACAATAATAAGTCAAACAAGGGTCCCAAACCCTCTCAGTCAGCTCCTTCTTTAAAAAATGACAAAAGATCCAAGCCAAAAGGAAAGAAGACTGAGCGTCATTGCAACTATTGCGAGAAAGATAATCATGATGAATCTAAGTGTTTCAAGAAGATGGCAGCCTTGGAAGCAACAATGAAGAAGCACCACATCAGTCTAGATTCACCTTCAGAATCTACCTCTCATGGACATGCACTTTGTGCTTCTGGTTATTCTTATACTGCATCTTTTTCTTCTACTTCAAATAAATGACTCATTTATTCTGAAGCATCTTATCATGTGGCTAAGGATCAAACCATCTTTTCTACTATGCATGAATGTAACACCAAACAAATATTTGTTGGTGATGATAGATCTCTAAGTGTTGTAGGATCTGGAACAGTTCCAGTAGATAATGGTCATTTTAGTGATGTACTATGTATTCCAAGAATTTCCTGCAATTTGTTATCAGTCTATCAAATCACTCATTCTGGTGAAGGTAAAACTGTGACATTTACACCTCAACATGTCCTAGCTACCAGAATTGTTTATGATATTACCAGGTTGTACAAATTTAACAACTTTGGGTCATCACCTTTTCCTTTAGTTTTTGTTGCTCATAGTGATAACTTGAGCAAACTTTGGCATGAGCAATTTGGTCACTTAAATTATCGCTCATTGCAACAACTATGTAAAGACAATATGGTGACAGGTATTCTGTGGTATCTTGCAGGGATGGTGTTTGTTCTGGTTGTGTACTCGAAAAACATCATCGGGACGGTTTTGACAAACGTGGCTCTTGGCATGCTTCGGTTCCCTTGGAGCTTGTGCATAGTGACTTGTGTGGTCCTCTTCCATCTGCTTCCTTTTCTAGTTTCAAATATTTCTTAACTTTAATGGATGATTAAGATCCGACAATGGAGGAGAATATGTTAACAAAAAGTTCACTACTTTCTCCATTGAACAAGGAATCCAACAACAATACATTGTTCCATATACACCACAACAAAATGGTGTAGCTAAATGGAAGAATTGCACTTTAAAAGAAATGGCTAATTGTATGATCCAATCTAAGGGACTAAGTCTTCAATTTGGGATGAAGCCATAAATTGTGCAAATTACATAGTTAATCGCACCCCCACTAAAGCTTTACAAGGTATCACATTGGAAGAAGCATGGAGTAAAACTAAACCCGATGTAAGTCACTTCCGTGTGTTTGGTAGTGAAGCATGGGCTCACATTCCAGATGAAAAACGGAAAGCATTGCAGCCTAAAAGTGAAAAGTGCATATTTGTTCGATATTCTGAAGATGTAAAAGATTATAGACTTCTTCAACCACATTCTCATGATATAATCATTAAAAGAGATGTTAAATTTGATGAAAATCTCTTGGCCTGCGAGCCTAACTTGGCGGTTGTTCCATCTTTGGCATGTGAGCCTGATTCAACGATTGTGCCTTCTTCTACTTCCAACTTCTTTGACAGATTTCCAACTCCAGTTTTTGATGATGACAACGAGGATGAAAATCCACCTCCGCCTGCTCATGTTCCTCCAGTTGCACCAGCACAAGTGCTTCCTCGATGGGTCCGTTCAACATGTGAAGCAGCTGGTGATCTTTCCAGTGATCCTAGAGATCAATGTCGAACATGTTCTTAGTTTCAATGAGCCTCTTCTCTTTTGGCTCAAGTTTCCGAGAATCATGATCCAAAATTTTTTGTAGAAGCTTAAGGAAATCTAGATTGGGATGCAATTATGGATGAAGAATATCGTTCCTTAATGGCGAATGATATTTGGGATCTTGTACCTCTTCCAAAAGGAAGAAAACTTGTCAGATGTAAATGGGTCTATAGAACTAAGTATGCATTAGATGGAAGTGTTGAACGACTTAAGGTAAGGTTAGTTTCCAAAGGTTTTTCACAAGTCTAAGGGATTGACTACAATGAAACCTTTGCTCCTGTCGCAAAAATGAACTCCATCCGCCTTGTTCTTTCCCTTGCAGCCTTACATAATTAGGAAGTCCATCAAATGGATGTCAAGTCTGCATTCTTACATGGTGATTTATAGGAGGAAATTTACATGGAACAACCTCCTGGCTATGTTCAGAATAACTCTAGCCTTGTCTGTCACCTTAAGAAATCATTATATGGCCTTAAGCAAGCTCCCAGAGCTTGGTATGCCAAAATGGATATATTTCTACTTGACACTAGCTTTTCTAGATTCCATTCTATCTCATCATACTTGTTCTATATGTTGATGACCTTATTCTTACTGGTAGTGACCCTAAGCTTTTAACCCATGTGAAATCCAGTCTTAAGAAATTTTTTGAAATGTCAGACTTAGGACATTTGCATTATTTTCTTGGTCTCCAAGTCCTGTAAACCAAAGAAGGAATCTTTCTTTCTCAGTCTAAGTATGCTTGTGACCTTCTTCGTCTCTTTCACATGGAAGATTGTAAACCAACCCCTTCTCCCTTCCAGTATGGAGTCAAACTTTCTGCCACTTGTACTTCACCTGAAGTAGATGCCACCTTGTATTGTCAGCTTGTTGGTAGTCTCTTATACTTGACTCATTCCCGTCCTGACCTTTCCTTTGCCGTTGGTTGTGTTTCCCGTTATATGCAAACACCTCATGAAAGTCACTAGAAAACAACTAAAAGAATATTTCGATATATTTGAGGTACAATTCAGTTTGGGATTCATTACAGTACAGGGGGGAAACCTTTGTTGGTTGGTTTCACTGATTCATATTGGGCCGGCGATCCTGATGATCGAAAGTCTACTGCAGGTTATGTTTTTAGTCTAGGATCTGGACCTATCACTTGGGCTTGTAAGAAACAACAAGCTCTTTCTCTTTCTCCAGTAGAGGTAGAATATTGAGCAGCAATTAATGCCAGTCAGGAAGCTTTATGGCTTCGATAGATCCTTTCAGAGTTTGGATTTGAGCAGCAGCAACCTACTTCAACTTGGTGCAACAATCAAAGTGCCATCAAGCTCGCCAAAGATCCAGTTCTACATCAATGCAACAAACACATTGAGCTACATATGCACTTCATCAGAAATCTTGTTCATGATCGTGTTCTTGAAGTGATATTTTTCCCTACAAATGATCAAGTTGCAGACATCTTCACCAAGTCTCTTATAGAAGCGAAGTTTTCTAAACTTCGATCTATGTTAGGAGTTCAGTAATTTGTCATTAAGGGAGGATAGGCTCTAATGCCTCCTTTCTTATCCTAATAGTGTCACTTTTGTAAATCCTTCAATCCTATCCCAAGTTGTTCTTAACGGGGGATGTTAGGATATTTAGACACTTAGGAGTTAGTTAAGATCAACTTGTGTAATATATCCATTAGGTAAAGTGTGTTTTCTTAGTATGAATTAGTATGCATTTGTAAATATTTAATCTGATAGTCACGATATGTTCTAGACATAGAGTGATATGACAATTCAACTTCTCCTAGATCATACCTACCCTTGATCCGTGGCTTAACCCCCGATTGGTCCATGATCTCTATTTAAAGAGCATGGAGGGTCATTGGCAAGATGATCGATTATCAGAAGCTCATTTGTAACTTTCTTTCTTTTGCATAATAAACTGCTCCGTAGAATCTATTTGGCCGAGGCCGTGGACTGTTTCCCTCTAGGGGGTTTTAACCACGTCAAACATCGGTGTATCGATCTGTGATCTGTTTGTGTGAAGTGGTTTCTCTAGGTGTTCGGTCTTTTGGGAGTACCCTATGTACCCGAACACATTCTTCTATAGGAAAATGTTCCCCAAGGTGTTCCGAAAGCAGGTTTTAGTTGGTCAGCAGGAGAAACTAATACCCGATTGTACCCCGAAAAACCATCTAACAAGGATAACATTTCAGCACCTACAAATTTCTGTAATATTTGTTCCATAGGAGGGACAATATAGTTATCCTTTTTGGATTATTTATTGAGATTTCTGAAATATACACACAATCTAATTTTTCCCATTCTTTTTCCGAACAGGGACTAGGTTTGCAATCCATTGTGTGTGTCTCGTCCCTAATACAATTCTGGCTGCTAGCAATTTCTCCAGTTCTTTTTTGACGGATGGATCCAAAATGGGATGCATCTTTCTTAGTTTCTGCTGGTAGGGTTTTGCATTAGGTTTCATGGGAATATTGTGGTGCATGATGTGGGTATCAAAAGTCTTGAGATCATCATAGGTCCAAGCGAACACATCTTTAAATTCTCTGCACAACTTAATAAAAGCTTTTCTCTCATTAGAAGAACAATCAATCCACAAATTAATCAATTGAGGGTGTTGATCAGTTCCTAGGTTGACAGGTTGGTAGTTCAGAGAGGAACTGTGCGTTTTACAGTTAGTTTTATGCTTAAATTTGTCCTGCAAGTCATATTACTTCTCCAAATTAATGAATGACTTAGGAATAAGGTCAGAGGGGAAATTAGGATCAGACAAGGATTTTTTTGTGATTAGCTTCATCTATGGCTACATATTGAAAGGTATCTTGAGCTGTGAGGAAGTCTAAAATATGTTGATCATCATTGAAAACTTTCCAACTTGTAACATTATCAGGGATTGAAGGTCTATACATTAACTCAATAGAGAAAGTATTAGAAGACAAACCTTTAGGAGGGATCAGTCTGGAGGCAGTTTTGGCCAATAAGTATGCATCAAAGTTTTGGGATCTAGGGACTGATTTAATACTGAATGCACTAAAAGAATTGGTCAGATCCCTAACAAGTTTATGATAATTTACTAAACGGGGATATATACAATGACTTTTATTCCTTACCAGTTTCACAATAATTTCGGAATCCCCATAGCATTCTATTACCTGAGCTCCAAGATTGATTGACTTCTCGAGTCCCTGAACCAGAGCCTCATACTCAACAATATTGTTAGTGCACTCTGTTAGCACCCAAAATGACCCTCCAGGTTGTGGGGGAAGGACACTTCGGGGTAACCAAAAAACCACTTAAGGAAAGCCAAGCTGGCTTCTTCCTCTCCAGAGAGGGATCTCTCACAGATTTGTTAAACAAGCCCAGATATATGTGTAAAACTGAGATAGATTTATTGTTTGGTTGAAAACAGTGCAGACATTCCTTAGGCAATGGAGTCAAATTACCAAAATGATTGAAGGGACGGTGCTTTGCAAATAAATCTTCACAGAGGCAAGATAGCTGCCAGCTACAGTCAAAGAGCATCGTAGGGTGACAAAGAAGAAAGTATGAACAAACCATCAACACAAAGCACCTTAACATGAATTACGTATCAATTTTAGCAGAAAATATTTTTGGATGCGTAGAATGAAAGAGACAGAGCATAATATTTATGAATTCGGCCTCAATACTCACTTATACAAGCATGAAAAAGAATAACAACATGAATTAAACAATGAGAGAAACATTCACATGAGAAAAGAGTGTATAGACTGTAAGACAAGACAACACAGGAATCTTTGATAAAAATCACCAGCTCGGCTCTGCCACACTTCTTATTAGATGTATCTAAAACGCTTAACACAAGAGCCTCTCGGGTCTCCAAAAGTTCCAACTCTTTCTTCTTCTATTACATTGCTTATATAGGCCCTTAGGATCGAACTATCTAACCGAAAATAGTTATGGATGCACTGACACCTATATGGCTCGACCCATCGCCTTCGAGAACCAGCTGCAATAGAAAGGGATGCTGGCAGCCATGCCTGACTAACTCTACATGTGCCATTGCATGATTGAGGTCTACCACAGCCCCTGAGCAATTGGCAGGCCCTAAGTGGCCTAAAAACATAGGAATATTACATATCCAAAACCTCTGAAACAGATTGATACGATGGGAAAACAAAAGCATCACAAACAGGCCACCACCCTATGTCGAAACTATTATTTGGCCTTGTTGGTCGAAGAAGTCCTCTATCTTTAGAGAATCGTCCACCTATTCTTTTCCTGTTGAAGGAGGAGGTGTCACTATCTCCGATGGGACTATGAAATCTTTGAGGATCTGATTAGTTTGGCGAGTGTGCTTTTCACATTCCCAGATCTCTTCTTTCTTCTTCCGCCGAGCTCTCCTGCGCACTTGCCGACTTGGATTCTCTTCGGGTTCGCTGGCATAACTCTCATCTACATGGTCGAATTTCACAAGAGATGATGGAACGAGGACATCCTACACATCGGACCATGCTTGTTATGGCACGGAGATCACTTTGGATTCTTGATTTTCTCCTATGATCGAATCTTAACCGAAAATATCCAGGCTGTTGAGTTTGCCACCTTTCCGAATATGGATGCAAACAACAAACCTTTGGGAATCAATTTATAAAGGCCGTGAAAATGATGGCGGTGAGGAGCAATCATCTTCGCATGATCGTCTGTGTTGATGTATTTGTAACTTCGGAATGTATTTCACATATGTATATTGTATTCCTATAGAGATGTTATTATTCCTCTATACGAAAGTGTCGTCATTTATATTGTAAGTGTCGTAACTTATACTTGATGGGTTATTAGACCACCTTGATGGGGTCGGCCCTGTATAAGTCATGTGGGTTAAAGGGTTATTAGACCACCCTATTGGGGGTCGGCCCTGTCAGCATTATGTTATGTGATTAAGTTGAGGCCGACCTAGTAAGGTTATGAGGTAAGTCAAGTCTTTATATATAGAGTGCGGGAGGCACTCTATTTGATCATTCACTTTCTCACTCATACACTCATTGGAGAGTGGCACACTAGTGGAGGAGGAGAAGCTGCTGCTAGGAGACTATCTCTTATGCTTGGGTTTTGTATCATTGCTTTATCTATCTCTAAGGAAGTTATTGGGGTTTTTCACCTTTATGGTTTTCCCCAAGGAAACTCTGTGTGTCTATTGTCTCTTGTGATTGATATGTTGTACATGTTATTCTTTCAAATAAGATCCTAGATCATATTGAATTGATGCTTAAAATTAACATGGTATCAGAGCTAACCTGAGAAGAAGACACTGTGCAGTTGTGGAAGCTAGGGCTTCTTGTTTTTGGGTTTCTCTCCACAGATCTTCAAAGGCAGGAGTCTAGATTGACTCTCCTCAACAAGGTGCATCTTTTTGTCCAATCAAAATTCAATTCTGAGCACTTTCAGTTTTGGCCCTAAAAATTAGGGTTTCCACAAAAAGTGGAATTTTTGAAATCTGATACCATGGCTGGATGCTCCTCAGAAAACTCAAAGTTTAGAGCTTTGGATCAAACTGTTTGGTTGGGTGAAGCTCCGGGAAAATCAAACCCTAGTTTGGGGTCCTCTCTAGTGAAGCCAGAAATTAGGGCTTCTACAAAAGTTGAAATTTTTGAAATCTGAGACCATGGCTGGAAGCTCCTCTGAAAAATTGAAGGTTAGAGACCAAGATCGAACTTTTTGGATGGATGAAGCTCTGGGAAAATCAAACCCTTCAGGGTCCTCCCTAGTGAATCCGGAAGTTTGAAAAGTAAATTTGGGGGGTGAAACTTTGCAGTTTTCAAATTCTGAGTATACCAGCTTGATCATCTCATCATGGTGCATATTTCTATTCTTTCAGAAGTTTGAAATTCAAAGTTTGAATTTTTAGGGTTTCTCCGACAAACCCTAATCTAGCTCCAGATCCAGATTTCTGCAAATCAAGTGGTAAGACCTAAATATTTTCTATTTCATTTGAAGTACTCTTTAAGATGTCTCACCACACCAAGCTTGAGGATAAGCTTGAAGGGGTTGACAACTTCCGAGCATGGAAGTATAGGATTGGGTTAATTCTAGAAGAGAGGGAGTTGGACACCTACATAAGTGAATGGGTTCCTATCCCAGAGGGAGAAGAGACTAAGGCCTTACACAAGAGGAACTTAGTCAAGGCTAAAAGGATCATTGTTGATTCTATAAAAAACCATCTCATGCCACATGTGTCATCTCTGAAGACACTTAAGGAGATGTTTGATTCCTTGACCAAGCTATTTGAAGGGAAGAATATAAATCGGAAGATGACCTTGAGGAATCAATTGAAGAATATCAAGTTCCAGAATGCAGAGACCATGCATTCTTATTTCGCAAGGGTCTCCCAGATAAAAGAACAACTTGAAGATGTGGGAGAAGTTATAGAGAATGGAGAAGTGGTAATGACCACTCTTAATAGCCTTCCTAGGTCATGGGATTCCTTCATCCAAGGAATTCGTGCTAGGAAGAAACTTATCTCTTTCAGTAAGCTGTGGGAAGAATGCTCACAGGAAGAATCTCGGATTGTAGCTCGAGAAGAGAATATGGGGAATGAAGATCAAGCTGTCACAGCACATACCAAGAAGATGACACTTTTCCTCAGATTGTCCTAAGAACAAAAGGAACAACAACAACTACTACTACAAGCAATCTGACAGGTATGACTTACAGGTATGTTTTGAAATCTATTCATGATTAAGTTTATGATATGATTGTCTTCATGTTATTGAGTTTAGTAACAATCTTGTTTAATTTTAGACTTGTCTTATCACCCTAGTAAATGTATGAATGCATGATAGAAGACATTCATTGATTAGGGTTATGACACTTATGATTGTATTATGTTTGTACTAATGCACTGTGGTGTTGTATGAGGAGAATTTTATCCACTAACATGAAAGGTACACATCAAGCTCTAGATTAAGATCATGATGACATGAAGACAAAGACTCATCCATAGTCATGGATCACATAGAGGTATATATAATTTGGTTCTACAATGGTTAACTTATGAGTTATGCAGGTCATTGAAGAGAACAAGAAAACATTGCTAGACATAACTAGCAAATATGATGACCATGTATGTTTTTCCTATATCAAGTTAGAATCCTACCCTATGTAAGGATCTTTTACTTTTGTATGATTGATAATGATTACTCATGAAGTTATAAGTTTGAGTAATCTAGGGTTTATGCATATTATGTTCCTTATTTTGATTAATGACATGACTAACCAGAAAAGTCCTATATAAACCTTGAATACTAATGCTTATTATCTGTGTTTGAAATGATCATGACTATACATGTTTAATATTATTGTGTTTTGATAGTATTAAGATTATACTAATGAATGTATGATTATGTATGAGATCTCGAGGTTAACACAATGATGATACTAGTAAGCATGCATAGTGATTGAGGATGGATATAAGTTCAAGGACAGGGAATCCAGGAAGCAAAGATCAAGAGGGAGCACACTCTAGTAGTTCCTACAAGGAAACAAAGATTGAGAGGGAGTCCACCCAACAAACAGACAAAGCTAAGTATTTGAATTGTCATTTCTTGTATATTTGATTGTTTAAATAATATTGTTCAAAGATGTATATACTTATGTTCCTAGACTTAGGTTGTGTATTATGCATATTAGAATAATTGCATTAAGGCACAGTATACTACTAATATGCATGTAATGGGTAAGTGGCCTATGGCACTGTACAACATTCCATTGCTACTTATCTAGAATGAAACCTCTTTGCTGAGATGTTGGGAGTTGTGCACACTCTTAACAATGTTCTGGTAGAGATTGGAAGGCATCTAGAAAGTTACGAGATATGGATAAATGTTGTATTGAAGCATTGGATAAAATAATTGCATGACTGTATGACATCTTTCTTTATGTGTAAGAATTTGTTCTGAAAACTATGAGATGTTTCTAATCATGCAATTTAACTTGTTTTTGTAGGAAAGATCGTATATGAGTACCTACAAAAGAAGGACTACAACATTTGTTCAGCAACAAATCTATCTATTGAAGAATATGAAGTTCCTAGGATCCGGGATGAAGTAATGATGCCATGATCCGTCGATCATGAAGAATGATGTTTGGGATGTGGTCCCAAGACTAGAAGGGAATTCTGTTGTGACTTACAAGTGGACTTATAAGATCAAGCACGCTGTAGATGCAGCATAGAGAAATATAAAGCAAGTAATGAAATGGAACATACACCAGATGGATGTCAAGACAGCCTTCTTGAATGGTGTAGTCGAGGAGGAAGTGTATGTGGAGCAACCACTTGGTTTTGAGTGACATGACAGAGAGTCATATGTGTGCAGGTTGAAGAAAGCCTTGTATGGCTTGAAGCAATCTCCTAGGACTTGGTATGGTAGGATAGACAACTTTCTATCCAGTTTGAGCTTTACCAAGAGTAAAGCGGATTTCAGCCTTTACTACAAGGTTGAGGAAGGAAATCCTGTGATACTCTTATTGTATGTGGATGACCTGTTTGTAACAGGAGAAGATAGATTGATTGCCAACACGAAGAGGAAGCTTGATACCGAGTTTGAGATGAAGGACTTGGGGATGATGCACTACTTTCTAGGCATGGAGGTGTGGCAGAGTGCAGAAGGAATCTTCCTTGGAAAAGTGAAATATGCAGTAGAGATCCTGAAGCGGTTTGGGATGATGGACTGCAAGGCCATGGCCACACCTATGGCATTGAACCTGAAGCTTCTGTGTGATGCTTCATCTGATCTGGTTGATGTTATTGTGTATTGTCAGATGATCGGGTCCTTGATGTACCTAATGAACACCAAACCAGATATTTGCTTTGCGGTGAACACATTGAGCCAATTCCTGACAGATCCCAGAGGTGTTCACCTGGTTGCTGTAAAGCATATTCTGAGGTACCTGAAGGGTATAGTTGATTATGGGCTCAAGTATGATGTGAATCAAAAGGTTAACATGGAGGGTTATGTTGATTCAGATTGGGCAGGTAGTGCTGCAGATAGGAAGAGCACTTTTGGGTGTTGCTTCAGTATGGGATCATGTATGATCTCTTGGTTTAGCAGGAAGCAGTCCTGCATAGCACTGAGTACAGCTAAAGCAGAGTATGTTGCAGCTTGTTCGGCTAGTTGTGAGGCAGTATGGATGAGGAAGCTACTGTCTAAGTTATTTGATCTCCCGTTGGGTGCTACTGGTATCTTTTGTGACAACTAGAGTTGTGTGAAGCTGTCTGAGAACCCGTTGCTCCATGACAGGTCGAGCACATTGAGATCAAATATCACTATATCAGGGATATGGTGCAGAGAGGAGCAGTGAAGCTCCTATATGTTGTGACGGACGAGCAGATAACCGATGTGTTGACCAAGCCGCTGGCTAGGGTGAAGTTTGAGTACTTCAGAAAGAGACTTGGTGTACTTCAGATTGAGATTCCTTCCAAGGGGAAGTGATGAGTCCAGAGACACAGATGCACTTGAGCCATTCTAGCATTGTTGAAGTGTGTCTTCCCATGGATGAGATATAAGGGCTGGGGCCATTCCGACATGGTTGAAGTGTGTCTTCCCATGGTCGTTGATGTAAGAGCTGTGCCATTCAAGCATGGTTGAAGTGTGTTTTCCCATGGCTGCGATATAAGTGTTGTGCCATTCGAGCATGGTTGAAGTGTGTCTTCCCATGGCTGCGATATAAGTGTTGTGCCATTCGAGCATGGTTGAAGTGTGTCTTCCCATGGCTGCGATATAAGTGTTGTGCCATTCCTAGCATGGTTGAAGTGTGTCTTCCCATGGCTATGGATATAAGTGCGATGCCATTCTCGCATGGTTGAAGTGTGTCTTCCCATGGCATAGATATAAGTGTTGAGCCTTTCACGAATGGTTGAAGTATGTCTTCCCATTCCGGTGAATGTAAGTGATGTGTGATGTGCATCTGGGTTGTGCTCCGTGGACTATGAGGTGATCTGAAGACGATGAGGTGACAGTATGGTACACAGGTTTTGCAGAGGCATGTAATTGGTACTGAGATGCTCTTGCAAGTTTTGCAGAGGCAGTGTAATCAGTCCTGAGAGATCTTTCAGGTTTTGTAGAGGCAATGTAATCAGTCCTAAGGCGTACTTGCTTGATGGCTTGCTCACAGAGATGATGAAGACCTACATGGAGGCTAGGCCTACATCCAGCATGAAAAAGGGCCGGCTCTATAGATGTGATACATCCAACATGAAAAATGGTTGGCTCTGTAGATGTGATACATCCAACATGAAAAAGGGTTGGCTCTATAGATGTGATACATCCAGCATGAAAAAGGGCTGGCTCTGTAGATGATGAAGACCTGCAGGTGGCGGGCCTACATCCAGTATGAAAAAGGAATGGCTTTGTAGAACTTCCTATGACGAGTAGATTGGAGATTGATTGAGATAGCAGCAGCAGTGACGATGATCCAGTGATGATGATCCAAAGAAGAATACTTGTGCTAGCATATTTGTGTCGAGAAATACCTTCCTAGTTAAAAGGGAGTGTTGATGTATTTGTAACTCCGTAATGTATTTCACATATGTATACTGTATTCCTATAGAGATGTTATTATTCCTCTATACGTAAGTGTCGTCATTTATATTGTAAGTGTCATAACTTATACTTGATGGGTTATTAGACCACCTTGATGGGGTCGGCCCTGTATAAGTCATGTGGGTTAAAGGGTTATTAGACCACCCCATTGGGGGTCGGCCCTGTCAGCATTATGTTATGTGATTAAGTTGAGGCCGACCTAGTAAGGTTATGAGGCAATTCAAGTCATGTATAAATAGAGTGCAGGAGGCACTCTATTTGATCATTCACTTTCTCACTCATACACTCATTGGAGAGTGGCGCACTAGTGGAGGAGGAGAAGCTGCTATTAGGAGACTATCTTTTATGCTTGGGTTTTGTATCATTACTCTATCTATCTCTAAGGAAGTTATTGGGGTTTTTCACCTTTATGGTTTTCCCCAAGGACACTCCATGTGTCTATTGTCTCTTGTGATTGCTTCTTGTGATTGATATGCTGTACATGTTATTCTCTCAGATAAGATCCTAGATCATATTGAATTGATGCTCAAAATTAACAGTCTGACTAGGCCCGTCCTGTGAGAGGGAATGATGAATGAGGTCTCGGATGATGCCAAGCAGGATTCAAATGAACTATCGTGTCACGTGAGGAGGCACATGACGGCTCTGATATGGTCTTCCTCCTTGGACCATCATTTGAATGCAACCGAGGTGTCTTTCAACTGTATATTCCCACGATCATCTCAGCACCGTCGATCTCACCTTCACCTGCATCCAGACCGTCCAAGAGGCACCCCTTTATCATACTTCGCAAATTAGGGTCACATCGAAACGCCATGCAGGTCCTATTTGCAAACAAATCTTCAGCCGTAGATCTGAACCCTGTCGGATCTAGACCATTCAAACATGCGGCATTCTACTGAAAGTTCACGGATTTGAAACGTCCATTTCCCGGTGCACCTTTAAATCGCGAACACTATGGAAACCGTTGATCTGATTCTCCAATCGTCGATCTAACCTCCAACCTTCCCACAGGTTAAGCGCCCTGCCTCCGTTTAAAACACCCCCACTTCTTTCGCGAGATTGCTTTTAAGCCGTGGATCTTCCTCGCTACGGATCTCTACCCTCCATCTGTGCCATCGTTTAACCGGGGCGGGCTTTTTGCATTTCTGGCTCTTTCATAGGTGTTTAAACTTTAGGATCCAAAATATTTTTCCTTCCATCTACCCTACACACCTCTAGCTCTTTCTCGGCCTCTCATGGGTCTTATGAATTTAAAAACCGAGGCCATTGATCATTATCGGCAGGGGCCTAGTCTTCTCATTTTACCCAGGACAAAATTGGTGCTAACAACTGGATCCAATTGGGGATACTATCCTCCCTATGAGGTATCAAAGAACCCGCAGACTTAGTGCCTGATCCATTAGGCTATTCCCCATCACAACACTGAAAACTGTAATTTTCCATCTGAGATGCACATGCTGAAAACCAAACTGAAAACTGCAACATACTATTGCAACTGAAAACACTAAAAGGTGCTCACCATGTCGAGCTTATTTATGCACAGATTATCCTACCCTATGCTACTAAAATGGCTTCCATATCAGCTGATACAAAAGTGCCAATGTAACCAATCCAGCAACTGACCTAATAAGTAAACTCTATCATCATGCTGGACTAAAACCAGAAAATAAGAACACCATGGCACAAAGCAATGGTGATAGGTGTAACCCCTTTGGCAGAAACAAAACCAATTACCCCATCTGAAGAATTTTTCCATGTAATCATCTATTAGGTCATAAAAGGCATGATATCCTCCAAATTTCTCTGCCATTCCTTTGACATGACAAGGATGCTCCAGTTGTAACCTACCTGGCACCCTATCTAACTGTAATTTGCTTGATGCCTGGTAAATTTCTCTTCAAAAGGACTATAAACAACATGACCATATTCTTTGTCATTCATACTAGGTATAGGGATTGAATTTTCATGACAGGTTTCAAGTAGAACCTAGAAATCATGTATGCTTGATCCCTTATCCCACCCAATAGGACCAAAACCATTAGATTCATATGCATCCTTTTGGTGTGGCTGTAGCTTTGTAACATGAGAGACTGTTTCAACACATGGGCTGTCAACAAGATCACCTTCTGGGATGTCCATAATTCTTGGATTAAAAACTTGATTTTGCTCTGGTGTCTTGAAAGGAGTACCACCCTGATTCTCAAATGGATCATGAGGAATAACTTCTTCTTGATATGAAGACTCTGAGCTCGAATAATATGAAGAAAAAATAGACTGACTATCCTGGTTCTCCTCCAGATTACTCATTATCTGATCATCATGCTGAATGTCTTCATTAAATTCAGCAGAAACAACAAGAAATTCTTTATGGGCACCATGATTTACTTCATTCTCATTAAGGGGAAAATCCTCTGTCTGCTGGAAATCTTCATGAACCCATTAATAATTAGCATCCTCTCTCTTTTTCTAATGAGAGCAAGGTTCTTCATGCAAGGCCCTCAATCTTTCTTCATTCCTGACCTCAAAACATTTCCTCACTGTATCATACAATTTAGAGCAGAGAGGTAGGGTATTACCCTTACCAGGTTTACCCTCCCCATGGTTTGCAATGATGATATCGTGGGCTATGATCTGATTCCCCTCCATGGCTGGCCCAGAATTTGCAAAATATCCTACTGGTCGTTTAGGTACCTCATCCCAATAGTCCTCCTCATACTCATCATATATAGGTGGGTTGAAAACCCCTTTAAAACCATTACTAACACAATTTTCAACATGTTGATGGAAATCTACATAAAACCAATCAGCCTTACCATCTTCGTGTGCATCACTGGGCTGATCATTTCTCTGTCCACCATGCGAAAGACTTGGATGCAAAACAAATTCTTCCTGATCATATATTCCCTCAATCTCTAATTTCTTTTCCATTTCATCTCCAATGTCTTGCTCTGAAATTTTCCCATACATCCTGAGATTGTCTTCAACCTCCATGGAGTCGATAAACATATGCAATGTGGAAGATCTTCTCTCCAAAAGAAGAAAAGATAACTCAGGAGGAAATATAGATGCATAATGTAGTTTAGCAACATTTTCTAAGGGCTGAATTTCCTTTGGAATGTTATAATAAAAGCTTGCAAACCTTCTGCTAAAGCTAGACATAGTTTCACCTTCCTGTCTTTTCATGGAATAGAATTATGAAAGGACTTGGTCCAATGACCTGCTCCTACCCCAAAACTCCAAAAAGACATTATAAATTTCTTCGCATGTATGAATGGATTTAGGCTACAAGTGCTTAAACCATCTCTTCACATATCCTTGGAAGGATTGGGAAAAATCCCTCATACAAACATCATCATGCTCTATTTCAAAAAGGTCCAGGAAATGCTCAAACTTTTGAACATGTTTCTCAGTTGTAAGACTTCCATCTTCTCCATAAAAAACTGGGAGGTATCTATGGAATTTGGGAGGATATTCATGTAGGACAGGGGGTAGCTTCAAAGGACTATATCTCTGCTGATATCCAGAAGGTAAAGGAGCATGGACAGGAGGAGTTTCATCATCCTCGATCTCATGGGGTGACTGATTATGTATTTTATAGGATTCAAAAGTAGGGATTGGATTAGCTCTAGGAATGAAAGAAGAATGTACATCTACAAGATCTAATGAAGGATATACAAAGGAAGTGTGAAAATCCTCACAGCATATCTAAGAGATGATGTATACCTCAGAAGAGTAATTATGATTAAGCAGGAAGATAGAAGAAGAGTGGTCAATGCAGTGTAATGAGCAATAGAATAATAATACAATAGAACTCGGATGGAAGCAAAAATACTTCACACACACTAATTAATTAATCACAATATGGACAAATAAATAGTACAATGCATGATGATTCGAATGCCTAAGGTGGCAATTCGAATTAGCCTTCATGGAGTGATGAAAAGATCACGGGAGTGTCATCGGAGCACAACTAGTAGTCTATCTCATCATCAGTGGAGTCATCAATGCACAAGTAACTGTTAACCGTCAGTCAAATTGAGTCTAACTGAGTGTGGTAGGTGTAATTGATTGTAACTGGCACATGGAGACACTAACTGAATGAAGGAGGCTCAGTGGAGGGTGCATGAGGAGCTAACTGGAGTCAGAATGGGCAGTCAAGTCTCACTGGAGGTCCATCAGAGTGATACAGTCAGTTAAGAGTCAGTCAAGCCTAAAATCAAGGAGAGAACTGAAGATAACTGAATGGTAGGTAAGGAAGGGCGCCTTTGTCATGCAGTAGGTGAAAGGAGGGCGCACTAAGCTCTAAGAGGGATGAAACTCAGTGGAAAGAAGCTCCGGGGGCTAGCTAACTGAGGGCTAGGTGCTGGGACTGATGACTAGGATGCATGCAAACCCTAAATAATGCATGCAAACCCTAAAAGTGCATGCATGACTGAAAATGCAAATAATGAAAATGCTGGTAGGACTAGGATGGAGTATAGGAATATCCTAACACCCCCCCTTAATCCATCACGGGCCCTGGTAACTAAGACCAAAGGTCACCCAATACAATGAATAATAACAGTCAATAAACCGAGGAATTGGGGAAAACCTCATGGGAAAATTACCCCCCCTCAAAATAGACTGTAATGCACACACAAAAATAAATGCTCCAAACTCAAGCAAGTGTGATGCTTGGTCATATGTATAGAGGTATCTTCTTCTTGGGAAGAAGTGGATCATGCTAAAAAAGCATGTGCTTGTACTTTCTCTTCAGATCGAATGTGATGAGAACAAATCCAAAAGTATGAGGATGATCCTTGAACCTGTGATTCGAATCAACTGAGGTAGGATCAAATCCATGAATGTGGAGATAGTCTTTTGTCTTCTCCTTCGAACCATCATATGATTGCTTGAAATCAAAATCAGATTTAAGACTTGAAGAATAGTTTCTTGAGATCTCCTTTGAACCAATAGGGGTGAGATCAAAACTATCATATGCATGAGAAATTATCCCAAGTAGTGATTGCTTAGAATCCAAATTAGATCTAAGGCTTGAATCATGGTTTCTTGAGATCTCCTTTGAACCATAAGAGGTGAGATCAAAACCAGTAAATGCATGAGAAATTTTTCCAAGCGAATGGCCATGGTTTCTTGAGATCTCCTTTGAACCGGCAGGGGTGAGATCTGTTTGTGTCAGAAATTGTTACTAAGGCTAAGGTAACAAGCCAACACAATCTCAAAAGTAAAAATCAATTTAAACTAGGGTTTAGGGTTTTGTTTCAGATGTTTTTGGTCATTGACTTCAAGAGCATAAAGGGAATACATTCAGTAAATAAGTAACAACTAAATCATACCTATATATCAATAAAGATGTATATATATCACAATAATCCAACAAAAGACTGTAAATGAAGTTCACACATAAAGGACAAGCATCACTGGAAATTACACATAAACCAGAAATGAATTTGTCATTCATGAAACTAAATAAGTTCAAAATGAAGCCAACACAGATCAAATGTAGGGTAAAGAGTCATATATTCATAGTTTCATCAAAAAATGCACATGAGAGTTTACAGTACCTATCACTGAACAAGTCTGGAAGTATAAGCAGCTTAGCAGACCTCCTCTTGCTCCTCAAAATCAGAACCCTTACAATGTTTTTCTTTCCTCTCTAAATAGTTTTCTTCTCAAAAACAGTTAGGGTTTTTCCCTCCTAACTCTCCATCGAATCACTAGATTAGGTAAAGTAAAATTTACATTTTTACAAAATTACAAGTTTGCTAAAAATAGCAAATTCTTTAACTAAAACAAAAAGTTTGTCTAAAATAACTCCTAACTAGTAACTGCCTCATATCTCCTTCGCTGCCTCCACAAGAAGAGATATACCATCTGGGCTTGAGGACCTTCTCTTTACTCTTTTATGCTTCTTCTCCAACTCAGCTATCTTCTTCTGAAGGTGTTCATTTTCCTGTTGTAGATTTTCAACTGTTTTTTCCAGCTCTGAACAGTGCCTGTCAGAAGCCCTTTTCCTTCTGAGTGCTTCCTTGGCATCCACCACTAATCCCTGAAAATTGTCATGAACATCCTGAAGATCCTCTCTTAGTCTTCTATTTGCCATCATTAAACCATCATTAACTTCCTGCATGTAATTCATTTGATGCTTATACTGTTTGACAGTCTTCTTTAAATTTTCTTTGTCAGAATTAACCAATTTCTCTATTGCAGCATCGTGCTCTTCATTAGGTTTCCAAAACATGTCAAACTTCTTAAATATTTGTGCTTCCTCTGTCAACAGTTTCTCAGAAGTATCTTCAATGATGGACTTGGAGTTTCCTTCATCTGCTACCTGTACTGACTTACTCTCCTCTGTCAAAATTTTCTCAGAAATGTCTTCAATGATGGACTTGGAATTTCCTTCATCTGCTACTTTCCCTGACTTAATATCCTCTTCTTTACCTGGCTGCAGTTTATCTAACTTTGATTTATCATCCCCCATGGATTCTTCATCAGAGATAGTCACCTTATCAGTCTTCAATTTTGTATTTAACAGCTTTTTCATATTTAACCTTAGCTTGTTTTTCGACCTAGTTTTAGGTCTCCAGAGAGTAGCTGCCTCCCCCATCATTTTCAGTTTTCTGCCTTTGTACCTAACAGAAGATAATTCCACCACTTCCAACTTATTTATTTTCTTGTTAGGTTTCATTGTTGTGCCATCTAAAACTTGAGCTTCTTCAAATTCAGTTTTGACCTTAATCTTAGAAACAGGCTGTTCCTCCTCTAACATGTATCCTTCATCATCCGAAAGGATTGTAATGGGGCTTCTTGGCCGAATAGGAATTTCTTCTTTAGCTACAGGAACTATTTTAATATCAACTTTACTTTCATTCTGAGGATCTGCTACAGGTGATGATTTCTTTTCAAGCAATTCCTTTTTGTCTTCAAATAATGTGAACCTGTTTTTAGTGTGATCTGGAATTTCTTGGAGCTGATTGTCATCCTGTCTCTTTTCTGCTACCTGTTTAGTCACCTTCTTAGCTTTAATGTCATGCTTGCTTGCAGGTTTGACTGAATGGCCTAAATTTTGCATCATTACCTTCCCCTTGTCAGTTTGTCTTTTTGGTTGTTGATCTTCTCCTTTAGGATGAACCCCTGACCAGAACAAAAAGAAGTCCCAAGTCTTTCCCTCATGCTGCAACACTGTAGTGATGATTAGTTTAATGAGACCATGGTGAAAAAGTGATTGAGAAGTGTGATCATCATGTTGTTTTATTTTGCTTGACATTTTCTGCAGGCTTTTAAAGAAAAAGAAGGGCAGATTCATTTTAGAAACCCCTGCCATGTGTTGAAGGAACCTGAGATGATATTTGAACACTAATGAATATCTTCCTTCACAAGTCACATAACTCTGAAGTATCCTTATGGGTTCAATCCATTCTTTCCTGAAATTATGAATGAGAATACCCTTGTTCCAGTCAGGAGTCACATTAGGCAATAAGTACCTTTGGGGATCAAACTCGAAAGGTGACTTCTTAAACCAGTGCTCACCCTCATTACTAATCTCAGTAGCTTCTGCTATTAATTCTACAGTCAGCTTGAATCTCAAAGTATCCATTATAATCATCTCATTTTTAAGTCCCTTAGCAAAATTCCAGGACACCTGAGCATCAAAACCATCTATCTTTTTGAAAAATTTCAACCAGCCTGCCTGCTGAAACAGCTCTGCACAGTCAGGAAGCTTCTGAATCCATGTTAAGTCTGTGGGCTCAGCCCTGTTGACCTTACCACTTTTGCCACTTTTCCCCATATTCTTCTTTTCAGGAAACAGGAACAGTCTGATTTCAGGTTTCAAAATATATTTTATAAACTGTTTTCTGATGCTTTGAGCTCCTTTAAACTATGCTATACACTCCTGGACAGACCTTCAATTCAATGTTCTCCGAGCAAGTGATTTTACAGGTCATAACAATTTTTAGCAATGTTTAAACCACTTGCATAAACTAACGAACGCCTTATGTGTAAAAACTGAGCATTACAGATAGATCTGTGAGTCTTTTCGATGCTATTTCCTGTATATTCTGATGTTTAAAGACATTAGGTCATGAGAGGAACCAGTCCATGCACATGCCTCATACCGGGCTTCAAATAGCTATTTCTGTGGTGAATTTCTTATTTTATGATCTATTCTATCTTCTTCAGCAACCAATTTCTCCAGAAAATCGTGCAGCAAAAAAGACCCAAATTTTTCAGCTATAAGGGTTTATAATGGAATACCTGTCAATTGCTCATCTGTCGTGGCTTACAGCTTCGTTTTGGGGTGTCAACGATCTCCTCTTATGAGCACAAGTGTCCTCATATCGTTTCTTTAACTGCTGGTGAATGAATTCGGAAGCCCTAATTTTCGCTGGCGATTAAACACACCTGTCTCTTTTTCTCAGCAACACAATCCACCGTTTAGCAGTGAGCTCTCCTTCACAAACACTACTCTCCTGCAATGATGCGTGTAACAAGAGGAATTTGACAGCTAAACCAGGATTTGCTGGTTTCTGTGCAACTGATCCCGCATACCATGCAATGATGAGCTTGTCTTACTTCGTGACGAGCAACCAACAAAAATCATGCTCAAACTGCTGCAAACACGTGTTAGAACACTCACACAAGACGATTAGACACTCCCATTCTGCATCATGATTGAAGTCGGTTCGAAAATTGAAAAAAACACAGGCCACGATATTCCTGTAGCGCGCTCTTTGTTAAACTTTTGTATAGCGCTACAAGAATAACTTTTAGGCCAAAATTTAGCAGTTTTTTAACTTTTTGCTAATTTGTCGAAGGTTTTGGCAGTTATTTAGTTTAAGAAATAAGTTTAACTGTTCTCTAAGACATTAATGATTCTACTTTTGAAAATATGACTCTCATTGACCCCCTTTACAATATAAAAAATCACCAAAATCAAATAAAATCTGAAAAGACTGGGTTCCAAACTTATTCAATCACCCATGAAGTTTCTAGGATGACTAAAACTAAAACTTAAAATAAAAAATTTAACTGAAGTAGATTCAAACACAAACCAAAAGTGGAGAAAATAAATCAAAAATGGAGAAAAATTTACTGACTTACAAGATCAAAACCATGATGTGCATGAGAAATTATCCCAAGCGAATGGCAATGGCCATATTATTCAATAACCTTCTGAAAGCATGGAATAATGATCATATAGTAGTAAATAAGAGGTGATTGCTTGAGGAGAGTGAATGCATTACCTCCAATAGCTGATTTGACCTTCGAAACATTCAATAGATCATGATGCAAACCAACAGACTCTGGTGCAAGAGAGGATTTAGGACCTTCTGCAATATCTAGAGTGTGAGCTGGCACAAAAATAGAAGAAATTTGGAGCATGAGTGTAGAATCTGCAATTTCTTCTTCTTTGTGGACAACTTCAATATGAGATGTGCTTGATACTGGTTCATGATCAATGAGATCATCAAGGAGGGCAAATGCATCACTTTGCTTGCTCTTGAAGGAGTTTGGACCAAATCCTTCATTCTGTTTGCCGAATATTTCATCCAGATGGGCCCATAGCTCTTTTGGAGTTTCAACATCATCAATGATTTGGTACATTATGTAATCAGACATAGCAAGCATCATCCTTCCAAAGGCTTGGTCACCTTTATTCAACCAGTCAATCTTCTCTTTAGAGGATTCGAATTCTCTTTCAAAATAACAATCAAAGAGATCATGGCTCTTCAAATATGCTATCATTTTTGGTTTCCATTCATCATAGTTGAATGAATAAAGAGGAGGGATTTCTTCTGAATACATTGAAGTTGTAGAAGAATTGAAAAAACAATAGAGAATATCTGCAACTGCTACTGCTGCAAAAATGCAGAAACTGCTGTAACTGTTGCACTCGAAATCTTGATAATAACCTGCAAAAAACTCTCAGGAATGGAGATAAACAATACTCTCAACATGCTCTGATACCATGTGAAAATCCTCACAGCATATCTAAGAGATGATGTATACCTCACAAGAGTAATTATGATTAAGCAGGAAGATAGAAGAAGAGTGGTCAATGCAGTGTAATGAGTAACAAAATAATAATACAGTAGAACTCGGATAGAAGCAAAAATACTTCACACACACTAATTAATTAATCACAATATGGACAAATAAATAGTACAATGCATGAGGATTCAAATGCCCTAAGGTGGCAATTCGAATTAGCCTTCATGGAGTGATCAAAAGATCATTGGAGTGTCATCGGAGCACAACTAGTAGTCTATCTCATCATCAGTGGAGTCATCAATGCACAAGTAACTGTCAACCGTCATTCAAACTGAGTCTAACTGAGTGTGGTAGGTGTAACTGATTGTAACTGGCACATGGAGACACTAACTGAATGAAGGAGGTTCAGTGGAGGGCGCATGAGGAGCTAACTGGAGTCAAAATGGGCAGTCAAGTCTCACTGGAGGTCCATCGGAGTGATACAGTCAGTTGAGAGTCAATCAAGCCTAAAATCAAGGAGAGAACTGAAGAAAACTGAATGGTAGGTAAGGAAGGGTGCTTTTCTCATGCAGTAGGTGAAAGGAGGGCACACTAAGTTCTAGGAGGGCTGAAACTCAGTGGAAAGAAGCTCCGGGGGATAGCTAACTGAGGGCTAGGTGCTGGGACTAATGATTGGGATGCATGCAAACCCTAAAAGTGCATGCATGATTGAAAATGCAAATAATGAAAATGCTGGTAGGACTAGGATGGAGTATAGGAATATCCTAACAGGAAACTCTCTCATGACTTGAGGATTTTCGGTGAAACAAAGTTTCCTTGATATAAACACACAGAGATAAAAAACAGCCAATGCAAAAGAACAAGGTCTCCTTTAAGAAATTAACACTTTGATACCTAGACCTTAATTCTTCCATGTTTTTGTCAGCTGGGCTCGTTCTCCAACGGAGCCTGCAAATGGGATTGAATCATGAGTGGAGTCACCATGAAACCTTCAACATCTCAACTTTGACATGTAGTCACCAATCTTCCCAGTGGAGTCACCCTTATATTGAAATCTTGATGAGTGGAGTCGCCAGGTGAATGGTATACAACCTTCTCAATGTCTGACTGTTGTTTACCATCAACAATCATATCTGAAACTCTATGTCATTCTTCCCAGGGACAATATAACGTTCGTTCCCTGGCAACGATGCCAATTATGTTAGCACCCAAAATGACCCTCCAGGTTGTGGGGGAAGGACACTTCGGGGTAACCACAAAACCACTTAAGGAAAGGCAAGTTGGATTCTTCCTCTCTAGAGAGGGATCTCTTAAAGATTTGTTAAACAAGGCCAGATATATGTGTAAAACTGAGATAGAATTATTGTTTGGTTGAAAACAATGCAGACATTCCTTGGGCAATGGAGTCAAATTACCAAAATGATTGAAGGGACAGTGCTTTGCAAAGAAATCTTGACAGAGGAAAGATAGATGCCAACTTACATTCAAAGAGAATCATAGGGTGACAAAGAAGAAAGTATGAACAAACCATTAACATGGAGCACCTTAACATGTATTATGTATCTATTTTAGCAGAAAATATTTGTGGATGCTTAGAATGAAAGAGACAGAGCATAATATTTATGAATTCATCCTTAATACTAACTTATCCAAGCATGAAAAAGAATAACAACATGAATTAAACAATGAGAGAAACATTCACATGAGAAAAGGGTGTACAAACTGTAAGACACGACAACATAGGAATCTCTGATAAAATCACCAGCTCGGCTCTGCTACAGTTCTTATTAGATGTATCTAAAATGCTTAACATAAGAGCCTCTTGGGTCTCCAAAAGTTCCAACCCTTTCTTCTTCTATTACATTGCTTATATAGGCCCTTAGGATCGAATTATCTAACCAAAAATAGTTATACATGCACTGACACCCATATGTCTCGGCCCATCGCCTTCGAGAACTAGTTGCAACAGAAAGGGACGCTGGCAGACAAGCCTGACTAACTCTACATGTGCCATTGCACGATTGAGGTCTACCACAACCCCTTGAGCAGCTGGAAGGTCCTAAGTGGCCTCAAAACATAGGAATATTACATATCCAAAACGTCTAAAACAGACTGATACGAAGGGAAAACAAAAGCATCACCAACAGGCCACCACCCTATGTCAGAACTATTATTTGGCCTTACTGGTCGAAGAAGTCCTCTACCTTCAGAGAATCGTCCACCTGTTCTTTTCCTGTTGAAGGAGGAGGTGTCACTATCTCAGAGGGGACTATGAAATCTTTGAGGATCTCAGTAGTTTGGCGAGTATGTTGTTCACCTTCCCAGATCTCTTTTTTCTTCTTCCATCGAGCTCTCCTACGCACTTGCCGACCTGGCTGCTCTTTGGGTTCCCTGACAGAACTCTCCTCTACATGGTCGAATTTCACAGGAGATGAAGGAACAAGGTCATACTCCACATCGGACCATGCTTTCTCTGGCACGAAGATCACTTTGGATTCTTGATTTTCTCCCATGACCGAATCTTAACCGAAAATATCCAGGCTTTTGAGTCTGCCACCTTTTGAATATGGATTGAAACAACAAAAAATTGGGAATCCATTTATAGAGGTCGTGACAATGATGGCGGCGAGGAGCAATCATCTTCGCATGATCATCTGACTGGGCCCGTCCTGTGAGAGGGAATGATGAATGAGGTCTGGGCTGACGCCAAGCAGGCTTCAACCGGATTGTTGTGTCACGTGAGGAGGCACATGCCGGCTCTGATATGGTCTTCCTCCCTTGGACCATCATTTGATCGAAACCGAGGTGTCTTTCAACTGTATATTGCCATGATCATCCCAGCACAGTCGATCTCGTCTTCACCTGCAACTAGAACGTCCAAGAGCCACCCCTTTATCATACTTTGCAAATTAGGGTCGCATCGAAATGTCGTGCAGGTCCTATTTGCAAACAAATCTTCAGCCACAGATATGAACCCTGTCGGATCTAGACAGTTCAAACATGCGCCCTTCTACCGAAAGTTCACGGATTTGAAACATCCATTTCCCGGTGCACCTTTAAATCATGAACCCTATGGAAACTGTTGATTTGATTCACCAACCGTCGATCTAACCTCCAACCTTCCTGCAGGTTAAGCGCTCCTCCTCAATTTAAAACATCCCCACTTCTCTCACGAGATCGCTTTTCAGCCGTGGATATTCCTCACTACGGATCTCTGCCCTCCATCTGTGCCATCGTTTAACCGGGGCGAGCTTTTTGCATTTCTTTCTCTTTCAGAGGTGTTTAAACTTAGGCTCCAAAATATTTCACCTTCCAGCTACCCTGCACACCTCTAGCTCTTGCTCGGCCTCTCATGGGTTTTATGAATTTAAAAACTAAGGCCATTGATCATTATCAGCAGGGGCCTAGTCTTCTCATTTTACCCAGGACAAAACTGGTGCTAACAAACTCTACTCTGCAGGAAATCATTATCTTGGTGCCTTTTGGGTCTATTAACACACATCCTGCACCAAATCCTTCCTTAGATTTCGACCCATCAAAGAATAAATTCCATGCATTTGAATCTAGTCTAAAATTAGTATTCATATTATAAACATTATGTATAATGGAACTAGAGAATGGGACAGAAGTAAAATTAACAATTTCAGATTGATTCTGCACATTCTCAGCAGGTGATGAATCAGTAGGTAAATCCTCGAAGAATGTATCAAAAGTGCAGTGTTCAATGTGAGAGCTAAAATAAACAACAGGTTCACTGGAATCATTCAGATCAGTGACTGTTTGTTTCATGTATGGATCTCTACTAATCTTGATTTTATTAGGTCTTCCATTATAAGGAAGCCATAAATTGGACCAATCAGTAGCGAAATATCCTTTAATATTTTCTGACCAATCTCTACTTATCCACATTCCATATGCTTCAGGGATATCAGCAACAACTATGTCAATGGTTTGGTGGATCCTTGGATCAACAGATAGCATCAAAAGAACATTTTTCAACTCTCCTACTACCCTAACTCTTGAGTGGTCAAGTTGGACTATTTGGGTAGGGAAGGGTTCCCAAGATGTATTCAGCTTCTTGCAGACAAACAATGGCATTACATTTGATGAAGCACCTGAGACTATCATGCAGTTATGCACATTCTTGTTAAAAATATCGAAGGTGAGCAAGAAAGGAGGCGTTTTCTTTCCACCGGGATTTTGGCTACCGGGTTTAGAATAAGTCTATAAGTTGCTGTTTTGAACTTCTCTAGGTTTATTCACAATCATGCTTTTAGGAAAACTGTTTCTCATGGAAGGAATTTTCAAAAGTTCAAAAACAGAGATGTTAGCCTTTACCCTTTTCAAGTCATCAACTAAACTATATTCGATCTCAGGAATGATAGTCTATTTCTGTGTTACTGCTTTGCTTTTATTTGGGGTAGATGTTGAAGGTGAAGATTCTTGTGAAGATTGTCCTTTGCTTCTAGTGTTATAAGGGTGCTGAACATTAAAAATTGTCTTCGGTTCATCTTCCTCTTCAGCAATGGGGAGTTCTGAAAAATAACTAATGGTGTTGACCTGTTGGTCCTCTTCTTCATCAGGTGGTTTGGGATCCTGGTTTTCTTTAGGATTTTCATCAGGCTGATCGGGAGAATTCTGAGATTTTGTAGCTAGGGCTTTGAAAATGGAATAGATTTATTCAGAAGTTAACCCCTCATCAGGATTAGTCAGATTTTGATTCTAAGGGGGTTGGTAAGGTCTCCTAAAAGGTGGCCTTACAAATCCTCTATTATTACTTTGATTTTCAGTGTTGGTCTTTTTCAAATCCACCATTTCATTAGAGATCTTCTGCATAAATTTTTTCATACCATTCATTTCAAAAGGATCTTTATTTTGCACAGTGGGTTTAGGAGGGTTCTCTTGTTTCTTGCGGGAGGTAGAAGGTTGATCAGATTGAGTGTTAGGATTATCTTTTAAACAAAACATGTCCTTTTCTACCTGGATTGATTCAGCAAAATCCTCTTGCAAGTTATCCTTATGAGCTCTCTTAACCCACATGGCAATAGGGATAGGAAGACCCTTAATGTAATATGCAACCAATAATTCTTCCGCAGGAAGGACATTGGTTGGGATTCTATTTTTCAGATAGGAGAATATCTGATTGAAATCCTTAACCCTTTCTTTTCCTTTTATTTTCATTGAGGATAGATCAATGACTAGATCCTTAGGAGTTTTATCCTCTCCAAATTTTTGGATAAATAGGGCTTCAAAATCATCCCAAAAAGTGATAGATCGGGATTCCAAGGAAAAATACCAGGTAGACGCTTTCCCTTCAAAGGTATAAGGGAACAACCTACAGACTACATATTCATGTATCACACTTCTTATCCTAATAACTTGCATGAAGGTTTTAATATGGTCTTCCGCAGGAGACTTATCATCTGGGTTAAATTTGGGAAGCCATTTTTCTGGGTTTTTGGGAAGCCTATGTTGTTCTCCAGCAATGAACACAGCATCCTGGTCTAACCAAAGTCGATTTTGTCGATCTCCCATTGGTCTATCTTCAGAAGAAGACGAACTTGTAGATGACTCACTGTCTGATGATTCCTCAGATGAGGATGAACATGAAGAAGGAGGTGTTGGCGGTGGTCCACCTAATGCTACGTTGGGCTGTGGGATATTCTGATCTTGATCTGTTTCTTCAAATAATGATTCGATTTGGATGTCAGGAAACAATTCTCGTCGAGCTGTGTTTTGATTATCTGTGTCAATTTGTGGATTGTTGGCTTGACGTTGTTGGGATAATAAATGTCTCACGTTCTGTGGACTTCAATCCTTTTCTCAACCCGAGCAATGATATCATGAGTACTTTTCCTTAATTGCTCAAGAGTGAGAGGCCCCCTAGTTGGTGATACAAAAATAATTTTAGGCCTTCCAATTTCTTGTCCTGTTACAGGAGTAGTAGGGATTATAGTTGGATATTGAACTAGTTGATCCATGGATGTGGATGCTTCAGTATGCGGCTCCTGGTAAAAATTGATATCCTTGCTGGAGGAGGTCTACTAGTGTTTTGTTTAGTAATGAATGGTCATGGCCCTCCTTATCTTCCGGTTTATCTTTAATTTACTTATACCGGTATACCACATCTTCAATAGCTCTAGTTGCTTCTTCCCTTCTCTCATTATATTTTTCAAGGACATCAGAGTGATGCTCAAAGACATTGTATCTCTCTTGAATCTCATTCAGACATTCAAACAACTCAATCAAAAGGTTCTCATGATCTTCATTTACTTTAAAGGATAGCTCCTTAAATTATTCCTTAGAAAATCTCGAGAAAGAAGAGGTAGTTTTCATGGCCATTGAATCTTTCAATTGCTTCTCTAGCACTGTAATATTTTCAACATAACCTACATTTAGCAGTTGGGCTTCCTGGAGCTGCTACTGAAGAGATGCATTTTGTACTTGCAGGTCATTAAGCTGGTTATCATGCTCACTTTCCAACTCTTGTAGTTGAGATTGATGTTGTTCATTAATTTCAGTCCACTCTTTCCTGAGCTTATGTAATTCCTATTGCTTCACCTCAATTTCCTTGTTTAATGAGGTGACAAAGTCATAATTGGCCCCTACAAAGGCTCCCATTGCTGCAGCAGTTTCAAGTGCTTCTTGCTGAACATCAATGGATGTTTTCCTCCAGATAACTTGGTTGGGGACAGGGCCCTGCATAACAGTTCCTTCCTTATGTATTTTAGTACCCTTTTTAACTATTGCTTTCTCTGACCTGCTGTATAAATACTCCCCCAAGGAAACCATAACATATTCTCCAAAATCTGCCACTATATCCATTGTGGATGTAGACACATCACATGTTGTGACCAGAGGTACAGTTTGGGATACAACAGAAGTTGGAATAGACATGGTTATTTGGATGGTGGAGATGGAAGGAGATATGATATTGGACACTGATGGTAAAGAGGAGGAAGTAGAATATAGAGCAATGATTTCTAGGAGTGAGACAAAAATTGGGATCACAAGTGTTTCTAAAGGTACAATAGGGATTTGAATTTCAGCAGCCTGTGTAATAACTGTAGCGATGGTGACCTCTGGGAAGTGAAAGTCAGGAAGAGATTCATCAATCACTATGTTCTCCAAAGGATTAGAGGAGGTGGGGGTAATTGAAATAACTTATTGTGGGGTGACAGGAATAGAAATTGGGCATGAAAATTCAGAAGGAAGGGTTTCATCTTCTGCATCACTATATTCTATATGAAGCATGGTCACCTTTGGTACAAAAACTTCAATCTTTTACCTTTTTGCTGGAGTTGTTGCAGCAACAACCTGAGTTTCCACTGTTGAGCTCAGCACTGACAGTTCCCTTTTCATCTCAACGACCGACTGAATCAACGCATTGAGATTTGCCAAAGGTCTGGGCTACGCGGTGTCCTCAACATGGGCCTTTCCCTTATCATCAATCTGGTAGGTCAACATCTTAGGGGTGCTTGCTTTCTGAGCTTCCTTTTTCTGCCTTGTATTTTTGAACCTTTTCATCAAGTGACAGCTCAAATTTTTTGTACTTCAAGACCTTAGTATTGAGTTCTTGTTGATACTGAAAGATGAAGTTCTTTTCTTCAAGGGAAGAATTTTTTTTCATGACCTCAGAAAATGAATCAACACTTTGGTAAATTGAGTCATCTGGGTTAGTCTTATCAGCATATACTCTTTTCATTTGTTCTTGTGCAAAATGATTTGCCAAAAATGATTTGGGATCATGCATTCTCTTTGGAGCTTTCCCAAGGTTCAGGGTGGTAATATTCTTTCCATGTAATCCAGCATGAGTTGAATTCTGGATTATCAGAGTTCCAATATGAAGTGGGAACTTAGGCCACCCTCTTCTTTCGGCTCCAGTCAGTTTAGGAAACACACCATCAGTGACTGTCTGGAAAGATATTTCCTCTAGCAACAATATGTATGGTACAATTCTGGGCAGTAGATGGGCTATATCGCTTCCCCAAATCCTGACATAAGATAAATATTCCCCTACATACCAGTCACCCATGGTAGAGACAAGTGCCTTGGCATGTTCGGAGAAGGTGGGAGCATTCTCCTTGAAGATCATCAGGTGAATTGAGCCAATGAAATGGTAAAAAATATCATATATAAGAGGTATAAAATTGCCCTCCCATAGTGCAAAGCAATAAATATGAACAGGAGGTGCAGACAGAGTCCAGTTCCATCCCATGGAAGGAAATTGAAAAGCCGAACAGAAAACATCCATCACATAAGCTGAGTAGAAGAATGTAGGTTTTTTGGAAGTTAGGGTCTTCTGATATTTCTCTATCGTTTTCTTGAGTTCCATTGATAGAATTTGATCCCAATTGAAGGACTCTCCTATAGTCAGGATGTGGTGGGAAAGGGGTGCCCATTCCGCCTTGAACAATGAGCAATCTGGTAACCCATATAACCTGCAAAGCATGGTTTCCAGTAGAGCAAATGGTTCCTTGAACCAAGAGATGGGATAGGATTTTTCAGCCTTGGGCGTAAAACTTGCAGGGTTATGCATCCATGATTTAAGCATTTCCTCAAAATTGAATTGAGTCGCAGCAGAGACTAGGAATTTCTTATTTAGCAGCTGGTCAGGTTGCCTTAGGGAATAAGCTCTAGAAAACACTTCAGGCCAGAAAGAGGTTAATTGAACCCCAACCTTATCATTGAAAGAGAGGTCTAGCAGGTGGGCATGGTCAATTATCCATTTGATAGCATCAGTGTATGGCATGAGCGTCGGTGTTGCCACAATGATGTGTAATTGGGATTTGCTAATGTTCATGTAGAAGGACTGGTTATGTTGAATTTCAGAAAGGTCATCGTTGTTGAAATGGAGTAAATGTGTGACCAATCCAAATGATAGGTCTCAGACACCCTGCCATTTGCATATGAGATTATACCATTGTTTGGGTCTTTGTTCTTAAATTCCTTTAAGGCCGTTTTCAAGTGGGTGTTTTTCGACATGGTTGGGGAAACTCAAAAATCTGATAAATGAGAAAAACAATCAATAAAACTGATTTTTAACTTTAAATTATCACAACATAAGGATAGAAGTACCGGAAAACCAACCTACATCTAAGAAGGAAGTAAATTGGTAAATCTGGTAAAAAATCCGCAGTTAAATCTTTCGCCCAAGTGAAATTTGCAATTTGAAAAATGGTAGAAAAATCATGAAAATTTGTAATATTTAAGCAACAGTGGAATGAATCCAAATCGTAAAATTGACAGAAATCGACAGATAAGATTTAAAATGCGAAAAGTGGAAAAGAAAATGCGGGAGTGATATTTTGTAATTTTGATTTTAGGTTTCAGCAATCTGCAATGCTGGTTGCGGGTGTACAATTCGTTTTCGTTTATTATGATTTCCGATTTCCGCAATCTCAAATTTTCGGTTTGTGGGTTGCGGAAATGTAAATGTTATTTTCATCAACTAAGAGCTTTCCGCGTTCTACAATCCGCAATTTGCTGGTTGCAGAATGTGAAACCGAAAATTCGATTTTATTAAAAAGATTTCCCGACATCCGCAATCCGAATTTGCGGGTTGCGGATCGACGGTTGCAGAAACACTATAATTTCTTGAAAAAGTAAGTTTTCGCAACTCACAAAATGCAAAAAGGAAGGATTTTTCCAGCAAACTTTATTAAATCCAGAGTATGAAAAAGAAATAGGGATAAAGACAACATTCAAAACACCCCCAAAAAAGATAAAGGAATGTCATGTCCCAAAATTTTGCATTGGGTCACAATGGCCTAAGCCGCTTGGCCATACTCATTATAGTTTTTCAAATGGATGGTAAGGGTCAAATAAATGCCAAGAATGAAGTCCAAGTTAGTAATAATGTGAAATTACATCCAAATGGACAAGGTGGGTCACATTAAGAGAAATTCCCAATTCAAAGTTGTAATATACCCATCCAAATGAACTGCCATGGAAGAAAATTACTAGTTCCCTAGGTTGGGGGGTGGAAGCTTTGGGATTTGAAATAAGGGGAATAATAAATGATGTTTGAACATTAGAATGGCATAAATATTTAATAAAGGAGCTAAATAAATAAATACAAGGGAAAATCAAAGTGGCAATTGATCATGAAGACACATGGAGGATGTGGGACCCACACAAGCTAGATTTTCTATGCCACATGGCATCCTTCTATTGTCATTTTGAATCGATAAGAAGACTCAGGTTCTTGGGATGAGTTTTAAGGTCAATATACGTGGCATGAATAAATTAAGGTCGAATTGGAGTGGAAGAGTAACTCCCATAGAAGAGGAAGAGGCATTTTGGAGCTAGTGAGACACTTGGACTAGATTCCCTAGCTCTATGACAATGATGAAGATGCTATGACACCTATGACACAAATCAGACATGAAGGTTGAAATCTGACATATATGACATGTCAGGGCTAAAAATAGCCTCCAAGAGGGCGCTCAAGTGAGTTAGGGCAGCCAAAGGGACACCAATTCGAATTTGGAGAAGGAGAGGGCTAGAATTGGAAGGACAAGTGGCATACTTGGGAATCTATTCCCAACTTGAGTTGGCATAGAGATCTTGGGAGGAATTCGACCCATGGAGGACCTTAGAATTTTATAAATGACAATAACAAAGAAGTATGGTAGCTTTTGATCATTTTAGAATTTGCATTTTTCATTTGGGAGAGGAGAGCTAGTGGAGTGCTACTCTACTTGCCTTAGCACCAATTTTGAGGGTGAAAGATTCCCATCATAGTTGGTGATTGGAAAGGGCATTCATACCATTCATTTGGAGCTTTAATGGATTCTTTTGTTACAGGTTGAAGCTACGGTGCAGATCATGGTCACATCTCTTTCAACTTGCTTCTACAACTATTCTTCTATTTCTTGGCATATCCTTGCTCCTTGAGGAGAGGCGCACTTGTTGAGGTGATTGTGATAATCTGCAGGGATCTAGCAACTGTAACAAACTCACAATATAACTGTCAGGATTATTTTCAAAGAAGAAGAAGCATGCATTCAATAATCACTCATAAACACAAAATAATGGACAATGTCAATATCATACAATGAATAATGAATGTAGAGAATGTGTTACAATGGACTGCAAAGCAGCATGATATAGGATTCGAATTAGCCAAGTAGGGTATTTGAATATTTGATCTCAAAGTATAGCTTGGATAACAATGGAGACATCATCTAGTCAATAGTATCAGTCATAAATGGTAATAGTCAGTCAAGTGTGTCTAACTGAGTCTAACATAACCATCTAGGCATAAATCAGGGAATGGAGACTCCAAGGGGGGCGCATGAGGTTGTCAAATAGTCAAGTGGAACTCCAAAACTAGCTAACTAGAAGCTACAAGTAGTCAAAATGAGCAATCAATGGAAGAACTACTCAATCAATGTGCTAACTGAATGATAACTCCCGGTAGGTGAGATAAGGCACTCTAACTGACAGTGGTAGGTGGGAAAGGTGCACTTGCTAAGAAGATAAGTCAAGGAGGGTGCATTAGTTAGGTAGGAGGTCAAATGAGGGCTAAAGACAAGCTCTGGAGAGCTAGAAGCAAGCTCTAGGTGTTGGGGAGACAACCATGATGACTGGATGCATGTAGTTGCATGCAAATGCATGCAACATGCAGATTTGCATGCAAGCACGCAAAATACAAAAATGATGGTGTGAATATTCCAACACCCCCCTGCAAGCTATACTATGAGGAAATAACTGAAAAACAAAAATAGGGCCCTAGTGACTAAGACCAAAGGTCACCCCGTACAATCAATCTAAAATAGGCTAAGTGAGGAAAGAGGGAAAACCCAGTGGAAAAAAAGCCCTCCCTCAAAAATAGATTGAAGGATGCTAATGTAGCATATCATCTCTTGTATTGGAGAAAACTCACTATGGCTTGGGGTAGACCAATACAGACAACTGACTACAGAAATTAACTCAATTCTCAAAACTATGCTATTATAAATGACAATGATAAGATAATGGAGAATGTAACCAACCTCGATCCAAACGTTTGATGTAGATCCCCATTGGAGCTTTCAATCCGTGCACTTGTATCTGCAAATTAGTCTTGATAACCAATATACAACAAGTACATATAATATATAAACAACATTAACATCATCAATAGCAATGGTCCATGATATTATAAGTAAATGCAACCCAATGTAGAATAAACAACATTCACAACATCAATGGACGAGAATATGAGTATTTCTATTAATAAACAAGAAGAAGTACAATGTGATACGACCTCTTGCCGGAAACCAATCTGAACCAAGATCTGGATCAATCCACTTGTGCCTCCACCACTTCAATCCTCCATGAATGGCAAACTCAAACTATGAAAGGAGTTTGGAAGGTGAACATAATGGTTCACAACTACAAGGATCAATGAGTGTAGACTCAAGATAGGGCAAAAATCCACTAGAGTTCTCTTGCTCTTCTTTCTCGTCCCGTCCATAAGCCATATGTGCTCAATATATAGTCCTCCCAAAGGTAAGTGAAAGGACACATCGAGGCATTTCTTGGGCAGATGGAGGGTCAAAGGTCACCCAATAACTGCTTTTTGGGAGTAAAAAGTAATTAACTAGTGATTTTTACCATTTTACATGCTACCCGCAGGCTATAGTGATGCAACTCACAGGTACGCCCGCTGTAATGATGCAGCAAGCGTATAAGGAAAAAAAATGAGGAAATAGTGTGTCTGAAGGATATAAAGTGGATCTGAGTCAGTGAAAGGGATCCTATAGGCCAAAGAATGCTGATGCTCACAAGGTGGAAAATTACGTTGTAATAGATGCCCCCTAATGTGTGAGGTCAGAGAATGATGCTACAATGGCCGAAATACATTATAAAACTCAGAAGTGGAGTGATGGAAACACGTGGAATGAGCAACTCACTCGTCATAGTACAATCGTATCTCTGAATACATGTTGGTATAGTACAACAATTTGATGCAATGGCCATGAATAGGTAGTACATAATGGATATATGTCATAAGTGATCATAGCCATGATCCCTCTACAGTAAGATATGGTCTCCTGCTGAAAAGGAGACAACAGGTGCAAACTGGAGGTACAAACTGCTGATATCTGAGAGGGGATATCTCAGATGTAAAGTCAAAGCCATAGGTAGCATACTGAATGCCACTATCGCCTGGGGTCTTCTACACAAGTCTTTGACGGTGCAAGTACTATCAAGTGAATAAAGGAGTTGGGGTCGTACCTTATGTGACATCGTCTGATTACCGGTCAATGATGTATACCATTAACAGATGCGAGATGACCCACCAATAATGAAAATGGGCATCAAGGCATAGAGAACAATCATCGAAGTGTGAATAAATGAGTTGAAGTCGAACACTAGGATGAATCCATCGATCATGGGACATTGATGTATTCCCAAAACTGTCAATGGCGAGAGAACCTGCCACTAATGATTGCAAGCCTCAAGGTACTCAACCGAACTCTAAGCCTCAAGTCCCGAAATAAATGGGTTGAAGTCGACGAAACGAGACTTGCTGGAAGGAGGGAATTAATGCATCCCCCATCAACCAGCACGAGGTACCAGCTATGCTGAAAGATTTGGAAGATCTCACGTGAAACGGACTGACTCAATAAGGATGGCTGACATGCAATAGTCAAGAGATCTGAGGAGTGGCCGACTCTAGTTTTATGACTTCCTTTGAACAAGAGCATTAGCAGATGGATAGATTTAGGCAGCAGAAACTCAATATAAACTGTGCGATGCAAGAGGCATCACAGAGGGCTCCATAATGACTGGAAGCTTAACCAATCGGTGGAGAAACTGAGAAAAAAGTAAAGCTCCTAAGGTCCAACTATAGTCCCGACTAATAGTGTATGGAGGGAAATGAATGCTCTGTTCAAAGGCGACACAACAACTTCCAACAAGAAGTAGTAATCATAATCCTGTCTGGCTTTTTGGAATATTTGATTTTTTGGTCTTTTTCATATTTGGAGAAAGCTTGAAAAAGAATAAAATTGCTTATAGTACAACAAGTGAGGGAACGAGTGTCAAATAGCGAGTAGACTAGTCCCAAGCAGTGGAACATACCTATGATCAACGCAAGGAAGCATATGCAAGATGTGGACACTCGGGGGTTGTTCCCTCAGGGTCAAAAAGGTCATCAAATTGTGAAGGACAAATGGAAGCTCTACAAGGCTAGACAGGGAAAAGTGCTCAGGCACCAGGCTAACAACTGAGTGAGCAAGAGCCGGCACAAGGCTCAAGTGTCAAGCAGGAGGATGCAATGCAATCACAACATCATATCACTAAGGGGAGTCCTTAAGGGAGATGGCCAGCATAAGACAAAGTAGAGTATGAGTCTTTATCGCAATGTCATGGCGTAACTACAAAGGACTCCCAATCCTAAGGACAAACAACGGCATGGGCGCCAGAATGCACAAAGGGGATCTAACTAGGGTACCCATGTTCAGAAAAAGCCCTACCGCCACATAATGACACTTCTATAGTAGTGTGAAGGTTCCGTGTCGGTTACGAAGCGGGGTCGCACCTAGGGTTTGTGAAAATGGTCAAAATTTCAAATGCATACTGCATGTGGAAATGGCATCTAACCTATATGTCGGGTGTGAAACGTACCCGCCGTAGGTGTGAAATTGTCCAAAACAAATTTCGCGAAGAAATTTGATTAAAAATTCTACTCCATGACATTATATTAGTCCATAACGGCATCAAACGGTAAAAACTATAGACAAGTGGATCCTGAAAATTGTAAATAGTAATAAAAATTTACAATTTACAATTCACCCATTTGGAGCTTTGTGGTTAGTTTTCACCTTGAAGTTCAATTGCCGATTCTGGGAGCTACAAGCATCCGTTCATCGAACCGTCCGGAGCAGGTTGGTAGTCTCATCCATACCTTTAATTTCATTGCATTCATTTTAGTTTTCAGCGGTGGGATTTTTAGTTTGGCCAAGCCCTAAATGGCTTCGGTGCTACCTGCGGGCTATTACTATGCAGGTCGCGGGTAGGGCACGATACTCACAGTCAAAGCACAGGTTGACCACGGGTACCCGCCCCTGTATACAAATTAGCCCGTGGGTATGGCCGTGAAGTTGATTTTGCAAATAAAATTGGCTAAAATTCTTGTTTTTTCTCACTCCAGGATGGTTCTAGAGTAGAGGGAGAGGGAGCGTGACCAAGTAGATGAGGCCGTGCGCAACGATGTGCAAACATAGCAAGCATTGCAAGCATGTGGGTTGTACAAATTCTGGAGTATAGGGGGTTTGAGGGCCCAAAACCTACTACTCCGCCGCTTGATATATTATTGGGATGTTGATGCATAGAACTTCAATCTCAATGGGCAAATCCTCACACTGGAAGTGGAAGACATCTACTTCATTACCGATTTGTCCCATCGAGGTGAGGTGGCCAGTCTTCGATCTTGTACTGTGGGTGGTGGGATCACCGTCCTTGATTACATAGCGCGGTATTGTTCCACAAACACACAAGCGGTGGGAAGTCAGGTGCCCATCAATTCCATAGTAAATCTGAGCATGAAGATCATTGTAGCTACCTTAGTGCGAATAACGGGTTCAAAAGCTCTGCACCAGGAATCCAGGCCAGTGATGTTCTATGCATCACAATGCATGCAGCCTATAGTATTTGATTGGTGTACCACACTACTGGGGTCTATGAAGACCCAACTGATAGAATGCAAAGAAGGGAAGGCAAAAAACTTCGGGTATGGCAGTATCTTGTGCAGCTTCATCTTTGAGAGAGTTCCGAGGCTTAGTCCGAGAGTGGATGTCCCTCCTCATAGTCTCTGCAATCCAGCCCTGACCCGATGGGATGAGATCTTGACACGACAGGGTGGTGGCTGTCTATCATCACCATATACTCAGGAGTTCTTCTGTTGGTGGGACCGATAGGTCATTGCCATAGAGAACGATCCCTATGTAGGGATAGACTTCCACCAGGATCGGGACATGCCACTCCCACCAGACGCAACGTTCGGAGACATTGGTGAGTACTCTTTTTAAATTTTTGTTATTAAATTTTTATGGATTTTTTATTATAAATGTGAATGCAAAAATATTTTTGGTGGTAGTATCAAATGTTAATGGTTGACTGTTTGCTCGCAGACAAGGGCCCAGTGAGACCCGATGGCTTCCCGATACATGGTCGCCGAGGTAGGGGTGATGAGGCAGGTGATGCTGCAGCAGGTCGCACTCTACAGACCTTGCGGTGCAACCTATCACAGATCGTTTCCAGGGTTCCATAGATAGAGGTGGTGCGATTACCTGAGGCCATGCAGCGCCAAGTAGTGGGGGTTCCTGGTGACTGGGTGCGGTTACTGCAGCGGGTAGCCAATGCAGTTCATTATTTCTATGAGACACATCTTGTCGGGGCAGCAACTAGGCCTCCTCGTAGGGAGTAGATATCCCAAGATCTCATTCTTATATCGATATGTATATTTTTGAGGGATACGGGCTCCAGTTTTGTATGATACTACCATTTTTGGACATATTTATATATAAACTATGGTTCTCCGGTTCTACGATATGTGTGTATGTACAAATGTATGAATGTCTTCTTTTATTTGTGTGCTTCATTATGAATGTGATAAATGCCAATCTAATACATAGTTAACGTATGCATCAGATATATGATTAAGACTTCTCGGAACATGAATGTATGTAATTGAATCAAAATGTCTCTCCAAGAGTCTTACTCTTAGGAATTTTTGTAGTAGTGTAGGGTCTCGCACACGGTACTTCCCATTCAACTGAGACACAACTAGTTGTGAATCCAGGCGAACCTCTAAAGATTGGACGCCATGTGAAATAACATCCCGAAGTAGCTCAATGACGGCACTATACTCAGCCACATTGTTAGATGTAGAACCGAGACAAGCACCTCCTGAGGACACAACTAGGTGGTCAAGTGAGAAAATAACCTAGGCAGCAGAAGCAAGCTGCTACGTATGCCAGCTAGCACCATCTGCAAAACCTAAGAACGTAGGAGATCCCGTTGACCTCTATCAATCAAACGGAAGCTAATCAGCAGATCCGAAAACCAAAAGGCAAGCTAAACTATGTACAGAAACAACTATACAATAGTATACAAAAGTATCATCTTGAACCAGAGGTTCAAGTGTAATATCGCTTGAGATAGAGCCCATTTCTAGGCTCCTTCAAGACAGTCCCCTCATAGTCTTCTAATTCATAGGCTCCTTTTTCCAGGACACGCCTCACGATGTAAGGACCGTGCCACATGGGGTTGAACTTTCCTGCCCCCAAGGGTTCTTTAGCTTGGTCATATAAGAGGACTAAATCACCTTCAACATACTGCCGGGGACAAACAAACCTATCATATTGGACCTTGACATGGCATTTGTTGGCATCTATGGCCACAGCGGCATCTCGACGTTGCTCGTCAAGTTTCTCAAGGTGGATTAAACGTTGCTCAATACCTATCGTATCAGGGAGGAGCTCTATGGACAGTTTAAGCGAAGGGATTTCACATTCAATCGATAAAAGTGACTCCACACCGTGAACTAGCTAGAACGGTGAGAACCCAGTGGCAGTCTTGACTGCGGTTTGATATTCCCACAAAGAAGGATATAACATGATGTGCCAATTGTTCTTGCTTTGTTGGATGTTATGCTGGAGAATGGTCTTCAAAGACTTATTAACTGCTTCAACTTGACTATTCGCTTGGGGATAGTAGGAAGACGAGTGTTCTTGACGAAACCCAAGCTTGAGAGACAAATCCTCCATCATCTTGTTTTGAAAGTGACTGCCATGGTCAGTGACAATCTCTTTCGGAATACCGAAACGAGTGATAATTTGATTGAACACGAAATGGGCTACAGTAGCATCGTCGGCTTTTACGGTAGGCATGGCCTTAGCCCATTTGGAAAAATAGTCCATGCCCACTATGATATGGTGATACCCCCCAGCCAAAGTTGGTTTGCAATCCATGAAGTCCACCCCCCACTTAGTGAAGGGACCGACGGTGACAACTGGATGAAAGGGCGCTGGATGCGAGTGTATATTCTGAGAGAACACCTGGAAAGGGTGGCATCTATTCACAGCGTTAACACAATCCTTAAAGATTGAAGGCCAAAAGTAACCAACTCTCATAATACGCTGGGTTGTAGCAAGCTTGGATAAGTGACTGCCACACGCCCCTGCATGGAAATCATTAAGCACCCGCTCCGCTTCTTCGTGAGTTAAGCAACGATGGAGAATAGAATCCTTTCCTTGGTGATACAAAGTGTCACCGACGATGGTATAGTCTATAGCGTGATGTTTCACACGCCGTCGCTCTTCTCGTGAATAATGCAGAGGAAATTTCAAAGTTTGGAGATATACAATGACATCCCCATACCAAGGGTCTTCGGACGAGATAAGAAATAAGTGCTCATCCACAAAGGAATCTTCATGAATGACATCCTCATCAAGTCTCGGGAGGTCCGACATAATCTCAGCAAACACCAAAAATTTCACCGATTTCGTCGAAGCAAAATCGAGTTCGAACTCCTGAAGGATCACAATCCATTTATTATACTTCCCCCCTATAAGGCGTCGTGATAGAACGAACTGAAATGTATTGATGTGAGATACAACTGTGGTTGTTCTAAGCAAAATGTAATGTCGTAACCGTTGGACTGCATGGACAGTCACAAGCGCCAGCTTTTCCATGTGAGTATATCTTAGCTCAGAGTCTACTAGATTTCAACTGAGGTAATAGATAACATGCTCGATGAGCGCGTCATCAACCTGAACCAAGACCATGCCAATCATCTCTTGAGACACGGCCACATAAAGGATAAAATTTCGTGCGAAGTCTAGCAGACTAAGCATAGGGGCCGATACCAAAGCTTTCTTAAGGGCGTTGAAAGACTGCTGGGCTCACTCATACCAGATAAAAGGTGTGTATTTCTTCAATAAGCATGTGAAAACTTTGGTAAGATTAGCATAATTGACTACAAATCGACGCAGAAAAGTAGCTCTCTCTCCCTTGGAGGCTCTGAAGTTGTAACAAGTTGCGTGGAGGAGGAAACCGAAGTATTGCCTCAACTTTTAGAGGATCGACTCTAATACCCTCTTTTGAAACTATGAATCCTAGAAGGCGACCAGTCCTTACAGCGAAGATGAATTTATTGGGATTCAATCGAATTTTGTAGTGTATACATTGTTCAAGAATCATACCGAGGTGCTTGGGGTGGTCTGCTCTCTCGCGAGAATGGCTAGCAAGATCATCCAAGAAAACCTCCATAATCTTCTTAAGATCGTGAAAGGCGTAGGTCATGGCTTGCTGAAACTTAGCTCCGACGTTTTTAAGGTTGAAGGGCATTTTCCGATATGCAAATGTTCCCCATGGACAAATGAATGCCATCTTATGTTGGTCCATGGGTTTGATTTGAATCTGGTTATACCCTGAGAAGCCATCCATGAATGAAAAAATCTCACTTCCCGCACAAGCATCCAAGATCTGATCAATGAATGGCGTGGGGAAGTTGTATTTCGGACATGCATGGTTCAAATCTCTAAAATCAGTGCATATGCGGATCGTTCCTTGATTCTTATCCACAGGAATGGGGTTTGACACCCATTCGGTAAGGGGGACGGGGTAGATGAAACCAGCTTTGAGCAGTTTCTCCACCTCTACCTTGATAGCAACTGCCTTTCTAGGGTTCACAGCACGTAAGCGTTGTCGAACCGGTTTAGCATTAGGATACATTCTAATCTCATGTTCAACAATGCGGGGGTCTATTCCTGGCATCTCCTCATATGACCAGGCGAAAGCTTCCCGGAGTTCTGTAAACAATTCAATGTAAATAGCAATCTCCTCAGGAGTGCAATCGTCACCGATGTAGACATTCTCCACCTTTCTGGGACTACGAGAGATGTTGATCGACATGGTTGGGGAAATATTGGCCATATTCCCCTCCGCAAAAACATCATGCGACTCCAAAAGAGCCATAGGGTGACCAACCATCTCTGCTAGAGTCATCCTAAAATCTTCTTGCTTAGCAAGCTCAAGGTTGGGAAGGAAATAAGAGCGATGATGCATATCCTCCCAAGGCCTCTCACTACCACACATGGCCTCCATAATAGCTTCATCAGATGGCAAAGTATCATCAAGGTAGTCGTGTGAACAAGATGAGTTGGCTGCCCAAACTGGCAGCATAATGGGATCTTCTTCGACTATCTGAGAAGAAGAGAGATCCGGTTCTGCAGTGGCTTGTTGAATATGCTCGTAAGCAAGCTCAGCTACAGACAATGGCACAGACATCCCGACATGCGTAATGTCTCCAGACGTAGAACTCATGGACGGTAAAGTCCATGGATCAGTACAATAGGAAGTCCGGAATGGCATACTATGAAAAGGAGGAGATGCATCGTTGGAAATGGTTTCGATGAAGTTCACAAGTGTAGGAAAACTATAAGTTCCCATCAATGAAGGGTACATAACAACACCTATGTTACCAATTGCTGGCTGAGAATCAGTAACTTGCGGGACTATGGATCCCGTGGATGCTGTGGAAGGAGTGTTAACGAAATCCAGCTGATCGATGGTCACAATATTGCCTTCATGGGGAAAGCATATAACTCCGAATACAGTGGACGCAACAGCCTTCATAGCGTACATCCAATTCCGACCCAGTAACAGGTTGTAGTCTATGGGCGCATCAACCACGTCGACTTCAATAGGCACAGACTTACCTCCCAAGCAGACAACAAGGGAAGGGATAATTCCATGCGGCTTAAATGACCGACCATCAAATGTAGTGAGCGTGGTTCTAGACGCGAGTAGAGGAGGAGAGCCAAGAGATTTCCAACAAGTTAACGACATTACTGACGCGGAAGCACCTTCGTCAACCATAGTACGTTTGACAAAACTCTGAAGGCACACCACCTGGATTTGAAAAGCCACATGGTAAGGTAAGCGAGGTTGAACATCAGTAGTATCGAACTTGATAACACTGGGATTTCCCCCATCCTGAACTCCTAACGCACTCAAAAGGGCATGCTTCTGAGAAGGACAGGCCTGCAAAACTTCGAGAGTCGACATGGCACACAGAGTTTGGCCCAAATCTTCTACAATGGAGTGGTTATGGGCGGCTCGAGCATTAGGATTATGCGTAGAGCGCTTGAGAACACCTTTCGGTATCCGTGGCATATTAGAGGGCTTCTTGATATGCAACGAATTGTCAAGAGGAGGGGGAGGCTCACTCCCCATATTAGGTTGTGGTGCACCATAATCGCGTTGATGAGTAGCAACAATAACCTCCGATTGAACCATATTCACACATCCATAACCACTAGTATTGGAAGAAGATGTTTCCATTTCAGTAGGTCCATAACCAGTGGTGGGAGTATGCGAAGCCATGTTTTGATGATGAGGAAGGGGATCCTTTAACACAGCTGGGCTCTGTGCCAAATGCTTCGATGCTTCTTCGATTCGAGGACATAAGTGAGTAAGATGATCTTCCCCACAAAGCTTTCAAGGGAATTTCACCTTACGCCTAGGTTTACGATCCTCACTAGCATTTTTGCCTTCCCAAGTAGGGTTGGCATTCTCTTTACGAGGGGTATTGCGATTGCTATTATTGTTATTCCCATTGTTTCCACCCCTACGGTTGTTTCTCCCCTTTTTCTTACCACCAGGTTGCTGGTTACCTGATGGTTTCGTTGATTGCACATTGTGTACATTAGAAGACGGGGTGGAAGTGGACAAGGTGTGAACCTGTCCGGGAGTAGACTGGTTTAGCGACAAATTTTGCATTTGATTAGCTACCAAGTCTATAGGGAGAGTGTTTGCAGATCCCATGATGCCATTGGCATGTGGTCCAGGAACTGATGTGGGCTCATGTCGTGTTCTCGGTGCATCAGGAATAATGTCATATAAAATGCCATACTGAGAGTATAGTAGGCTAACTGTTGGACTTTCAAGATGGCTTGTTCCTCAGTCACAATGCTGGAAATTGAAACATCTTTAGCAATGTATGGGAGTAGAGACTTGAGGAACCATTCCAATAGAAACTCTGGAGGAATGTTGGCTTTCACTAATCTCTTCCGTCGGCGCTACTCTTGAACGTGGTCAAAAATATGTGTGGCCTTATTCTGATAGAAGGTAGACAACATTTCAGTACTAGTATCATAACGAAATGGCAACTGGAAATGGTCCAAGAAAACCAAATCAATCTCATTGAATCCCCTATAGGTGTTCCCAAGAAAATCCACATACCACTTCACAGCTGCCCCCATGAGGGTGCGTTGAAATAGTCGTAATCTGAAGGAATCGTGATTCAACAAGTTGGAGGAGCACCAAAGGTGAAACATTGTGACATGATCACCCGGATCCTGTAATGTCTCCATTCAAATAAGTGCATAGTAAGACAATCCCATCAATCCTACTAGTTTCCTAGGTTGGATGGGCACATGTGGGATGGTAATAAGGAAGCTAATAAATGATATTTAGACATTAGAAGGGTTCAAGCATTTAATAAATATGATGAATAAATAAATTCAAGAGAAATTCTAGGTGGCAAGTGGTTTTGGAGACATATGGAGGTGGTGGGACCCACACTAGCTTGATTTTTCAATGACACATGGCAGCTCTCTCTTGCCAATTCGAATTCATGGGAAGGTGAACACTCTTGGGTGAGTTGGTAAGTCATAACACATGGCATTGAGCATCTTAGGTCAAAATGGGATGGAATAGTAACCTCCATGGGAGAGGAAGAGTCAAATTGGAGACTAGAGGACACTTGGGCTAGATTCCCTAGTTTTATGACAACAATAATGAAGCATCTATGACATTTATGACAAAATTCAGACCTGACTTCTTACACCTGACCATTATGACATGTCAACCCCAAAAATAGGCTCAAGGAAGGCGCTCATGGAGTTGGAGGAATCTAAAGAGACTCAAATTCGAATTTGGGAAAAGATGGAAGGTTGGAACTAGGAGACAAGTGGCAAATGAGGAATATTTTCTAAATGGAAAATTATTGAATCTATTGAGAGGATTTCGACCCCTTGAAGGCTAATGTTGGTTATAAAATGTAGAAATCAAGTATGAGAATGGATTTTGATGATTTGAGAAAAATTGCATTTGTGAAGAGAGAACTAGTGGATGACTAGTTTCTTGCCTTAGCCAATTTCGAGGGTGAAAGATTCCCATCCAAGTTGGTGTTTGGAGAGGCCACTCAGGTCTTTCATGGTGCTTTAATGGAGTTTTATTTGTAGGTAGAATATACAGGAAGTTTCATGGTTTGGTTTAGTGCAGCACTTTCTCTCCACCATTTCCAATTTTGAAGGCATATTCGGGCTCCTTGAGGGATTGCGCTTTGGGTGAGATCTTGCACTCATTGGGAGAGCTTCATATGATATTTTTATGATTGTAATAGCTTCATATCCTCTGTTATTCATATTCAGAAACTCTCAGGTCGAAATACCCATTGAATGTATGCAAAATTATTGATTAATGAGCAAATAATGTCCATTTCCCCAATGCTTTGATGTATGACACTATAAGGTTGATTATTTCGAATGGATGGATGATTCTATGATATATTTGTGATTAATATACTGCCATGGATATATTCTACAAGTTTCATGTACTGTACTTGAGCATTTGAAGCATTTTTACTCAGTTTGTTTGTATTGAGAGGTGAAATAGTGCCCTTTCCCCAAGGGTCGAATTGGGGGTTTTTGCTGTTGAATGTGAGAGAGTTAGAACAGTAGTAAAAATCAATTAATGGTGCATATGAAACATTAATCACATACTTAACACATTACATACCTCTATTCATAAATTCGTGGGATTTTGGAGGCATTTGGAAGGCCATTTGCAGTGTTACTCCGGGGGGATTTGATGCACAAATTACTAGTCAAAATTACCTATATTGATCAGAATATAAATCAAGTTTGCAGCAGTATTTGGAGGGCCATAAAAAATCCATGAACATAATATTCAAGTCTAAATACCATTCATACACTCCTACAGAATATTTGGGAGCATTTGGGTTGATTTGGAGGTCAAAACAGTAAAACTAGTCAAAGGTCGAAATTGGGGAAAAAGTGGAAAAATTGGCATTTTAATAAAATTTTGAAAAAGGGTCATTACAGATCCTCACCACCTTTCCCCTCAAACTTAGGAATGTACGAAGGGAGCTTGGTTGGGACCGGGGGCCAATTAGGGTTGTGACACACCAGATCATTCGTGAGCTTCGAAAGATCCGGAAGATTCAAATGTGCAAGGAATGGGAGCTGTGGCTGGAAAGCTTGATTATAAGCTCCCATAAAAGGTTGGTTGAATGGAACCAAATTATAAGGTGGACCAAAAGCTTGACCATGAGCATTAAATTGCTGATAATGATGACCTGATGGACCATAAGATTGACCATGGCCATAAGGTGGATAACCTCCTCTGACCTGACCCATATGAAAGCAGGTATATAAGTATTTTGGGCACTGTATTGAGGTGGGTTGAACCGGTGGCCAGCACCAACTGTGTTGTAGTAAGGGTTGCCACCATAAGTATGGGGCATATATGTACTATTCGTAGCGGAAACCGATTTGTAATGACCATAATGGTGAGGTATGTTCCCACCCCCAGCATTAGGATTAGCATGAGCAGTCGTGTGGTGACCCAAAGCATGAGAAGTATTCCCAACCCCAACGTTGGTGGTAATAGTAGCAGTAATGGTGGCGTTATGAACATGTAGATAAGATATATTCCCACCTCCTACATTAGTGTTACTAGTAACGGTGGTGGATGCAAAAGTGTGCGGTATATGTCCACCCCCATGGTTAGGAGGAGCATTAACATTTGAGAAAGTGATCCTAGGTTGACAGGTAGCAATATGTGTGTTAGGTGGTGGACGATGAGTTGTGTTTTGAACAGTGTTCCTATTAGGTTGGATAACCCTAGGAGGCGGTTGTCTTCCAACATTAGCATTATTAGGAGGAACGTAACCGGTCTCCATACTACATGTGTGAGTGGACAACGTGGTGCCCCCGGCGAGGGTATTGCCCCTAGTGGGTGCAATGTTGCTAACGCTATGAACGGCGCCAGCGTGGTTACCAAAAGTAGTGGAAGGATCAACTATGGAGTAATCCGGCATACCATATGAGAATGTGGTAGGGTTGACCGTAGGGCCTATATCATCATGGACCTATGGCATCCCGTATAAATAATTATGTGGAAACGAAGGATCGAATAGGTCATCCTCGGGTGGGTCTGGACCAAACAAACTAGGTTGGGTCTCAGGTGGATCACCTCCCCACGCCTCACGAGGAGTAGGGGTTTCAGAAGTGTGTTCAACTCTACCCAATGGACTAGTAGGGATTTATCCCATGTCAAATTGTGCAGCGGTCATGACGTCTTGGACGTATGTCTCGTAAGAATCCGAAGACTCGGAGGGAGCCCGCCAGCGTCCCCGAGCAATAAGGTGTGAAAGTTCGGCCGGTTCTAAACCAGATAACCGACGAGATTGACGGAGAGTAGGACTCCGCGCCACAATATCTCCGGAGAGAATATCAAATCACAACGTTTCCTACGGCCAACTATCGATCAAAAACAGTAAATCAAAAGCACAAACCTAGAGAAACTACAACCAAGAGTAGACAAACAGAGTGGCTAAATGAGCTCTGGACACTAGAGCCGGTATGTCTCGCCTAGGAGAGGCTTGAGACTCCCAAACTATAACCGTAGGTGACAGAATCAGTTATAGAGACACCCAGGCTTCACTGCGTGCACAGGGTCAAGTTCACTGTACAAACACAACTGTGCTGTCCAATCCCTATCTGACTCAGGACACAAACAACATAACCACTGCAAGTACCCTATGCGATACCTAGGTAAGGAAAATATGGTCACCGCAATATAACCAATGATCAGGGGGACAGTCACAGGTGGGATCTGTTGTATGGGCAGGGTAGCTGAGCCCGAAACTCAATGAGGGTCAAATCCCCCAAGAGTCCCCAGATACGAACAAATCCTGGAAATATCTCCCATGTTCAGCCGGTATCAGAGGGATATCCCTTCAACCAACCTCCCGTGACCTCGTGCTTAACTCTGGTTTGAGTAGAGCTTCCTGAGACATCGATATATACCATGGATTCCTCCACTCCCTAGTCATACACCTAATGTTTCGTCTAGTAGTCTTGGATTGTTAACTCACAATGATCTATTCCAAGACTCTAAACCTATGCTAGTGGGTGTACCCTATAAATAAAATCGGTCTAATCAATTTTAAGATTAAGAGTTAATTTTAATGGCTGTGGTTACTCAAAGGATATGGTCATGAAACTAGTGATGTATATGACTCAATGGTATGCAAAATCGTCCAATCCTAGACTCATCTATCCAATAAAACAATGTCACTAACATGCAAAATCAACCCAACGATTTCGAAATAAAAATGCAATCCTTTTATGTTTTTGATGCACAAGCAGAACTTAAATGAAGGCAGCAAGCACTCAATGCAAGATGCAGTACATGAAAGTAAAAAAAAAATTGTATTTTCTCTTATAAGCAAAAGGAAAATGCAAAACTATATGTATATTTTTGTATTTTTCAATATAAAGAAATGAAAGATGCAAGCAAAATCCTACTATTTAGTTACTGAAGTGCCGACAAGAATACTAAGACAACCCAACAGATCCCAAACAATAAGACCCAGCCACAGGAATGAGCTCAAAAGGAAAAAACCAACAAGGCTAAATCCAAAGATGGGTAAAAAACCAATAAGGCTCAACCAAGAGAAAAGAAGAGTTCTGGTCACAACCAAGGCATGGAACAGTCAAGAAACAGGCCAACAAAGAGTCAGGATCATCCAAAGCCAACCCAACAACAACCAAAAGTCATGAATCAACCAAAGCCGGAGTTGTACGCTACTGTCGAAGGAAAATCTGCGGGTACCCACGAGCAGTAGAGTAAACAGAGGCGGGTAGACGTGGGCAAAGCTAAGCTAGCCCGCGGGTGAGGAAAGGGAAATGGGCAAATAAAGAGTCCAATGGCTCAGAAAAAAACAAGTTTTCTATAGTGTATCTTAACGCCCAATCAGTGACACAGAGCTTCGACAAACAACAACTCTAATTAAGGACTAATGCTCAAAAATCCCCAAACATGGATGTTTTCCCCAGCGGAGTCGCCATTTCTGTATTGGAGAAAACTCACTATGGATTGGGGTAGACCACTACAGACAGCTGACTACCAGAAATTAACTCAATTCTCAGAACTATGCTATTATAAATGACAATGTTAAGATAATGGAGAATGTAACCAACCTCGATCCAAACGTTTGATGTAGATCCCCGTTGGAGCTTTCAATCCGTGCACTTGTATCTGCAAATTAGTCTTGACAGCCAATATACAACAAGTACATATAATATATAAACAACATTAACATCATCAATAGCAATGGTCCATGATATTATAAGTAAATGCAACCCAATGTAGAATAAACAACATTCACAACATTAATGGACGAGAATATGAGTATTTCTATTAATAAACAAGAATAAGTACAATGTGATATGACCTCTTGCCGGCAACCAATCTGAACCAAGATCTAGCTCAATCCACTTGTGCCTCCACCACTTCAATCCTCCATGAATGACAAACTCAAACTATGAAAGGAGTTTGGAAGGTGAACATCATGGTTCACAACTACAAGGATCAATAAGTGTAGACTCAAGACAGGGCAAAAATCCATTAGAGTTCTCTTGCTCTTCTTTCTCATCCCGTCCATAAGCCATATGTGCTGAATATATAGTCCTCCCTAAGGTAAGTGAAAGGACACATCGAGGCGTTTCTTGGGTAGATGGAGGGTCAAAGGTCACCCAATAACCGCTTTTTGGGAGTAAAAAGTAATTAACTAGTGATTTTTACCATTTTACATGCTACCCGCGGGCTATAGTGATGCAACTCACGGGTACGCCCACTGTAATGATGCAGCAAGCGTATAAGGAAAAAAATGAGGAAATAATGTGTCTGAAGGATATAAAGTGGATCTGATTCAGTGAAATGGATCCTACAGGCCAAAGAATGCTGATGCTCACAAGGTGGAAAATTATGTTGTAACATCTCTCACCCCAAGAAGTGATATAAGGTAAGTGAACCTCTTCACCGTGAAGGTCTTGGTGAAGATGTCTGCAATCTGCTCTTCCATCGGAAGGTAGAGTAGTGAAATGATCCGATCATGTACTAATCCTCTGATGTAATGCATTTGTATCTCAATGTGTTTGGTTCTCCGTCTCAAAACCGGATTTGTGGAAATCCTGATGGCACTCTGATTGTCACAATAGATGACAGGCGGAGTACTAAATATAATCCCAAACTCTAATAAGATGCCTCTCATCCAAATGCACTGTGTGGCTGCATTTACAACACCTCTATATTCGGCCTCTGTTGAAGAAAGAGCTCAAGCAATCTGCTTTTTGCTCGATCAACATATAGGTCCAGATCCAATCATGAAGGAAAAACCAGATGTAGACTTCTGATCTGAGCTATCTCCAGCCCAATCAGAATCAGTATATCCAACTAGGTTCAAAGGACACCCAACTGAGTAGTGAAGGCCATGAGCCTTGGTACCTTGCACATAGTGCAAGATCCTCTTTGTTGCCTTCCAGTGAAGCTCATGAGGCTCCTGCATGTATCTGGAGATAGCACTAACTGCATAGGATACATCAGGCCAAGTATGTGTGAGAAACAAATGGTTACCAATCAACTGCCTATACAAAGTACAGTCTACCAAAGGTGCAGAAGATCCATCCTCAAGGCCGATCCCTAAAAGAAAGGGGAATGCAACTGGTTTGCATTCTCTCATGTGGAACCTATCAAGCAGATTTGAAGCATACTTGGATTAAGCAACCTTGATTCCTGAATCACTCCGAGTGACTTCAAGGCCAAGAAATTGTTTCAACAATCCCAGATATGACATGGAGAAGGAGTTGTGCAAAGCAGATTTTATAGATCCAATACATGAAAAATTGCTCCCTATAATCAACAAATCATCAACATAAAGTACAATGAGAAGTAAGGAGTTACCATCATGTCTCATGTAGACATTCAAATCTGATTTGCACCTCTGAAAGTCTTCCAAAAGCAAGAAGGAGTCAATTTTTGCATACCAAGCTCGGGGAGCTTGTTTAAGCCCATACAAGGACTTCTTCAATCTGCAAACAAGTGAATTATCATCAATATAACCCTCAAGTTGCTTCATGTAGATATCCTAATCTAGATATCCATGAAGGAAAGCACTCTTGACATCCATATGATGCAATTCCCAGTGTTTGGATGCAGCAAGAGCAAGAACAAGATGGATGGAATCGATTTTAGCAACAGGAGTGAAAGTCTCAGAATAGTCAATCCCATGAACTTGAGAAAAACCTATTGCAACCAATCTAGCCTTGTACTTGTGGGAGGATCCATCTAAATCCATCTTAGTTCTGTAGATCCACTTGCATTGAACAAGTTCCCTTCCGGGTGGGAGCGAAACAAGCTCCCAAGTCTCATTTCTTTAAAGAGATTGGTACTCTTCTTCCATAGCAGCTACCCATCTAGGATCTTGGGAGGCTTCAAAGTATGATTTCAGATCAGATCCTATCATAAGAAAACATCTCTCAGCTAGAAATGGATCTGAGGGAGAGAGTGCAGTTCTTGTATAATGAAGCTCAAATCTATCTTTGACAAGATCAATGGTGGAGATAGGAGTTGTGGTGGCCCATGTAGAAATAAGAGATGAACCTGTAGGTGCTAGATCTTTAGGTTCTTGTGGATCTGGATCTAGCATTCTCACTTCTTCAAGAGTCTTATTTTTCTTCATCTTCTTTTGTGGATCTTTTCCCTTTAAGCAACCTTTGCAGGTACCATGAACAAACTTATCATTTGGAAGGCCTTCAACAACTTTTTGAGCTTGCATGTCTTGCAAATGCTTGTAGTTGAGATGTCCAAATCTCTCATGCCACAATCTTCTTTCTTCATTGGCATGCGTATGGAGAGTATATGGCTTGGAGAGCGATAAGAAGTGTGAAAACTCATAGAGTTTTGAAGTATGATTTGCAACTCCTTTTGCAATGATTTCCCTTGAAACCATGTTTTGTATCTCAACTTCATTTGGAAAAAATATCACTCTTTTGGGCTCTCCAATATGAGTCATTTGATACACTGAAAGTAAGTTTGCTGCAAGAGAAGGAACATAAAGCACATCAGAAAAGTAACCATAGTCAAGATCAATTCTTCCAATCCCATGAGAAGAGACTTCTGATTCATTGCTCAATCTGACTAAAGGACCAACTGATATTTCGAAATTGGAGAAGAGATCTTTGGAGGAAGACGTGTGTCTTGTGGCTCCTTAATCTATAACAAAAATAGAATCTGTTGATGCACTTTCCATGAGGGCATGACATCCTTCTTTGCCTTCGAATCTGAAAGATTCAGTACCAGGATCTTTCTTTCTTGCACATGCAGGTACAGAGAGTTTGTTCTTCTCAAGTAATCGAGTCATCATGTCTATGGTCTTCTTCATGCAAGAACTCTCAAGATGGAACCGTTTATTACAATAAGTGCATTTGGATCTTATATTCTAAGAATGCTTGGTCTTCTTTGAGTTCAAAACCCCATATGACTAGTATGTACTATCTGTAGGCCTTGTATCATTCGATCTCTTGTCATAAATATTTTGCTTGCCTTTACCATTCGCTCTCTCTACAACTGTAAGGGCTAAATCCAATTTGGGTTTGATCATTCCCATAGAGATAAAATTCTCTTCCTCTTGAGTAAGGGATTGGGTGAAGTCATCAAATGAGGGAAACTTCTATTTTGGAATGGACAACCTAGATGACTGGAAAGCAGAGACAAAAACTGAGAAGTTTTCCCCCAACTTTGAGAGAATGGCAAGTATAAGCTGCTTGTCTTCTTTCTCTATCTCATATCTTTTCAACTGTGATATCAATCTTTTGAACTTGGTGAGGAAGGCATTGATAGATTCGAAACTATTAGGATTCAAACATATGAGCTCATTCTCCAATTTGTGTCCTTTCATATCATATTTCTGTCCAAAAAGGGATTCGATCTTGTCCCAAACCTCTTTAGGAGATGTAAGATCGATGACATGGAAGTGAAGATCTTCATAAATTGAGAGAAGGAGGATACCAACAGCTTCATCAAGCCTGTCCAAGTACTTGGACTTTTCAACTGCACTGAGAGGTTCTACCATCGTTCCGTTGAGTATTTGGGTGAAGCTTTTGGATCTCATGAAGAGAGCCATCTTGGCTTTCCACTCAACATAGTTGGAAGATGTGAGCTTTAGATCCATCTGAAACAGAGAAAGTTGAATAGTTGAAGAAGATTATGAACGGGTGAATAAACCTGCAAAACAAGAGAATTTTTTGCTGATGAAGAATGCTACACTTCGACTGAACACTACCTTAAGGACACTTGGCACATAGACTAAGTCCTTCACACCTGGCTAGACCTCACTGGATTTCTCCAATGAATTCAAGTAATATCACCAGGATTTGTTGTGGAAACTCAGAGGCTTCTGGTGCACAAGTGAAAAGATAGCTGCTCAAAGAAATGTTGCAATGGATGCAATTCGAATAGTTGCTTACTGCTCTGATACCATGTGATAATCTGCAGGGATCTAGCAACTGTAACAAACTCACAATCTAACTCTCAGGATTATTTGCAAAGAAGAAGAAGCATGCATTCAATAATCACTCATAAACACAAAATAATGGACAATGTCAATATCATACAATGAATAATGAATGTAGAGAATGTGTTACAATGGACTGCAAATCAGCATGATATAGGATTCGAATTAGCCAAGTAGGGTATTCGAATCTTTGATCTCAAATTCTAGCTTGGATAACAATGGATACATCTTCCAGTCAATAGTATCAGTCATAAATGGTAATAGTCAGTCAAGTGTGTCTAACTGAGTCTAACATAACCATCTAGGCATAAATCAGGGAATGGAGACTCCAAGGGGGGCGCATGAGGTTGTAAAATAGTCAAGCGGAACTCCAGAACTAGCTAACTAGAAGCTACAAGCAGTCAGAATGAGCAATCAGTGGAAGAACTACTCAATCAATGTGCTAACTAAATGATAACTCCCGGTAGGTGAGATAAGGCTCTCTAACTGACAGTGGTAGGTGGGAAAGGCGAACTTGCTAAGTAGATAAGTCAAATAGGGAGAATTAGGTAGGTAGGAGGTCAAATGAGGGCTAAAGAAAGGCTCTGGAGATCTAGAATCAAGCTCTAGGTGTTGGGGAGACAACCATGATGCTGATTGGATGCATGCAAATGCATGCAGCATGCAAAATACAAAAATGATGGTGTGAATATTCCAACAGTGATGAACTCTTTGGGATAGATCTTGAGGCCCCATATCTTTGTAATATGATACATATACTCTGTTTTTACTGCTCATGAGACTGTCAGGTCGAAATACTAAGTGGAGTTATGTAAAAATACTAAATAATGCAATTTCCCCTAGATCTTGTTGTTGGAGTTTGAAGAGACACTATTTAGAGTTATATCAGTTATTATCTGTGATTTTGTTGATGTATGGAGTGTTATTAAATTTATGAACAATTTTCATTAACAGAGCATAAGCCCTTGGCACCTAAAATTCGAATTTCATAAGTCATGGTGAAAATAACTAGCTTTTCCCCTATGTGAAATCTTGCATATAAACATATGATTTTAAGGAGTTGAAGAAGGCCATAAGAAATAATTAAGGATACATTGGGGAGATCATTAAAGCCACTTATCAGTACCATACCTCTGTTCAAAAATTTGGAAGGCTTTAACAGCATTTGGGAAGCCATTTTTTGTCCACTACCCTTGGGGGATTTGAGGCTCAAATTTACTAGTAATCTTCCCTGCTTTGTCCAGATTGTAAATGAATGTTGCAGAAGTGTTTTAAGGGTTTTTAAGAATCCATAATCCTATCTTATATGTCTTAATGCCTCTCAAATACCTTCAGACCCATTATACAAGCATTTGGAGTCATTTGGAGACCAAGAGACCAATACTAGTCAAAGAGAAATTGCTAGTCAAACTCCCTACTTTGGCCAGAACTTAAATGAGAGTTGCAGAAGCTTATTGATGTATTTAAATCATCCATGAACCTCATATTTATGCACTAAAACCATTAATACACCTTCTCTAACAATTTGGGATAATTTGGAGCCATTTGGAGGTCAAGAACCCAAGACTAGTCAAAGGTCGAACTATTGGAAAAAGTAGAAAAAATCACCATTTTAATAAAATTAAAAAAAGGGACATCACAGTGGTATTAGAGCATGGTCCTTGCATTTGATGTGGATGAGCATTCATGAGGACAATAATTCAAATAAATCATCCCCCACCCTTAAAAACTGAAACTGGAAGTACTTTGGTGAAAGGGAAGAAGTAGGAGAAGAAGTGCATTCTTTGGTAACCATGAGTAAGGATGAGAAGGGAACCTTAGTGGATAATGAGGAGTTTAGAAAATTCTTGAAACCATTCTTTGAATACATGACAAAACAACTAAATCAAGGGTTCGAATTGTTTGCTAGTAAATTTGGAAGCAAATTGGAAATAGGAGGGAGCAGTGGTTCTCCTGTCACATACCCCAATTTTATTAAAATAATGTAATTATTTTTAATATTCCTGAGAACATTATGTTAAATTTAATGCTAAGTAGGAATGGATGACTCAGCAGAGTCTCCAGAAATGGAATGTAAATTCTGAATAATTATTATTAATAAATAAATTATGGAGACAACAGCATGGGAGAGCTGTTAAAAGAGGTTACTGGTCTAACTGGTGGATGGAATTAGGTGGAAGGACAAAAGACAAGTGGCAGCATCCTCAAACACTTCCTGAGTTGCAGGTGGCAACTTCCCTATATTTTGGGGTCATGATTCCCCAAGAAAGTGGAATCTGAGCAGGTGGCTCATTAATGACAGTTAGCCCAACTAAGACCTAGGCAATCTTTTATATACTACTCAATGAACTGAGCTGGGGGTTCAGCAATTGTTCTAGAGGGAGAATACATTCAGGTGAATGCTATTCAGGAGTCCCATTGAGGAAGTGGGAAAACAGTAAGGAAGTGTTTTGAAGCAGGAAGTTGCAGTAACTTGGTTCCAGTATAGCTGTTTTGGCTGAGGGAATTATTGGCCGTACTCAGATTCCAGCCAGTTAGACCAGAGCAAGCTCGGGGGTCCTGAGAAGTGCTGTTTGGGCACTCTCCAGGAATTGGTAGGGAGGAACAGCCTCCCATTGCTGTTATTGTCTACCATAGCTACAGGTTCTGCCACTCTTCCTGTTGTTGGTTTAATTTATTTTCATATGAGATAGACTAGTACAACTATGTTTTTGACTGTATTCAACTTCAGTAAATCCGTCTCTGTACTTCCTTTTGTTATAAATTTCAGAAACGCAGATGTTATAGAGATTTCCTATTTTTATTTAAATAGAGTATTTATCTTATACAGAACCTATTTGTTACTGTTATAGTTAACAATTACCATGTTTAGGCATATTCTAGAATTCCTGTTAATGGTTCAATAATAGACATAAATATTAAATAATAGATATTCCAGTAATCTACCTGTATATATATATGTATTGCATATTTCAGTCAACTTTGGTTTCAGGTCATTCTTATATCGAGTTAACAGATAAACAAAACTCATCTTAATATATTGTGTATACTCGGAACATGTTTGACAGCTATCGATTAACTAAAGAGGTGACTGTAACAATATTTCATTGTTACAAGCTTCCACATAATCTTAATCATCTACACAGTAGTCAAACACAAACACATAGAAACTGTAGATTATTACTTCTTTCAATCTAGTATTATAATACATTAGCCATGCTTATTATAATAGAATTAACAGAGTTGTTTTAAACAAAAACAAACATATTACACAACAGAGAAACTGTCGACGAACGCAACCATTATTGGCTGTTACAAACCATCTTAATTATACACAGTAATAATATTTATTCAGTATAAATGTCTCCCTTAAAGTAGTCCACAAACCCTACACGGCCGTAGCCTTACATTATTCCTTCGACAGACTGAAAAACAATTGAAAAGAATGCTTTTTATGACAGACAGAACCTACAGCATCTTAACACATAGTTCTATGTATATATTATTCTATTCATAGTTTTATTTAATAATTATATAGATTCAAAATAAATTGTTACAACTCGTACCCAGTCACCACCGAGTTAACAATATCATACTTATGCTTTGAACACAAAACAAAACCCCCAATTCGCCAGAATAACCCTATGCTATTTACTATTACAGTCATAGTGGATAAACTTCCACAATCTTTTATTTAACACTCCAAAACGAAGAAAAACGCAGAGAGACAATTATAGGGTTTCATTTATAACAGAGTTAACATCCATTGCAGGTACCGAAGAACTCATCTATCCTTACATTCAAACACATTCGAATAATTTAACGAAACACAAAAATGAACACGGCCATGATAGGCCCAGTAATATATTAAGTATAAATTTTATGCAGCGAGGATGGAACCCTACGCTTAGCAATTACAAAGTACAATAACAGAAACCCTGGCCTCATACAGTCTGAGCCGTGAAGGGCTCTCCAATAAACATAACAAGGTTTCAACCCTTTTATTCAAACAAAATAACTTATACAGATGATTGCAACCATGAACATCAAGTCGTCAAACGACCTCACTACACAGGAGTTTTCCTCCATGACACAACCCTAACCACAAAACCAGCAAAGGAAGAGACAGCCGTGGATAACCAGGCTTACCCGGATGAGCCAGCGTTGGAGAAAGAACCCTGTACACCTTCAGAGCCGCGTGACCTGCACATTCAATGCTGAAAGATGTTAATACACTGTTTATGCCGAGAGTTTAAATAATTGTAAATCTACACTGCTTGCAAAACAGAAATTGCGAAAATAAGGTTATTCATTACCTGAGCAATGTAGCCGTGGATATTCTGGAAGCCACCGGTGGGAGCAGACACTGAAACCCCATCACCCTCGTCGGTTGAAAGAGCAAGGAACACCCTCAAACTCTTCCAATGACGGCCACGACAGACAAATATTGCAGACGGAAACCTCAAACTGGAGCTGAATCAGTCGAGAAGCACACCCAAACCCTTACATGCAACCACCTCTGGATTTAAACAGGTACAAAACCCTGTCTCTTACCCACACACAGCACAGCAATGGACTGTAAGTAGCTGGGACCTAAACAAAGAAGGAACAACAAGACCACGAAACCATGAAAACTATAGCAGACGCCATCACCAGAGTCGAGGACTCATCTTACTACAGAATGAAACCAAGAGACCATAACCACAACACTCTGCACCTTGTTACAGTGCCCTCACTATGAAACTCAGACATGGAGGGTTTCATCCTTAGGACCCGAGCCCGAAGGCAACTACAATAACCTGGTAGGGTTTTCGAGAACAGCTTATATATCACCAACTGCATGGAGGAGAGTCAACCACGTAGCACCCAAATATATCAACGTAATATGGGTCGAGACCATATAGTTCAAATTGCAATCCAAATCATTATTTACCGATTCCAAAATCATTACATATATGTAAGTCAAACGTATAAGATAACATATGATATACAATCATTTAGCATATAGTGCATGCCTTGCAACTGAATCGTCGAGAATCCCATGCACATGGGATGTATAATCCCTACAACGATAATAAGGAGATATAGTCAACATCAAATAGGGAGTTCCTATTAACTTAGTATGGTGGATAATACCTTAACACAAAATTTGTTATAAATCTTATCCATGATATGGGAAAACATTATGACTAATGCAAAATCATGATAATGTACACTTATATGAAACCAAGGCATAGGTTAATGACATGAGCATATCACATTTCTTAAATCATTTAAATAATGAGGTGGTCAACTTTCAAATGAAAACCCTTTGTCACTTACCATTTTTATGATGAGTCACACTTTAGCCAATATATACTATCATCGTATTTCCACCGATATTAACGTTAAACAGTAAACAAATAGGTGACATAAGTTAAACCCTAAAGTAGACATTGGACTTCGATATATAGGTTAATATATTGAAACAACGCTAGAGGCGCCACCTTCTCAACTCACGTTATCAATGCATGAACAAAACAGTAATCACTGGTATTAAATTGACAACATGTCACATGATGCTAAAACGCTTTATGCAGATAATAATTATGATACAAACAATTGTTCCAGTGATAGTTACAGCAGTAACATAGAGTCATATTCATAAAACAATAATTATAACTGAAACAATGTAATCTTCGCAGAACCTGATGGTACTATCTGAATAAGAAATATCATGTCGATCTTTTAAGTTTAAAGTACAGGGAGTATTGATACTTACCAAGTTTAATATACAGCAATCCTTACTTCACCGGCGCACCTGAGAAACAAAAGACGACTTATGCATTAGCTCGTAAGCTAAGTAAGCCAGCCAGCTACGACTAGCTCTTCCCTTGCGGTTTGAAAACAAAACAGTCATTAATTACAATCACAGCAATCAAAATTTAATAAGACAGAGTCTTTAAACAGATTATGTTAGTTACTGAATTTAAAATAGGATTAGATATACTATCTAGTTAACATTTATTTGTTATAAATAAAATTTTTAAATTTTTCAGAAATATCGGGGTTTGACATGTGGTATCAGAGCTCAGGTTCAGACACTAGGCTTGGATGTGACTCCACTAAACTTCCGCAAATAGTGACTATAAAAGAAGATTTTTTTTTATATATAAAATACTAACATATATTTCGATTTCATGAACAGAACAGAAAATTTTTCTTTTCTGAATTTTACAGACAGGTATGGAAAAACTGGGAGAATATGCTGAGGAGGAATCTCCCAATGCTGTGACAAGACAGATGTCAAGAGAACCTGAGACAGAAGAGGAAATTGCTCACACCACTGAGCTGATGCAGACCATAAGAGGATTAAAGACAGAAATGGAAACAGTCAAGAAGGATAATGAAAGAATTCTAAAGACTCAGGAACAGTTAAATCAGCTATTGATAGAAAAATTTCAGACTGAAGGTAGGAGCAAACCAGCTGACTCAGAAGAAGTTAGTCATCAAAGAGGGTCAAAAAGGACAAAACCAACTAAATCTGACAGCAGTTCCTCATCTGAGGAAAGAAAGGGACAACCCAGTTATCACACTAGCAGTGACAGCAGTGAAGCTGAGATGTACAACCGAAGGAAAAAGTATAGGCCTTATGAAGAGATTTCCGGGGAGTTTAAGAAGATAAAGCCCCCAACTTTCAATGGAGAAGCTGAAACTGGAGAAGAGGCAGAATCCTGGTTATCCGGGATGAGAAAATATTTTCAGATCTATAACTACTCAAATCAGCTAAAGGCACGAATGACCATCTATAACCTCTCGGGAAAGGCGGACATATGGTGGCAAGATCTGAAAAGGGTCAAAGGGATTAAAGAAAGAGAAGTTAATTGGAGTACCTTTAAAAGATATTTTAAGAAGAAATTCCTGTCTGAGCAGTATTATGAAGAAAGGGCCAAAGAATTCTATGAACTGAAACTCGGATCTATGACGATGAAGGAATTAAACAGTAAATTTTTAAGTCTGTTGCGTTATGTACCGTATTTTGTCGAAGAGAAACCAAAAATACAGCGGTTTCTTAGTTGCCTGCCCTATCATATCAAGGACAGAATTGAATATGACAATCCAAAAACACTGGAAGAAGCTATGCGCAAGGCAAATTTCTGTTACGAACAGAATAAAAAGAAAGAGGGGATAGCCAGCTGGAAAGCCAAAAAGAACAGCAATCTGATCGAGTACAAGAAAAAAGAATTTGTTCCCCATAAAAGTTTCAAGAATGGCAAAAACGGGAACCACTTTAATAGTAAAAGTTTCCAAGGAAACAAAAATGGAGCTGTCAGCCATTCAAACAATTACAAAAACAGCAAAGAGACTTCTAATAACCATGGAAACTACACCAAAAATTTTGAGCGAAAAGAACCTGTCAAGTGCTGGGAGTGTAATGGGCCACATTATGCTTCAGTCTGCCCAAACAGAAAGAAACAAGTCAGCAATATTCATACTGTTCAAGACGAAATGACGGTTGGAGATTTTGCAGGAACTATGCCCCGAATCAATGCAGCATTGGAAAACCGCCAAGCTGACTACCAAACTTCCATGGTGGAAGTAGGAGGTATGATTAACAAAACCCCAGTTACTATATTAATAGATCCAGGTGCTAGTCTTAGTTATATTTCACCTCAGCTGGTAGAAAAATGTAATTTGACTGTTGAAAGGTTTGATAATTCTTGGTCTGTACAATTAGCTACTGGGGCAAGGAAGAAAGTAAACTGTTATGTAAAATAATGCATCTTGAACATGAATGATTTCAGAACTACAGTTAAACTGAACATCTTACCACTTGGCTCTTATGACATACTTATCGGAATGGACTGGTTGGAACAACATAGGGTCGTTTTAAACTGTTTTGACAAAACTTTTAGGTGTGTAGACAGTAGTGGACAACCTGTAACTGTTAGGGGTATCCCTAGGAAAACCGTAGTTAGGCAGATTTCTGCCTTACAACTTAAAAGAGCGGTCAGAAAAGGGTGCAAGACTTATGCTGTAGCTATTACAGATGAGACAGATAAGTCCGAAAGCAACCAGAAAACAGTAGAGGACATCCCTGTAGTCAATGAATTTATTGACGTTTTTCCTGAGGAAATCCCAAAATTGCCTCCTAAGAGGGAGTTAGACTTTACAATTGAGCTGGTACCAGGTGCCGTTCCCAGTTCAAAAGCCCCGTATCGTATGAATATCTTGGAGCTTAACGAGTTGAAAACTCAGTTAAAGGAGTTAATAGACAAAAATTATATTAGACCCAGTGTATCCCCTTGGGGAGCACCAGTGATTTTCGTTAAAAAGAAGGACGGAACTATGCGACTTTGCATAGATTATCGTCAACTAAACAAGATGACGATCAAAAACAGGTATCCATTACCTCGTATTGATGATCTGTTTGATCAACTACGTGGCGCTACGGTATTCTCTAAGATCGATCTGAGATCGGGTTATCATCAGGTAAGAATTAAAGAGGAAGATATTTTCAAAACAGCCTTTAGAACAAGGTACGGACATTACGAATTTGTCGTAATGCCATTTGGACTTACAAATGCACCAGCTGTTTTTATGTGCTTAATGAACAACATAATGCACAAGTACTTAGATAAATTTGTTGTTGTATTTATCGACGACATTTTAGTCTATTCTAAGAGCGAGGAGGAGCATAAAGAACACTTACGTATCGTTTTACAAGAACTGAGAGAACAACAACTTTTTGCGAAATTTAGTAAATGTGACTTCTTCAAAGATGAAATCCAGTACTTAGGACATGTAGCCACTAAGGAAGGGATTTCAGTGGATCCCGAAAAGATTCGGGCGATTCAAGAATGGCCAGTACCTAAAGATGTGACGGACGTTAGATCTTTCATGGGAATTACCGGTTACTACCGGAGGTTTATTGAAGGCTTTTCAAAAATAGCCAACCCAATCACTTCTTTGCAGAAGAAAGGCAAGAAGTTTGATTGGAATGCGAAATGTGAAGAAAGTTTCAAGAAACTTAAGACCTTATTGACAACTGCACCTATTCTTAGAATAGCGGATCCAAATAAAGATTTCATAGTTTGCACCGACGCTTGTAATGATGGTTTAGGCGGAGTGCTGACTCAAGAAGGACATGTCATTGCTTACGAATCTAGGAAGCTGAAAATCCATGAAAAGAATTATGCCACTTATGACCTAGAATTAGCTGCTGTAATTCATGCTTTAAAGATGTGGCGACACCACCTAATAGGCAGGAAATTTACCTTACTAACAGATAATAAAGGTCTGAAATACCTTTTAGACCAGCCAAATTTAAATGCAAGACAAGCCAGGTGGCTGGCATTCCTAAGTGAATATGATTTTGAAATCCAACACATAAAAGGGAAGGAAAATAAGGTGGCTGATGCCTTGAGCAGGAATGCAAAACTGAATTTTATATCAGCTAGTAGCACTTATACCTCTGATTTAAATGAACAGCTGACTGAAGGGATAAAATTAGACGAAAATTATCGACATCTACAAATTACAGCCAAAGAACAGCCCACAGAAAGTTTGGTAAAAGGGTATAGTTTAAACGAAAATGGATTTTTGCTGTTTAAGGACAGGCTGTTTATCCCTAATGCACCTACAGTTAAGCTGTTAATTTTAGACGAAATACATAAAACCCCTTATTCCGGGCATCCTGGCTATCAAAAGACTATCACTATGTTGAGAAAAGAATATTTTTGGCCTAACATGAAATCTGAAACTGCTGAATATTTAGCTAAGTGTTTGGACTGCCAACAAGTAAAAACAGAACACCAACATCCAGCTGGATTGCTGCAACCTTTACCTATTCCTAGCTGGAAATGGGAAATAATCAGCTTGGATTTCATTACGGGTTTACCCAAAAATCAACATCAGAATGATTCGATTATGGTAGTGGTAGACAAATTAAGTAAATCAGCACATTTTATTCCTGTTAAAACCACATACAAGGCTGCAAACATAGCAGATATCTTTCTAAAACAGATTTTTCGGTTACAAGGTATTCCAAAAGTCATTATATCAGACAGGGATCCTAAATTCACAGGAAATTTTTGGAGATCCTTGTTCAAAGGATTAAACACCACTTTAAATTTCAGCACCTCTTTCCATCCTCAGACTGATGGACAAACGGAAAGAGTTAATCAAATATTAGAAGATCTGTTAAGGATGTATGTTAAAGATCAACCAGGTAAGTGGGAGGATTATTTACACTTAGCCGAATTTGCATACAATAACAGCTATCAATCATCAGCTAAGTTTAGTCCTTTTGAGGTTTTGTATGGACGAAAATGCAACACTCCTATCTCTTGGAGTAATCCAGTAGATAGATTAGTGTTAGGGCCTGAGTTATTGAAAGAAATGGAGCAGATTGTGAAACAAGTGCAGGAAAACTTGAAGATTGCCCAGGATCGGCAAAAGAGTCAAGCAGATTTGAAAAGAACTCCTAAAGAGTTCCAGGTAGGTGAACATGTGTTCATCAAGGTAAGACCAAAGAAAAGCTCCCTAAGATTAGGAAGTTGTGCAAAATTAGCACCACGTTACTGTGGTCCATTTGAAATTTTAGCTAGAATTGGTCAAGTTGCTTATCAGTTAGCATTACCGCCAAATTTAAGAGTACACAATGTTTTTCATATCTCTGTTTTGAAAAAGTATGTTCATGATGCTACTCATGTTATTGATTGGAACATTGTACAGGTAGAACCAGAAGGGGAAGTTCTGGTAGAACCGGATTGTATCCTCGGGAGGAGGGAAATTACTCTACGGAACCGGATAATTGGACAAGTGAAGGTGCAATGGAAGCACCTTAGTCCTGAAGAATCTACCTGGGAGCTGGAAAGTAAGATGCGGGAAGCATATCCCCATCTATTCCAGCAGGTGGCTGAAGATGAAGAATAAGTAACATCGAGGACGATGTTACATTTTAAGGGGGTGTGTATGTCACATACCCCAATTTTATTAAAATAATGTAATTATTTTTAATATTCCTGAGAACATTATGTTAAATTTAATGCTAAGTAGGAATGGATGACTCAGCAGAGTCTCCAGAAATGGAATGTAAATTCTGAATAATTATTATTAATAAATAAATTATGGAGACAACAGCATGGGAGAGCTGTTAAAAGAGGTTACTGGTCTAACTGGTGGATGGAATTAGGTGGAAGGACAAAAGACAAGTGGCAGCATCCTCAAACACTTCCTGAGTTGCAGGTGGCAACTTCCCTATATTTTGGGGTCATGATTCCCCAAGAAAGTGGAATCTGAGCAGGTGGCTCATTAATGACAGTTAGCCCAACTAAGACCTAGGCAATCTTTTATATACTACTCAATGAACTGAGCTGGGGGTTCAGCAATTGTTCTAGAGGGAGAATACATTCAGGTGAATGCTATTCAGGAGTCCCATTGAGGAAGTGGGAAAACAGTAAGGAAGTGTTTTGAAGCAGGAAGTTGCAGTAACTTGGTTCCAGTATAGCTGTTTTGGCTGAGGGAATTATTGGCCGTACTCAGATTCCAGCCAGTTAGACCAGAGCAAGCTCGGGGGTCCTGAGAAGTGCTGTTTGGGCACTCTCCAGGAATTGGTAGGGAGGAACAGCCTCCCATTGCTGTTATTGTCTACCATAGCTACAGGTTCTGCCACTCTTCCTGTTGTTGGTTTAATTTATTTTCATATGAGATAGACTAGTACAACTATGTTTTTGACTGTATTCAACTTCAGTAAATCCGTCTCTGTACTTCCTTTTGTTATAAATTTCAGAAACGCAGATGTTATAGAGATTTCCTATTTTTATTTAAATAGAGTATTTATCTTATACAGAACCTATTTGTTACTGTTATAGTTAACAATTACCATGTTTAGGCATATTCTAGAATTCCTGTTAATGGTTTAATAATAGACATAAATATTAAATAATAGATATTCCAGTAATCTACCTGTATATATATATGTATTGCATATTTCAGTCAACTTTGGTTTCAGGTCATTCTTATATCGAGTTAACAGATAAACAAAACTCATCTTAATATATTGTGTATACTCGGAACATGTTTGACAGCTATCGATTAACTAAAGAGGTGACTGTAACAATATTTCATTGTTACAAGCTTCCACATAATCTTAATCATCTACACAGTAGTCAAACACAAACACATAGAAACTGTAGATTATTACTTCTTTCAATCTAGTATTATAATACATTAGCCATGCTTATTATAATAGAATTAACAGAGTTGTTTTAAACAAAAACAAACATATTACACAACAGAGAAACTGTCGACGAACGCAACCATTATTGGCTGTTACAAACCATCTTAATTATACACAGTAATAATATTTATTCAGTATAAATGTCTCCCTTAAAGTAGTCCACAAACCCTACACGGCCGTAGCCTTACATTATTCCTTCGACAGACTGAAAAACAATTGAAAAGAATGCTTTTTATGACAGACAGAACCTACAGCATCTTAACACATAGTTCTATGTATATATTATTCTATTCATAGTTTTATTTAATAATTATATAGATTCAAAATAAATTGTTACAACTCGTACCCAGTCACCACCGAGTTAACAATATCATACTTATGCTTTGAACACAAAACAAAACCCCCAATTCGCCAGAATAACCCTATGCTATTTACTATTACAGTCATAGTGGATAAACTTCCACAATCTTTTATTTAACACTCCAAAACGAAGAAAAACGCAGAGAGACAATTATAGGGTTTCATTTATAACAGAGTTAACATCCATTGCAGGTACCGAAGAACTCATCTATCCTTACATTCAAACACATTCGAATAATTTAACGAAACACAAAAATGAACACGGCCATGATAGGCCCAGTAATATATTAAGTATAAATTTTATGCAGCGAGGATGGAACCCTACGCTTAGCAATTACAAAGTACAATAACAGAAACCCTGGCCTCATACAGTCTGAGCCGTGAAGGGCTCTCCAATAAACATAACAAGGTTTCAACCCTTTTATTCAAACAAAATAACTTATACAGATGATTGCAACCATGAACATCAAGTCGTCAAACGACCTCACTACACAGGAGTTTTCCTCCATGACACAACCCTAACCACAAAACCAGCAAAGGAAGAGACAGCCGTGGATAACCAGGCTTACCCGGATGAGCCAGCGTTGGAGAAAGAACCCTGTACACCTTCAGAGCCGCGTGACCTGCACATTCAATGCTGAAAGATGTTAATACACTGTTTATGCCGAGAGTTTAAATAATTGTAAATCTACACTGCTTGCAAAACAGAAATTGCGAAAATAAGGTTATTCATTACCTGAGCAATGTAGCCGTGGATATTCTGGAAGCCACCGGTGGGAGCAGACACTGAAACCCCATCACCCTCGTCGGTTGAAAGAGCAAGGAACACCCTCAAACTCTTCCAATGACGGCCACGACAGACAAATATTGCAGACGGAAACCTCAAACTGGAGCTGAATCAGTCGAGAAGCACACCCAAACCCTTACATGCAACCACCTCTGGATTTAAACAGGTACAAAACCCTGTCTCTTACCCACACACAGCACAGCAATGGACTGTAAGTAGCTGGGACCTAAACAAAGAAGGAACAACAAGACCACGAAACCATGAAAACTATAGCAGACGCCATCACCAGAGTCGAGGACTCATCTTACTACAGAATGAAACCAAGAGACCATAACCACAACACTCTGCACCTTGTTACAGTGCCCTCACTATGAAACTCAGACATGGAGGGTTTCATCCTTAGGACCCGAGCCCGAAGGCAACTACAATAACCTGGTAGGGTTTTCGAGAACAGCTTATATATCACCAACTGCATGGAGGAGAGTCAACCACGTAGCACCCAAATATATCAACGTAATATGGGTCGAGACCATATAGTTCAAATTGCAATCCAAATCATTATTTACCGATTCCAAAATCATTACATATATGTAAGTCAAACGTATAAGATAACATATGATATACAATCATTTAGCATATAGTGCATGCCTTGCAACTGAATCGTCGAGAATCCCATGCACATGGGATGTATAATCCCTACAACGATAATAAGGAGATATAGTCAACATCAAATAGGGAGTTCCTATTAACTTAGTATGGTGGATAATACCTTAACACAAAATTTGTTATAAATCTTATCCATGATATGGGAAAACATTATGACTAATGCAAAATCATGATAATGTACACTTATATGAAACCAAGGCATAGGTTAATGACATGAGCATATCACATTTCTTAAATCATTTAAATAATGAGGTGGTCAACTTTCAAATGAAAACCCTTTGTCACTTACCATTTTTATGATGAGTCACACTTTAGCCAATATATACTATCATCGTATTTCCACCGATATTAACGTTAAACAGTAAACAAATAGGTGACATAAGTTAAACCCTAAAGTAGACATTGGACTTCGATATATAGGTTAATATATTGAAACAACGCTAGAGGCGCCACCTTCTCAACTCACGTTATCAATGCATGAACAAAACAGTAATCACTGGTATTAAATTGACAACATGTCACATGATGCTAAAACGCTTTATGCAGATAATAATTATGATACAAACAATTGTTCCAGTGATAGTTACAGCAGTAACATAGAGTCATATTCATAAAACAATAATTATAACTGAAACAATGTAATCTTCGCAGAACCTGATGGTACTATCTGAATAAGAAATATCATGTCGATCTTTTAAGTTTAAAGTACAGGGAGTATTGATACTTACCAAGTTTAATATACAGCAATCCTTACTTCACCGGCGCACCTGAGAAACAAAAGACGACTTATGCATTAGCTCGTAAGCTAAGTAAGCCAGCCAGCTACGACTAGCTCTTCCCTTGCGGTTTGAAAACAAAACAGTCATTAATTACAATCACAGCAATCAAAATTTAATAAGACAGAGTCTTTAAACAGATTATGTTAGTTACTGAATTTAAAATAGGATTAGATATACTATCTAGTTAACATTTATTTGTTATAAATAAAATTTTTAAATTTTTCAGAAATATCGGGGTTTGACATGTGGTATCAGAGCTCAGGTTCAGACACTAGGCTTGGATGTGACTCCACTAAACTTCCGCAAATAGTGACTATAAAAGAAGATTTTTTTTTATATATAAAATACTAACATATATTTCGATTTCATGAACAGAACAGAAAATTTTTCTTTTCTGAATTTTACAGACAGGTATGGAAAAACTGGGAGAATATGCTGAGGAGGAATCTCCCAATGCTGTGACAAGACAGATGTCAAGAGAACCTGAGACAGAAGAGGAAATTGCTCACACCACTGAGCTGATGCAGACCATAAGAGGATTAAAGACAGAAATGGAAACAGTCAAGAAGGATAATGAAAGAATTCTAAAGACTCAGGAACAGTTAAATCAGCTATTGATAGAAAAATTTCAGACTGAAGGTAGGAGCAAACCAGCTGACTCAGAAGAAGTTAGTCATCAAAGAGGGTCAAAAAGGACAAAACCAACTAAATCTGACAGCAGTTCCTCATCTGAGGAAAGAAAGGGACAACCCAGTTATCACACTAGCAGTGACAGCAGTGAAGCTGAGATGTACAACCGAAGGAAAAAGTATAGGCCTTATGAAGAGATTTCCGGGGAGTTTAAGAAGATAAAGCCCCCAACTTTCAATGGAGAAGCTGAAACTGGAGAAGAGGCAGAATCCTGGTTATCCGGGATGAGAAAATATTTTCAGATCTATAACTACTCAAATCAGCTAAAGGCACGAATGACCATCTATAACCTCTCGGGAAAGGCGGACATATGGTGGCAAGATCTGAAAAGGGTCAAAGGGATTAAAGAAAGAGAAGTTAATTGGAGTACCTTTAAAAGATATTTTAAGAAGAAATTCCTGTCTGAGCAGTATTATGAAGAAAGGGCCAAAGAATTCTATGAACTGAAACTCGGATCTATGACGATGAAGGAATTAAACAGTAAATTTTTAAGTCTGTTGCGTTATGTACCGTATTTTGTCGAAGAGAAACCAAAAATACAGCGGTTTCTTAGTTGCCTGCCCTATCATATCAAGGACAGAATTGAATATGACAATCCAAAAACACTGGAAGAAGCTATGCGCAAGGCAAATTTCTGTTACGAACAGAATAAAAAGAAAGAGGGGATAGCCAGCTGGAAAGCCAAAAAGAACAGCAATCTGATCGAGTACAAGAAAAAAGAATTTGTTCCCCATAAAAGTTTCAAGAATGGCAAAAACGGGAACCACTTTAATAGTAAAAGTTTCCAAGGAAACAAAAATGGAGCTGTCAGCCATTCAAACAATTACAAAAACAGCAAAGAGACTTCTAATAACCATGGAAACTACACCAAAAATTTTGAGCGAAAAGAACCTGTCAAGTGCTGGGAGTGTAATGGGCCACATTATGCTTCAGTCTGCCCAAACAGAAAGAAACAAGTCAGCAATATTCATACTGTTCAAGACGAAATGACGGTTGGAGATTTTGCAGGAACTATGCCCCGAATCAATGCAGCATTGGAAAACCGCCAAGCTGACTACCAAACTTCCATGGTGGAAGTAGGAGGTATGATTAACAAAACCCCAGTTACTATATTAATAGATCCAGGTGCTAGTCTTAGTTATATTTCACCTCAGCTGGTAGAAAAATGTAATTTGACTGTTGAAAGGTTTGATAATTCTTGGTCTGTACAATTAGCTACTGGGGCAAGGAAGAAAGTAAACTGTTATGTAAAATAATGCATCTTGAACATGAATGATTTCAGAACTACAGTTAAACTGAACATCTTACCACTTGGCTCTTATGACATACTTATCGGAATGGACTGGTTGGAACAACATAGGGTCGTTTTAAACTGTTTTGACAAAACTTTTAGGTGTGTAGACAGTAGTGGACAACCTGTAACTGTTAGGGGTATCCCTAGGAAAACCGTAGTTAGGCAGATTTCTGCCTTACAACTTAAAAGAGCGGTCAGAAAAGGGTGCAAGACTTATGCTGTAGCTATTACAGATGAGACAGATAAGTCCGAAAGCAACCAGAAAACAGTAGAGGACATCCCTGTAGTCAATGAATTTATTGACGTTTTTCCTGAGGAAATCCCAAAATTGCCTCCTAAGAGGGAGTTAGACTTTACAATTGAGCTGGTACCAGGTGCCGTTCCCAGTTCAAAAGCCCCGTATCGTATGAATATCTTGGAGCTTAACGAGTTGAAAACTCAGTTAAAGGAGTTAATAGACAAAAATTATATTAGACCCAGTGTATCCCCTTGGGGAGCACCAGTGATTTTCGTTAAAAAGAAGGACGGAACTATGCGACTTTGCATAGATTATCGTCAACTAAACAAGATGACGATCAAAAACAGGTATCCATTACCTCGTATTGATGATCTGTTTGATCAACTACGTGGCGCTACGGTATTCTCTAAGATCGATCTGAGATCGGGTTATCATCAGGTAAGAATTAAAGAGGAAGATATTTTCAAAACAGCCTTTAGAACAAGGTACGGACATTACGAATTTGTCGTAATGCCATTTGGACTTACAAATGCCCCAGCTGTTTTTATGTGCTTAATGAACAACATAATGCACAAGTACTTAGATAAATTTGTTGTTGTATTTATCGACGACATTTTAGTCTATTCTAAGAGCGAGGAGGAGCATAAAGAACACTTACGTATCGTTTTACAAGAACTGAGAGAACAACAACTTTTTGCGAAATTTAGTAAATGTGACTTCTTCAAAGATGAAATCCAGTACTTAGGACATGTAGCCACTAAGGAAGGGATTTCAGTGGATCCCGAAAAGATTCGGGCGATTCAAGAATGGCCAGTACCTAAAGATGTGACGGACGTTAGATCTTTCATGGGAATTACCGGTTACTACCGGAGGTTTATTGAAGGCTTTTCAAAAATAGCCAACCCAATCACTTCTTTGCAGAAGAAAGGCAAGAAGTTTGATTGGAATGCGAAATGTGAAGAAAGTTTCAAGAAACTTAAGACCTTATTGACAACTGCACCTATTCTTAGAATAGCGGATCCAAATAAAGATTTCATAGTTTGCACCGACGCTTGTAATGATGGTTTAGGCGGAGTGCTGACTCAAGAAGGACATGTCATTGCTTACGAATCTAGGAAGCTGAAAATCCATGAAAAGAATTATGCCACTTATGACCTAGAATTAGCTGCTGTAATTCATGCTTTAAAGATGTGGCGACACCACCTAATAGGCAGGAAATTTACCTTACTAACAGATAATAAAGGTCTGAAATACCTTTTAGACCAGCCAAATTTAAATGCAAGACAAGCCAGGTGGCTGGCATTCCTAAGTGAATATGATTTTGAAATCCAACACATAAAAGGGAAGGAAAATAAGGTGGCTGATGCCTTGAGCAGGAATGCAAAACTGAATTTTATATCAGCTAGTAGCACTTATACCTCTGATTTAAATGAACAGCTGACTGAAGGGATAAAATTAGACAAAAATTATCGACATCTACAAATTACAGCCAAAGAACAGCCCACAGAAAGTTTGGTAAAAGGGTATAGTTTAAACGAAAATGGATTTTTGCTGTTTAAGGACAGGCTGTTTATCCCTAATGCACCTACAGTTAAGCTGTTAATTTTAGACGAAATACATAAAACCCCTTATTCCGGGCATCCTGGCTATCAAAAGACTATCACTATGTTGAGAAAAGAATATTTTTGGCCTAACATGAAATCTGAAACTGCTGAATATTTAGCTAAGTGTTTGGACTGCCAACAAGTAAAAACAGAACACCAACATCCAGCTGGATTGCTGCAACCTTTACCTATTCCTAGCTGGAAATGGGAAATAATCAGCTTGGATTTCATTACGGGTTTACCCAAAAATCAACATCAGAATGATTCGATTATGGTAGTGGTAGAAAAATTAAGTAAATCAGCACATTTTATTCCTGTTAAAACCACATACAAGGCTGCAAACATAGCAGATATCTTTCTAAAACAGATTTTTCGGTTACAAGGTATTCCAAAAGTCATTATATCAGACAGGGATCCTAAATTCACAGGAAATTTTTGGAGATCCTTGTTCAAAGGATTAAACACCACTTTAAATTTCAGCACCTCTTTCCATCCTCAGACTGATGGACAAACGGAAAGAGTTAATCAAATATTAGAAGATCTGTTAAGGATGTATGTTAAAGATCAACCAGGTAAGTGGGAGGATTATTTACACTTAGCCGAATTTGCATACAATAACAGCTATCAATCATCAGCTAAGTTTAGTCCTTTTGAGGTTTTGTATGGACGAAAATGCAACACTCCTATCTCTTGGAGTAATCCAGTAGATAGATTAGTGTTAGGGCCTGAGTTATTGAAAGAAATGGAGCAGATTGTGAAACAAGTGCAGGAAAACTTGAAGATTGCCCAGGATCGGCAAAAGAGTCAAGCAGATTTGAAAAGAACTCCTAAAGAGTTCCAGGTAGGTGAACATGTGTTCATCAAGGTAAGACCAAAGAAAAGCTCCCTAAGATTAGGAAATTGTGCAAAATTAGCACCACGTTACTGTGGTCCATTTGAAATTTTAGCTAGAATTGGTCAAGTTGCTTATCAGTTAGCATTACCGCCAAATTTAAGAGTACACAATGTTTTTCATATCTCTGTTTTGAAAAAGTATGTTCATGATGCTACTCATGTTATTGATTGGAACATTGTACAGGTAGAACCAGAAGGGGAAGTTCTGGTAGAACCGGATTGTATCCTCGGGAGGAGGGAAATTACTCTACGGAACCGGATAATTGGACAAGTGAAGGTGCAATGGAAGCACCTTAGTCCTGAAGAATCTACCTGGGAGCTGGAAAGTAAGATGCGGGAAGCATATCCCCATCTATTCCAGCAGGTGGCTGAAGATGAAGAATAAGTAACATCGAGGACGATGTTACATTTTAAGGGGGTGTGTATGTCACATACCCCAATTTTATTAAAATAATGTAATTATTTTTAATATTCCTGAGAACATTATGTTAAATTTAATGCTAAGTAGGAATGGATGACTCAGCAGAGTCTCCAGAAATGGAATGTAAATTCTGAATAATTATTATTAATAAATAAATTATGGAGACAACAGCATGGGAGAGCTGTTAAAAGAGGTTACTGGTCTAACTGGTGGATGGAATTAGGTGGAAGGACAAAAGACAAGTGGCAGCATCCTCAAACACTTCCTGAGTTGCAGGTGGCAACTTCCCTATATTTTGGGGTCATGATTCCCCAAGAAAGTGGAATCTGAGCAGGTGGCTCATTAATGACAATTAGCCCAACTAAGACCTAGGCAATCTTTTATATACTACTCAATGAACTGAGCTGGGGGTTCAGCAATTGTTCTAGAGGGAGAATACATTCAGGTGAATGCTATTCAGGAGTCCCATTGAGGAAGTGGGAAAACAGTAAGGAAGTGTTTTGAAGCAGGAAGTTGCAGTAACTTGGTTCCAGTATAGCTGTTTTGGCTGAGGGAATTATTGGCCGTACTCAGATTCCAGCCAGTTAGACCAGAGCAAGCTCGGGGGTCCTGAGAAGTGCTGTTTGGGCACTCTCCAGGAATTGGTAGGGAGGAACAGCCTCCCATTGCTGTTATTGTCTACCATAGCTACAGGTTCTGCCACTCTTCCTGTTGTTGGTTTAATTTATTTTCATATGAGATAGACTAGTACAACTATGTTTTTGACTGTATTCAACTTCAGTAAATCCGTCTCTGTACTTCCTTTTGTTATAAATTTCAGAAACGCAGATGTTATAGAGATTTCCTATTTTTATTTAAATAGAGTATTTATCTTATACAGAACCTATTTGTTACTGTTATAGTTAACAATTACCATGTTTAGGCATATTCTTGAATTCCTGTTAATGGTTTAATAATAGACATAAATATTAAATAATAGATATTCCAGTAATCTACCTGTATATATATATGTATTGCATATTTCAGTCAACTTTGGTTTCAGGTCATTCTTATATCGAGTTAACAGATAAACAAAACTCATCTTAATATATTGTGTATACTCGGAACATGTTTGACAGCTATCGATTAACTAAAGAGGTGACTGTAACAATATTTCATTGTTACAAGCTTCCACATAATCTTAATCATCTACACAGTAGTCAAACACAAACACATAGAAACTGTAGATTATTACTTCTTTCAATCTAGTATTATAATACATTAGCCATGCTTATTATAATAGAATTAACAGAGTTGTTTTAAACAAAAACAAACATATTACACAACAGAGAAACTGTCGACGAACGCAACCATTATTGGCTGTTACAAACCATCTTAATTATACACAGTAATAATATTTATTCAGTATAAATGTCTCCCTTAAAGTAGTCCACAAACCCTACACGGCCGTAGCCTTACATTATTCCTTCGACAGACTGAAAAACAATTGAAAAGAATGCTTTTTATGACAGACAGAACCTACAGCATCTTAACACATAGTTCTATGTATATATTATTCTATTCATAGTTTTATTTAATAATTATATAGATTCAAAATAAATTGTTACAACTCGTACCCAGTCACCACCGAGTTAACAATATCATACTTATGCTTTGAACACAAAACAAAACCCCCAATTCGCCAGAATAACCCTATGCTATTTACTATTACAGTCATAGTGGATAAACTTCCACAATCTTTTATTTAACACTCCAAAACGAAGAAAAACGCAGAGAGACAATTATAGGGTTTCATTTATAACAGAGTTAACATCCATTGCAGGTACCGAAGAACTCATCTATCCTTACATTCAAACACATTCGAATAATTTAACGAAACACAAAAATGAACACGGCCATGATAGGCCCAGTAATATATTAAGTATAAATTTTATGCAGCGAGGATGGAACCCTACGCTTAGCAATTACAAAGTACAATAACAGAAACCCTGGCCTCATACAGTCTGAGCCGTGAAGGGCTCTCCAATAAACATAACAAGGTTTCAACCCTTTTATTCAAACAAAATAACTTATACAGATGATTGCAACCATGAACATCAAGTCGTCAAACGACCTCACTACACAGGAGTTTTCCTCCATGACACAACCCTAACCACAAAACCAGCAAAGGAAGAGACAGCCGTGGATAACCAGGCTTACCCGGATGAGCCAGCGTTGGAGAAAGAACCCTGTACACCTTCAGAGCCGCGTGACCTGCACATTCAATGCTGAAAGATGTTAATACACTGTTTATGCCGAGAGTTTAAATAATTGTAAATCTACACTGCTTGCAAAACAGAAATTGCGAAAATAAGGTTATTCATTACCTGAGCAATGTAGCCGTGGATATTCTGGAAGCCACCGGTGGGAGCAGACACTGAAACCCCATCACCCTCGTCGGTTGAAAGAGCAAGGAACACCCTCAAACTCTTCCAATGACGGCCACGACAGACAAATATTGCAGACGGAAACCTCAAACTGGAGCTGAATCAGTCGAGAAGCACACCCAAACCCTTACATGCAACCACCTCTGGATTTAAACAGGTACAAAACCCTGTCTCTTACCCACACACAGCACAGCAATGGACTGTAAGTAGCTGGGACCTAAACAAAGAAGGAACAACAAGACCACGAAACCATGAAAACTATAGCAGACGCCATCACCAGAGTCGAGGACTCATCTTACTACAGAATGAAACCAAGAGACCATAACCACAACACTCTGCACCTTGTTACAGTGCCCTCACTATGAAACTCAGACATGGAGGGTTTCATCCTTAGGACCCGAGCCCGAAGGCAACTACAATAACCTGGTAGGGTTTTCGAGAACAGCTTATATATCACCAACTGCATGGAGGAGAGTCAACCACGTAGCACCCAAATATATCAACGTAATATGGGTCGAGACCATATAGTTCAAATTGCAATCCAAATCATTATTTACCGATTCCAAAATCATTACATATATGTAAGTCAAACGTATAAGATAACATATGATATACAATCATTTAGCATATAGTGCATGCCTTGCAACTGAATCGTCGAGAATCCCATGCACATGGGATGTATAATCCCTACAACGATAATAAGGAGATATAGTCAACATCAAATAGGGAGTTCCTATTAACTTAGTATGGTGGATAATACCTTAACACAAAATTTGTTATAAATCTTATCCATGATATGGGAAAACATTATGACTAATGCAAAATCATGATAATGTACACTTATATGAAACCAAGGCATAGGTTAATGACATGAGCATATCACATTTCTTAAATCATTTAAATAATGAGGTGGTCAACTTTCAAATGAAAACCCTTTGTCACTTACCATTTTTATGATGAGTCACACTTTAGCCAATATATACTATCATCGTATTTCCACCGATATTAACGTTAAACAGTAAACAAATAGGTGACATAAGTTAAACCCTAAAGTAGACATTGGACTTCGATATATAGGTTAATATATTGAAACAACGCTAGAGGCGCCACCTTCTCAACTCACGTTATCAATGCATGAACAAAACAGTAATCACTGGTATTAAATTGACAACATGTCACATGATGCTAAAACGCTTTATGCAGATAATAATTATGATACAAACAATTGTTCCAGTGATAGTTACAGCAGTAACATAGAGTCATATTCATAAAACAATAATTATAACTGAAACAATGTAATCTTCGCAGAACCTGATGGTACTATCTGAATAAGAAATATCATGTCGATCTTTTAAGTTTAAAGTACAGGGAGTATTGATACTTACCAAGTTTAATATACAGCAATCCTTACTTCACCGGCGCACCTGAGAAACAAAAGACGACTTATGCATTAGCTCGTAAGCTAAGTAAGCCAGCCAGCTACGACTAGCTCTTCCCTTGCGGTTTGAAAACAAAACAGTCATTAATTACAATCACAGCAATCAAAATTTAATAAGACAGAGTCTTTAAACAGATTATGTTAGTTACTGAATTTAAAATAGGATTAGATATACTATCTAGTTAACATTTATTTGTTATAAATAAAATTTTTAAATTTTTCAGAAATATCGGGGTTTGACATGTGGTATCAGAGCTCAGGTTCAGACACTAGGCTTGGATGTGACTCCACTAAACTTCCGCAAATAGTGACTATAAAAGAAGATTTTTTTTTATATATAAAATACTAACATATATTTCGATTTCATGAACAGAACAGAAAATTTTTCTTTTCTGAATTTTACAGACAGGTATGGAAAAACTGGGAGAATATGCTGAGGAGGAATCTCCCAATGCTGTGACAAGACAGATGTCAAGAGAACCTGAGACAGAAGAGGAAATTGCTCACACCACTGAGCTGATGCAGACCATAAGAGGATTAAAGACAGAAATGGAAACAGTCAAGAAGGATAATGAAAGAATTCTAAAGACTCAGGAACAGTTAAATCAGCTATTGATAGAAAAATTTCAGACTGAAGGTAGGAGCAAACCAGCTGACTCAGAAGAAGTTAGTCATCAAAGAGGGTCAAAAAGGACAAAACCAACTAAATCTGACAGCAGTTCCTCATCTGAGGAAAGAAAGGGACAACCCAGTTATCACACTAGCAGTGACAGCAGTGAAGCTGAGATGTACAACCGAAGGAAAAAGTATAGGCCTTATGAAGAGATTTCCGGGGAGTTTAAGAAGATAAAGCCCCCAACTTTCAATGGAGAAGCTGAAACTGGAGAAGAGGCAGAATCCTGGTTATCCGGGATGAGAAAATATTTTCAGATCTATAACTACTCAAATCAGCTAAAGGCACGAATGACCATCTATAACCTCTCGGGAAAGGCGGACATATGGTGGCAAGATCTGAAAAGGGTCAAAGGGATTAAAGAAAGAGAAGTTAATTGGAGTACCTTTAAAAGATATTTTAAGAAGAAATTCCTGTCTGAGCAGTATTATGAAGAAAGGGCCAAAGAATTCTATGAACTGAAACTCGGATCTATGACGATGAAGGACTTAAACAGTAAATTTTTAAGTCTGTTGCGTTATGTACCGTATTTTGTCGAAGAGAAACCAAAAATACAGCGGTTTCTTAGTTGCCTGCCCTATCATATCAAGGACAGAATTGAATATGACAATCCAAAAACACTGGAAGAAGCTATGCGCAAGGCAAATTTCTGTTACGAACAGAATAAAAAGAAAGAGGGGATAGCCAGCTGGAAAGCCAAAAAGAACAGCAATCTGATCGAGTACAAGAAAAAAGAATTTGTTCCCCATAAAAGTTTCAAGAATGGCAAAAACGGGAACCACTTTAATAGTAAAAGTTTCCAAGGAAACAAAAATGGAGCTGTCAGCCATTCAAACAATTACAAAAACAGCAAAGAGACTTCTAATAACCATGGAAACTACACCAAAAATTTTGAGCGAAAAGAACCTGTCAAGTGCTGGGAGTGTAATGGGCCACATTATGCTTTAGTCTGCCCAAACAGAAAGAAACAAGTCAGCAATATTCATACTGTTCAAGACGAAATGACGGTTGGAGATTTTGCAGGAACTATGCCCCGAATCAATGCAGCATTGGAAAACCGCCAAGCTGACTACCAAACTTCCATGGTGGAAGTAGGAGGTATGATTAACAAAACCCCAGTTACTATATTAATAGATCCAGGTGCTAGTCTTAGTTATATTTCACCTCAGCTGGTAGAAAAATGTAATTTGACTGTTGAAAGGTTTGATAATTCTTGGTCTGTACAATTAGCTACTGGGGCAAGGAAGAAAGTAAACTGTTATGTAAAAGAATGCATCTTGAACATGAATGATTTCAGAACTACAGTTAAACTGAACATCTTACCACTTGGCTCTTATGACATACTTATCGGAATGGACTGGTTGGAACAACATAGGGTCGTTTTAAACTGTTTTGACAAAACTTTTAGGTGTGTAGACAGTAGTGGACAACCTGTAACTGTTAGGGGTATCCCTAGGAAAACCGTAGTTAGGCAGATTTCTGCCTTACAACTTAAAAGAGCGGTCAGAAAAGGGTGCAAGACTTATGCTGTAGCTATTACAGATGAGACAGATAAGTCCGAAAGCAACCAGAAAACAGTAGAGGACATCCCTGTAGTCAATGAATTTATTGACGTTTTTCCTGAGGAAATCCCAAAATTGCCTCCTAAGAGGGAGTTAGACTTTACAATTGAGCTGGTACCAGGTGCCGTTCCCAGTTCAAAAGCCCCGTATCGTATGAATATCTTGGAGCTTAACGAGTTGAAAACTCAGTTAAAGGAGTTAATAGACAAAAATTATATTAGACCCAGTGTATCCCCTTGGGGAGCACCAGTGATTTTCGTTAAAAAGAAGGACGGAACTATGCGACTTTGCATAGATTATCGTCAACTAAACAAGATGACGATCAAAAACAGGTATCCATTACCTCGTATTGATGATCTGTTTGATCAACTACGTGGCGCTACGGTATTCTCTAAGATCGATCTGAGATCGGGTTATCATCAGGTAAGAATTAAAGAGGAAGATATTTTCAAAACAGCCTTTAGAACAAGGTACGGACATTACGAATTTGTCGTAATGCCATTTGGACTTACAAATGCCCCAGCTGTTTTTATGTGCTTAATGAACAACATAATGCACAAGTACTTAGATAAATTTGTTGTTGTATTTATCGACGACATTTTAGTCTATTCTAAGAGCGAGGAGGAGCATAAAGAACACTTACGTATCGTTTTACAAGAACTGAGAGAACAACAACTTTTTGCGAAATTTAGTAAATGTGACTTCTTCAAAGATGAAATCCAGTACTTAGGACATGTAGCCACTAAGGAAGGGATTTCAGTGGATCCCGAAAAGATTCGGGCGATTGAAGAATGGCCAGTACCTAAAGATGTGACGGACGTTAGATCTTTCATGGGAATTACCGGTTACTACCGGAGGTTTATTGAAGGCTTTTCAAAAATAGCCAACCCAATCACTTCTTTGCAGAAGAAAGGCAAGAAGTTTGATTGGAATGCGAAATGTGAAGAAAGTTTCAAGAAACTTAAGACCTTATTGACAACTGCACCTATTCTTAGAATAGCGGATCCAAATAAAGATTTCATAGTTTGCACCGACGCTTGTAATGATGGTTTAGGCGGAGTGCTGACTCAAGAAGGACATGTCATTGCTTACGAATCTAGGAAGCTGAAAATCCATGAAAAGAATTATGCCACTTATGACCTAGAATTAGCTGCTGTAATTCATGCTTTAAAGATGTGGCGACACCACCTAATAGGCAGGAAATTTACCTTACTAACAGATAATAAAGGTCTGAAATACCTTTTAGACCAGCCAAATTTAAATGCAAGACAAGCCAGGTGGCTGGCATTCCTAAGTGAATATGATTTTGAAATCCAACACATAAAAGGGAAGGAAAATAAGGTGGCTGATGCCTTGAGCAGGAATGCAAAACTGAATTTTATATCAGCTAGTAGCACTTATACCTCTGATTTAAATGAACAGCTGACTGAAGGGATAAAATTAGACGAAAATTATCGACATCTACAAATTACAGCCAAAGAACAGCCCACAGAAAGTTTGGTAAAAGGGTATAGTTTAAACGAAAATGGATTTTTGCTGTTTAAGGACAGGCTGTTTATCCCTAATGCACCTACAGTTAAGCTGTTAATTTTAGAAGAAATACATAAAACCCCTTATTCCGGGCATCCTGGCTATCAAAAGACTATCACTATGTTGAGAAAAGAATATTTTTGGCCTAACATGAAATCTGAAACTGCTGAATATTTAGCTAAGTGTTTGGACTGCCAACAAGTAAAAACAGAACACCAACATCCAGCTGGATTGCTGCAACCTTTACCTATTCCTAGCTGGAAATGGGAAATAATCAGCTTGGATTTCATTACGGGTTTACCCAAAAATCAACATCAGAATGATTCGATTATGGTAGTGGTAGACAAATTAAGTAAATCAGCACATTTTATTCCTGTTAAAACCACATACAAGGCTGCAAACATAGCAGATATCTTTCTAAAACAGATTTTTCGGTTACAAGGTATTCCAAAAGTCATTATATCAGACAGGGATCCTAAATTCACAGGAAATTTTTGGAGATCCTTGTTCAAAGGATTAAACACCACTTTAAATTTCAGCACCTCTTTCCATCCTCAGACTGATGGACAAACGGAAAGAGTTAATCAAATATTAGAAGATCTGTTAAGGATGTATGTTAAAGATCAACCAGGTAAGTGGGAGGATTATTTACACTTAGCCGAATTTGCATACAATAACAGCTATCAATCATCAGCTAAGTTTAGTCCTTTTGAGGTTTTGTATGGACGAAAATGCAACACTCCTATCTCTTGGAGTAATCCAGTAGATAGATTAGTGTTAGGGCCTGAGTTATTGAAAGAAATGGAGCAGATTGTGAAACAAGTGCAGGAAAACTTGAAGATTGCCCAGGATCGGCAAAAGAGTCAAGCAGATTTGAAAAGAACTCCTAAAGAGTTCCAGGTAGGTGAACATGTGTTCATCAAGGTAAGACCAAAGAAAAGCTCCCTAAGATTAGGAAGTTGTGCAAAATTAGCACCACGTTACTGTGGTCCATTTGAAATTTTAGCTAGAATTGGTCAAGTTGCTTATCAGTTAGCATTACCGCCAAATTTAAGAGTACACAATGTTTTTCATATCTCTGTTTTGAAAAAGTATGTTCATGATGCTACTCATGTTATTGATTGGAACATTGTACAGGTAGAACCAGAAGGGGAAGTTCTGGTAGAACCGGATTGTATCCTCGGGAGGAGGGAAATTACTCTACGGAACCGGATAATTGGACAAGTGAAGGTGCAATGGAAGCACCTTAGTCCTGAAGAATCTACCTGGGAGCTGGAAAGTAAGATGCGGGAAGCATATCCCCATCTATTCCAGCAGGTGGCTGAAGATGAAGAATAAGTAACATCGAGGACGATGTTACATTTTAAGGGGGTGTGTATGTCACATACCCCAATTTTATTAAAATAATGTAATTATTTTTAATATTCCTGAGAACATTATGTTAAATTTAATGCTATGTAGGAATGGATGACTCAACAGAGTCTCCAGAAATGGAATGTAAATTCTGAATAATTATTATTAATAAATAAATTATGGAGACAACAGCATGGGAGAGCTGTTAAAAGAGGTTACTGGTCTAACTGGTGGATGGAATTAGGTGGAAGGACAAAAGACAAGTGGCAGCATCCTCAAACACTTCCTGAGTTGCAGGTGGCAACTTCCCTATATTTTGGGGTCATGATTCCCCAAGAAAGTGGAATCTGAGCAGGTGGCTCATTAATGACAGTTAGCCCAACTAAGACCTAGGCAATCTTTTATATACTACTCAATGAACTGAGCTGGGGGTTCAGCAATTGTTCTAGAGGGAGAATACATTCAGGTGAATGCTATTCAGGAGTCCCATTGAGGAAGTGGGAAAACAGTAAGGAAGTGTTTTGAAGCAGGAAGTTGCAGTAACTTGGTTCCAGTATAGCTGTTTTGGCTGAGGGAATTATTGGCCGTACTCAGATTCCAGCCATTTAGACCAGAGCAAGCTCGGGGGTCCTGAGAAGTGCTGTTTGGGCACTCTCTAGGAATTGGTAGGGAGGAACAGCCTCCCATTGCTGTTATTGTCTACCATAGCTACAGGTTCTGCCACTCTTCCTGTTGTTGGTTTAATTTATTTTCATATGAGATAGACTAGTACAACTATGTTTTTGACTGTATTCAACTTCAGTAAATCCGTCTCTGTACTTCCTTTTGTTATAAATTTCAGAAACGCAGATGTTATAGAGATTTCCTATTTTTATTTAAATAGAGTATTTATCTTATACAGAACCTATTTGTTACTGTTATAGTTAACAATTACCATGTTTAGGCATATTCTAGAATTCCTGTTAATGGTTTAATAATAGACATAAATATTAAATAATAGATATTCCAGTAATCTACCTGTATATATATATGTATTGCATATTTCAGTCAACTTTGGTTTCAGGTCATTCTTATATCGAGTTAACAGATAAACAAAACTCATCTTAATATATTGTGTATACTCGGAACATGTTTGACAGCTATCGATTAACTAAAGAGGTGACTGTAACAATATTTCATTGTTACAAGCTTCCACATAATCTTAATCATCTACACAGTAGTCAAACACAAACACATAGAAACTGTAGATTATTACTTCTTTCAATCTAGTATTATAATACATTAGCCATGCTTATTATAATAGAATTAACAGAGTTGTTTTAAACAAAAACAAACATATTACACAACAGAGAAACTGTCGACGAACGCAACCATTATTGGCTGTTACAAACCATCTTAATTATACACAGTAATAATATTTATTCAGTATAAATGTCTCCCTTAAAGTAGTCCACAAACCCTACACGGCCGTAGCCTTACATTATTCCTTCGACAGACTGAAAAACAATTGAAAAGAATGCTTTTTATGACAGACAGAACCTACAGCATCTTAACACATAGTTCTATGTATATATTATTCTATTCATAGTTTTATTTAATAATTATATAGATTCAAAATAAATTGTTACAACTCGTACCCAGTCACCACCGAGTTAACAATATCATACTTATGCTTTGAACACAAAACAAAACCCCCAATTCGCCAGAATAACCCTATGCTATTTACTATTACAGTCATAGTGGATAAACTTCCACAATCTTTTATTTAACACTCCAAAACGAAGAAAAACGCAGAGAGACAATTATAGGGTTTCATTTATAACAGAGTTAACATCCATTGCAGGTACCGAAGAACTCATCTATCCTTACATTCAAACACATTCGAATAATTTAACGAAACACAAAAATGAACACGGCCATGATAGGCCCAGTAATATATTAAGTATAAATTTTATGCAGCGAGGATGGAACCCTACGCTTAGCAATTACAAAGTACAATAACAGAAACCCTGGCCTCATACAGTCTGAGCCGTGAAGGGCTCTCCAATAAACATAACAAGGTTTCAACCCTTTTATTCAAGCAAAATAACTTATACAGATGATTGCAACCATGAACATCAAGTCGTCAAACGACCTCACTACACAGGAGTTTTCCTCCATGACACAACCCTAACCACAAAACTAGCAAAGGAAGAGACAGCCGTGGATAACCAGGCTTACCCGGATGAGCCAGCGTTGGAGAAAGAACCCTGTACACCTTCAGAGCCGCGTGACCTGCACATTCAATGCTGAAAGATGTTAATACACTGTTTATGCCGAGAGTTTAAATAATTGTAAATCTACACTGCTTGCAAAACAGAAATTGCGAAAATAAGGTTATTCATTACCTGAGCAATGTAGCCGTGTATATTCTGGAAGCCACCGGTGGGAGCAGACACTGAAACCCCATCACCCTCGTCGGTTGAAAGAGCAAGGAACACCCTCAAACTCTTCCAATGACGGCCACGACAGACAAATATTGCAGACGGAAACCTCAAACTGGAGCTGAATCAGTCGAGAAGCACACCCAAACCCTTACATGCAACCACCTCTGGATTTAAACAGGTACAAAACCCTGTCTCTTACCCACACACAGCACAGCAATGGACTGTAAGTAGCTGGGACCTAAACAAAGAAGGAACAACAAGACCACGAAACCATGAAAACTATAGCAGACGCCATCACCAGAGTCGAGGACTCATCTTACTACAGAATGAAACCAAGAGACCATAACCACAACACTCTGCACCTTGTTACAGTGCCCTCACTATGAAACTCAGACATGGAGGGTTTCATCCTTAGGACCCGAGCCCGAAGGCAACTACAATAACCTGGTAGGGTTTTCGAGAACAGCTTATATATCACCAACTGCATGGAGGAGAGTCAACCACGTAGCACCCAAATATATCAACGTAATATGGGTCGAGACCATATAGTTCAAATTGCAATCCAAATCATTATTTACCGATTCCAAAATCATTACATATATGTAAGTCAAACGTATAAGATAACATATGATATACAATCATTTAGCATATAGTGCATGCCTTGCAACTGAATCGTCGAGAATCCCATGCACATGGGATGTATAATCCCTACAACGATAATAAGGAGATATAGTCAACATCAAATAGGGAGTTCCTATTAACTTAGTATGGTGGATAATACCTTAACACAAAATTTGTTATAAATCTTATCCATGATATGGGAAAACATTATGACTAATGCAAAATCATGATAATGTACACTTATATGAAACCAAGGCATAGGTTAATGACATGAGCATATCACATTTCTTAAATCATTTAAATAATGAGGTGGTCAACTTTCAAATGAAAACCCTTTGTCACTTACCATTTTTATGATGAGTCACACTTTAGCCAATATATACTATCATCGTATTTCCACCGATATTAACGTTAAACAGTAAACAAATAGGTGACATAAGTTAAACCCTAAAGTAGACATTGGACTTCGATATATAGGTTAATATATTGAAACAACGCTAGAGGCGCCACCTTCTCAACTCACGTTATCAATGCATGAACAAAACAGTAATCACTGGTATTAAATTGACAACATGTCACATGATGCTAAAACGCTTTATGCAGATAATAATTATGATACAAACAATTGTTCCAGTGATAGTTACAGCAGTAACATAGAGTCATATTCATAAAACAATAATTATAACTGAAACAATGTAATCTTCGCAGAACCTGATGGTACTATCTGAATAAGAAATATCATGTCGATCTTTTAAGTTTAAAGTACAGGGAGTATTGATACTTACCAAGTTTAATATACAGCAATCCTTACTTCACCGGCGCACCTGAGAAACAAAAGACGACTTATGCATTAGCTCGTAAGCTAAGTAAGCCAGCCAGCTACGACTAGCTCTTCCCTTGCGGTTTGAAAACAAAACAGTCATTAATTACAATCACAGCAATCAAAATTTAATAAGACAGAGTCTTTAAACAGATTATGTTAGTTACTGAATTTAAAATAGGATTAGATATACTATCTAGTTAACATTTATTTGTTATAAATAAAATTTTTAAATTTTTCAGAAATATCGGGGTTTGACATCTCCTTTCGAGGAAAAGAAGACAATGGATGAAAGAATTTATGTCACAAAGGAGGAACCTCATGTAATGGTGGAACATGAGGTAAATGTTGATATGCAGGTGTTTGAAGATGCTACACTCAAAAAATAATAAGGACAAGCACTTGTCTTTGTTCAGAGGGATTATGAGTTGCCTCATGGAGAGAGTTTCAAAGCCTTGGAGGAGGCACATGATCTCACAATAGTTGGACCAGCCAATTATGGAGAAGATGAATTAAAGATTTTGATGGGTAAGAGTTGTAAAGATTTAAGTTTGGTTCATAATTCCTCACCCCCTACTTCTTTTTCATCCACATCAATTGGGGATGAAAATTGGGTGAAATTGTTTTTTCTAATGGTGGCACATGAGGGGTATGAAATTCCTACCTCTCCTTTTGATGATGACATGAATAGAACACCTCATTATTTACATTTGCAGCAACATCTTTTTTTAACTTATGATGATACATATCTTCATGGATGCACTTATAATTTTGACTTGAGTCACTTGAAGACTCATGATTTTCCTTGCTCCTTGCTTAGTTCAATTGATGTTGGAGAAACTTCATTAACTACTTGGATTAAAGAATACAAGGATGATTGTGTTGATGTATCTTACATATTTTTGGAGCAGCGTTATAGGACATGGGATACTCACCTATGTCATTGGAGCAGATTTGATTGTTCACTTGATGCTTGTATGCACCTGGCAAATGGTGGTCTATTTACTTCGAGGTATAAGCACTTTCATGATTATTTGATGAAGCATCACCTTGATGTACATTTTCATTATGTTGTTATGTACTTTGATGATATATATTTTGTACTCATGATGTTTGTAAGAATGCATACAAGAAATTGGGATCCAGGAATTCTCTTACCTGATGGTATGAGTTGGAGAGCACTCCTAATTGTTGGAGTGCAATACAAGCAATGGGACCCTGGGATAATTTTTAGTCTCACTGGTTTCGATTTTTGGGGGAAAAAAGTAGTATGGGGAATGGATTCCCCACTTAATAAAGTGATTTTAATCAGAGTAGTGCAGCAGCAAGCATGGTGGTTCCTCTCTAAAATATTCATGGAATTTCGAAGACTCAAAGTTGGGCAACTCAGTGGCAACTTCAAAGAATTATGCAGAGGTATCAGAAAGGGTTTCCAAAATATGAAAGAAGTAAAGAGTAATTGTGAAAACGTGGTTTTGATGGATTCAATTAACATTTTGGTGTTTAGTGTTGATGTTACAGGGGATATCAAAATGAAAAAGAAAATCCACATCTCATTGCTTTTGGAAACACACAATTGTAGTGCAAGGGTGGCTCTACTCAAGGTTCCAGAAGAGAAGTTTTGGGAAGAAATTTTTTGGAAAGAAAGCAAGTTCTTCCACATACATGTGTTTAAATTGCTTGAGGACAAGCAATATTGGGAATGGAGGATTTTTCATGTCCCAAAATTTTGTATCGGGTCACAATGGCCTAAGCCCCTTGGCCATACTCATGATCGTTTGTCAAATGGATGCTAAGGGTCAAATAAATGCCAAGAATAAAGTCCAAGTTAGTAATAATGTGAAATTAGATCCAAATGGGCAAGGTGGGTCACATTAAGAGAAATTCCCAATTCAAATTTGTAATATACCCATCCAAATGAACTGCCATGGAGGAAAATTACTAGTTCCCTAGGTTGGGGGGTGGAAGCTTTGGGATTTGAAATAAGGGGGATAATAAATTATGTTTGAAAATTAGAATGGCATACATATTTAATAAAGGAGCTAATTAAAGTAAATACAAGGGAAAATCAAAGTGGCAGTTGATCATGAAGACACATGGAGGATGTGGGACCCACACAAGTTAGATTTTCTATGACACATGGCATCCTCCTCTTGTCATTTTGAATCCATAAGAAGCCCAAGGTTCTTGGGCTGAGTTGGAAGGTCAATATACTTTGCATGAATAAATTAAGGTCAAATTGGAGTGGAAGAGTAACTCCCATAGAAGAGGAAGAGTCATTTTGGAGCTAGTGAGACACTCGTACTAGATTCCCTAGCTCTATGACAACAATGATGAAGATGCTATGACACAAATCAGACATGAAGGTTGAAATATGACATATATGACATGTCAGGGTTAAAAATAGCCTCCAAGAGGGTGCTCAAGTGAGTTAGGGCAGCCAAAGAGACACCCATTCGAATTTGGAGAAAGAGAGGGCTAGAATTGGAAGGACAAGTGGCATACTTGGGAATCTCTTCCCAACTTGAGTTGGCATGAAGATCTTGGGATATATTTGACCCATGGAGGACCTTAGAAATTTATAAAAGACAATAACAAACAAGGATGGTAGCTTTTGATCATTTTATAATTTTCATTTTGCATTTGGGAGAGGAGAGCTAGTGGAGTGCTACTCTACTTGCCTTAGCACCAATTTCGAGTGTGAAAGATTCTCATCCTAGTTGGTAATTGGAAAGGCCATTCAGACCTTTCATTTGGAGCTTTAATGGAGTATTTTGTTATAGGTTGAAGCTATAGGTAATATCATGGTCACATCTCTTTTAGCTAGCTTCTACAACCATTCTTCTATTTCTTGGCATATTCTTGCTCCTTGAGGAGAGGCGCACTTGTTGAGGTGATGAAATATTTGGGATAGCTCTTGAGGCCCCATATATTTGTAATATGATATATACAATCTATTTTTACTGCTCATTAGACTCTCAGGTCAAAATACTAAGTGGAGTTATGTAAAAATACCAAATGATGCCATTTCCCCTAGATCTTATTGTTGGAGTTTGAAGAGACACTATTTCGAGTTATATCATTTATTCTCCGTGATTTTGTTGATGTATGGAGTGTTATTTGTGAAAATACTCATAGCAGATCTAAGAGCTGATGTATACCTCACAAGAAAGATTAAGATTAAGAAGGAAAATAGAAGAAGAGTGGTCAATGCAGTGTAAAGGAGCAATAGAATTATGATACAATAGAACTCAGATAGAAGCAGAATAACATCACACACTAATTCATTAATCACAATATGGAGAAATAAATAATACAATGGTGAGGATTCGAATTCCATGGTGGCAATTCGAATTAGCCTTCATGGAGTGATCATCAGATCAATAGAGTTTCATCAAAGCACAACTAGGAGTCTTCATCATCATCAGTGGAGTCATCAATGCACAAGTAACTATCAACCATATGTCAAACTGAGTCTAACTGAGTGTGGTAGGTGTAACTGGCACATGGAGGCACTAACTGAATGAAGGAGGCTCAGTGGAGGGCGCATGAGGAGCTAACTGGAGTCATAATGGGCAGTCTAGTCTCACTGGAGGTCCATCGCAGTGATACAGTTAGTTGTGAGTCAGTCTAGCCTTAAATCAAGGAAAGAACTAAAGATAACTCAACTAACTAAAGTGCAACTAAGTGGTAGGTTGTAACGAACATAAATAAAGAAATAATTAAATAATTAACAGTTTAATAGTTAGGAAAAGACGTGTCTTCTCATCTTAAAGGTCTGGCCATATTTAAAGGCGACCAAACCTATGTAATAATCATCTCTTACATTATCATTTATTCTATTATATTCCTATATGGATTATTTACATTATTTACACTGGGTATTTCCCTAGAAGACAGAATTATCTACTTTAGTGGTATCAGAGCCCCTTCTTGGGAAGATTCCAGCCATTGGCTATTAGTGGGAGTTTCTCCCGTCAATTGGTCTTTGACCATAAAATTCGGCCCTTGGCCACAACCCTCATCTCCTTCACTCCCTTTCACTCCTCTCTCTCCCACCAACGCTCTTACTCTTTTCTCCTCCACTGCACTCCTCCATAAACCCATGTGCACCTCCTTCTCCAATCTCCGTCACTTCATATCCCATCACCCCCCATAGCTCCTGTCCCTGCGCTCCACTCCACTGCACCTGCTTCCATCCCATGCCACATCTCATCCTTCGGTCTTCGTTTCTCCTACCACCACAGCACCCTTCCCGCTGCCCCCTTCCACTGCATTGTCCTGATTCCCACACTCGCCATCACTCCTGCGTATCCCTCGCGCGACTCTTATTCCACCCACCACCTACGTCTCCCTTCTCCACGCAGTCCCCCCCTCCTTCCACACTCCTCGTGCTTCCCACGCCTGCTCTTCCTCTTCTCGTGCAGGCGTCCCTCCTCGGCGTCTGCTCCAGGCCCACGCCACTCCCGCGCAGCTCCTTTACACGTATCCATTCCCCACCTCATTCCTACTTGCCGCCCCACCTCCCATCTACAACATCCACACCGCACCACCTCCCTCTCCTCCACTTCTCCGCCTGCTCACTCCCATCTCTGCCTACGTCCTGCGCCAACATCCATCTCCCCGCCTCCTCCACGCACAACCTCCCTTTCCAATCCTTCCCTCTGCGGCTCTCTGCATTTCCCTCACACTACAACGACCACAAAAAAATTCCACAGCTCCATTCCTTCATCCTCATTTCACTAATTCACACCTCCTCCTATTCGCACCAGTTTCTCCATCGAAACCCTAAATTTTATTTTTGAAATTAAATATTAAACATATAATAATATTATTATATGGTTAATATTTTAAAAAGAAAAACTATATATTAAACTATATATAGAGTTTATAAAAAAACATTAATAATAATAATATTATTAATTAGTGAATTAATAATAATTATTATAAAAGAAATAATAATTATTTTGGGAAATTTTATTATTATTATTTTATTGAAATAATAATTAATTTTTTAAAAGAAAAAAAAGGGGTTATTTAACCTAATAAGAAGAAGACCATATTTTCATAAAAAAAAAGAGAGTCAAAGTCAAAGGAAGACTCCATTGTCAAAAGAAGTCGAAGACCAAATCGAAAAAGGTCAAAGAAGAGCATCGCTCGTCAAAGAAGACAAAATTAAAAGACGAATCTTAGAAATCAAAGTCAAAGAAGACCATTTATCATTGAAAATAGATAAGAAGAATCGAAGAAGACAAAATCAAGAAAAAGACAAAGAAGACAAATCGAAGAAAAGAAGTGAATATCTAGCGGAGACTATCCTTCGTTGGAGAAGTCAAGTCAAGGAAGACTAGTCAAAGAGTTCAAAGACCTTCTATCATCGAAAAGGTCGAAGACAATTTATCGCTGAAGAAGCCAGAGTCTATCTATCGCTAAAGGAATCAAAGTCAAAAGAAGACCAAGTCAAAAAAAAAAAAAAATCAATCAAGAAGACCAAGTTATCGTCCAAGCCAGGAATTATGGCGAATTTTAAAGCAGAATTGTAGTCCGGACTAAAAGATGCATTTGACATGATGAAGCGGGATATGTCTAAGAGATTAATAGAACAAGAGAATCATTATCTAAAAAACCGTATTGAGACACTATCTACGGAAATTGAGGAATTAAAAAATGAAAACGATTTCAATCAGAGATTGAAAAATCAAGATATAAATAAAGAAATAAACGATTACAAAGCAGAAATAATACGCTTGAACAAAATCGTTTGCAACAAGGATGAAGAACTGGTGTAGATACAAAACAAATTAGAGGATCAAGAATCAGTGGTCGACCAGTATCGACAACAGATAAAAATTCTTAAACAACAAAATGATGAGTCTAAAAAGTCTCATAAGTCAGAGATCGCAAAGAGTAATAAAACACTATCCAACAATTCTGAAGAAATTTTCAGATTAAGAAATCATAACAAAACACTAGTCACAAAAATTAAGAAGTTGAAAAATAGTCGAAAGACAGAACAATCTATGGAAGACATTGAAGGAAAACTTCTAGACAAGCAGAAAGAAAATAGTTGCATCAGAAGTCATAACGAAGATCTTAAGGAACAACTTAAGAAGTTTGAAGATGACAAAAAATCGCAAGTAGAAGTGATTAAGAAGTTTCAAAATGATAACATAAAGTTGGAAAAGATACAAAACGAAACCTTAAAGCCTCAAGAGGAAAAAATACAACTTCCAGCTCAAATCAACGCTCAAAAGACGACACTTGTAAAAGAAAATGACATTATGAAAATTCCCTATCGACACCACAACCATAAAAACCGATATTCTAAAAAGTGGGAAATGTCAAAAGATAATGGTACTGGTGTGATCAAAGCTCCTGGTGTGATCAAAGCTCCTGTTGAGAGATCAATAGGGAATTCCAGTAGTCAGCAACAAATCAAATTGGGATGGATTGATCCATCCACATATCGGAAGTTATGCTCTACACTTAGCAATTTGTAACGACATGTTTCGTCAGCCACGACATCACAAAGAACAATGCGACAAAATTATAAGGCTTTGAGGGCAAAGCCTTTCTAAGAGAGTGGCAATGTAACGAACATAAATAAAGAAATAATTAAATATTTAATAGTTTAATAGTTAGGAAAAGACATGTCTTCTCGTCTTAAAGGTCTGGCCATATTTAAAGGCGACCAAACCTATGTAATAATCATCTCTTACATTATCATTTATTCTATTATATTCCTATATGGATTATTTACATTATTTACATTGGGTATTTCCCTATGGAGTGTTATTTGTGAAAATCCTCACATTAGATCTAAGAGCTGATGTATACCTCACAGAAAGATTAAGATTAAGCAAGAAAATAGAAGAAGAGTGGTCAATGCAGTGTAAAGGAGCAACAGAATTATGATACAGTAGAACTCAGATAGAAGCAGAATAACATCACACACTAATTCATTAATCACAATATGGAGAAATAAATAATACAATGGTGAGGATTCAAATGCCAAGGTGGAAATTCGAATTAGCCTTCATGGAGCAATCATTAGATCAATAGAGTGTCATCAAAGCACAACTAGGAGTCTTCATCATCATCAGTGGAGTCATCAATGCACAAGTAACTATCAACCAGATGTCAAACTGAGTCTAACTGAGTGTGGTAGGTGTAACTGGCACATGGAGGCACTAACCGAATGAAGGAGGCTCAGTGGAGGGCGCATGAGGAGCTAACTGAAGTCAGAATGGGCAGTCTAGTCTCACTGGAGTTCCATCGGAGTGATACAGTTAGTTGTGAGTCAGTCTATCCTTAAATCAAGGAAAGAAATAAAGATAACTCAACTAACTAAAGTGCAATTGAGTGGTAGGTGAGAGAGGGCGCCTGGGATGCATGCAACTGCATGCAGGGCACACTAAGCACTAGGAGGGACAAAACTAATCAGTGAGAAGCTCCCGGGGCTAGCTAACTGAGGGCTAGGTGCTGGGACTGATGACTGGGATGCGTGCAATTGCATGCATGCATGAAAAATCATGGTTGCATGCATGACTAAAAATGCAAAAATGGAGAATGATGTTAGGACTAGGATGGAGTATAGGAATATCCCAACACCCTCCCTTAATCCATCCTGGGCCCTGGTAACTGAGACCAAAGGCCACCCAATACAATGAATAATAATAACAGTCAATAAACTGAGGAAATGGGGAAAACCTCATGGGAAAAATACCCCCCCTCAAAATAGACTGTAAGGCACACACAAAAATAAATGCTCCAAACTCAAGTAGGTGTGATGCTTGGTCATATGTCTGGAGGTATCTTCTTCTTGGGAAGAAGTGGTTCATGCTCAAAAAGCATGTGCTTGCACTTTCTCTTCAGATCGAATGTGATGAGAACAAATCCAAAAGTATTAGGATGATCCTAGAACCTGTGATTCGAATCAGCTGAGGTAGGATCAAAACCATGAATGTGTGGATAGTCTTTTGTTTTCTCCTTCGAACCATCATGGGTGAGATTATGCTCAAAAGAGCCATAAAATGTTAGTGATTGCTTGGAATCCAAATCAGATCCAAGACTTGAAAGATGGTTTCTTAAGATCTCCTTTGAACCATTAGAGGTGAGATCTAAACCATGAAATGCATGAGAAATTATCCCAAGTGAATGGCAATGGCCTTCATCTTCAATAAACTTCTGTGAGCATGAAAGAATGATCTTGCCTATTCTAACTCCAGTTAGCTCCTCATGCGCCCTCAACTGATCCTCCTTCATTCAGTTAGTGCCTCCATGTGCCAATTACACCTACCACACTCAGTTAGACTCCGTTTGACATCTGGTTGACAGTTACTTGTGCATTGATGACTCCACTAATGATGATCAAGACTTCTAGTTGTGCTTTGATGACTCTCTATTGATCTGATGATCACTCCATGAAGGCTAATTTGAATTTCCACCTTGGCATTCGAATCCTCTCACCATTGTATTATTTATTTGTCCATATTGTGATTAATGAATTAGTGTGTGATGTTATTCTGCTTCTATCTGAGTTCTACTGTATCATAATTTTGTTGCTCCTTTACACTACATTGACCACTCTACAACTAGAAGTCTTGATCATCATTAGTGGAGTCATCAATGCACAAGTAACTGTCAACCAGATGTCAAACGGAGTCTAACTGAGTGTGGTAGGTGTAATTGGCACATGGAGGCACTAACTGAATGAAGGATGATCAGTTGAGGGCGCATGAGGAGCTAACTGGAGTTAGAATGGGCAGTCTAGTCTCATTGGAGTTAGATGCATTGATACGTGGATGAGGAATGAGGTGGGGAATGGATACGTGGATGAGTCATAAAATTAAATGTATTCTTTTTTATGGATGCAATATAGCTTTCATTGTTCCTTGTCATCAAAAGATCATATACAGACACCACAAGATATACATCAGATCTTCCAACTTTATTTACAAACAATGTTGCATGATCAAGATTAAAATGTTTGAAATTTAAATTCAAAAGATGCTCGATTAGCTTTTTGTACCATGCGTGAGGTGCTTGTTTTAGGCCATACAATGACTTGATGAGTTTGCATACCTTTTGTTCTTACCCTTTCACAACAAAGCCTTCTAGTTGAGATATGAATACATTCTCTTTTAGGTTTCCATTCAGTCTTCACATCCATCTGATGAACTTTCCACCCATTTTGTGCATCCAAAGACAATAATGTGTGGATGGTACCCCATTTTGTTGTGGGGGAGAAAGTATTTTCATAGTCAATGCCTTCCTTTTGTGCATAACCTTCCACCACAAGCCTCGCCTTGTGCTTGTCAAGTGAGCTATCTGATATACACTTGTTCTTGTAGACCCACTTGCAGCCAATTGGTTTGGTTTCAAATGGAGGGTCCACCAAATTCCAGGTTCCATTCTTAATGAGAGCATCATACTAATTCTGCATTGATTCTTTCCACTCATCACGAGCAACAACTTCTTCAAAGGAAGTTGGTTCAAGGTTAGAAGATAAATTCAATCCACAATCATATTAGACATCCATATCTTCTACATCACCTGAGTTTGAAGTGTTTATATCTCCTCCATCTTCTTGTCTAGCCGAAATTCTCTTTCCTATATTTCCAACATCATCCAGATGGACACTTTCAAGTGTCTTTGTGACCCATTGTGGAACTCTCCATGAAGGTCCAAGTTGCTCAGATGGTGTTGCTTCATCCTCTTGAAGATTTAATATTCCAATCCTCTCAATCACATCATCCAGTTGAGCTTCCTTTTCTGGTGAAGTGGCTGGAACTTCTTCTTCATGAGGGGGTGGTGGTGCTGCAAAAAGGGAATTTCATAGATTGATCCAAGATAGGTATCCCCCCTTCAAGATGTGGAATTTCATTATCAACTTCATAAAAGGTCCTTACATGGGCAATTGTTTCCAGATGATCAAGTTGCCTTTCCATAGACTTGTCATTTTTATACATTTCAAGAAAAATGGCATCTCTGGAAAGAATAAAATTTATGTTTACCTCATCGTAAAGATGATATGCCTTGGTGGTGATTGAGTACCCCAAGAAAATGCATTTCTGACTCTGTGTATTGATATTGCCTCTTTGTTCCTTTGATATCAAGGCATAGTAGGTGGAACCAAAGACCCTGAGATGCCTCACCGAAGGAATGTGTCCATACCACATTTCATGTGAAGTTTTGTTTCCAAGAGCATGAGTTGGACTTCGATTTCTCAAATAGACTGCACATAAGGCTACAACACCCCAAAACATCAATTTGACATTCTTGAAAAATAGCATGGAGCATACCATATTCAAGATAGTTCTGTTCATTTTTTTTGTCACACCATTCCATTGATGATTGTATGGAACTGTAGTTTGATACCTAATCCCATGTTGAAGAAGATAGCTTTCAAAATCATTAGAAGTGTATTATTTTCCATTATCGGTACGAAGTGTGTCAATATTAGATTGTGCTTCATTTTTAACTCATACATGAATTGTTTTTAATGTTTCAAATGCTTCAAATTTTTTCTTTAATAATTATACTGGCAACACATTCTAGTGTAGTCATCAACAAAGGTCATGAGGTATTTATAACCATTGGCAGAAGGAACAAGCATGGAGCACACAACTCAGAGTGAATAAGCTCTAACCTTCCACATGCATTGAATTTTGGACTCATGAAATTGTTGCTTACTATGTTTGCCAAGAATACATGCGTCGCATTGTTTCAACTTTTTTAGAATGGTGCGAAAATAAGAAACACCATTCTTTTTCAACAAACAAAAACTATTATAGTTGATATGTACATACCAAACATGCCATAAAACACTGGAAGACAATGTACCTTCTTCATGCTGTGAGAGGCAGGAAAAATTATGAACTCTTGCAGAGGATGCTTTCAACTTCAACAACTTTCCATCTTCATATTCGGTCATAATAACCTCGTTGTCAAAGAACTTCCTTATCTCTACTATTCCAACGAACATGTGGATGGAATGAACTTGTTGTTGGATGTGCACCAGGGACAAAAATGTTCTCTGCAACTGTGGAATATAGAGAACATTATGCAACAAAAGTCAAGGAATCCAAGCAGTTTCATCCCGATGGAACCAATTCCCTTTGGTTAGAGGTTGGACTTATCTACAAAATACACTATTCCATCTGTATTGTCTTCAAAATCTTCAAAACACTCTTTTCTAAAGGTCATGTGGGATGATACACCAATGTTTGGAAGTGAAGAATCTTTCCAAGATGTAAATGAACTGACTTCATTTATTCCATCATTACATTGTGCAATAATAAAATGAGTAGATTTAGGAGATTTACTAGTCTCTTTGTCTTTAAGTTTGTCTTCTTTCTTCTAGTTACGCCTCTCTTTGATTGTCTCCCATGGAGCCCAATAGTGATTTGCATCATGTTCATTCTTCCCACAACATCCATAATGCAAATCCGGACTCTTTCTTATATTGTTTCTACTCCCTACCTCTAAAATTATTTCTTCCACATCCTCGTAGTGTTGTTCTCCCCTAAGAAGAGTCTTTTGACTGGCTCTTTCCTTTCTGGGAAAAGCACAAGATCTCTCCAATGGGTTGGAGTCTTCTTTCCAAAATATTTTTCTCTATCAGCTATCTTATCCACCAGAGAGTTGAAGGTGAGGTCCTTCAGTATGTCACTAGCTTGAAGTGATTCAAGAAAGTGTGAATGTGTGGGGTGGCAGAACTTGATGAAGGCAATGAATATAAAATTTGGATTTATGCCAGTGGCAATGAGCTTATGCATGATTGCTCTGATCTCAATTGCAACAATCATAGGATCATTGTCTTTCACTTCTAAATCGAACAACTTTAACATCAATTGATTTAAGGCATCAAAACAAGATGTTGTAGGTAATATGTGTTGACTCACCTTTTCACTTACTGTGGCAGTGATCAATGCCAATGTCTTCTTGTCTCTAGTCTTCCACACATCAAGCTCTTTCTATGTTCCTGGTGGTTTTGGGTCAAAGGTCACAATGTCAGCTTATGTTTCAATGGTCACTCCTTCACATACGCCATCCCACAAGTTATTGTAGATGAATGTGGACTAGATCTTCCTCAACCACTTTGAATTGTTGTCTTTACCAGTGAGCACTTCTCCAACCAAAGAAGCCAACGAGTGCATCTTCACAAATTGGTAATATAATCAATCTGCAATCTGCAAGCATCTACAAGGTAGCCTGCAATGGACTCAATATGTATAGGTGCAGGTTTAAGACTCTGCTACCTTTTTACAGTCTGGAACAAGAATGAGAATATTGATTTCTCATCAATAAAAAACTTGTACACAAAAAAATAAACACTTTTGATCCTCTACCTTGAAGTATTACACAGTGAAAATTTAATGCAGAAACAACTGAATAGTGTGCTCACACAAAGGCCTTTATTTTCAGATGTTTTGAACATTCACTAGAATTTCAAAGAAAATGCAGGTCAATCTAATCAATGGTGTTGAGGAGGGCACAAGTTGATCGCACCCTCCAAGTCTCCACACATATGTATACACAACTCCTTCATGTCGGGTCTTGAGCAGCTCCTTCATGCACAACTCCTCATAGGGTCGAATTCACACCATGGCTCTAGCCCCAACTCCACACATTCTTGCTTGAACGCAACTTCAAATGCAACACTCACATGCATCTCCAAACACAGCCACGAGTAGATTAGATTCTGTAAGCAAAGATGCCTATACCACACATCTATCTCTGTTGCACGTAGCTATACCATGCCTATAGAATGTACCATTGTGTATTAAGTAGATTCAGTTCTGTAAGTAGATTTGGAGAGAATACACAAGTATACAACCAATAATACACAAAGATCAACACAAGGATATCCACTTAGGTATACAACCATGAAAATGAAACTCAACACATAAGAGGGAGATCACACTCAAATGAGAGAATAGGTTTAGGGTTTGTGAAAGCTCATTGCATCGAGAGAAGTGAGGTGCTCTACAGCCCAGTATGGGGGAGATGTTGTCACGTACGTAACGTAACACTACATTACCAAAAATAAAAAAATAAAATAATTAAAAAAATACACGTTAGCACATAAAATAAAAAATTATGAAAATTTATTTAAAAAAATCCATGTCGGCCTGGAAAATAAAATAAAACTTAAACCCAAATCTATCAAGAAAGAGAAGGATCAAATTTCTCGAGTATAAGATTAAAAAAAATTACACCTCAAGAAATTGGATCCCTCTCGGTACTTGATAGATCCGGGTTTAAGATGGATCTATACTGGTAGGTAACATATGACTATCAGGAGAGGTAGTAACGTCTAGTGCATAAGTCCACATAGCAGACAAACTAGTGAAGCATGAATGTGGCAGAAATACACCCATAGAAGGTAGGATTTGTAGATTTGATAGGGTAGAACAAGGCAAGATTTATGCAAAGCCAAGCTCTTATACCAATATCAACACCAAAGGAATAAATGCCAAATGAATTGCTTTATTCATGATATGAAGAGTTACTTTATACAAAAATATATGAATGTTGAGATTCATCTTCCCAAGATGAACTCTTTATATTCCTTGTTATTTTCACATGTTACAAAATACTTAATCCCATAATATTTAGATTCTAACACAAATAAACTCCTTACAAACACAAGGGAAACACACACTAATGGGCTATGCAAAGTATTGGGCAAAGGGAGAAATATAATAAGGCCAAATAACCATAAAGATTAGAACAATTAATTGGTGTAAAACATTGAATGGGACAAGAACCAAACCTAGGATTTCCACTCCACTAAAAAGGTCTTCTAATGTTGACCCTTGGAGGCTTGGCTTTAGGCCAAAGGCTAGCTTAATTGGGCAGATCATAACCCAAATGCTCTCTTACGGTGAAACTTATGTTTGAAATATCTATTATTGTTTTTTCCATATGTTAAATCTACTTGGAAATGGGTGTCTAAATTTATTACCAATACCTATTTTTTCTTGAAAAGCTGGAATGGGTGTCTAGTATCAATAATAACTATATATTACTTTTTTTTCAATTAGAAAAAACACGTAACTTGTTATTTCAAGAAGAAATCAAAGTTACATAGTATAATATAGAAATTTCAACTGTGTCTAGGCTTTACATCCCATACCAAGACATGCCCCAAGCTAAAAAACTTACAGTTCTACAAACCTAATATCATCCTGGGCGGATATACAGTAGCAGTCTAAGTACCAAAAGCAGCATATTGCTATGAAGGGTCTATTAGACAACATAACACATGGGCTAAAGGAGTAAATTACAAAATGGCATTTACATTACCATAGTCCACACGAAGGTCATCTACCCAATCTTCAAAAGAGATGGTGCCATCAAAAGGCCCCATGGCTTCCTTTGAAAGAGAGTCTACCTCAGAATTGAAACACCAATAGATATGATGAAAATTTATCTCCTCAAAAGTGTTTATGAGATCAGAGGTATGTTTCAACCAAGGCCACAACTGTAGAACTTTGATCTCAAACTTTCCAACCACCCAATCAATGAGAACTTTCAAATCCCCAAAGATGTTGATGTAGAAAATACCCCTCAAAAAAGAAAAATACAGTAGACCCCATAGGGAAAATAGATCAGCTCTCATATTAGAGCCCATGCCTGCGCCCAATTTCAGCCAGATCTTGTGATTCTCTTTCACCCACAGAACCATGCCCGCACCATAGATATCTCCCTTTGCCATGCCATCGAAAAAACAAAATGAGGAATCAAGGTCAATCATTAGCGCTCTGAAATATTTCATTTTAATAACCTTAGCTGGAGGAGGAAACTCATATAGGAAGGACAAGATCTTTTTACATATTAAGAAAGTAGAAGGTTCAACGTCTTCAAAAAGTTTCTTGTTTCTACAATTCCAAATTACCCAGATAATGACCAAGGGTAACATCGCGTGTTTCAACTTTAATCTGTTCCAGCTGTGTAGACAATCATCTAAATTCCGACCATTCCAATCAAATATGAGACCCAATAGAACTTGCATTTCGTTCCAAATGTACCTAAAAAGGACAAAAAAATAAAGAGATGTGGGATGTCTTCCCCATCGTTCCTGCATAAAACACAGATATTCGGACCATGAAAGCCTCTTTTCTGAAGATTTGGCTAGCTCAATATCTTGTTGTACAAACATAACCACATGAATCATTTGACCTTCGTTGGAATATTCCAACACCATAGTTTGTGATGCCACCACAATAGGACTGGCTGCTCCTGTGTCTCCAAAATGGAATTATAGACCATTTTGACAGAGAGTATCCCATTAGCACGAGGATAATCCCAAACCAAAAGATCCGGGACATTACTCAGAGAGAAACCTGATAAAGAAAGTCTACCAACATATTCACTCCATTCTAACGCTTCTTTGTCCACTAGTTCTAGCTCGTTTGTCGATTTCCAAATCGACGAGCTAAGACTGTCCTTAACAAGATAAGCATGTTCCAAGATCAGAATCTTCTTGGAGTTCAGCTTATTTACTAAAGACTAAAATAACACATATTCCTATCCCAAGCCGACCATCAGATCGATACCTACCTGAATCTGATTGCCACCTCCCGCCTTCCAACTTAGAAATTTGTTGATATAAGGAAACGTAGATGCTAAGATCCTCCAGATAATCGAGGAATTTCTTAGACAAAACGTTGGTTTCCTGATCCAATGAATGCCAGAGAAGGTTTTTAAGTATTTTAATCTGATCAACGAGCACCATAAACCCTCACCCGTTAGAACCCGCCACAAGCTCTTCGTCCTCAAAGCATGACTAAATAGATTTAGATTGATTAAACCCTATCCACCAAGTTTCTTCGGCCAAGAGATAGAGTCCCAGCGAGCAAGATGCATCTTCTTAGAAAGCTTGTTACCAGCCCAAATAAAATGAAATAACTTGTTGCAAATGGCCCTCAAAATAATATTCAGAGGCTTCAATAAACCCAACCAGTAAGTAGGAATGCTCGGAAGGACCGATTGAGCTAATATGAGCCTCCCACCAAGTGATAACCACCTGTATGCCCAAAAATTTATCCTATGATCAATCTTTTTCAGTAGCCAAGCCCAGTCTGCCAATCTATAATTGTTAGGCTCAAGGAAATAACCAAGGTACTTCAAACCCTGATCCAAAGGCTCCATTGAGTATGGTAGAAGTGACCCGATTGAAGACAGACGAACCTTATCAGTGCAATGATAGAGGAAACATGAATTCTGAGTGCTAATAGCCATCCCGGAGGATTTACAAAATAAATCAAATATGTCTTTATAGGCCCTCCACTTAGTCACAGATGATGCACCAAAGATCAGCACCTCGTCAACAAAAAGTAAATGCGTTAAGGACAAAGACCTGGAAATTTTTGTACCTTTTATCTTGTTTGTCATTTTTGCATCTTCAATCAGTCTATTGAGCCCTTCAATAGCCAGAATGAAGAGTAAATGGGACAAAGGACAACCTTGGCGTATTCCTCTACTTCCAACAAAACAACTGGATGGAGAGCCATTCACCAAGACGGCAAAAGAAGTAGTCGAAATACATTCCATAATCCAATTTGTCACCGCGACCGGATCACCAATTTGTATCAAAATCAGCCTAAGATAAGACCAGTCTAACCGATTGTAAGCTTTAATCAAGTCCATTTTTAGAATTAGTTCTTGTATATTTTTTACTTTTATAGAGTGCAACCCCTCCTTAGTAGTGCCAACAACATCTAAAATCTAACGATTGTATAAGAAGCCAAATCGCTCCATGGAGATAAATTTGGCAAGGACCGATTTCAATCTATTAGACAACAGCTCGGTGATCACTTTGTAGAGAAGATTGCATAGGGAGATAGGCCAGAGATCATTGAAGTCGATCAACTTATCCTTCTTAGGAACAAGGGTAATGAATGTAGAATTTAACGCACAGGGAAGAAAAGCCTTTTTTCTGGACTCGATGGCTACAAGAATTTCTTCCCCAAACAAGTCGAAAAAATGCAAGAAATCTACGGTCCATCCATCTGGACCAAGGATTTTCTCCTTCACAAATCCCTTCGGGATATCCTTAATTCCTCCAATGTAGTCGACTTTCCAAGCTAGGATCCTTCTTCCTCAGAGAAGAATTTCGGGAAGAGATTAATGATCTTAAGTTGCTCAACTAGGTTTAGAGACTGATTCTGCTTGTAAATGTTAGAAAAATGAGTAACTGACATCCTCATAATACCAGCTTGGTCTTTCTAAAGATTACCAACCTCGTCCATAATCTTCCAAATAGAATTGTTATTCCTTCAGTGTGATGCATAACATTGGAAAAAATTTGTGTTTTTATCCCCCTGGGAAACCCACAAAGCTCGGCTCTTTAACTGTCGTGTGTTCTCTTGCTGATTCAGAATGTCCCCTTTCTTCTTTTCCAAATTTAATAACTCGAACTTTCGAGACGAAGAAAACATATCATCCCCTACAGAATACCGATGTCCTGCATCTGCTCTTCAATGCTACAAAGTTCTTTAACCAATGATTTCCTTTTGGCCTTGTCCCATTTCATAACAGCATTCCTCAACCTATTGAGCCTAGCAATCAGCTGCTGAAAAGGAGAGGGATTTGCAATTCAGACCATTGATCCTTGACGAAATCACAAAAGGAGCTATCCTCAAGCCACTTGTGCTAAACTTAAAAGGGTAATGAGGGAAATCAAAGCCAAAATCCACCTAAAGAGCCACTGCCTTGTGGTCTGATAACCTCGATGGGATACTCCAAGAGTGAAACCGATCAAAGCAATTTTCCAAAGACTTATGAAGGAAGAATCTATCCAATCTTTTCGCTACTCCCGCAGACTCTGTCCTCCCACTGGACCAAGTAGGTACCATCGCAACTAGAACTACATCAATGAGACCTACCTTGTGGAAAAGATCCTTGAAATATTGAGCCATCAGGTTTCTGATCTTTCTGGAACCACAAATCTCCTGCTCAAAAGTGATAAGGTTGAAATCCCCGCCAATAATGAGGGATTGATCACAATGGATCCCCTGCTTTGCAATCCCGTCCTAGAAGGCCAACCTGTTATTGTAGGGGCCTTAAATATTAATAATATTGAGGATCTTATTGAAACCTCTGATCGAACTTGTCATCTTTATACCTTCGGGAGAGTTAAAAGTAACAAAATTGGCATACAAGGGGTTCCATGCCACCAGTAGACCCCTCGAGTGCCCATTGGCATCCACACCACTGCACAACCAATTTGGTCTCAATATGAGGAAATAATCGCATGCCATAACTCTGGAGCACATCATCTCCTGAAGAAGGATGATGACTGGCCTAATGTTTTCTAATAGCCTTCGAAACGCAATCCTTTTAGGCTGATTGCCAAGCCCTCTTATATTAAGAGACAAAATAATCATGGAAACCCTTATCAAGGCCCAAATTTGCTCTAAGAGGTCGAGGATGTGACACATAATCAAGCATAGCCGAAATAGACGAGATCCTAGAAGTTTTAGGGTTAATCCATTTCCCTTCCTTGGATTTTCCTTTCTTTTTATGGATAGTGTCATTTTGTCGAATGGAATTGACAGGAAGGATTGTTCCTAAGGCACTATCACCATCTTTCCCAAAAATCGACAAGGATTCTCACTGGACCTAGGGTGCCTTTGGGATGTCATCCGGAGACAAATTATTCCTCAGTCAACTCCTTCGGGACCCGAATGTCACCAACTTGGAAAGAGGGAAGTTCCCCACTAGTTATGGTACTCGAGGGGTCCAAAGAGTCATCCAATGGTGAAGAGGATATTTTAAATCCTAGGTTATTTGTACAACCTCCTAAATTAGGAATGTTCCCAGTTTGAGGAGCCTCAAAATCGAGACGATTGGTATCAACCACGACAACCCCTTTAGGAGTAGAGATTACTGTCTCCAAGATAGATGGGAAAAGGCACCTCTAGGTGGAGTTGGCCAAGGACGGGGAGGTCCGATGTGTAAAGTCCCTAGGGGGCGTGACAACCAACTTCATGGAGTCCATAATTTCATCAGCTGATAAAGACTTTAGAAGCAAAGTGAGAAAAGTGTTAAATTTACCCTTGAAATCCTTAGCTACCACTGCATCCAACGAAAGAGGGAAAGAAATGGTCTGAGCCAGGTCCTCGGAGTCTTTCGAGCCCCCACCAACAGAAACATCCTCCTCCTCCTGGTCGCGTGAATGCACTTTTTCATAGTCCTGGCACAAATGACCCGTGGAGCGGCACTTGAATCATTTGAACAACACGCCCCAGTAGTCCAATCGTTGAACAAAAACACCTTCAACCCATCTGACCTCAACATCCGAGGGAAGACCGTTTGTAGTATCCACCTCCACCAAAACCCTCAGACAACGCCGGTCGTTTGACATTAGTGTCGCTTCCTCTATGAGGATAAAATGCCCTAAAGTTTGCCAAAGCCACAAAACCAGGAAGCGACCAACAAAATAAAGGGAAACGCAGTAGTTTCACCCATAAATGTGTCTTCTTCAATTTTTTACGCCAAGGGTCAAATGTCGAATGCCAGCGGCTCAAGATAAGTGAACCCGAGCCACAAACCCAAAACCTGGACAGAATAGTCTGCAACGAGTCTTCCATGAGAAAATGGAAGAGGACCCAACCATTAACCAACATAATTACATGAGGAACATATTGGATGTATGGTTTCCAAACACTAGAAATCCATTCAATGATCTCTGCCCTTTGCATTCTAGTGAATTCAAATTTACCAACTAGAGCTCGGGAAGAGAAGTTCTGAACCATGTCCACCGTTATATCTTTTCCCAACACACATAAGGCCCTCTCTTTCTTATCCTTTTACAACTTGAGTTTATAGCGACGCTTAGCCACAACGACCAAATACGAGGGAGCCCTCTTGTAGGTTTTCCAATCACTGAACAAGAGAGGCATGAGAAGTTCTCTCGATGTCTTTAACCTTTGGAAGTGGCGAGCAATAAACCACCTCACAAAGAGGGTTAACCTAACCCCAATCGACGCAGTTTTGGGAGAAAGGTTTGACATTTCCCCCCGACCCGATAGCTGTCGGGATGAGCATGTGGTCTCGAACCATGCCATGAACAGAAAACAAATCAGGGAACCAAGCGGTACAGAGCATAAATTCTCTCATCGGTCGAGCGAACACAGTGACAACACAATCCCGAACCAAAGACTATGCAGCTAGGTTATGAGATAATGTTAGAGCATCTACTACAAAGAAATAATGAAACTTCTCACTTTTTAGCTTGGTTGGTACTAAGCCATTTAAGTAGAATGGCAGACTCCAAGTCTACAGTAGATGCCTAGCTCTCCAACCTACTAACACAGACTAAACTCAACAAACCAGTCGTCTGCCATTTTATCGCACTTGTTTGCTTCCGAACCCTCATCCCCATCTTTTCACTAATGTTTTAACCTATGATACGTCCAAACACAAGGTTGCATTACCCGATAAATTAGAATGTTAATTCAACAAGATCATCATGTCACTTACAAGGATTGAACTTAGGTAAGGAGGGTTACAATCATCCCTCCCCTAATAACTATTTATTATTATTTCTTTGAAAGTCAATAAAAATTATTTATTGTTATTTCTTGGAAAGCCAATAGTAATTATTTATCACTATTTCTTGGAAAGTTGCCATGCTATGTGACAAACTTTATTGGATGTCAAGTGATTGACAACAATTTCTTGAAAAGCTGTCATGTTAGTTGACAATTTTTTTTATTGGATTGTTGAGTTGACAAACTTTTTTATTGTATCGTTGTGTTTAATGCAATATGACAACTTTGGATAAAATTCATTTATCTTGGATGGAAGAAAATGATTAATGCTCTATTTAAAAACTTCCTTTGTGTAAATTGTTTTTGACATGATAGCTCCCCTAGATGTGCAAACATTCATTTGCATATTACTATTAAACCGTAAAAGGTCAAGATGTACACGATGCAGCTTCATTGATTCCTTTAAAGCCAAGCCCCACCATCGAGTTGGTTGGGTTAAAATCCAAGGAACTACGAGAAACTCGGCCATTGCTTCTTCAATTAGAACCAATCCAAAGCTAACCGAGTCCGAAGGAGTAGTTATGTAACCCACTCTTATTTATTAAATATTAAAGAAAAATAAGCTACTTTAATATTTGAATGGCAAGGCATAAATGAGTAGTATGGTCTCCCATGCAAAGATTACAAGGAACTTTAGGTTCATTTGCCTTTAACTCGGCTTGAGGTCGTTACTTAGGTGTATGGATGAATTTAGGCCTTTAACCCTAGGTCAAGATGTACATGGTGCAATTACACTAATTGCTAGAGTAAATGGCAAGGGAGTGCCCATGCACCATTACCAGGTTACCCTCTCTCAACTCTCCTCCCTGTGACTCATTCCAAGAAATCTCAATGCTTTAACACGAAGCCCCACCCACCTTGAACCTACAAATGATGTTTGGTGAGCATCCCCAAGGATAGAGAGGCTCTCCTAGTGTGAGAATTATTCTCCATGTTGCATAAGTTACATTAAATGGTTTATGGAGCTGTTTTAGTATGTGTTAATTGATCAAATTTTATTGTACTAATGACTTATCTCCCTCTACCAATTTACGACTCTAAGTGGCAATTTTATATTCATTATTTAGCTCAAATTTGATTTAGCTCAATTACTCTCCATGTTATGTGGCATAAGTTAAGTTAAATGGTTTATGGAGCTCTTTTAGTTTGTGTAATTAGATTGGATTTTATTGTGCTAGCAACTGACTAGTCTTCATATGCCCTTTGATAACTCTTTGATAACTCTAAGTGACAATTTTATATTGATGATTTAGCTCAATTTTGATAGAAATGTTCACTCTATCTTGGTAATGCTCAAGTTATCATATTTAAACAAAAATATAATACTTCTAACAAATAGTAAAATACTAACACTAAATATTTTATAGACAATATAGACACAAACAAAAATAAAAATATCTATATTTATGAAATATAGATAATATTAATATTGTATGATATATAGACAAATTAAAATATCTTTATATTATGAAAGAGAGAGATTTGATATGTAAATTTAATATAAAAACTGCTATATAGAGAAATAAAAAGAAAGATACCATATTAAACATAAATAGAAATATTAGAGATGTGATATGCACACAAAAATATTGTTACAATGCAAATATGTTTATGTTAACAATAATCAAAACTATATTTTTACATATCCATTAATTTTGATTTCTACACTTGACAGTGATAAATCAGCCATTAACATATATCTACGCTGGTTTATAAGATACCAAGAAGAACTTCCAACCTTCCCCCTCGAAACACAGACCTGCCCACGACGGACAAGCTGCTCTAGCACTACGATGCCCCTTTCTTGACACACACTGAACGGTGTGATAAAAAAGCATCGACTCCTACGTCCAAGGTTTCATTGACGTTTATGTTTATAACTAGTATACTATACTGTGGACTTTCAACGGTACTTTTTTCTACATAATATAAGCCTAGATTTCAACAGAAAGAAAAGAGAAAGAGCTTCCTTTATTGTGCAATAAAGTTCAAACCATATTTTTAGATCGGAATAAAGCTATGCATCCTAACAGAAAATTTAACAGTAAATGAAACACTCTCCAACCGTGGAGGAGGTGCACCCATCCAACGGAATCATTTTCCGGGATGCATATATTTTTCTTTTAGATTTAGCATTTCACTTCTGCAATGCAAATACATGTAACCATAGTGGCAAAATTCGAATTCGTGTAAAATTCAGTATGAAAAATATTCTTAAAAAAAACCAGTGCTGGTCCAATATAGAAGTATACATCTCATAGACACAAAAACATGTATTTTAATCTCAGGAACCCGCTATCAATGAGAAAAAATAATTCAATACTTAAAGTTTGGCAATTTAGTTTTTATTTTTTATTTTCATGGTTTTATTATAAAATAATTGAGGTTTTTAAGCTGTTATGTTTTGGGTTTACGGAGACGGGTATCACATAGATGAAGGATTATATCAAATACAATCAAAAGTACATTGACAGTACTGTATCCTCACTATACTGAAAATTTGCCAAATTTTGTAGGGCTGCCGAATGTCCAGATTTTGTACAGGTCAATATGGCCAAATCTTGCTAATATGCATAGGACTGCTATACAAACATCAAATTCCTACTTTAAATTGACAGTGTTGGAACATATAAAGAATCCGCTTACAAGATCGTTAAAAGTCCAAGTCTAATTAGAGCAATCCATAAATCACCACTTCCACCACTGCGAGGAAGTCATATATATACAGAATGTTCGAGGCATTACTAACTAAACTGGCAGTGGAAACCTTCAACAAGGAATCCATCAACTCATTTCACTGGTCCTGTTTCAGTATTCTGATTTGCAGTAATCCATCCCTGCTAGCCACAGATAGTATTTAGTCAGAAAACTGTACCACAAATCAACTAATCCAAACACAGATGAATGGTGCAAGCAACATCTAATCTCTTCAATTACATGAAAGCAAGTTTTTATCTGCAAGAAACATAGGAATGACACACATCATGTAATGCATTTCATTAAAGAATCCTTTCTTTTTCAATTTTAAGTGTTGGAGTCTAATACTCGGTGTGAGGAATATCAATGTGAAAGGGAGACCGAGAGTCACCCGGGAGTCCAAGAGTCCACTTGGGAATATGAAACCCAATGGGAATATGAAATCCAAGGGACCTTTCTCATTGTATATATATGTACATTTGGTTAATGGGAAATATTGAACTTTCACGCTTATTCTGTTTGTGCATCTTCTTGTATTTGGCTTTGTTCCAGCCAATTTTCCTATTTCCCCAAAAGGGGCAACCTAACAGTGGTATCAGAGCTACTGTAGAGCCTGTGCGGCCTGTGCTGATGTGCTATATGCCTGAGATCAGTCATGCGCTTCTAGTCTTGTCAAACCTACAATAAGAGATGCATGTCCATCTCCATTGAACCCTAATCTCTCCGTTGAGCCATCTGCGTTGGAACTTCCTGCTCATGACTCCAGAGCTGTGGGCGTTGGAGCTTTGTGAATCCCATGGCATGTGCTTAATTTTGCTACATTCCTCCTGACCTACGCTCCCATCCTTCTGTGCGGGACTGCTGATGAGAAAGAGAATGTTGTTGCTACGTAGAGCAATTAATGTGTAGAGTTGTGCGTGAGAATCCCTACTTCACGACTAAGACTGGTGCTTCGTGCTGCATCCATAGTTTGTTGGCAAACCCTAATACAACTTTTGCATAGATACTGAGTGGAGCTATTGCATTTTCGTTGCAATTGTTGTTGCCTACATTGGGTGGAGAACGCCCTCTCGTTGCCGCGACTACGTGGTAATTACTCTCTCTGTAGAAGATTGTGTTGGAGCAACTTGGAGTGACTGCCTATACAGCACAGCCTCACCATTAGAGGATTTGGTCATAGAGAGGCATTGTCTCTTGATTGCTTAGTGCGTGACGGTTCAGTGCCCGTTTTCTCTCTGCACACAGAATGTGAAAAGGTGCTCAACATGGTCATCTAAGAAATTCATAATATCGACCAGAAACTCCTCCTGTGTGAAGTTATTCTCTGGCAACCTGATTCTGGAAGGTGAAGAGATGTTAGTCTTGGTGATGCACCCTCCTGCGTTGGACTGGACGATTGGAGCTGCGACTGTGCTTGTTAGGAGTGAGACTCCCATCCTCTCTCTCTCTCTGCGTGAGTTGGGCTGGTACCGAGAAGACCACCGTGGAAGCCGTGGAAGATTGTGAAGACCTGCCTGTGTGTCTCTCTATGTGTTGAGACTCCACCGAGGATACATTCATTGAACTAGTTCATGTGGAACTGCCTGGTGACTGCGTATTGCAGTGTGGAACTGCCTCCTCCCTCCGAATGCTGCTTTCACGCCAAAGCATAGACATGTATCATTTATATATTTCTGCGTTTCAAGACTGTTGCATCGTCCAGCTATGGAATCCGTCTCATCTCTTCCAAAGAATCTGAGTGAGCCATTTGGTGAGCACTGCCTCCTCTACCAGCTCTAGACCCGCACACAGAGGTATTATCTATCGATTGTATTATTCTAACATAGCCTGCACTATATACAATCTGCTTGATATATGCTATTGGTATACTCCTGTGCTTAGAATTCTGCACTATTTCTGTCCTCCATCCTGCCATCTCTGTCAGTAGTCTGCTATGCCAGACCTCTGAGCTTCCCCTGACATATTTGTGCCCTGCACAGTGTCTCTCTGCAAACCTTGCATTTAACCGTTACCCTAATTCCTGTGAATGATACTCCTCCACAATTCTTTGTACTAGAATATACTGTCTCTATCGTCATTTTTGCAACAATTATATTTGTCTCACATCCCAACTACTGCGTGTATGGTGTCTATGTGAGCTTCACACTCTACAACTGCTGCGTGAACCCTCATCACACCCCTTCCTACTGTGTGTATCCTCCATCGAGATCTCTCCCTTGTGGGATCTCCCCTCCAAAATTCCGGGCCTCATCTTCTTTGTTTTCATAGCTTGAGAACACCAGCTAGCCCACTCCTTCATGACATAATAGTTTATACGCCTTCTCTCAGCCTTTACCTTTGATATCTGTGTGGTCGTTGTGTTTACTCGTGGGTATAATCTCTCTATAAAGACAAATTGCTTAGAGAACTGGTTGGAGCACACTATGTCGAAGATTGAGGTCGTGTGGGCATGGAGACTATCTCTGCAGATTGAAGATCTGTTTTGCGTGGAAGGAATTTGAAGTTGTTGTGTGGAGAGAATCAAGTGCAACTAGGCATTGAAGAGAAGGAGCTTTCGTGAGAGGCTGGCATCGATTTTGTCTTTGAAAGGCTACGACTTGGAGCTTATACTTCCTCCACCATCCAATGGTTCACTCAACTCATCATGATCAAAGAGAGGAAAATCAGAGTTAGGGGATCACTGTAGAAGAGAGCTACAACTGCATGGTGAAGACTATTCGAGTCCTCTATTCCAGCAAAGACTGCTCAAGTCCTTTATTCACCTGCGTTAAAGTGGAGTCACATTCAAATTAGAGGTATATTATTTGTTGTATGTCATCTCCCATATGAATGCATACCTGCATATATTCCTCAGGGAAACAGTTCCTCCGCATGAAGAATGACAGCCCTCTACAACTGCTGCTGAGCTGAGCCCAATCTCTGCGTCCTTGAGTCAATAGAAGTGCTTACAACGAGCTTCCAACAAAGACTATCTGCACATAGAGATCTGCATCTAGTTTGAAATATATTTCATGATAAATTTTTGTTTACATCATGTCAATACGTAAAGTATCTTGGGCAGTAGCTTCAAATGAGGCATTGCTTAATGGTAAATGTTGCCGCCGGAACACGCACACGGGGGTTATCACAGCAGAAATCTTCAAGCTGCTTAGGTGCGTTCCTTGGGGGCAAGTTTCGAGTTGAGATACTGTCACTCAACACTCAACTCCTCCGTTTAGGCAGAACTCCTAACGAAGCCAAGGGGGGTGGTCCCTATGAGTTACCAAGGTTGTTTAAGCTTTAGGTTTGTGATTGGGTAAGTTGTTTAGGAGTTTTGAGATAAGAGAAACAACACACTGCAGATATAATTTATAAATGAAACAACATATAATCTTAAGATGTGAAAATCATTCAACATATAAAGCATATAATCTTGACCAATGCTTTAGAAAGATAGATTTATAATATGAAAGACCAGTGTTGAAAAAAATGGAGTCAAAGGATGTTTGTGAAAATAACGATTTTTTGCAGTATGTCTTGGTTCACTTTAGTTAGACGAAGCAATGAATAATCTAAGATCCCAACAACAAATTACTTTGCAAAATAAATTATGACAACAGCTTATATGATTTCAAACACCATTCATAACAATATGCAGAAATTAACCACACAAGTAAAAAAAGAATGCTGCCAATGAAATGTACAGTGCTTGAATGAATTGCGATGCTGGTGTGGTCTCAGTGAAAGTATTGCAGAGTCTTTGTTGGTAAATTTTAGAATTATTAATGAACTTGATTAAGGAGTGGGTAAATTTGGGGTTTGGCCCAACAAATCAAATTCCCTTGAGTTGAGCGTTAAAGCAGTTATAGCAAGTGTCCAACGAGACGAGGCATAACCTGCTTAAAGTAGCCTTCTGACTCTGTAGTAGTCCCTCTTTACGACCTCCCGGATTCTTAAGAAAATAATTTGTATGGATTTTCCTATTAATCTAGTCACCAAACTTCCTTTCTGATATCACCAATCTGGATCGGACAATCCGCAGTATGGTGTAGAGCATATGGGAAGCAAGGCCTTAGTTTATTTTTAAGGATTTTAGACCCCAAGAATCTATTTCTAGTTCTTATGAACTTTACTCGGGAAAGCAAGGGGGATTAGAAAAAATAACTAAAAAAGAAAAAGTTTTCTAATTACTACACTGCTCAAATCTTTCCCTTTCGGTAACCAATATAGTGCAGTGGGTTACTATCAAATTACTTTGCAAAATAGTAAAAAAATATTGAAGCATGTAAAGTATACTATCTGCCAAAAAGCAAGACGAACAAAAAAGGGAAAAAGGACGCATGCACCAAAATTAGTGCCAAACCCCCAGGGAAGTTTGAGGTGTGGGTGTTGGGTATCCCACCTACTTTCTTTTTATTTATGATTTACAATGAACAAAAATGCTTGAGATCCCTTGTAGAATGGGATCACTAAGCTTACAATACTTTGAAAAATGAGTTTATTGAACAAGAGAGGTCTTGGGGTGCCCTGGATGGCCAAAACTTCAAAAATTCGCCAGAGTTTCTCTCTTTTTTTTGTTAAACCTGCTAAAAACCAGCAAGTTATTAGTTCCTAAAGGTGCCCAAAAACACTTTCTTGGACAACCAAAAACAATACTTAAAAAAATTGTGAATTTTTTTCTAATTGTAGATTGCAAATTTGAACACAAGAAAGCAAGCTTTCTTATGGATCTTGGCTTGCTTTTGAGGGCAACCAATGAAGACACTTAGAGCTTGCCAAATAATAATTTTAAACTCAAAGTAATTAACCTCTACTTTAAGCCTTTAAACTTTCCAATAAAATGCTTGAAAGGGAAAATTACTCAAGAATAGATCTAGCTTTGCAAAATAAAACTTTTTAAACGATTCTAGATCTAGAAATTAATGTCAAATCTACTTATGATATAGATCTAAAATATAGATTTGAATGCTTGCTAAAAAAAATGAAAAATGAAGTTCTTTGAAGTTTGAAGGAGAAAGAGAGAAGAAGCTTTGCTTGTTGCTGGAAAGATCAACCAAGAGGCTTCTTGGTGGGATGTTGAAGGACTATGTCTAAAATAATTTGCTTGGAGATGAGAAGAAACAATCTAGATCAACTCTTCTTCCAAGCTAAGCTACCTGCAATCTAATCACACACTTGAACACATACCCGTGAGATCCGATAGTATATAAAAAAGAGAAAAAATGAACATGCATATAAACTTATAAGCATGTAAAATATATATCTCTAATCACATATCTAAGAAGAAATAGAAAGTAAGCTTACTAACTATCTCTTTTCTATCAATTGATAACAGCCCTATCAAGATTGGATTCACAAGATGCATATACAAGAAATGTAAGCAATTCACAAGTTACCTCAGCATAAAACCATGACAATGTTCATCCAACACAATGGCACCATACACTTAGCCTCCAAAGCTTTTCTTTATGGAGCAAATGAAACAAATAACATTACAATGGGAAAGCCTTTCACTCCTTGACTCTAACTAGTTCAAAGGAGGAGAGGATGCTTAAATATATAGCCAAGTGAGAGGAGGTTGGGCGAATAACTCCATGAGGAGAGATGGCGCATCATACGAGAGATAGTAGGGATGAAGAGGGAGTTAACTAGAGAGAATAAAGGGATCTGATCTCAAACTATGGTGCCATCCCTCCATGGATGCACCCATCTTCCTTGGGATTAACTCCCAAACAATTGAAACCTGCCACATCATGTTCATGCCCTTCATCATGGAGAAGAGCGACCCTTACATGCCCACGCTAATTCGCCCTTCAAGATACCACTTGCAATCATGTGAATGGCGAGGGATGCGATTGGGATTTCGTTGATGCTACGGGTGCCACCTCAAAGGGAGGTGTGCCCCTCACGTTGGAATGATCGCTCACCCAACAACACACAGCCACATAACTCCATCTGCCCACATGAAGGAGATGGCGCATATCTAAAATGATATAAGAGTATATTCTCGCCTTTCACATGAGATAAGATGCCATGTCATTTGGCATATGAATTTTGACTCTTTTTTTAATTTTTTAATTTGACTTTGGTGCAAAATGGGATTTTTTAGCATTTAAATGCCAAGTTGTTTAAACCATAAGGAAAACCGCTCCCAAAGGCGAAGTAGTCCCTGGAATGCAGGGAAAGTGGGTACGAGGGTAAAGAGGCGCTCTGAGCATCAAAAATGAGCATCCCTGCGCCAAATTCAGCCTCCGGATCACACTTTTATTACAATTTGAATTTTTCCATTTAAACCATTAAAAAATGGCTTAAAAAAGCGGAAAAATTATTTTCTTTGGAATTTAAAAAAAAACTTAGGGGGACCTAGCACATGTCCATACGACTCAATTTTAATATCTAGCATGGTAATATACATCAACACCTGAACTCTAATAACCTCCCAAGATCAAGAAATCATGTCGACCACCCCAACTTTGGAGGTGTGAGTGAAAAACTTGAAAATTATATGTCGTTTATTCAACAACATATAATTGACAAGGGAAAAAACACTCTAGGCTAGTTGGACTGATAATTGTCTTAGGAAAGCCGAGTCCTTTACAAAACAATCATGCTATGACATTTTTTACAATTTCCCCACAGGGAATGGACATGTGAATTTATTAAAAAAAAGGGCCAAGGTGGCCTGCTCAGACTTTTGATCTTCTGACTATGAACAAGATAAACTTGTTCTATCTTCACAGGCTCACTTGAAATCACCTAAGTGCAACTTAGCTGATAACGGTAAATAGGCCTTACAAAAGTGCACCTGCCTCATGTCATTTATTGATATCCATCAGAGATAATGACAGATTGTTTTATGAGCCAATCAACTGAGAGAGTTTTTGAAGGGAGTCATTATAGAAGTCAGAAGGAAAATCGTTGTATAAGAACCATTTCTTACAGGCTTTGAATTCTTTTCTCAACTAAACAGGTTTCTAATGACCACATGAAATAGTGAAGCCCACGGGTACTGTTGAACCCAAGCGAGTGGCTATACATCATTCTATTGGATCGTCATTCAGGTAAACCACTGATTTTTGGAGACCATTTGCATGCAGTTTTATAACTTGCAAACTATGTGTTTTTGTAGTTCACTTGCAAATTACTTTTTGAGTTGAAATTGCATTGTACTTGGGTGCATTTCCGGTTGTATCTGACACCCTTTCATCTTCTTGAGTCTAGTACTTCAGTTGTTGAATCTTATTTGTAAAAGGGTGGAATTGCAAGAAGCCCTTTTGTATTTGAGTGAGTTTTCAATGGCAAGATTAAGTGGTCTTGTAGAGTTACTGAACACTCTACTATTTTCCTCTGTCGACAACACTATCATGATTGACAAGAGCACTCTCACTCACATTAGAGATTGTGTAAAAGATTCACAAGACACTCTTGATTTCCTACAACTTGAGTTGCAGCTTCAACAAGAAGAAAGACATTCTGAACTTGTTCATGTTCAGAGGAATCCCCTTCATGATTCTATTCAGCATCCTACACAGATTGATGCCACTTCAGAAGCACATGAGCAAATCAGTGGCACGCCATCAGATGTGAAAGAAAATGAAGATGAAGACATGCATGCAGAGGTTTTGCTTGCTCCTTCCAAGCCCATCATCAGACCATGGGAAGAGATCAGCACAAAACCGGTCTTGGATATGACAAGGAAGTGACAATGCACATTCCCAATTTCTCCAAGCCTATCCAATTTCAGAGTGCTAGATTCATCAATGAGAGTCCATCTTCATCCACATCAGTTCAGAGTTCGACATGCCAACACTGTGATTGAGTTGGCCACATGAAAGATCATTGTTTTGATCTTCACCCTTGTAAGCAATGTGAAAAACATACACACTCATCAGACAGATGCTTCATTCTGAAGAAACCTGCAAGAGAGAAGATTCATTATGGGTGGATTGCTTCTTGGCAATGGTGATCAACAACCAAGAAGATTTATAAGTCATACCGAAGAGTTCATTCACGAGTATTGACACATACTGCAGTTGAGACATCTTCTTCTCCTCACATTGTACCTGACAGAGGGGAACATGATGTCAGGCGTCAAGTGTCGAAGCCTCCATCTAACAACAAGCAGCCATGGCCCTCTAGAAGTAAGTGAGATCAAACAAGCATAATCCACATCCAGTTTGAGAGGACAGATTCAGTGTTATAGACACTCAGACAGAAGAGAACCATGACATAGAGTACTCATGTGTTTTGTGTCTAGTTGTGACATCGTGAGACTCTCCTCTCCTCACATTGTTCCTGACAGGGGGGAATGAAGACCGTCAGTAACAAGCGAGCGAGTGCAAGCGAGCTGGAACAAGCAAGCCTGTGAAGAGCTATGTTCGAGTGAGCTCCGGAATTGGTGGTCATCCTAAAACCATTGGTATTGAGAGCACCATTGTATTTAGCAGAAGCATGTGCAAGCTTCTAGCTAACTTGGAAAATAGTTGTCAAGATGGAAATGTTCAGCAAGTTGCAGCTGTTCACTTCCGGTTTTCAGCTCTCCAGTTGTTTTGGTGTTAGCCCATCCCAACCATTCCAGACAGAACCTCTAAGCCTTTGAGCCAAGTGTTAATTTTTCAGTGCAGCTGCGAGACCCATTCTCAGAGAGAATGGTACCCTAGTCAGTTAACTAGGGTTCTTGGTCAAGTTAACCAGGCAGAGTAAAGTGTAAGACCCTAGAAGGTACCCTAGGGCCCCCAGCTGTCTCCTGGGGTTCTTGGTCGAGGACCAAGCAGTTGGATGCCATGGCAAAGTCCCTAGCATGTAGCTAGGGCCCCTATTTGTCTCTAGGGTATTCTGGTCTGGGACCAGACAGTTTCTTGGTCACAAGGACCAAGCAGATCCTGCAGGTTGAGACAGAGACATCCTAGGTCCTGCAGAAGGTTGATCAACATTCAGTCTAGGACTGAATGCTCAGCTTGAGGCTGAGGACCATTCTCTGGGAGAATGGAGAACCTGGTCATGGACCAGATGGTTGATCAACATGTCCCAGTTTGGACTGGGAACTCAGCCCGGGGCTGAGAGCCATTCTCTGGGAGAATGGAGGCACCTGGTCAGTTACCAGGATATCGACCCAGTCTGGGACTGGGAACTCAGCCTAGGGCTGAGAGCCATTCCTTGAGAATGGAGGCACCTGGTCAGTTACCAGGACATTGACCCAGTCTGGGACTGGGAACTCAGCCTGGGGCTGAGAGCCATTCCTTGAGAATGGAGGCACTTGGTCAGTTACCAAGATTATGATGTGTGATGTCGTCTTCTCCTAGGTCTTCGAGATGAATGAGTTGGTTGGTCTTCTCAAGGGATTGGCCACCCCTTGTGGAAGCCACTAACATTTGACCTAAGGAGCAGTTGAGAGGATCACATGATCACATCATCTGTGTGAACCCTTCCTTATACAATGATGATGAACTTTCAGGTTATATGGAACATTTGTACATTTGAGAGAGAGATGACTGGTTGAACCTTTCCACCTTGGGTGATTTACTTTTGGTCTTTTAGTGTTGTGGTACCCTGTCTTTGATTTGTGGTAAATAGGGTCATTGACCCACCTTTTATTTATACCACCTGTTATCACCTAAGTTGTAGTTGCCCCTATGGATGGATCCAGTCATGGATGGCAATAGGAAAGGGCAACTCAAAAGGTGCAACCACGATCACCTCGACCTCCAAATATGTATGGTTGTCACGCCAGTCGAGGCAACCTTCGCTTTATGTTATCTAGCCCAGACAACAAAGGGGGAGACCCGATCTACTCCCGACAGGAGAGATCAAAACCAAGACACCAAATCAGGGTATTTCTAAGTGAAGTTAGGTGTATGGTTTATCCTAGACCTAAGGGTAAAGTCACAAGCCAAGTGAGGGGTTCAATAGGTATAGCTTTGGTTCATAGTTGAAGTAAGAGTGACTTATAATGTTTGAAGTGAGATCTAGGGCTAGTGTACTAGTTCAATGTTGAAAAGTCCACTGCCTTGGGAACTGTGTCCAATGCAGGGAAGTTAAGGTTTGTATTGGGGCTAACTAGTACGGATGACAAGCTTGACCATGATACATGATAGCATCAAGGGTTTAGTCCACCATGCATAGGTCAATCCACAAGTCAATCCAACAATCTAGGAAGGTTGAACTAACTTGGAGAGAAACCAGTGCCTTGGGAATTGGGAAGTGGAGTCAAAGTAGGTTTGACTTGTGGTTTAGGACTCCTAGTACTTGGGACAAGTGGGCATTGGAGGTCTTGATGGATGAATGTGTCTAGATCAAGGTTTAACCCAAGTGGACCACAATCCCTTAAAACAAGGAATGCAATCCCCAAGGCGAGATTTGACAAAGTGACAGTCTAGACCTAGGTTTTGAATTATTCCGGTTCTAAATCTCCAAAAATCTCAAGTACCCAGTTCCTGGAAGTGAGTCAACTCACTTCTCCAAGGTGGTGCGACTTTGCCCAAGGAGGCTAAAAAGTGGGATTAAGTGGGTCAAATCAAGTCGGATGGCATCCAAACTTTAGATCCTAGTAGATCGATCAGGTAGGAGTATGGATCTATAATTTCGTGGCAATCCACCGGTTAGATCTTTGTAGATCTGATTTTTAGTGTTCCAAATGGTCCAAAATGGGGATTAAATCCCTTAAAATGTGGAATGGGGCCCACAAGGTGAATTTCAAGAAAGGGACAACCTGGGTGTATGTTATTTGATGTGTAGATGTCAAATCAAGTGGAATCTCAAACACCCATTGCTTAGATCTAGGTCAACCTACTCAAATGGTGAAGTGCGCCTTCCTTGGGAGAAGATAGGTTGGCTTGGGAGAGGGGTCAAATGGAAGCCAATCCTCACCAAACTATAGATCCGGGATGCCGTGGATGCTATAGAGGTGGGTTTTCAATATCGTGCCCAACAACCCACTAGATCTTAGTAGATCTAAGAAAATGCAAAATTGGGGTTTTAATTAATTAGGGTTTTAGATGTTTTTTGACAATTGGATGGACTATGGAGATAGAACTTACCTTGAGATCATACCTGAATGATGTGGTTGAGATGCCTTGATGTTGAGGAAGATTCCCGCAGAGATCAAATGAGAGATTGTTGATTTGCTTGCCAATTTGATGCCCTAGTCCACAAGTGCGCCTTCCTCTACCTGTCAAACCAAGGAATAAAATTCAATCAGTAAGATCAAGCATGGAAGAAATACAAGAGAAATGCAAATAGTAACATGAAATAGAAGGTCCTGGGACAGTAATACTCCCTGTTACCAACGAAGAGCTCCAAAGAAGAAGTAGGGAGAGTCTTCCCCTACCAATACCTCCTCCTCCAAGCAAATCGGCCTCCACCTGTAGATGCAAAATCGTGGTACAAAAGATATGGCAAACAAGATCTCCAATAACTCAGTGCAAAGGAAGAACCAACGAACGAACACCAAAAACATTCACCACAACATTGGAGATAGATGCAATAATAATTTTCTATTCCAATAATCCAGAGCCAAAAGTCCCTTTACAATGAGAGGCTCTCTCCTTTAAATAGGAAGGAGAGACACCAAAACCCTAACCACTTTTTGAATGAGTGGCTAAGATTATAAGATACAAAAGTCTAATCAATGGTTGAGATGAGCTCAACAATATAATACATGGATCACACATAAAATATAACATAAGTGGACAAAATCACCCTAGAAGAGGGGAATCCCACCAAATCATGATGATGAAATATCATAAGAGGCTTATGGTGGGTCCAAGGGGTAATTTTATCCCTCCTTGGTCAATCCCCATAGCACAATAACCAATAAATAATCATGAATGTACCAAATCGTGCCTCCATAGTGAAGTCGTGGTCCTCAAAAGACCTCAAAAAATCCACAGAAAGTGCCATAAATGATGGATGCGGGCCCCGATGAAGCTGAAACTGCTGGATAAGGTGTGGAAGGTCCCGATCTATCATCACTGATCATCCCATGCCATAACTTTGCCTCAGTAGCCCAAATCGATTTCCTCAATAGCCATTTCTACCAATCCTGAAATGCCTCGGGAAGCGTGAAACTGCCCCAAACAGCCTCCTGGAGTGCTGGCGCTGTCAAGGTGAGGGAACCAATGTGTCCGGAAGGGGGGTAATATGGTAAAAACAAGTGGCTGGACCACCCCTTCCATCATCAGCGCCCTAGGTCAACCGGATAAAAGTCATCTCTGCTCCGACAGGGCCTCCAACAGACCAAAACTGCACTGGGACAGCCTACTGAGGCTCAATCATCACTGTAAGTGCCCGGAACTGAAAACAAACTGTCCCATTGGACTCAGAAGGTCCAAATCTATCCAAGATGTGTACTCATACACCATATGAGTCTCTGCATGATCAAAATAAATATCCAATATACCGGAACAGGGCCAATAATAATGCGCTGTACATATACAAATACTGCTGTAACCCCAGAATCATCATCATAACCCTGTAGCTGCTGCATAGAATCATCCTGTATGTGTACATAGACCATATATCATCTATCCATATCATCATAAGGTCTAACATCTCATATCCCATGGTCCTCCGTGGTCAAACTAGGTCCAACCAAGACCAAATATAACTCAGTCTATCATCCAAGGCTGCTGAAAAGTATCAAGGTTAATACATGCTTTACAATTTATTCAAATAGCAATTATAACAGAGAGTAATCATAACTGGCGATCTAAATCCAAATTTATAGTGTCGTTAATTATTATTATTACTCAGACTAGACTTTCAGGATCATACTCACTTCACAGTTGTGATCAATTTGCTAGTGAAGGGTGAAGGCTAAATTAACTTGGCTAGGCTAAGGGATGACTTAACTGTCTTGACTTTGTGACACTTTGGCAAGGGAAAGGGAATACACCCTAGTATATACTGAATGAGCAATAACACAGGGAATGGTGGTGTCTCACAAATGGATGAGTTGTTTAAAGAAGGTTTATTCACCTTCACAGATGCGCACAATCCATAATACAAATAAGGCCAGCAATTGTTTAGATATAGCTTTTAAGTTTCATTGCTTTTTGGGCCTGAATTTTCCATAGCCTTGATCTATGTGTGTTTATAAACACATTGCATAGATTTACATTTATTTAGGCTTTCTGCTGCAGGTGTGTTTTTAAGGCACTTGTTTACCTGAGCACTTCTAGGTGTGTCATGGACAACTTGTTTACCTAGGTATTTATTTTCCACAAGATATAACATTTTATTTTTATGGCCACTTTCATTTGGCACGCCTTTCATTCATGTGTGTTTAGAAACACATTGCATGAATGGGCTTTTCATACAAGATATAGCATTTCATTTTCCAGATTTTGTATTGATGGCAGCACTAAAAGTTTCAGGTTTAGCCAACACAACTTTAGTGACTAGGGGGAATTCACAAGGAACTCCAACTCACCATAGGTAAGTTTTGTCACCAACTCAGAGCCGAGACACAATAAACAGGGAAGCTCATCCAATACAGAGGCTACAGTGGGGAAAAGTCCTCCATGCCACTAGTCAAGTAGTAAGTCAGGGTGATAATCTAAAAGGTAGGTCATGGATGGATGAAGACAATGAAATGATGGAGCCAACACTAGCAAGCCAAAGTATGGTGTAATGATCACCTCTATTCTCCCTAAGGAGGGTATGTACCAATGAGTATGAATAGTGAACTTCTAAGTCTGAGTAGGGACAATATAATATATATAATAGATCAACCAGGTCCATGTATCTATATGATCGCCAGATCATGACACTAGGTGCTAAGACATGCTATAAGAATAAGTATAAAAGCAATGTAACCATAACACAATAATATACCTGCTGAGTCATATACCTGAGTGCCAATCAACCTGTACCATCATCTGTCCTCTGGAACTGCTGCTGTAACTCTGGGCACTACTAACTGCTCTGTACCAATGGTATAATGGCTATATCGGGCATCTCTCTGAGTGTCCTGAAACTCAGTCATGGCATGGGGAATATAGCTGCTGTCCACAATCTGATAGTGATCCAATATAAATGCTCATCTCGACATCTCAAATGCAAGGGAACTGGCTGAATAGTGTACTGGAATGAGAAAAATAATGTATGGTAGCCCGGCTACTATATATGTGATAACACCACCCTTGTGTTTTGATCTTATGGGTACTTTAGATGTTTGTCCACTTTCTGAGGTATTTTTATTTATTTTTATTTTATATTTTTATTTTTATCTTTTATTATCTTTATTTATTTTTATTATTTTTATTTATTTTTATCTTTTATTATTTTTATTTATTTGTATCTTTTATTATTTTTATTTACTTTTATCTTTTATTTATTTATCTTTTATTTTATTTTAAAGTGGCCTTTCCTTAATTTAATGAGATCCTAATTTTTTATTATTTTAACTTTTAATTTTTAATCTTTCCTAATTCTAAGGAATCCTAATTTAAAGGATTTATTTTATGACCTCTCTAGAAGATCTTCTATCCTATATAAAGATCTTGGTTCCTCATTTTATTATCATCCAATTTTTGCATAGCATCCATTTTTAGCTCTGCCTACTTGACGTCAAGTTTTATGTTGCTAGAGTTTACAGCTCATGACTGATCCGTGACCTTCTTGCTTTAATCTGGTTGCTTGTTGACTACTTGAGGGGAGGTTGGATACCCTAAAGTCTGTTTTGCTGCTCCATGACCTGTTTCGATAGGCTGCCTGCCTTGAAATTCTGATATGCACCTTATTATGGGCTAAAAGAGCAGGCCGTGACTTGATTTGGATGCCGTGGGTCCTGTCAAGGACAGTTTGTGATAGGCCGCACCCTGCTGGTGGTGGTTTGACTCAAGCATGGTCTGTGTGAGGGCCATTTGTGGAGGCCGCATCCCCTGAGATCCTTTTTATGATCAGTCTGCTGTGTTTTGTGGAGGCCGCACCCCTTGTAGACTGATTTGTGGACTGTTTGTTGTCCTGAGTGGAGGCCGCCAACCCCTTTACCTCATCTGTGGACTGAAAGTTATTTTTATGGATCCCGCTGACTGTGGATACTTGTTTTGAATCAGATCTATGTGTTATGCTTGTTTTGGGTCAGATCTAAATTGTTGATGCTTGCCTTGGGTTAAAACTATTTGTTTAAAGGCTGCCACACATGTAACTTCTAAAGGTCACTACCTGTTGAGATTTTCTCTGGTTCAGATCCACTGTGATTGAAGTCTGTTTTATTCTATTGGTAACTGTTTTTGAGTTTGCTACTGTCTTGGGGCTGCCATGTAACCACTGGGTACCTGTTGACTGTACTTCAACCTTTCTCTCTCTCTCTCTGGTTTGTACTACCCTCTTGTAGGGTCTGATAGTTTCCATATTTGACTGGCCTCTCTGAGGCACAGTGTTTACTGAAAATAAGTAACTCTTCTGAGTATTTTATAGGAAGGGTCTCACACACAGGTAAGTATCTTCTCTTTCATTATTAGTTATTCTACGTTACATGCTGCTGAAGATTAACTTAGCACAGTGACCTAACGGGTAGTGTTAAAAGTACTTTAACACAGTGACCTGAGAGTGCTAAAGACATGAAATTTATGTTATGATAGTTTTTACTACTGCACTATTTAATATTCGATATTTGTAAATGTTTATTAAATGTATTTTCTGCATTAGAATATTATGAATTGTTATTTTCCTGTATATAACCCTAACTTGATGAAATTTCAACACCAAGTTCCAGAGAACCTCTAAGCGATTGTTATCGCCAAGTTCAAGAGTTTGTGGTCAGCATTGAACCACACACATAGTAGAAGATTTCAGCCTTTTGCTAGCGCATTTCAGTTGATGGTCAGCCTAAAAACCATCCCTTCAGAGGGCCATTGTATTTAGCAGAAGCATGTGCAAGCTTCTAGCTAACCTTCTTAGTAAAGAATGTTCGAGATGGAAATGTTCAGCTGGTGGTAGTTGTCCACTTCCACTTATTCAGCTCTCTTCTTCTTTTTCTTGGACTCATATACACCCTTCGGATTAAGGGGGGATTTGTTGGAGTCTAATCCTCGGTGTGAGGAATACCAATGTGAAAGGGAGACCAAGAGTCACCCGGGAGTCCAAGAGTCCACTTGGGAATATGAAACCCAAGGGACCTTTCTCATTGTATATATATGTACATTTGGTTAATGGGAAATATTGAGCTTTCATGCTTATTTTGTTTATGCATGTTCTTGTCTTTGGCTTTGTTCCAGCCAATTTGCCTATTTTCCCAAAGGGCCAACCTAACATTATTTGATCATGATGTTGATTTATTTCAGCTTCTTTTCATTGTTTTAGTTTTGACTCTAGATAATAGATACTAGATACCGATGACCGTCCTTGACTCTATATTATTTTTGAGAAATTTGTATTTACTATTAGACTTTAGTCTATTTCGCTGTTCTAACTTCTTTGTGCTCATTGTTCATCCATTTCAGATTTCAACATCTATTGCATTATCTTTTACAAATTTGAAATTTGAAATTTGAATTTAGATATACATTGCATAATGATATGATGAATTTAGTTTTAGTTTTTGCATAGTAATACTTCAATATCATTTACAAATTTAAAATTTGGTAATAGTTTAGTCTCATGCACAAATTTAATCATTCAGTATCATTTACAAATTTGAAATTTGAATTTTGATGTACAATGCATAATGATGAATTTAGTTTTTAGTTTTTACATGGTAATAATTATTGTTGGGATTTATCTAAATCCATTTTATATTTTAAATTAATTTTTATGACTACGACGTCCTCCCATCCCCTCGGAATTTCCCTAAAATTTGGGGTGGCTTCCACAAATCCCCCTTGTGCGTTTCCCCACTCCCCTGTCCCAGAAACTCCATGGAACATTGGGATTTATGTAGAGCTTATTCTCTTATACAAGATTGCCACCTAAAATCCATATGAATTTATCAATGTTCCACCAAGTTTTTAGGGTGTGGGGACGTGGGAGCGGGGAAATGCAGGAGCGGCCTATATAGAAGTTTCCCTCAAATTTTATGAAAGGTCAAATGGGACGTTGGGGTCTTCAAAATAGAGGACCCCGCTAGAAATAATACAAAAAATACATTAGAATACATAAAAATTGAAAGTTGGAGCATAAGTCATTAATGAATTTATCAATGTTCCACCAAGTTTTTAGGGCGTGGGGACGTGGGAGCGGGGAAACACAGGAGCGGCCTATATAGAAGTTTCCCTCAAATTTTATGAAATGTCAAAGGGGACGTTGGGGTCTTCAACATAGAGGAGAAATTGCTAAAATTTGAGAAGTTATAGGATAAAGTTGCAGGTGAGCAGGATCAGTCCACAGAGAGTTTCCAAATTCCAGAAGTAGATAGAGAAGGATTTTCTTTTCTGGCTGCAAAGTTTTGGCTCAGCTGGCTCGGTTCTGCTGCTACAAGGAATAAAGTCATCATTTATTTCCAATCAAGCCTGGGGGAAGAGTCCTTGAGTTTGTCTATGGTAGCAGAAAATCTTACACCAAAGGGGGCTTACTAACTTGTACTGCAACTACAAATATATATCGTAGCAAATCTTTTAAAATATATAAGGAGAACATCCAGATCTTGGGATGCGGCCCACATGAGGTTATATTTGGGTCTGATTCTCGGCAATCCATGTACTGCCATCTTTTGTGTGGGCTTATCTATTCAAATGAGGAATTTCTGGGCAGTCTTTCGTCAGTGAAAAGGGGCTAGAGACCATGGGCAGCGTAACCATTTTTTGTAGCAGCCTCTGATCCTCCTCAGTAGCAGATATTGAAGCATTTTGAAGGGACAAAACCAGCAGAAGTACAGTCCTTTAAAAAACCTGCAAACATGCACAAATCAAGCATCACTAGCAAGGCTGATATTCGAGCTCTATATTTGGTTCAGTTCATCACTTTTTTTCAGCAGTCATAAAACAGCAGAGGTGACCTTCTCTCAAACTTTAATGCTCAGCCTTCGCATCAGTATAGACGAGGGAGTCCTATAATAGCAGACCTCTCGATGGAGTAAGAGAGATGGCGTTGTATATCTTTTGTGTAGTCTAAACACACGAACCTGGAACAATCAACAAAACATAGGTCACCTCCTCGACTCCTCTAAAAAATCTGTTTTGACTTAATCGACCATGGATCACCACTCGTCAACTTAGATTGTCCACTGGTCGCATGGAGTTCAGCTGCGGGTTAGGTCGACAGGCACCTTTTTGATAAACATTTGTTGGCACAGCCAGGTATATTCGTCACCGGAGTTATCTGATCATGAAGCCGCCTGATATATTTAAAAAAAAAAAAATAGCAACATGAATTGGAGTATGTGACAGAGCATGTCAAATTGCTAGAGCCCCGAGCCGGAAATCTTTCCAGTGCAGGTCTGTCGTTTTGCTAGAGACTATTACGTCGTGTTCTAAGTTACCTTTGCGGTCACACCGTTGACAGCCAAGCCGTGGAGTTGATTGCGAGTTACATTTTGGCAGCCGATTGCAGAGTAATGAAGTGTGAAGCGTGGAGCCTTCGACCCACGATTTCATTGCCCACCGAGGGGAGCGTGGCTTTATGGTGTCTTTTTTTCCAAACCGGGATGCTTATTGGAGCAGACCCTAGTAATGTTGGTGACCGCCGTATCAAGGTGACAATACATCACTGAATTTTTGATGGAACAAATCAACGCCATCCTCGGGTTAGGTTTGGAAAAGTCCATCTTTACAGCAACTACACCAAGAATTGGGGGATTTACGCTGTATGTGCTATTTACTGTCAGTCGGCGGCTTGGGGGCATCTCCGTGGCTAGACAAAGTTCTTCCACACGTCATTTTACAGCCAGGTCGTGAGTTTTGGGATTGGACCATTCGTATGTTAACTTTGGTTGGTTTGACAGTTGTGCTACAAGTTTGATTTTTAGCTGCTGTTGGAGAGCACAGATTCAGGGTTTTTTTATCACATTGTGACAGCTACCATTTTTTACTGCTGGGGAGTACTCGCTTTAGTTAGGCAATAAGTCTACTTAGACTTAAGTTGAGGAAAAAGTGGATCTCACTTTTTTCCTTATTTTAATTATTATTTTATTTTTCCTTTTTGAAAAAGAAAAGGTATGAGAGGCTTTTTGGGTCTATAAAAGAGACCAACCTTCTCCTTTGTAATGATGGAAAAAACCTGGGAGTTCTTTCCCTTGAGCTTAATGAAAAATATCATGTTGGGTTTTTAGGACAGAATGAGCATCTCTTTCATAACTGCGTGTTTCATTATAAGTTGTAGAGTAAATCTAGCATAGAAGGCTATATTCTAGTCCATTGGGCAAGCATTTGCGGTTGTCAAGTTGTTTGTTGACGTTATGTTTTCAAAAGATCATAGGAGTAATAGACTGTAGTCAGTTATACTTATATTCTCCTCGTCTTTGATTATGGAACGTACTAGATTGATCTCACTTGTGTGAAATGCAAGGCCCCCTTGAGTCCTCTTTTGACTCCATTCTCCCTTCTGGTACTAACACTAGTCTTTCCCCGAGGATTGATCCTCCCTTCTTTCCCATCACTTATTCAAAATACCTTTTTTCTGTTACAACTGTTTCTCTAAGGCAGCCTCTTCGATTCACCTTGCCCCTTCGTTGCACCTGCCTTAGCGATCCTACCTTAGGGATACCCCCCTTGAGTTGGAGAAGAGCCAACCTGAAGCAAGGAAGAGAGGAGTGTGGTGACATTGGCTTCTCACTTGAGAGTTGTCATTGAGCTGGTGTGCTTATTTTTGGGCTTAAGCACACGCATGTCAGTTTTGGGTGACAACAAGCCAGTTTGCCATGGAGAAATGGCATGTCCAGCAGCAGCATTGATGAGGCACGTTTGCCTAGGGCGCTACAGAGGAGAGGGGTGGTCCAACCACTTGTTATTACCACATTACCCCCTCTCCATGCATGATGGTACAGTCAGATTTTGTGCCCGGGCATCCGGCAGTGGGTTACAGGCATTTTGATGGTTTTTCAGGTGGAATAAAAATGGAATAAAAAGGTCATTAAAGAAATCGATTTGGGCTATTGAGGCAAGGTTTTGGCATGAGGTCTACTCAGAGGTCATCTATGGTGTATCCCACTCCTTCCAGATCAGCTTGCGGCATTCAGTGGGGTCCACACTTTCTATGGGTTGTCATTTGATGCATTCTTCTCTTAGTTGAAGGGGCCAGGATTTGATCATTTAGTCACTTGGACATGTCATTGAGTCATATGTTATATCATTGTGCCATGGGGTGATGCTAGTGAAGGACAATAAAGCCTCCTAGCCCCACCATGTGCTCCTAGTCACTTGTCCTTGTCATCTTATGTGGCACACTTATGTTTTAGTCACTTTTATGTGGTGCACACCCCCCTAGGGCTCCTTTTAGTGAGTGCACAACCCCCTCATGTGAGTGGATCCATGTCATATTGTACCGGCTCATCTTAGCCGTTGATTGTATTGTTTTTATCTTTTGATCCCAACCACTCATTCATAAAGTGGTTAGGGTTTTGGTCTCTCTCCTCCTATTTAAGGAAGAGGCCCCCCTATTGTGAAGGCATCTAAAGATTTTTTACTCTTGGTTAATGGAATACAAGAAATATCATTTGAGTACATGCTTGGATCTTGAGATGGATGTTTAGGCTATGATGATTGCAAATGCTTTTCCATTGCACTGAGAGATATTGGTAGCTATTTTGTATTTTTGTAACACTATATCAATTTGTAGGGCAAGAGGACGATTTAGAGGAGTGCACATTGGTGGGGCGGCCTACCCTGCAAGCTTCTATCAAATTTTGGTTCAAATAGGGAGTGATTTTGTCTTTCTACCAATTATTCTCTATTATTTTCTTCTTACTTGTATCTACCCTCATTGTTGCATGCTAATTGAGCTTTGTCTCCTTGGTTTTACAGGAAGAGAGAAACGCACTAGTGGGCTTGGGCAAAACGTATGAGCAAGAGAAATAACCAAATCTTTCATTTGATCTTTGCGGGAGTAATCCTCATCATAATCGGCATCCATTCTCATTATCGATGTACGCTCAAGAGGTATGTATTTCATTCTTCTAACTTACCCATTTGTTCTCTAGATATCAAACCCTCATTTTTTTTATTTTTTAGATCCGGTGAGATCTAGTAATTGCATGAGCTTAATAATTAAAACCCACCTCTATAATAATTAACAAATGTTGGATCTAAAGTTTGGTGGGCATCCGACTCCATTTACCCCTTCATCTAAGGCACTGGGCCTCTCCAAGGGAGGTCGCACTTGTTGGGTAGATGGGCTTTTGCTAGATCCACATCGTGGGTATTGCTTGTTCCTTCTCAAATCCATTTATCCATTGAGTAGCAAACCTCCTAATGCCATTTCACTTTGATTTTCACCTTGTGAGCCCCATTTTCCATATTTTAATGGTGTGCCCCACTTGGGTCTTTCTACTTGGCATTAGATCTATCTAGATCTACTAATCTTAACCCATAAGTGGCCTAATCATTCTTTGGTTGAACATTTGTCCATCTCATAAGCCTCTTCAACCAAGCCCTAACTCCTTGGGTCCACTTATCAATCCAAGATCTAGATCTATCCACTCATGATCTTCTCCTTTTCATTGTTCGCATTCCCCTAGGAGGTCTTGAGTAGGTTCGCTAGCCTTCATAGGTTAGCTAGGGTCTCCCCCCTTGGTCTTTCTTAAGCTAGATTAAAGTGAAGAGTGCCTCGGTTAGCGTGACACCCAATTGCATTGGGAATCGTGGCATCTCTTGGGTCACCTCTTTAGTTGTCCAACACCCCTACCATCCTAAATAGAATCATCTTTGGGACAACTAAGAATGTGTGATAACAGGTACTTCTATTTCCCATCTCCACTTTCACATTGAACTTCTTGACCTTGTATCCCAAAAGAGCCCTTTTGTATCCAGTCATATGCTTGGTGGCCCCACTATCAATCCACCATGAATCCGATGAGTTGGAGATGGATCCTAAGAGTGTTGAAACCAAGATGAACTCTCTTTGATCTTTTTCTTTGGTCTCAACCTTAGATTTCTTTTGCTGAGGTTCTTCTTCTGTTGCAGCCGAAGCATGATACTTCCCTTTATGCCATTTCCTGTTAGGAGGATTTCTACAATCTTTTGCATAATGACCAAGCTTGCTACAGTTATAACATCTTACTTTTGACTTATGAAAGTGCTTACCTTGAGGTCCCTTACCTTTGTTCTAGTGCTGAGGGAAGCTTCTTCCTTTCTTTATCTTGGCAACAAGTGCATGATTCTTTTTAGCGGGAGGCCTAGATCTACTCCGGATTCTGCACTCTTCTTCTAGGCAATCATGCCACAACCTATGAAAGCTTGGTTCTATTTCTCTTCCATTCACTGCTGCAAGAAATGTCTCCCAAGATGTAGGAAGACCATCTACTACTGTTTGCACAAGATCATCATCATCTACTTCAACTCCAATTGCCATGAGTTGATCTCTTGTCTAAGCAATCTTTGAGAAGAAGGAGGCAATTAATTCCTTCTCCTCCATCTTTAATGAACGAAGTTGCTTCTTCAAGACTCGCTTCTGAGTAGGTGCCTTCTTCTCATAGAGATTTGCAAGGGCATCAAAGCATTCCTTAGATATCCTTAGAGGAGCTATCACTGGCATCAAATTATCTTTAACTGAGTCAAAGATGACTCTCTTTTAATGAACGAAGTTGCTTATTCAAGACTCTCTTCTGAGTAGGTGTCTTCTTCTCATAGAGATTTGCTAGGGCATCAAAGCATTCCTTAGTTGTCCTTAGAGTAGCTATCACAGGCATCAAATTTTCTTTAACCAAGTCAAAGATGACCCTCTTTGCTTTGGCTTGCTTCTTCTTGAATGCTGCTCTTCCTTGGGTTGTTGTGGGCTCTTCCACAACCCTAGTGACCAATTCATCCAAATCATTCTCCTCCAAAATATTCAAAACCATAGCCTTCCATGCATTAAATTTTGAGGCCCCTTCAAGCCTATCTTTTGCTTTCACTGAGTTAGAAGCCATCTCAAATCCTTACAATCAACTTGCTAAGTACACCTGTAAACCTATCGTCAAGTTGATTAGGACACAAACCCTTACCTTAGGATCTATGTAGATTCTGTTAGCCTGCAAAACAGAGTTAGCTACAAGACCTGAGCTCTGATACCATGTTAAAATTTGGTTAGGGTTAGGGTTAGATGTATAAGAATGAAAAATCAATGTATGTTAATGCAAAAAATTACTTTTAACAAACTAATACTTAAACGAAATAGTACAACAGTAAATAGTACTAGAACATAATTTTCATCTCTTTCAACTTTTCATCTTTAACACTACCAATTGGGTCAGCGTGTTAAAGTAATCTTCAGTAACATGTAACCATCAGTATAATATTAACAATAATAATTTTAATTAATAAGAAGAGCAAGTTAGGGTACTTACCTAGAGTGTGAAACCCTTCCTGTTTTATACCCAAAAAATTTTACTTTCGGAAAAGGACTGTCTCTCAAAGGCCAATCAATCACTAGGAACCAGATGACCCTACTAGAGGGTTAGTACAAACCAGAGAGAGAGATGATAGGTTGAAGGCAACGGTAGTGATAGTCAATGACAGTCAAAAACACAGTTACAGTCTCAATCAAGACTCAACACAACAGAGGTCAACAAAGTCACAATAAATATGGTCTCAACAATGTCTCAGCCTAAGAGATCAGAAAACAAGTGACTCTCAGCATATCAGATCTAACCACAGGTGATCAAATAAATAGACCTGTCCAAAAGTACAACTCAACATAACAATCTGAATGAGAGATGAGTCTTAACAATTAGATCTGGGCAAAAAACAAGACTCGGCATAAATAACCAACTTAAGAAATCAGTCCAAGCTGTCCATACAAGCTGAGGACTTCACAAATGGACAATCAACAATCAGCTTAAGACCAAGGAGACTCACCACCTCCATAAGTGATCACACAGCAGGATAAACCAGACCCTAGGGCCTCACGACGGAGTTGGACAAAGCTCCAAAGCTCACGGCTAAGTTAAACACAGGCAGAATGAAGCAGATCAGACCCTTAATAAGTAGATCAGTCCCTTCTACAGACAGATCAGACCTCAGATTAACCCCAAACAAATCTCACACACAGATCAAATCTTTAACTTAGCAGATCGGATCACTTACAGGCAGATAGGGTCACTTTGGTAGCAGATCAGATTACTTACAAGAAGATCGAGTCCCTCTAACAACAGATCAAACCTTATACAGGCAGATCGGATCACATGCAGCAAATCGGGTCCCTCTAACAGCAGATTGGATCTCTTTTCAGCCCAATCGGACACCACAGCAGCAGGTCGAGCTTCTTCAGCCCTATCGGACCTCTCAGCAGTGGATTAGACCTTAGCAAACAATCTGATCAGTGTTGAGTAAAAGATCACAGGTGGAAGCCCTAGGCAGGTGAGTGAACAGCAACATACAAGCTTGGACCCTTGACGTCAAGCAAAAAATCAAAGTTGAGATGTTTGTGTTATTATCTCTTCCCAAATGAGGATCAAAAGTCTTCAATATATAGGATCACGATCTTCTAGAAAGATCAAGTAATTTATCTTTTAACTAAGTTAGGGTTCCATAGATTTCGGAGGGTACCACTTAGTTAGGACATTAAAATATAAAATATAAATAAGGTAACTTGGGTGGGTACCATCATTTATGGTCAAAAACAATAAAAACACTTTTAATGACACAAAATATAAATAGGGTGACATTAGGTGGGTACTAGGGTCATTTAATTAGTTAGGTGAGGGTATAAGGATAAACACATGACCCAACATAACATATGTGTGGGTACATGACCCATAAACCCTAGGACCAAGGGTATACCACAAAGTGGAGAAATAACCATAGTACCCATAGGACCAAAAACATCAAGATGGTACAAATAAAAAACAACTCAAGGTGGGTAAATGACCCTACTAACCACAAGTCAAAGACAAAGTACCACAAAACCAATAAACAAGAAGATGTAAAGACCGAGGATGAGCAACCCAAGTGGGGTTGTAAATCTTTGATTCAGAGATCACTACTCACTCTGAATCACCCTAAGATCTCAAGAAGTTTGAGTCTCATTATCAATACATGCTCATATAAATATAAACTCAACAGCTAGATCTCATTACCAAACTGAAACACATGCAATCACACATAAACACCAAATATACCCAAGAAACCCCAACCAGGGAAAACCAGCAAACTGTGGGGCTATCTTCTCTCTCGAGCCCAGAGCATATATATAAATGGACAAGTACAATACAGTATTACCTCAAAGGTAACTCAATCCCTGAACCGGACAAACTCTAGATCTGCATGCATCAGCTGATGCATGCACTGGAAGAGTAGGCCCTAACTGGTAAACTGGATCTGAGTATCTTTGCAGGTGCATTTGACTAATCTGCCTCTCTGTATCACACTGCTCTGATCTGCTCTCTCTAAAGACTGCCTCTGAAGAATGCGCCCTCCACTGCATGCAGAAGTGCGCCCTCCCCTCTGGATGTCCGATGCTCGTACCGAACCAGATCTCAACAGATCTGAGCTCTAAATGTCACGAACCTTCCTCGAATGCTGAGGCAAGGCTACCCTGAACGTCTCAGACTCAGAATCAGTCAATCAGGCTCCGAATGAACTCCTCCCTTCTTGGGAAATGCGCCCTCCTCCAAGGGAACATGTCCTCTAAACTGAGTAGAAATCACACTGATGAGCTATCTCAGCTCACAGTACTGGGTGACTAGTGCCTCTAGAGCTAGTGATCATTGATCCAACTCAGATCTGATCACTCTCACTCCTCCAGCAGCTCCTCTCTCTCTCAGAAAATCGCTCTGCATGCACAAGTGTGCCCTCCTCACTCCTGATCTATCACTCTCTAATAACGCAACTAAGCAACCTCATCCGAGGACCCCCTGCCTCTATATATAATCTCATTGATGTATTAGGTTTGCCAAAACCCTAATTCTCGGTACATGCAAAAGTCACCTTTGCAGGAAAATTTTAATCGTTGACAAGTCATGCATATCTCATGCATGCAAAGGTCAAATCACCCCATAAGGTCCGCATGCAGCCACCAACGGGCTCATGCCACTAAGTAGAGTGTATCTCACCCTCTACTCCATCCTGATGCCTATAGTATTGATGTACCTGCATGCAAGGCATCTGAATCATGGAGGACATCCCGAAGTTACCATAATCTAACACTCCCTCTTAACAAGGAAAGTCCTACCACTGATGCCTGGATCCAACAAGTGCCCTACTGCTGATACTGGCCTAACTAACTTGCATGTCACCGCTGCCCTCTGACCTGAAGAACCCTGATCAATCTCCATAAGTGTGGCTTCAGAAGAAACCCCCTGATCAACCACTGTTGACTCTGGCACTGCACTATGATTCAAACTCCCTCTGAATCTCTACTGCTACAACCAACCCTAAAGACTGTTATCTGCAGGATCCACTGCTTTGTAGGTGATCTGTCTATGTCTTGTTATCAGCTAAGTTGCACTTAGGTGATTTCAAGTGATCCTGTGAAGATAGAACAAGTGTACTTGTTCATAATCAAAAGATCAGAAGTCCTAGCAGGCCACCTTGGCCCTTTTTTGAATAAAATCACATGTCAATGCCCTGCGGGGAAATTGTAAAAAATGTCATAGCATGATGGTTTTGTAAAGGACTCGGCTTTCCTAGGACTTAGTTATTAGTTTGACTAGCCCAGAGTGTTTTTTCTCTTGTTAATTATATGTTGTTGAATAAACGACATAATTTTCAAGTTTTTCACTCATACCTCCAAAGTTGGGGTGGTCGGCATGATTTCTCGGCCTTAGGAGGTTATCAGAGTTCATGTGTCAATGTATATTACCATGCTAGATATTAAAATTGAGTCGTATGGACATGTGCTAGGTCCCCTTAAGTTTTTTTTAAATTCCAAGAAAAAAAAAATTCCCGTGAAATTAGACTATTTTTTAATAGTTTAATTGGAAAAATTAAAAATGTAATAAATGTATGGTTTGTCGGCATAATTTGTTAAGTGGATGCTCGTTTTCTAAGCCAAAGCATCCACTAAATCCATAAACCCACTTATCCTAAACCCATAAACCCACTTATCCTAAGTTTGAGTAAGTATTTATCTCAGAAAATAATATTTACTCAAAAAACCCAAAAAGACCAATTTAATTGGCAAAAAAGGACATAACAAAGGCAAAATCCCAATCCCGCAGATCAAGGAAATGTGTTGGAATCAAATCTCCTTTGATTAACAATCAAATCAGGGAGAATATTGAGCAAATAAATAAATGATTTGATTGAAGATTGGAGATCCATCAAGGGGGGGCGAATTTGTGGTGGTTGGAGAGGTGTCAAGTGGAGGATGAAAAGTGTCAAATGGTTGGAGAAAGGTGTCATTAACCTCCCCAAACCTCTTACATGTGTCAACAAGCCTTTTCCAAGTGTATCAACTCATTTCTCCAAGTGTCAAAGAGGATTTCTCTTGGTTTTGCTATATAATGAGGCTTCATTCTCTCATTTGAGAGAGTTGGAGTTGTGGAGAAGAGTAGTCTTGCTATATGTAATTATCTTATGCTTTGCATTGTTGGAATAAAGAGTTCAAGCTTTGGAGGCTCATTGGTGTAGTGTCTTTGTGTTGGATGATCATGGCCATGCATGTTTGAGGTAACTTGTATTTAATTAAATTCTTCTTGCAACTTTGTATGGTGAATCTAGCTTTGGTAGGATTGTTCTCAATCAATAGGAATGAATCATTTAATAAGTTTATTTCTTGGTTCATTTTGTTCATATATGTTTAAGAATGTAGATCTAGCATCTTAATAAGTTTATTATTATGCTTCTATTTTTTCTCATACATGTGTAACTAGATCTCACAAACTTTGTTGCAAGTATCTTTCGAAATAGCTGCAGATAACCGTGGATTGGAGCTTGAACAAGCTTATTCTCCCTCTCTCCAAGCTTTCATGTGGCTTAGTCCAATTGCATTCCACCAAAACGTTTCTACAAGAACTCTATCCGGCATCAAGATCGCTTCTCCTTCTCTTTCTCCTCTTAAAGCAATATTTTCTCCTTGGTTACCTGCTAGACTTATAGATCTATGCTTCAGATTTCAATTACTAAGTAGATCTGATTTATGAGTTTAGTTTATGCTTAGATTTAAAGTCCTTTCGAAGTTTTATCATAAAAAGTAGATCTAACTAGGAAGCTATTTCATTTTGCAAGTTCTTTCAAAGTACAATTTTTATCTTGCATGTTAAATAGATTCTTTTGGGTTTAATAGATAAATCTAGCAAAGTTAAAGTGCTTCATTGGCTGCCCTCAAAAGCAAGCCAAGATCCTCAAAAGCACTTGTCCTTTTGAGTCATTTTCATTCAATTTCTTCAAGTACATTCGACTAGATTTTTCCATAATTTTTGTAGTTTCCAAAATCACTTTTAAAAATGATTTTGGGAATTTTCTAACACTAATTTGTTCGCTGTCCTAATTTTGTTTTTAGCAGGTTTTTGGACTTTAGTGGCAAAAAATCAATTTTAAGGCCAATCCAAAGCTTCCCAAAGCTTCCTAATTTAATTAGACCATTTACACTTGTATTTTTGTAAGCTTTTGGATCTAGATCTGTAAAGATCCAAAGCATTTCTTTCTTCCAAGTTCATTGTAAATCATAAATAAAAAGCGCTCAGCAGGCAATTCCAGCGCCTAGCCCCAATCCCCCCTGGGGGGATTCGCAATTTTTTACTTTTTTTATTTTTTCATTTTTTTAATCTATATTAGTTTTCCTTATGTTTTAGTAATTAAACAACATCACAAAGCACACAAAAACATCCTCAAAGGACTCATTACAATCGATTTATCCATCTTTCATTTTTCGTGCTACAATTAAAATTGTTCCTAAAATACAAACTAATATTTACCCCCCTTGCTCTACCGAAGTACTCCACCGTTTTGGTGTGAAGAAAAGATACTCTTGGGGTTTAGTTTAGTTTAACCATCCACTTTCAATACTTAATAAAACGAACCAACGCTCCAAACCCAAAGTATGCTCTTGACCGCTGCAGCATAGTCTGATTAGTTTGGCTCAACCAAAAACGGGTGCAAGGCATTTAGTTTTAATAGGGAAATCCAATCGAACCAAATTCTAAGAACTTGGGAGGTTGCGTGGGCGGAAACTATAGAATCAGCAGGCTACTTTAAGAAGGTTCATCATCACCTAGTTGGACACTTGGTAAAGTTGTTATAGCACTCAGTTCAAAGGGTTAGGTCTCTTTTGGGCCAAACCAAGAATTTTAACCCATTCCTTTAATACGCATTTAATAAATCCAAAAAAAACCAACAAGTCTCTTGCAGTACTTTCACAACACTACACATCAAGCACTCACATTTATTTCTCAGCACTGGTCATCTATTTTTATGTTTAGGTTAATCTGCAAAATGTCATGAATGCATCTTTATCTTATGTGTTGTATTATTTAAAACTACAAATTACAAATGATATCTTGTTGTATCATTTTTTCTCATCACATTAACTCCTAGAATAGTTTTTATTCTGTTTTCACAGATTAAAAACCTTAGATATTTTTCATAGGGACCACCCCCCTTGGCTTCGCTAGGAGTAAGCCTAGACGGAGGAGTCGAGTAATCGAGTGACAACACTTGACTCTCACTTGCCCCCAAGGACACACCGAGCGGCTTGAAAGTTTACTGCGGCGTTCTTCCTAGGTGTGTATTAGGCGGCAACATGTCCTTGAGCTGACTCAGCTCTGTAAGTCAACTCTCTCTGTCCCTGTGCTGACTCAGCTCTCTCCTGAGCTAAGTCCATCTCAACCATCTCATACCAACTCAATCTCTAACTGGTGGCTGCATGAGCAGCATGCTCATCCATCTGATATGACCCCAAGGGATCAATCTCCTTAGACTCATCACTATCAAGAGCATCTCGCTCATCCATCTGAACTTCAGAATCACTCCCCTGATCATGGTGAGCATCTCGCCCACCCATCTGCTAACAAGAACCACTCTCCTTGGCCTCATCTCTGCTATGAGCATCTTGCTCATCATCCCCCTCTGACTCTGAAGAGAATGTACTCAGCCATCCTGATGTGCCCATAGTAGGTTGTCCCCGAACCAAGTAATCACCGTCGATCCTGTGACCCAATAATACTGGATCTACTCATCTAATATAGGTGAAGATGTGATCCCGCTGGAACACTACTGAGTAGCCAACAATTGCCAAGGCTGCCACTGAGAGGATACTCCCTCTCAGTCCTGGAACAAATAGCACTCCTGATATCTCCAAGAGCTCCCCAAGGTCAAGCAGAAATCTCACTTTGACCACTCCAGTGACCAAGTGATCAACCCCCTGCACATCCCAAACCAACTGCAAGGGTGTGTGCTCTAGGATAAGGAATGCATCCCGCACCCCTGTCATGTGACTGTTGTGCATGCAGTCAACTCTCCAACTCTGATCAACTTGAGCCTCACGCAAACTACTATTATGCCCTGATTAAACTGAGGCTAATGAGAACTCCTTCTCAAACCGAGAAGTAAACTCATCAACCTTCTCTGCTGCTGCCACCTGCTCATCCTTCGCCTGCTTCCCTTTCTTCTTATGCGGACATTGTCCCGCATAGTGTCCATAGTCGTTGCAGGCGAAGCATTTGATCCTTCTTATGTCTATCACTCTGTTTCTCGCCTGCTGCGAGAGCCACATCCTCCTCCTCTGGAGTGGCAGAAGTTGAACCTTGTATGTAGCCTCTTTGGATCTCCTCCTGGGTGAAATCGTCCCACAGACAATCCCACTTGGGAAGGTTCTCTCGAGCTATGATAGACTGGACAAATATTGCCCATGGCACAGTCACGCCATTCAAGCCCTGTCGAACCATCTCACTATCCTCTACCTTCTCACCCACTGCTCCCAACTCATCCCTCACCTGAGTTATCTTGGTGAGATACGTAGTCATGCTCTCATCCTTCCCCATCTTAATGCTTCTCAGCTACTCTCTGAGAACCATCTTCCTATTTGCATTGGAGCTCTAGTACAGACTAGTTAATGCATCCCACATCTCATAAACATTGTCCTTGGTAGAGACATGTGGAATAACATGATCCTTGATCGCATCAAGAAGGATCCTCTGAGTCATCACATTCTTTTTATCATACACTGCTTTGGCAGTGGCATCTGACGGAACTATGACTGGATTTGTTGTTGTGTTGTTCACAACATCCCATAGTTCACACTCTTTCAGCAAGAGTGTAATATGTGGCCTCCATGCACTATAGTTGGAGGCCCCATCCAACCGGTCCTCCACTCTCAAGCTAGTGGCCATACTCTCAACTGAAATACTATAACCCACAGTGAACAAGAATCTCTCCTGATCACATATCTGACAAATCTATCTCAGATCTAACCTCTAAACTCATAGATCTGATAGATCTGACCTCTAAAACCTCAGATCTGAGTTGTGCTCTTCAGATCTGGTAGATCTGGTCTCTATCTCCATAGATTCACTAGATCTATCTCCGATCTAATCTCCAATACCACAGATCTCTATGTAATTGCCCTCTCTAACCCTTACCAGGGCTCTGATACCATGTAAATCTCTGATTCAGAGATCACTACTCCCTCTGAGCACCCTGAGATCTCAAACAGTTTGAGTCTCAATATCAGTACATGCTCATATAAATATAAACTCAACAACTAGAACTCTTTACCAAACTGAAACACATGCAATCACACATAAACACCAAATATACCCTAGAAACCCCAACCAGGGAAAACCAACAAATTGTGGGGCTATCTTCTCTCTCGAGCCCAGAGCATATATATAAATGGACAAGTACAATACAGTATTACCTCAAAGGTAACTCAATCCCTGAACCGAACAAACTCTAGACCTGCATGCATCAACTGATCCATGCACTGGAAGAGTAGGCCCTAACTAGTAAATTGGATCTGAGTATCTCTGCAGGTGCCTCTGACTAATCTGCCTCTCTGTATCACACTGCTTTGATCTGCTCTCTCTGAAGACTGCCTTTGAATAATGCGCCCTCCACTGCATGCAAAAGTGCGCCCTCCCCTCTGGATGTCTGATGCTCGTACCGGACCGGAAATCAGCAGATCTGAACTCTGAACATCACGAACCTTCCTCGAAAGCTGAGGCAAGGGTACCCTGAATGTCTCAAACTCAGAATCGGTCAATCTGGCTCCGAATAAGCTCCTCCCTCCTTAGAAAATGCGCCCTCCTCCAAGAGAACACGTCCTCCTCTAAACTGAGCAAAAATCACACTGATGAGCTATCTCAGCTCACAGTACTGGGAGACTAGTGCCTCTAGAGCTAGTGGTCACTGATCCAGCTCAGATCTGATCACTCTCACTCCTGCAGCAACTCCTCTCTCTCTCAGAAAATCGCTCTGCATGCACAAGTGCAACCTCCTCGCTCCTGATCTACCACTCTCTGATAAAGCAACTGAGCAACCTCATCTGGGGACCCCCTGCCTCTATATATAATCTCACTGATGAATTAGGTTTTCCAAAACCCTAATTCTCGGTGCATGCAAAAGTCACTTTTCCATGCAAATTTTAATCGCTGACGGGTCATGCATATCTCATGCATGCAAAGGTCAAATCACCTTGGAAGGTCCGCATGCAGCCACCAATAGGCTCATGCCACTGAGTAGAGTGTATCTCACCCTCTACTCCATCCTGATGCCTACAGTACTGATGTACCTCCATGCAAGGCATCTGAATCATGGAGGACATCCTGAAGTTACCATAATCTAACAGGGGTACAACCAATCATCTCTCTCTTAAATGTACAAGTGTTCCACACACAACCTGAAAGTTCATCATCACTGTATAAGGAAGGGTCCACACTGGATGATGTGATCATGTGGTCCTCTAGACTGCTCCTTAGGTCAAATGCTAGTGGCTCCATCAAGGGGTGGCCAGTCCCTTGAGAAGACCATCTAGCTCAAGCATCTTGAAGACCTAGGGGAAGAGGATATCACACATCATCATCTTGGTCCACTGACCAAGACCCACCTGGTTAACTGACCATGTATGTCACTGCAAGAACTACTTGGTCCTCGTGACCAAGAATCTTCCTGGTCCCGGACCAAGAGGTCTTTGTCTCAACCTGCAAGATCTGCTTGGTCCTCGTGACCAAGAAACTATTTGGTACCAGACCAGAATATCCTAGAGAAAAGTAGGGGCCCTAGCCACATGCTAGGGACTTTGCCATGTCGTCAACCTGCTTGGTCCCCGACCAAGAACCCCAGGAGACAGCTAGGGGCCCTAGGGTACCTTCTAGGGTCTTACTCTTTACTCTGAATTTCCTTCATTTGTGCAAGGTGTTTTAATTCAGCTTTTTCCATTTTCTCCCTCATGTCTAATATTTGTTGTTCATAAGCATCTTTTATGGCAGATAAAGGGTCTTTTTCTTTATGTTCAGATGGCTTTAAAGGAGTTGAGGACCTTGAATAACCAGGAAGGTTGGATTCTCCTGAAGATTGCATATTTCTGTCGATTTTGACTGCCATTTCTTGAGCTTCTAGAAGAGTAGTGGGTTCTTTATCTCTGATCTGATATTGCATCTTCCCACTAAGTGCTTCAATGTAATAAACCAAGATAGATGGTCCAGGTGGTTTGTAAGTGGCAGGAATAGCATTTGACAATTCTGTGAACCTCTGGTTAAACTCATCCATCGTCTCATTTTCCTTCTTCTTTATGTTTGTTAAAGAAGCCAGTTGATGCCTAGGTTCCTTCTTTTCACCAAACTTGTTGGTGAAAGCAGTTTTGAAAGTTGCAAGTGTAGTAAAGGAGTTGTTCGGTAAATTGTTGTACCAATCACCAGCCTTTCCATCCAAGGAAAGAGCAAAGAGTTTCATATAGACATCATCATGTTGATTTGCAGGATCACTAATAAAAGCGTTGACACATCTGGAGAAGCTTTTGAGATGCATAGTTGAAGTGGTGGCATCAGTGCTAGTGAACATAGGGAGTTTCTCTACAGCTTTGTCTGGAAGACGATGGGGTTGACCTGCTATCTAAGAGAAGTCAAGTTGAGTGAAATACTCACCCATTATGTCGGAAAAACAATTATTATTATTTTCTTCAAAATTATTATTGTTTTCTTCAAACAAACTATGGATGTCCGAAATAGACTTGGATCCAAGATTCTCAAGGATCCTACGAGAAGCTAGCTTATTTAATCTCCTCCTATAAACCTTTTCAGGTTCAGGGATGAAACTAAGTAAGCCCTCAGGGTTTCTTCTAGTTGAATACCTTGGTAAATTATTTGACAGTGGAGTCGCCAGATGGATTCAAGTCTAATATCAGAGAGTTGATTAAACTAAAAATCTATCAAAAGGTAAAAGGTAAAAAACTAAGGTCGTCCAAGAACAAAAAATTTGTCCTCGGCAACGACGCCAAAGATGTTGTCCGCCGAGATGCACACCAGCAGCAGAAATCTTTCGAAAGTTGTTTCCTCACTAAAAGTGGGAAAGGTGTGGCCTTGGGGACAAGCAATGAGCCAAGTGTTGTCACCTGATCCCAACTCCTTCGTTTAGGCTTGTTACCAACTATTTTGAACAATAGTTGAACCTCCATTGAGCCGCCAGTGTTGGAACACCATCAGTGTTCACTTCCAGAGTATCGAGGGTTCAGATTGCAATAATTAGCCAACTTTGGCTAGCCAGTTTTATTTTTCAGTCAAAATGACCATGAACCCACGGGGTTTGTAATAAGTGTGCTAGTAGGATTTTGAGTGGCTCGGTCCCCCATGACTTGGTTATCAACTAAGGTATTCCAAGGGATTTTTTTGCCCTTGTCAATTATGCTTTGCCTATAGCCGAGCAATAATAGACGAGGTTTTCTCCCGCTTCCTCCAAAGCTGGAATGCCCGATTTTGAAAATTGAGCTTTGGTGGGTTATTAGAGTCCAACTGATGCATACAAGCCTACTAGACACCATGTATGTCTTAGATGGTCATTTTATAGGGTCCTCGTCCAATAAAAACACTGTCCGAAAAAATTTTACCAGACACGTTGGATTGAGTTTTTATTATTTTTATTATTTTTAAATTATTTTTCCAAATATTTAATTGGAAAAATCAAATTTGTAATATGTCAATCATCCGGGGGTGGTTTTTAGAGATTGAAGGCTTGATTCATAAGCCAAAAATCACACATGACCCCCGGACCAGCTTATCCTAAGTTTCGGATGTCAATTCAGCCTCATAATTAATAATTTCTCAAAAAAGTCATTTACAGAGAAATTATTAATTAAAAAATTAAAAATGAATATTTTGGAGATAATCCAAATCTCTCCAAAATAATCCAAAATGAATAAAATAAAACGCTGAATGACATGGCAGAGGGCATTAAAAAAGATTCCAATCAACTCCAAGAGCTATCAGTTCACTATCCAGTCACCAGAAGAGATCTCCTTCAAGAGAATTCGCCTTCCTTCAATAGAAACACGATTTGATGATGTGTAATGGATTGAGTGGATGGTTGAGATGCATTCATGGTGAAGGTGGGCGCCCTCCTAGTTTTATGGCCACCTCATGGGCTTGGCTCCCTTATGATCTCAAGTCACCATCAATACAACTCCAAACTTAATTCAAGTGTATCACGAATCCTCTCATCTCTCACGTCAAGCTTATGTGAAGCATGCGAAGTGGAGGGTGAAGCTTCCAAGGTTGGAGTGGGGGGTGCCTTGCCAAGGTGGAGGCCACCTCCCCACCCTCCTTCATTGCAAACTCGAGTTGTCACCTAGATCACGCACTCCAAGCCTGTTTAGATTGGATTTGATTGGAATTTCGAATTTGTGTCAAGTGCTATTGTCTCTCTTCAAGCCAATTCGAATTTGGGGGCTGAGCTCTCTTAATTTGTATAAAGAGAGGCTCTTGGAGCTCTCTTAAGATGGATCTTTTGATGTAGACTTACTCTGAGAAAATTGTATCAGCTTTTTCTTTGAATTTATCAATAAAGTTTTCGACTTTGGAGGTCTATGGGCTCTTGTTCATTGTGGTGAATTCTTCATGGTTGAGGTGATCTCTTTCCAAGCACTTCTCCTTCAATACTTAAATGTTGTGATCAAATGCTAGGTTTAGAAGTCTAATCTTTTAGAACATAAGATCTGTCATTTGCGATTGTCAACTTGACTTATTATGCAATGTTTATCAAAGTTATATGAATAGGATGTATTCAGTTGTACTAATATTGATAAAAACTTTGATCTGCTTAGCATACTAGTTGATTTTGATCTCACTATTGTATTGAGTGTTCTGTGTTTTGTCAGGTCTAACCAACTGAATAAGGGTGCGAGTTCAATTGCTTCTATCCCAAGCTTCAAAAAGAAAGCGAAGAGTAGCTCTCTCTTGTGTTCCATCCACAAAATACATTCAAACTTGATCACTTGGTTACCTTGGAAGCCCTAAACACCACTCTTGCTTTCGTTTTTGGCCTCCTCCCCTTCGTTTTTTCCTTCTCCTTAGCCTTTTTTCTTTCCTAGTTTCGTTTTCCCTTTAGTCTTCTAGCCCTCTCCTCCTTTCTAAGCTCTCATTTTCCCTTTCTAAACTCCTTTTCTCCTTTCGTCTTAGTCTCCTTCCTACCTAAGATCCACTTTGCTCTCGTCTCCTCCTCCATCTCAAGCCTTCTTGCCTTCGTTCCCTTGTCTTTCTTCCCTTCAAAGCCCTCTTCCAACCTCACTCTCGTCTTACCTATCCTTTCCCCCTTTCGTTTCTCTCCTTTCAACCTTTGTTTCTTCCCTTTCTAGCTTTCCCAACCTCCTCTTCCTACCTTTCGTCTCCCTCTTCTAGCTTTTCCTCTCCCTCTCATTTCTTCCCCTTACCTCCTTTCGTTTGCCTTCCTTTCTTACCCCTTTTTCCTCCTTAAAACTTTTAAAAAGTCATAAAAAGAATTGGTCTTTGCTTAGCTAGATCTTAGTCACATTCTAGTTTATACTTTAATTGGTTAGTTTACACTTTTTTTTAAGTAGATCTCATTCTAGGCTTTGCATTAGTCTACTTTGAATAGTTGCATCTAGATCTCATTGAAAAAGTTGCATCTCATTTTAATACTTAGATCGAAGTGCATCTAGTTTCCTTTGGTTTGATTTGACTAATGCTAAAGGGTGCTTGTAGTTTGATTTACATTGTGTTGTAGGTTTGAAGAAAAGAGAACTCAAGAAGAAGACTTGAAGAAGAAGAAGAAGAGATCAATAAAAATAAGAGGAAGATTGCAAAACCAAGAGAAGATTTGAAATCAAGATCAAAACCATGAAGACTTAAACACTCTCCTTTTTTGTAAAGCTCTTAAGAGCTATTTAAAATTTGCATCTATTATCTTCATTTCTCATTCCAAGGTTGAAAATCCTCAAAAGTTGTGCTTGATTAATCAAATAACGCTAAGTGGGATAAAGCCTCCCATGGTTTTTCTTCCCCATTTGGGGAAGAGTCTCTTGTGTGCTCTCTTACTTTTTTTTAGCTTAGTTTTTTTTTGCAAGTAGCTTTAGTTTCAATTTTTCCAAGTAGAAACTAATTGCTAGATTAGTTCAATTTTTATACTAAGCATTTTTAATTGTTAGTTGTTTACTATTTGATTAAAAAGTTTCATCTCTCAAGTAGTACAACTGTTTCAAATAGAAATCTCTTGAATCTCACCAATAGTGGATCAAGAGTGGTCTCTGTCGGAGAGTTGCTTTTATTTCGATTTTTACTTACCCCCATGCTCTCCTGAATACGATCTTTGACATGAAAGAGATTCTTGGGTAGTTTAGAATTTATTTTCAATATAATACTTTATTTCCATGCATCATAAGACTCTTGAACTTTGTCATAAGACAAAGTCAAGAGCACTCTCTGTCGGAGAGGTTTCATTGTGCTCTTAATAAAATACTTCAAACTCACACCCCCTTTTAAAATTTATTTCGTTGCTTTCCACTCAGAACGGTGACTGGATTTGATTAATCTCACAAGTGATAACCGTAGTAAAATCTTCACCCTAACCAACGAACCGATGTTGTTTCAATAAATACTCAAGTAGTGGGCAAATTCTTGCTGGTGGTGCCGGATTTTACCGTTGTCATAGAGCTCTAGCTTGCTGGTTAAGTTCCTTGGACACCTAGCCTAGAGTATTGGATGGTCCGTCAGGTCATCGAGAGGAGCCACTGAAAGTATTTCTTCGGTTGGACTTCAATACCTTGCTTTCTTAGCCTTAATAATCAAGAACACTTAAAACATTCCAAAATTTACCAAGAAGCATTGCAAAACGATCTCACGAACAATTATATTTGACTTACACATTTCAGTATCCCAAGCATCATTTTTGACTCCATAAAGGCACTGGTCTCTGAAATTTACATGTATCACCTTAATCTGGACCATATGTCCTTATTATTTGCTTAAGTTTATATTGTGGATGCTTTCTTAAATTACAAGTCAATTTATATATTGTTGTTCATCTTGATATTTGCATCTTGTAAGTCGCAACGTGGATTGCATGTTTATTGTGTTCTCATCATCAAAAAACTCCTAAACAACACCCATTTGTATCCATACATCACCTAAAAACACTTAAAAAACAAGAGCCATAGAAAACTCTTTGTTAGGGACAACTCCCCTTGGCTTTGTTAAGAGTTAGCCTAAACAGAGGAGCTGGGATTCAGGTGACAGTACCTGGCTAATTGTTTGCCCCCAAGAAGGCCACACTTCTCCCACTCGTAGTGAGGAGACAGCTTTCGAAAGATTTATGTTGCTGGTGTGCATCTCGGCGGACAACAAGGCTAACTCCTAATGAAGCCAAGGGGGGTAGTCCCTAACAAAGAATTTTCTAAGGCTCTTGTGTTTTAAGTGTTTTTTAAAGGTGATGTGAAGCGGATGGGTGTTGTTTAGGAGTTTTTTGTGATCACGGATTTTTAATAATTGAGACTTTAAACAATACAAAGATATACTTGCAATGATACTTGAAGAAACACACCACAGATTGATAACTTATAGCAATAGCATCCACAATGAGACAAATTAAAGCAGTTTATAACATGCACTCCCGATAGATAAAATAAATGAAACAATAGAAGGACCAGTGCCTTATGAAGTCAAACAATATGCTTGGGATGTTGAGATACAAGTCTTGGTTTGGTGCTTGAGATCATTTTGCAAGTGTTCTTTGTAAATTTAATTATAAATTTTGGGGTGATCTTGATTATTAAATGGTGAGGGGAATTTCCAAGGGATACGCAAGGTACTGGAAATCTGTCAGGGAATACTCTAAGTGGCTCCGTTCGAAGACATGTTGGACCACCCAAGTTTTCAGCGAGGCATTCAATAACTAACCAGCCACTGAAAACGGGATATGGCTACCCAATGCCCCCACTTGGAATTTGCCCACTTTCGAGTATTTTATCGATCAACGCCGAATTTGTTGGTTATGGGGTAAAGATTTTATTATGGTTAAAATTGGATTAATGTGAACAATTAAAAAACCAATACCGTTTCTGAGTAACCCAACCTCTCAAGGAAGGACAGAGCATACGTGGTATGGAAAATAGTAAATTCCAATTTTAAGGGAGATTGTGAGTTGTGAGTGTTTTATTAGAGCACAAAAACAAAGCTCTCCGACAGATAGTGCTCTTGATCCACCTTATCATGAGATTCAAGAGTCTTATCTAATCTAGTATGAAAGATACAAGATGCAACAATGCTCTCCGATAGAGAATGCTCTTGACTTGTCTTATGATAGATTCAAGAGACTTTGTGTTCTTTTTATGATCAGAAAATTATAAACAAGATACACAAGAAGTAAATCAAATAATAATGAGAGAATGCTAATCTATCAATTTAGTGTTCTACTTGCAAAATGGAAGGGCTAATGTATCAATTAGTGATCTAGTTGCAAAAGTGAAACTAAACTAAGAATGAAACAATCAAAGGACCAAAACACTACAAACTTCCCCAAATGGGGAAGTGGGGTGTGGGACCCTTAAATCCCACTTGCTCTTTTTATTAGATATTACGATACTTGGGATTTTAACCCTTGAAGAGAACTTCAAAAAAATAGAAGAAGATTATGAAGCTCTTAGGGTTTTTTTACAAAAAAATGAGATTGGTTTTGTTCTCTTGGTTTTGCACTTCTTGGTTTTGCCGCCTTCTTGTTTTTATCTCCTCTTCTTGGTTTTTTGCTTCTTCAAGTCTCTTAACTTTGTCTTTTATTGATCTCTTCTTCAAGCACCTACAACACAACAAAGCTCAAGTACCCATCATTGTTAATCAAATCAAAATTTGAAAGCTAATCTAGGATCTAGAAATGAAACTAACAAAAACTAACTTTTTTAAATGTAATTTTGAAATGCAAATGCAATCCTAGCTCTAAGATGCAAATCTAACTTTCAAATGTAATGAGATCTAAATGCAAAGCTTTGAAAGGAAACTAGATGCAAACTTTTAAAAAGCAACTAAGTTAAGATCTAAATGCAAAGTTACTTAACAAAATGAGATCTAAATGAAAACTAAGCTAAAGGAAGGAAGTGAAGAGGGAAGAAGCAATCAATCAAAGGAGAAAACGAAGCAAGGAAGAGCAAAAAGAGAGAAACAAATGGAAGGGGGGAGGAAGATGAAGAGAGGAAAAGAAGGGGGAAGGAGAAAAACGAGAAGGAGGTAGAAGAGGACGAGAGGACGAAGAGAAGGTGAGACGTGTTACGAACTTATTTGTACCACAGTTGGATTATCTGAAGAGCCGCCATATGACAAACATGATAAGTGTTTGTGTTCCAGTGTATTAGATGATCCAGTTTTTGTGCCTAGTCAGTTTTGGCTAGTTAGTTTGTTGTTTGTCTTGAAATGACCATGCCCCACGGGGTTTTTGTAATAAAAGTGTGCTAGTCGGGTTTGAGTGACTCGGTCGCCCATGACTGGTTTATCAACTAAGGTATTCAAGGGAGTTTTTTACCCTGACCAATTATACTTTGCCTTCAGCCGAGATATAATTGACAAGGTTTTCTCCCTCTTCCTCCAAAGCTGGAATGCCCAATTTTGAAATTCTGGCCAAGGGGAGTTACTAGAGTCCAACTAATGAATATGAACCTACTAGACACTATGGGTCGAGTCAGTGGTCATTTCCTAGGTCTGTAGTGGTTTTTAAACGTTGTCCGAAAAAAATTTACTGGATGCGTTGGACAGTTAATTATTTTATTTTTTAATAATTAATTTTTCCATAGTTTAAATGGAAAAATTCAATTTGTAATATGTCAGTCATCCGGGGTCTGAATTCTGAGTTTGAAGGCTTAAATCATAAGCCAAAAATCATACATGACCCCCGGACTAGCTTATCCTAAGTTTCGGATGTCAATTCAGCCTCATAATTAATAATTTCTCAAAAAAACCATTTCCAGAGAAATTATTAATTAAAATATTAAAAATGAATATTTTGGAGATAATCCAAATATCTCCAAAATAATCCAAAAAGAATAAAATAAAAGGCTAAATGACATGGCACAGGGCATTAAAGATGATTCCAATCAACTCCACTCAGATTCCGTTAACTATCCAGTCAGCACAAGTGATCTCCTTCAAATGAATTCGCCCGCCTTCATGCAAAATTCGATTTGGTTGATGTGGCAAGTAATAAATGGTTGGTTGAGTTGCATTAATGCCTAAGGTAGGCGCCCTCCTTATTTTATGGCCACCTCATGGGCTTGGCTCCCACTAAAGGCGAGTTAGCACTTAAGATGACATGAGATTGGATCTCTCATGAGGCTCACGTATATCCTCTATTGTTCACATGTTTGCTAGGTGGATGGTTGCCATTCGCTTGGTGTATATTCTTATGTATGGTGGAGCTTCCAAAGCTTGAGTGGGGGGCGCCTTGCCTAGGTGGAGGCCACCTCCCCACTCCCCATTGATTGCAAACTCGAGTTATGTGGTGGATTAGCACTCCAAGCCAATATTTGATTGGATATTGATTGAATTTAGATTTGATGGTTGTGCCATTGGCTCCTTCCTTAGCCAATTCGAATTTGGGCTCTAAGGTCTTGTAGTTTTGTATAAATAGAGGTGCAAGGCACTCTATTCTTCATGGAATTTTTGGGCAAACTTACTCTGCCAGATTGTAATTGTGATCTAGCTTTTGCTATTGGAATCAAAGTGACTTTGGAGGTCCATATGGTGTGTTGATCTTGTCATGGGAAGTGCTTCATCTATATCAAGGTGATTTTGTTCCTGTTTATTATTTGCATTTCACTATTTTGATCAAATATTTTGCTTAGAAGGCTTTATTAAGCCCATAGGGTGGGCATTTGTAGTTCAACTTGTCCATTTATGTTGGGTTCTATGTGATTTGGAAGGAGTAGACTGTAGTTGGAAATACTTACTCTTCTAATCCCATTTTGCTTTGCATACAATATTTGATCAAGATGTGTTTGTGAGTGATTTCTTGTGCAGATCTCCCAGGTTTGAAGAGAAGCTTGAGCTCGGTTGCTTCTCTCATCTCTTCAAAAGACTTTTTTTCTGACATTAGTGTGCATTTCAGGATCTCCTAAAGTTGATCTCAAGCATCAAAAGTTTGGCAAGAAGTGCTAGTTTCGAAGATCCATCTCTTAGTCCACCTTAAACTTGGTTACTTGGTCACAAAAGAACCCAAAAAACACCTTGCTTTCGTTTTGTGGGTCCTTTCCCTCTCGTTTTTTGCCTCTTTCCATCCCTTTAGCTTCATTTTGAGCCTCCTTGCTAGCTCTCGTCCATCTCTCTTTGGCCCTTAAACCTTCTTCCCCTTGCCCTAGCTCACTTAGCTTTCGTCCACTTCCTTCTTCTAGCTCCTTCAACCCTCTTCCATTTCATTTTCCCTTGGGTCTTCTCTCAAGTCCTCCTTTCGTTTTTCCCTAATCACCTCCATCTTCTTTGCTCTCATCCCTCCTCAACTTAGCCTTCACTCATCCTTTCGTTTCCCTTCAAACTTGTCCCAAACTTCCTCCTTTTGTCCCTCCTTGAGCATTCTAAAAAATCACAAAAAAGCAACAAGGTTTTGTTAGGAGTTAGTAGTTTCATTCTTTGAAAAGCTAATAGTTAGGTCTTGTTTATTAACTTGCATTTCATAGTTAAATCTTGCATCTAGTTTGTTAATTAGCTTGCATTTAGATCTCTTTTAAAAGTTAGGCTTGCATTGTATTTCCTCATTTTAGGCCTTTGCATCTAGTTTATTTTGAAACATTGCACTTAGATCTCATCTCAAACATTAGATTTTGCATTGTTTTTCGTTTTCTAGATTGCATCTAGCTTAGATCTTAAGTTGCACTTAGTTTTCCTAGTTTTGTTAGTGACTAATGCTAAAGGGTTTTTGTAGATTGAATTTCATTGTGTGAAGAAAAGTGAACCAAAGAAGAAGAAGTGAAGAAAAGAAGAGGAACATCAACAAAGAAAATAAGGAATTGCAAAACCAAGAGAAGAATTGAAATCAAGTATCAAAAACCAAGAAAGATCCAACCTTGTGGGATTTCAACCAAAAGAAGACAAATTTTTAAATCACTCTCCTTTTGTAGAAAGCCATTAAGGCTTGTTCCATTTGTCTTTCTAAACTTTATTCTTTCTCTAAGGTTGAAAATCCAAAATATTGTATTTGTTTAAATAAAGTTTCATAAGTGGGGTTTTTAATTCCCCACACCCACCTTCCCCATTTGGGGAAGTTTTGCATTGTCTTTTGAGTGGTTTGTCTCTTTTTAGTTTAGTTTACTTTTGCTAGTAGCTTAGCTTCAATTTTGTTGTAGAACACTAATCGCTAGATTAATTTCATTTTGCAAGTAGTATATTAATTGCTAAAGCATTGTTTTCCATTTTATTTGAGCTATTATTTGGTATCTTATTCACAATCTGTTTGAGTTTTAAAAAGAACCAAAGACTCTTGAACTTGTCACAATACAAGTCAAGAGCACTCTCTGTCGGAGAGCATAAGCACTACATTTTCCTTGCATTCAGCATATAGATTAGTTAAAGTCTCTTGAACTTCTGTCATAAGATGAAGTCAAGAGCACTCTCTATCGGAGAGTTTCACTGTGTGCTCTAAACTAAAAACACTTCAAACTCACATCCCCTTTAAAATTTATCTCGTTGCTTTCCATCACCAAGTATGCTCTGCCGACCCTAAAAAGTTGGATTATTACTCAGAACGGTGATTGGATTTGTTAATCTCATAAGTGATAACCATAATAAAATCTTTACCCCATAACCAATGAACAGGGGTTGTTTTTTCGAGAAATACTCAGGTAGTGGGCAAAGTCTTACTGGTGACGCCGGAGAAAGAATACCATTGTCATCAAGTTCTAGTGCTGGTTAAGTCCCTTGGACACCTAGACGAGAATACTGGACGGTCCGTCAGATCACCAAGGGGAGCCACCGAAGGTATACTTTTCCAGTTGGACACATACCTTGCCTTTTTAGCCTTAATAAACAAGATCACTAAAATTTACTTTAAAATTTACAAAGAACACTTGCAAAACGATCTCAAGAACACACTGAACTCTTGTATCAAGCATCCAAGCACTCTACTTTTTTTACTCCATTGCCCAACGGATAAGGCACTAGTTATTTATTTGTTTCCATTATCTATCTGAAGTGCATACTTTGAATTTATTGTATTGTCTAAATTGTGGATGCTTTGCTTATCAATCGGTTGTGTTTCATTTAAATAATCTTGCAAGTATATCTTTGTGTTGCTTAATTTCCAATTATTGTGAAGCTGTGATCTCTCATCATAAAACTCCTAAACAACACTCATCTGCATCACCACATACAAAAACATTTAAAAATATAGAGCCATAGAAACTCTTTGTTAGGGACAATCCACCTTGGCTTTGTTAGGAGTTAGCCTAAACAGAGGAGTTGGGATTCAGGTGACAGTACCTGGCTCATTGCTTGCCCCAAAGGCCACACTTCTCCCACTTGTAGTGAGGAGACAGCTTTCAAAAGATTTATGCTGCTGGTGTGTATCTCAGCGGACAACAAGACGAAAGGAAGGAAGAAGCAAAACAAGGAAAACGAAAAGAGCAGTGAGGGAACAGTGAGAAAGAGAAAGAAGATGAAGAAAATGAAAGGAGGAAGAAGAGAGGAAAACGAGAGCAAGGAAGAGGAGAAGATCAAGGTTAAAGAGGAAAAACGAAAGGGAGAGGGAGAAGAATACCAAGGAGAAGGAGATCAAGCAAATCAAAGAAAGATCAAGCAAAGCTGAAGTCAAAAGACAAGCTTGATGGGGTTTAAAGTTTGGAGAAGAATGTCTCTTTGAGATTTCCACAACTTCAAAAGGGTAGATCTAGTAACCAAGTAACCAAAATAGTTTTTTAAATTTAAGGGTGATGGATGAGAAAGAGCCCCTTTTGGCTAAATTATGGACTTGAAAGTTGAATCCCTTGTAGATCCTGCAAAACAAGTAGTGTTAAAGAAAAGAGCTCTTGATTTGTGAAGCAAGGATAGATGCAGTTGAGCTCACACCTTTCTCCAACTTTGATGAATCCTGAAAAGCCACAAACCTCAAGAAACAAGTGATATCAAATACTAGAATGCTAATAAAACAACATCAAATCAATACTGGTATAACTAACTACTTCCTATTCATTTAGATGTTGAGAAACCTTGCATAGATAACCAAATTAAAGACGATAAATGGCTAACCTTGCGTGCTAGATTGATAGCCCTCCTAAGCTAGCAATGATAAAAATTACACTTGCATAAAGAGAGAGATGGGTTTAGAGAAACATCACCTCAACAAGATGAATTCATAACACCAAAGACAATGCATGGACCTCCAAAGTCTTCACTTTATTTCCAATTTAAACAATAAGCAAATTACATATTCGAGCAGAGTTCTCTTGCATATTCTCCATGAAAATATGGTAGCAAAGAGCCTGCTTTTATACAAAAACTAAGAGATATCAAAGGCTAGGTTGAATTGGTATGAAGAGATCCAAGTAACTCGAATCCCAACCACAGACAATGAGTGCCAAGCCATAATTCGGAGTTAATTGATAGATCAGGTAGGTGTGAGTAGTGAATGGCGCACGAGGTTGGTTGTTGTGATGGAAGAGGTGGTTGGCACCTCATGAGAGGGGCGCCCCTCTATCTTGTAATCCACGCCAACTATTATGGGAACCTTCGCTCATCCAAACCCGTGAGCTGAAACCATCCACGTGAGGGAGGAGGCCCACACAATACATGTGCCTACATCATCCTTCAACCTATTCGCATATCCAAAGGGTGACTTATGGTATGTTTATTAAAATTTTAACATGGTCGAACCACGTTGGAACCTTCACTCACCCAACTTGTGAGTTTGCATGGTTACCTGTCCCTCACGTGAAGGAGAGCGAATTCCTCAAATAAATAATAAAACTTTTGCCCAAAGTTTAATTTTCCACTTGTGCTTTGATATTCTAAGTGGATCATACACTTCAAATAAATCATATGCCCCACTTCCATATAATTTTTATAATCATTTTTGTCTTTTTTTATTTTTGGACTTAGTGCATTTTGTGTTTTTTTGGCAATTAAATGCCAAAATGATGCATTTTTAGCCAAAACTCCCCCAGAGGTGACATAATCACCTGGAATCTGGAGAATGAGGGCGTTAGGGTAAAGAGGACACTTTGAGCATCAAAATGAGCCTCCCCACGCCAAAATCCACCTCCGGATGAGGTTTTTATCACAACTTGAAAAATTCCATTTAAACCATTTAAAAATGGTTTAAATTACGGAAAAATATATATATATATATATATATATATTTTTCTCAGAATCAAACGAAACTCCTAGGGGACCTAGTGCATGTTCATACGACTCAATCGAGATGGCTAAAACGTAAAAAATGCTAGACACAAGACTCTAATAACCACCTTAGGTTTTGACCACCATGGTAAATACTCCAGCTTTGGAGGTTTGAGTGAAAAACTCAGGGATTATACGCCACTGATGAGTAGCGCGTAATTCCTAAGGCAAAAACACTCTAGAGTATCCCCCAAATGGCTAAGCCTAAGGATAGCCGAGTCTTTTATAAAAGGACACCGTTTAGACCAACTTTTACAAATTCCCCATGGGGGTATGAACATGCATTTATTACAAATTGGGCAAAATTGCTCTGAAAATGACTTCTGAACTTCTAAACACTGATGATGAACATGAATCATGTTCAATAAACTAGCGGCTCACAAGAAATTCAGCTATTGTACAAAATAGTTGGTAACAGAAGGCAACAGGAAGAAGGAGAATGATGTCCTGCAGAACCTAACCTTCCTCACAAGAACAAAAAGGACAAATTCATAAGATTTTTTCCACCAAAGTGGCCTTGCACAACTTGGTACCAATACTCTCTCTTTAGTTATTGTTTTTCTTGCAATCGCTTTGGTCATAAAGCAATAGATTGTAGAGCATGTAATAAATGTGTGGAACAAAGACAAAAGTACTTAAAGGTTCTCAAATAGAAACTATAATTCATTTGCCCCTCTATTTGATTACAATGGTGTATGTTATAAGTGCAACAACTATGGGCACATAGCACATTTTTGTAGAAGTGGCATTGTAGAATCTCCTAGACAAAACAGGGAAGAAGATACCCTTTCCAAATGTTAAGATTCAATATGCTAAGATAGATAACATCAATATTCAATTCAATTTCACAACAATAGCATATGCAGGATCACTAAAAGAATAACACGCACAGAATAAACACAAGAGACACAAATTTATCCTAGGAATCCCTCTAGGGGAAGAAAACCCAGCAAAACTTCCTCAATATAGATGATCAAAAGTACAAAGACAAAACCCCAAACAAGTGCTCCTTCTCCTTGCAGTTATCTCTCTCTCTCTCTCCTATGCGAATTACACAAGTGAGTGTGTGTGTGAATGAATGAATAAATGAGAGAGCCTAGCTCTCTATTTGTACATTCACTTCTACTTTAATTTTACAGCTTGACATATCGGCCTCAACTAACTTTACCACTCAATTAATGTTGATTGGGCTGACTCCTCTAGGGGACTTAAAAACCCCTTTACATTTGACTCTAGGGGGATCTATTGCCCCGACTTACAAGGGAGGATTTGATGAATATGGTTGTCATTGATGACAAGCCATTAATGACAAAGGTTAAGTATGATGACATGGCAAGGTGACTAGGCAAAGATGGAGGGTTAATGACATGACCAACAGCGTATACTAGGTGCCACAAATGACCCATACTGTGGTCATTTGTTGAAGATGATATGGTGAGAACATTGAAGACATGAGTGGCAAGCAGCAAGCATTGAAGACATGATGATGTTGTAAAACATGACAAGCATGGACAAAGATGATATGGCAGGATGGAGGACATGGCAGCAAAGGTTGACTTGGCAAAGAATGGTAACTTGAAATAGCTTGATGACATGGACAAGTCCAAAAAAGCATGAAGTTGACTTGGAAAGCATAATGACCCCTTGTGGGTACATTCAAGGCCAGTTGCGGGCATTTCCTGAAGGGTCTGCGGGCATTTTAATGCAGCCTGCAGGCATATTACAAGCAACTGCGGGCATCCTAGAAGGCCCTTTGCGGGCATCTATAGAGGTTGCTGCGGACATCCTAAAGGGCCCATGCGGGCATCTTCAAAGCCCTAGCTGCGGGCATCTTTAATGAGCATGCGAGCATATTTTCAAGGCTACCTGCGGGCATTTTTAATGACCCTTATGGGCATTAAAATCATGCCTCTTGCGAGCATAACTGGGCAGCTACGGGCATCCTTTGATGCACTATTGCGGGCATATGTCAAACTAGTTGCGGGCATCTTGAAGAAGACCTATTGCAAGCATCTTGGTGGCTCATGAGGGCATTTGTTTAAGGATATTGCGGGCATATGAAAGGCTAAGTAAGAAGGGGTAAAGTGGTGTTAAGCCCACTTTGCCAATGTGGCACAAAAGACCAAAAATATATATATATATATATATGTATATGTTGACGATAACATGGAATAAAATATATATATATATATATATCATTTGATAAAATGAGATTATAATTTGACAAGTTGGCCTCCTAACTTGATGAGAAAAATATGGAAATAAATGTATTTCATTTGATAAAATGAAATTTATCATTGATGAGTCGACCTCCTAAAACATGGATAAGTCAAGTATAAAAAAAGAAATCATTTCGTTGATTTGAGTATGTGATTTGTGTGTGAGCTCTGATTTCGGAGGTTAGGAAAAGATGAGGACAATGAGGATTGTCTCGATGGCTGCAGCAGAGGACCAGTAGGAGCAGCTGTGAAGAAGACTCTTTTTATCTTTTATTCTGGGTTAAACTGAGGCAGCCTATTGATGGACAGAATCAAGACATGATGAAGACATGACAGATGATATGGGCAGAATGTTGTGATGTGCATATGGACAGTGCAAAGATGTGGAAAGAATGTATTTGCCAGTGAACAGAATGAAGATAAATGCATGAACATAATGATGATATAGTAGATTGATTGAAGACATGAAGAAGTGGCAGCAGTTTGTTTGATGACAGTGATGACACATGACATGATTGGGTTGACAAGTGTTTATGAATAGAATGATCATCTGTGTATGATGATGTATGTGATGCATTTTGATGTGTGTCTGAAGTGATCTTCAGTGAATTGGAATGCAAACAAGGGTTTCTTGTTTGGTGATACATGTAATTTGTAGACTTGAAAGGTCTGATATATAAATTGTAAATTTATGTTTGTTGGGGTGTTGAAGCATCCCAGTCAGTTGTCGCTGACAAAATCATTCCAGTGGGTGGTGCCACCTTTGGGTTGCAGCCCATACTGGAGATTGAAGTCTCCAATTATAAAAATTTTACAAAGCTTATATCTTGTCTCTTGTAATGTGTTGATAATGTGTCTTGCTTAATGAATGACATTGATGAATATGATATTGAAGTAAATTTGTAAATGATGATCTTGGTTTAGAGTTTGAAGAAGTTGAAATTAAGATAAGTGTAAGCTCATTGATTCACCCCCCCCTCTCAGTGAGCCATTGTGTCTAACAGGATTTACCTCAATGACTTTACATAATCAAATACAATAATAACATCCCGACGGAGGAATAAAACATCTCCGAATAAATTACAATAATAAAATACAATAGAATATTCTTCGAAGTTACAATATTTCAACACCCCCCCTTAACGAGAAGGGTATTCTACTGACAACATCAACATCAACTGTAGGAGCAAGGAGAGAGAGCATCATCAACAACATCCAGGTGATACATCTATAAATCATTGGAAGTTTTCTTCAACGACATCAGCAACTGGAACAGTTACTGGAACATCTTCAATATCTTCAACATCTTCAGTATTGGAGCATCATCTTCTACAGCGCTGAGTCTTCATCTTTGGTCTTCATCTTCTGCAACACTCGATCGCTCAATCGTCTACAGCAACACTTGATCTTTTGATCAACGACAACATCTTGATCTTTTGATCAGCAACAACATCATCTTGATCATTCGATCAACAACAACATCATCTTGACCTTTCGATCGACAACATCATCTGCAGCAATATAACCTGCAACACACATGATCCAATTACGGGATGATCAATCCCTCTCACTTTAGGACATAAGTCCAAGGATGATACAATCCTATCCTCTCGAAGACAAAGTCTCTAGATCTATACCAAACTAATGTCCAGGGATGATACAATCCCAACCTCACGAAGACAAAGTCTCTGTTGCCGCCTGGTTCCACACCTGGGAAAACGCAACAGAAGTCTTCAAGCTGCTGGTGTGGCCTTGGGGGCAAGTCAGAGTCAAGTGCTGTCACTTGGGACTCGGCTCCTCCGTCTAGGCTTTCCTAGCGAAGCCAAGGGGGGTGGACCCTAAAAAATAAAAAGAAACTAAAGCCTCTAATCTAGGAGTTAGAAAAATACTTTTGATAACCAAGAACAGACAACATGTACTTTGATCAAATAAAACAATCATTTATCATTTGCTCTCATTTAAAATAGCCATCATTTAACTGCACATTAGTCAACAATATAAAATAAAATTTGCAACAAGACCAGTGCCTTATAATGGAGTCAAATATCAAATGCATAAGCAGAAAAGGTAAATGTTGTGCGAGTGTTCTTGGTTTATTTTAAAAATTAATGTGATGGTGATCTTTTTATTAAGGCAGGTGGGTTCCCGATATACGCAAGGTATGGGGGAACATGTCCGGAATTTTGAAGCGTGGCTTCCCTCTCAGGCTTTGGGCTGAATCGAAGTCTCGAGGAGGTGTTCAGATGCTATACCAACGAGGGCAAGCCTAACGGTTTCCAAGAGGTCACTATCCAGTGTTATCCCAAGCCTTCTGAGAAATTTGCCCACGACAACAAAATGCGTGTTGTGCCGGATTTTCACAAAAAAGGATTTTTTATTGGGGCGGTGTTAGATCCTTTACTAGTCATCCCCTCCTTTCTGGTGTGTACCAACTGGATCAGACAGAGCTGCAAGTTGGCCACAGAGCATACGGGAGAAGACCTTGGTATTTTGATAAAAATTTTATGAACCCAAATTTTATCTTTGTTAAAACCCCAGGAGTCTCTTTTCAGGCACGTATTTCGGGCAAGCCCTCATACATAAACCCTACTTCGGGAAAGCAAGGGGGGGCGTTATGAGTTTGTAAAAAAAATGTGAAAAAACTAGGTTGTGAGTGAACTTGTGGCCCGCCAGTGGAACGGACCAACAAGGTTTATTTTAATCCTAATTGATTTTATTAAATGCCGTAAAACAAAGAAAAAAAACTACTCTAACAATCACGCCATGAAAATGAGACGACACAGGCCACCCCTGGGGGGATGGGGTATGGGCGCTGGCTAGCCCACTTGCTCTCGTTTAAAAATGTTTACAATGATTTAGAGAAGTGCCCCAGTCTACTTAATGTGACTTGGTGGCTTACAAAATTATAGGAAAAATATGACCGGTTTTGAAAAATATGGAGTTTTGTCCTCCGGATCGCCTGGATGCTCGAAATTTTGGCAGCACTTCCTCCTACCTGTTCGCCTTTTGCTGCAAACCAGCAAGCAATAATTAGTATAAGATGCCCAAAAACACTTTAAGAGTGTCTTTGGAACACCTCCTAAAAAACCCAAAAAATTCTAAGTTAAAAACTAAGTAAAAATGACGAAAAATAACCAAGTAAAACAAGCTATGGGGCTTGTCTACTTGGGATCTTTGCTAGCCCTTTAATGGCTGCAAATTTTAAGCTCTATGGCAGCCAGATAATACTTTGCAATCAGATCTAATACTAGTTTAGAAAAACTTGAAAGATTTTGACAACTTAAACTAGTTTTTGAAAAGAAAGTACTAGATAACCATAAAATTTGATTTTTCTTAAATGAGAGAGAGAGAGATGGAACAAATCCTTGTTGAAAATCGAAGCTTTGAAGATGGTTCAGTGATGTTTGAAGGGACTATATCTGCAAAAAATGATTAGTAAAAAGCGGAAACAAACAAGATCCTGCTTCTTGCCAACTCAAGAAAACACCTGCACATCACAGATCTCACCAAACAAAATATTAAGTGTAGATATATGTACTCATAAGAAACTAAGCTGCTACAATAAACAAATTGAAAAACAACTTATCTCATAGATGAGCACACCACACCCTTGAAGAATGAAACTTATGCACAAGTCACCTTGGAAGAGGAATCAAGATACTTCATCCACATATAACAAAACACCACAAGCTGACCTCCAAAGTCTTCTTTTATTCAAATGATAAAAACTATTACAATCATAAGTTTGCTGCTCCAATTCTCACTAACTAACAATGGAGAGAGAGCTGCAATATATAGAGAAAATCACCAAGTGATGGAGGGCGCACTTACCTAAAGAGAGAGGGGAAGCGTGGCATAGATGGTGGAGGAGAAAGGGCTGCCCACTCCCCCATTCTAGCTGCCCAATATGCAGCCCAAAAAGTGCTAACAGCCAGCACTATTAGTGCTGCCATCTCCCAAAATTGTGGGCTGCCCAATATGGAATGCGCCCCCCTCAAGATAGTGAATGCGCCCCTCTCAAGTGGGCATGAAATCCTCCACTTATGGGGCTGCCAAATACCTTCCAAATCAGCCCAATACACTCCTTAATACATGCTGATCCAAATCAGAGTTGTCATTACTCCAAAAATTTAATAATTTTTTAAGTCATTTTTTCACTTTTTTTATTTTTTTATGACTTTTTTGACTTTTTTGGCCATAGGAAAATATTGAAGCACCCAAACCTTAGGAAAAATGGGTTTAGGGGTTTAGGGGGTACTCTGAGTTAGAAAACGAGTACCCCTAAGGCAAAAAATACCTCCAGACGCCCCAGATAGGCCAATTACAAATTTTTTAATTGAACCATTAAAAAATGGCCTAATTTACGGAAAAAATAAAACTTGCCGAAAATTAAAAAACAACCTAGGGGGACTTAGCACATGTCCATATGACTCAAAATTAACGCCTAGCATGTTCATATACATTGACCCATAGACTCTAATAACTCCCTAAGGCCCGTCAGCCTCCCCAGGCATTCCAGCTTTGGAGGAGCAGGAGAAAAACCAATTAATTATGTTATGCACTAATGCAAGACATAATAGATAGGTGAAAAAACTCCTTGGAATACCTGACTTGGCCAAAAAGTCCTAAGGAACCGAGTCTTTTACAAAACACCATGCTAGTACGTTTTTATTACAAACCCCGCAGGGCCATGGACATGTGGAAAAAATTAAAAACGGGGGCCTTTAAAAGGCCAGCTGGTCATCAAATCACCAAAATTGAACATGTATCATGTTCTACTCTGCCCGCTCGCTTGATAATCCAACCAAGTGCAACTTAGTTGGCAACAGTCTCTAGATCCGTTCTGAACTAATGTTCAGGGATGATGCAATCCCAACCTCATGAAGACAAAGTCTCCGGATCCGTTTTGAACTAATGTTCAGGGATGATGCAATCCCAACCTCACGAAGACAAAGTGTTCGGATCCATTCTAAGCTAATGTTCAGGGATGATGCAATCCCAACCTCACGAAGACAGTCTCTGGATTCATTCTGAACTAATGTTCAAGGATGATGCAATCCCAACCATAGTGTCAGTCTTTTTTCATACTAGATGTGCCCTAGATCAAATCTAGGATTTACCACCACAGAGCCATTCCTTTTTCATACTGGATGTGACCTAGATCAAATCTAGGATTTACCACCACAGAGCAAGTCATTTTTCATACTGGATGTGACCTAGATCAAATCTAGGATTTCCCACCACAGAGCCAGTCCTTTTTCATACTAGATGTGACCTAGATCAAATCTAGGATTTACCACCACAGAACCAGTCCTTTTTCATACTAGATGTGCCCTAGATCAAATCTAGGATTTACCACCACAGAGCCATTCCTTTTTCATACTGGATGTGACCTAGATCAAATCTAGGATTTACCACCACAGAGCAAGTCATTTTTCATACTGGATGTGACCTAGATCAAATCTAGGATTTCCCACCACAGAGCAAGTCATTTTTCATACTGGATGTGACCTAGATAAAATCTAGGATTTACCACCACAGAGCCAGTCCTTTTTCATACTGAATGTAACCTAGATCAAATCTAAGATTTACCACCACAGAGCCAGTCCTTTTTCATACTGGATGTGACCTAGATCAAATCTAAGATTTACCATCACAGAGCCAGTCCTTTTTCATACTGGATGTGACCTAGATCAAATCAGGGATTTTCCAACACAACATCATCATCATCACATTCTCGGAGACAAGAGTCTACGGATCCCTTTAGGCCATGTGTCCAGGGATGATACAATCCCACTGCAACATCATCATCACATTCTCGGAGACAAGAGTCTACGGATCCCTTTAGGCCATGTGTCCAGGGATGATACAATCCCACTGCAACATCATCATCGTTGCTCCCCCTTTCGAGGAAGGTCCTTTCGAACCACACCAAGCTTGTCACAGAAGTACTGAAACTTCACTCGAGACAGAGGCTTAGTCAACACATCAGCAACTTGCTCATCAGTGCTCACATACTGGAGCTTTATAGTTCCCTTCTGTACCATGTCCCATATGTAAAAATATCGGATTTCTATGTGCTTCAACTTGTCATGGAACGTTGGGTTCTCCATCATCTTTATACAACTCTGGTTGTCACATAGAATCACCGTGGTATCCAAATCCAGGTCAAATAGACCTGACATCAACTTTCGAAGCCATATGGCTTCACAACTTAGCAAAACAAGTTGTTATATACTTTGCTTCAACTTGTGCTAAGAGCAACACTGGACTGCTTCCAGCTAAACCATGAGATCATGGCGGATCCCAGACAATAACATCCACCTGAGGTACTCTTCCTGTCTGAGACACTTCCGGCCCAATCTGCATCTGTATAACCATACAATCTGTAGTCATGATCTCCATCATGGTATAGACCAAAGTCTATCGTACCTTTCAGGTACCTCATCACATGCTTTGCAGCTACCAAGTGAACACATCTAGGCTCAACTAGATACTGACTTAGGGTGTTCACAGCAAAGCATATATCTGGCCTTGTATTCGTCAAATACATCAACGAACCAGTCATCTGTCTGTAAACTGTAGAAACCACTATCCATCATCCCAGATATCTACTTCACATTTTCCTTGGCCAAGGAAAAATCTTATATGATCTCAACCACATATCTAATCACAAGAATCATGCCAAGATTCTTTAACTTTGAGATCTACTCCCTCTGAAGTGGAGTTTTTACATCTGAGTATTGTCCTCCCTCTGTGACTGAACATCATTCACACTCTGCATTGAGTGATCTTCTGCATATCTATCTGTGCCATCTCTCGTCAGATGGGTCTACTGATATGAGCCTCAAGATCACTCGAACTCTATGCTAAGCTCCTTCTTGCATCCATCTAAGAGAAGCATGTCATCTGTATATAGAAACCATCTTCAACCTTGTAGCAAAGGTTGAAATCCGCATCACCCGTGGTGATCATCAAGCTTTTCAAATGACTATCGATCCTGGGTACCTGTTGAACTCGTACAAAGCCTTCTTTAATCATGTGATTCTCTTTCGGATCTTAGAAGTTTGCTCGATATGCACTTCTTCAATTACACCATTCGAGAGAACGGTCTTGTCATCCATGGGTGTAATCTATCTCTGGAAGTGTGTCTAGCCACTGGAGCAAACATCTCATCATGATCCTCTCCCTCTTTCTAAGAGAATCCTCTAGCCACGAGCCTTGCTTTGTACTTCTATAGTATGTTTGCTTTGTAAGTCTTCTTGTTGAACAGTCATCACTTGTTCTTCGGAACAAGTGTTCATCATCCTTCTTTTGTAGATCATAGCACACGATCTTTCCTACAAATCAAATTCAATTACATGATTAGTAACACTTCATAATTATCAAATCATGTTGACATTTCAATGATAACCTATTATGCATACTGATATGATTCACATAGTTATGCAACTATCTTGACCAATACTTTGGAACAACACTTTTCCATGTCCTCTATGCATACAGTGGTTATCTAGATGCCTTCCATCTCTACCACAACATACTATCAAGAGCGTGCACAGCTCCCAGCATGTTAGCAAAGAGGTTTCATTCTAGACAAGCAACAATGGAATGTTTGTCCAACTTACCCATCATATGCATATTAGTAGTATAATGTTCAATGCTATATGAATGCTTACACTATGCATGATATATTTCTTGATTCTAGGAATACAAATACGCATACAACTATTACGAGCAATATCATTAACTATTCAGAGATTCAAGAATTAATTCAAATAACAACTCAAATACTTATCTTTTATGTTTGTGTGGTTGCCTCCCTCTTGATCTCTATTTTCCCTTTATGATAGCATCATGATTATATGTCTTTGAACTTCTATCCATCCTCATAAGTAGAGCTTCTATGTGATCAAAGACTATGGATGAGTCTTTGTCTTCATGTCATCATGGTCATATATTCTTGATCTAGAACTTGATTTGTCTTTCTTGATGTACCTGTTATCACACAACTTGTAGTTGTCCCTAAAGGTATCCCATCCGGGATGGTAGAGGAGATGGACAACTAAAGAGGTGACCCAAGAGATGCCACGGTTCCCAATGCAAGCTGGGAGTCACGTCAACCGAGGCACTCTTCGCTTTAAATCAAGATGAATCAAGACCAAGGGGGAGACCCTATAGCCAATCAAAGGTGATTGGACCAAAGCAAAGGTTTCTAGGGAAGTGTGGATGATGAGTTACGGAAACCAATGCAAGGTTAGGTGGACCTAGAAGTTTAAGTATGGTTGAAAAAGGCTTAATGAAGGACTAGTGTTTCAACCAATGAATGATTTAGGCCACATGATGAGATCAAATGACAAGATCTAGTACCATTAAATACACAAGTGGGACCCACTTGCTTGGGATATGGAATTGGTTCAAATGGAACCCACAAGGTGAAGTTAAGGGTGCAAATGGTACCAAGGGGTGTGTAAAGAGTAGATCTATGGATCTAAGATGAAATTAGAGACACCCACATATGGGATCTAGCACTTCACACTAATTCCAAGAAGTGCGAATTGCCTTAGGTGGACTAGTGCCTTGAAATGGATGGGCAAATGGAGTCAAAAAGATGTCAAAATGTAGATCGGAACACTTAAGAGGCAAATCAAGGGTATTGTTCAAGATAAAGTGAATGGGATGGTTAGATCTTACTAGATCTAGTTTTTCACTAAGCGACCCAAGTGGACAAACAATTCCCCAAAATGAGGAATGCTACCCCCAAGGCAGAACTCCACAAAGTGAGACACTAGATGTAGGTTTCAAGGTATGCTCTTTTCAAAACAAGTGGGATCTCAACCACCCAGTTTCTCTAAGTGGGACAACTCCTGCCCCCAAGAAGTGCGACTTTGCCCAAGCAGGGCTAAATGCATGGTAAAGTGTGTCAAATCAAGTCCAAAAGCCACAAAACTTTAGATCCGGGTAGTTAAGTTAATTATCAATGTGGATCTTGAAAATCAAAGGCATCCAATGGCTAGATCTCCATAGATCTGAGATTTAAAATGCATCACCAAATTGACCCAAGTGGAGCACAACCCTCAAAATGAGGAATGGGGCCCACAAGAAAAAAATCAAAGAAGTGAAGCACTAGGGGTAGATTATCAAGTGAGAGGAGTTCAAATCAAATGGGATCTCACCTACCCATGTCTTGGAACCAACCAAACTAGCTTCTCCCAAAGGGTGCGAATTGCCTTCAAGAGGGTTAGGTGCCTTGGAAAGTGTGTCAAATGGAACCCAATCACAACCAAACTATATATCCGAATTGCCGTGAATACTATAGAGGTGGGTTTTCAATATCTTTCCAAAAGCCAAGCTAGATCCCAAGTAGATCTAAGAAAAACAAAAATGAGGGTTTTGAATTTTAAGGGTTTGTGACCAATGAAGAAGAATGGATGGATCTAGGCACATACCTTGTAGAACTTGTGAAAATCCTCACAGCAGATCTAAGAGATGATGTATACCTCACAAGAGTAATTATGATTAAGCAGGAAAATAGAAGAAGAGTGAACAATACAGTATAATGAACAACAGAATAATATGGTACAGTAGAACTCAGATAGAAGCAATAATACTTCACACACACTAATTAATTAATCACAGTATGGACAAATAAATAGTACAATGGTAGAGAGGATTCGAATGCCTAAGGTGGCAATTCGAATTAGCCTCTCAGAGTGATCATAAGATCAATAGAGTGTCATCGGAGCACAACTAGGTGTCCTCATGATCATCGGAGCGCAATTGGAAGTCTTCATCATCATCAGTGGAATCATCAATGCTCAAGTAACTGTCAACCATCAGTCAAACTAACTCTGGTAGGTGTAACTGAGTGTAACTCAATGTAACTAAGTGTAACTAAGTGTAACTGAGTGTAACTGACTGTAACTGAGTGTAACTGAGTCTAACTGACTGTAACTGAGTGACAACTGCATTGGTAGGTGAGGAAGGGCAAGTTGCTCCCTAAAATCAAGGAAGAAGGGCGCATTAAGCAACTGGAGGGCTAAAACTGAATAGTGAGAAGCTCCTGGGGGCTGGCTAACTGAGGGCTAGGTGCTGGACTGATGACTGGGACGCATGCAAAATGCATGCAAACCCTAAAGGTGCATGCATGACTGAAAATGTAAATGATCAAAATACTGGCGAGACTAGGATGGAGTATAGGAATATCCTAACACCCCCCCTTAATCTATCCTGGGCCCTGGTAACTAAGACCAAAGGTCACCCAATACAATGAATAATAACAATCAATAAACCAAGGAAATGGGAAAATTTCATGGGAAACATACCCCCTCCTCAAAAAATAGACTATAAGGCACACATAAAAATAAATGCTCCAAACTCAAGCATGTGTGATGCTTGGTCATATGTCTGGAGGTATCTTCTTCTTGGGAAGAAGTGGATCATGCTCAAAAAGCATGTGCTTGTACTTGCTCTTCAGATCGAATGTGATGAGAACAAATCCAACAGTATGAGAATGATCCTTGAACCTGTGATTCGAATCAGCTGAGGTAGGATCAAATCTGTGAAAGTGCATATAGTCTTTTGTCTTCTCCTTCGAACCACCATGGATGAGATTATGCCAAAAATAACTATTACATGTTTGCTTGAAATCAAAATCAGATTTAAGACTTAAAAAATAGTTTCTTGAGATCTCCTTTGAACCAGCAGGGGTGAGATCAAAACTATCATATGCATGAGAAATTATCCCAAGTAGTAATTGCTTAGAATCCAAATTAGATCTAAGACTTGAATCATGGTTTCTTGAGATCTCCTTTGAACCATGAGAGGTGAGATCAAAACTAGTAGATGCATGAGAAATTATCCCAAGCGAATGGCAATGGCCATATTCTTCAATGACCTTCTGAAAGCATGGAATTATGATCATATAGTAGTATAAAAGAGGAGATAGTTGGAGAGGAGTGAATGCATTACCTTCAAAAGCTGTTTTGACCTCTGAAATAATCATGTGATCATGATGCAAACCAACAGACTCTGGTGCAAGAGAGGATTTAGGACCTTCTGCAATATCTAGAGTGTGAGCTGGCACAGAAAGAGAAGAAAGTTTGAGCATGAGTGGAGAATCTGCAAGTTCTTTGTCAACAACTTCAATATGAGATGATACTGGTTCATGATCTAAGAGAACATCAAGGGAAGCGAATGCAACATAATCTGAGAGACCATCAAAAGGAGCGAATGCATCATGATCTGAGAGACCATCAAGTGGAGCGAATGCATCACCTTGCTTGCTTTTGAAGGGATTTGGACCAAATCCAACATTCTTTTTGCCGAATCTTTCGTCCAGATGAGCCCATAACTCTTTTGGAGTTTCAATATCAATGATGGTCGGGAGCAATATATAATCCAGCATAGTAAGCTTCATTCTTCCAATGTGCATGTCACCTTTATTCAACCATTTAATCTTCTTTGTAGAGGATTCGAACTCTCTTTCAAAATAGCAATCAAAGAGATCATGGCTCTTTAAATATGCTATTATTTTTGGTTTCCATTCATCATAGTTGAATAGAGAAAGATGAGTGATTTCTTCTAATTCAGGATACATTGAAGTTGTAGAAAACCTGCAAAAACAATATAGAATAACTGCAACTGCTACAGTTGCAAAAATGCAAAAACTGCTGCACTCGAAATCTAGGTAATAACCTACAAACAACTCTCAAGAATGGAGATAAACAATACTCTCAACATGCTCTGATACCATGTGAAAATCCTCACAGCAGATCTAAGAGATGATGTATACCTCACAAAAGTAATTATGATTAAGCAGGAAAATAGAAGAAGAGTGAACAATACAGTATAATGAACAACAAAATAATATGGTACAGTAGAACTCAAATAGAAGCAATAATACTTCACACACACTAATTAATTAATCACAGTATGGACAAATAAATAGTACAATGGTGGAGAGGATTCGAATGCCTAAGGTGGCAATTCGAATTAGCCTCTCAGAGTGATCATAAGATCAATAGAGTGTCATCGGAGCACAACTAGGTGCGTCATGATCATCGGAGCGCAACTGGAAGTCTTCATCATCATCAGTGGAGTCATCAATGCTCAAGTAATTTTCAACCATCAGTCAAACTAACTCTGGTAGGTGTAACTGAGTGTAACTCAATGTAACTAAGTGTAACTGAGTGTAACTGACTATAACTGAGTGTAACTCACTGTAACTGAGTGTAACTGACTATAACTGAGTGACAACTGCATTGGTAGGTGAGAAAGGGCGAGTTGCTCCCTAAAATCAAGGAAGAAGGGCGCATTGAGCAACTGGAGGGCTAAAACTGAATAGTGAGAAGCTCCTGGGGGCTGGCTAACTGAGGGCTAGGTGATGGACTGATGACTGGGATGCATGCAAAATGCATGCAAACCCTTGAATGCATGCAAACCCTAAAGGTGCATGCATGACTGAAAATGTAAATGATCAAAATACTGGCGGGACTAGGATGGAGTATAGGAATATCCTAACAGAACTTACCTCAATTGCTTATGGCCACCTTGCAAATTGATAGCATTCTCCTATGTGTATATTCAAGAGTGAGATCCAAGAGCTCCAAGCCAAATCGTCCTCCTCCTACAAGACCAGATCAAGTGAAACAAGCCAAGTAAGATGATTATGAAAATGATGGAAAGATGTAATAGAAAGCATCAACTATGTCACAAAGATACAATAATGATACTCCTTGTCACCAAGATCAACCCAAGAGAGAATATGTGGATACCTCCAACAATAACCCTCTTCAAATCGTCTTCCTCTCCACCAATTCGGCCTCCCTGCAAGAAAACAAGATGTAGCTCCAAAATCCACAATGATACATAGAAAAGATATTGTATACTCAAGATGCAAGAGAATCCACACGACAAGAGAAATATGCTCCACAAAGAAGTGTTCTATTCCAATATTCCAGAGCTCCAAAGGTGAGCTATACAATAGGGAGCCTCCTCCTTATATAGGATAATAAAGACCATAACCCTAGATCTCAAAACCACTTTTTGAAATGAGTGGTTGAGATTAAAAGATCTCAATACATAATCAATGGCTAAGATGAATCATAACAACATAACACATGGATCACTCAAAATAGTGATGATGTCATAGCTAAAAGTGACTAAGTGAGGGTGACGTCATCCTCTAGAGGGGGCAAAAGTACATGGGCCCTGTTGCCAACTAAGTTGTACTTGGTTGGATTGTCAAGCGAGCAGGCAGAGTGGAACATGATACATGTTCATTTTTGGTGATTTGATATCCAGCTGGCCTTTTGAAGGCCCCCGTTTTTAATTTTTTTCCACATGTCCATGGCCCTGTGGGGTTTGTCATAAAAACGTACTAGCATGGGGTTTTGTAAAAGACTCGGTTCCTTAGGACTTTTTGGCTAAGTCAGGTATTCCAAGGAGTTTTTTCACCTATCTATTATGTCTTGCATTAGTGCATAACATAATTAATTGGTTTTTCTCCTGCTCCTCCAAAGCTGGAATGCCTGGGGAGGCTGACGGGCCTTAGGGGATTATTAGAGTCTATGGGTCAATGTATATGAACATGCTAGGCGTTAATTTTGAGTCATATGGACATGTGCTAAGTCCCCCTAGGTTGTTTTTAATTTTCGGCAAGTTTTAATTTTTCCGTAAATTGGGCCATTTTTTAATGGTTCAATTAAAAAATTTGTAATTGGCCTATAAGGGGCATCTGGAGGTATTTTTTGCCTTAGGGGTGCTCGTTTTCTAACTCAGAGCACCGCCTTAACCCCTAAACCCACTTTTTCTAGTGTTTGGGTGCTTCAATTTTTTCCTATGGCCCAAAAACCCAAAAAAGTCAAAAAAGTCATGAAAAAATCAAAAAATTGAAAAAGTGACTTAAAAAATATTAAATTTTTGGAGAGAGTTATGGGTCTGATTTCAACCAGCATGAATTTAGGAGTGTTTTGGGCTGAAAAATGTGTCATATGGACAGCCCATTAATGGGCTGGGCGCTTTTATGAGGGAGGGGCGCATTTGTGTAATGGGCAGCCCACAATATAAGGGAAGAGCAGCACGTTATATGCTGCTGTGTTAGCACATTATGTGCTGCATATGGGCAGCTAGGAAAGGGGAGTGGGCAGCCCCAATCTCTCCCTCAAATCGTGCCACCACTCCCCCATTATCTCCTTCACTTGGGCGCCTCTCCTCTCATGGGTTTCTATATATATTGGGTTGCTCTCTCCATTAGCTAGAGGGAGAATTGGAGCACAAGACTTATCGTTGTAATACTCATTTGGTTTTGAATATTAATAAAAGGCTTTGGAGGTCACTTATGGTGTTGGACTTTGTGAGTGGATGAATGTCTTGTTTCAAATGAGGTAACTTGTATTGATGCATTTTGTTTCTTTAAGATCAAGTATAGCTTAGGGAAAGATCAGTATTGGTTTATGAGGAAAGTTTGAGTAATTTGTTTATTGCTTAGTCTTTCATTTTATGCATTAGTAGAGATCAGATTTAAATATATCATTTGTTTATGAATATTTTCTTCAAATTTCTACTATGTGTTTTATCTACATTTGATCTTTTTGTTGCAAGTTGTGGTGTTTTTACAAGTTGTCTCAGGCGGATAGGTTGGAGAACTTGTTTGTGTCTTCTATTTATCTAATCTTTTATGCAGATACAGTCCCTCAGCTCACCACCGGAAAGATCTCCAAAGTTTCGGTTTTATTCAACAAAATTTGCTTCACCTCTCTCTCCCTTCTATTTCAAAAAAGTTTGCTTTGGTTACTGGTTACTAAGCATAAAGTGGATCTGATTTATATGTTATTGTTAACATTTTAAATAGATCAAGATTTACTTTCAAAAAGGTCTAGTCTAGTGGTTTGTTAAAGCTCTCATTTTGGACTGATTAGATCTTTACTTCTTTCAAAATTTGCAAAAAATTGTTAAATTTTTCAAAGTTTTGTTGAGTAGTTATAGTTCTGATTCTAAAAGTATATCTGGCTGTTAATTAGAGCACATAATTTGCACCTCATAAAGCTTGCAAAGACCCCAAGCAAACAAGCATTACTGCTTGTTTTACTTGGTTAAATTTTGCAATTTTTACTTAGATTTTCACTTAGAAATTTTTGGGTTTTTTAGGAGGTGTTCCAAAGACACTCTTAAAGTGTTTTTGGGCATCTTATACTAATAATTGCTTGCTGGTTTGCAGCAAAAGACGAACAGGTAGGAGGAGGTGCTGCCGAAATTTCGAGGATCCAGGCAATCCGGAGGACCAATTTTCATATTTTTGTAAAACCAGTCAATTTTTCCTCAAATTTTGTAAGCCACCAAGTCACTTTAAATAGACTGGGGCACTTCTCTGATCATTGTAAACAACTATTAAACGAGAGCAAGTGGGCTAGCCAACGCCCATACCCCATCCCCCCAGGGGTGGCCTGTGTCGTCTCTTTTCATGGTGTGATTTTTAGAGTAGTTTATTTCTTTTATTTTCGGCATTTAATAAAATTAACTAGGATTAAAATTAACCTTGTTGGTCCGTTCCACTGGCGGGCCACAAGTTCACTCACAACGTAGTTTTTTCATTTTTTTTACAAACTCAAAACGCCCCCCTTGCTTTCCCGAAGTAGGGTTTCTGTATGAGGGCTTGCCCGAAATACGTGCCTGAAAAGAGACTCCTGGGGTTTTAAAAAGATAAAATTTGGGTTCATAAAAATTTTCTAAAAAATACCAAGGTCTTCTCCCGTATGCTCTGTGGCCGACTTGCAGCTCAGTCTGATCCAGTTGGTAAACATTAGAAAGGAGGGGATGACTAGTAATAGGATCTAACACCGCCTTAATAAAAAATCTTTTTTGTGAAAATCTGGCACAACACGTATTTTGTTGTCGTGGGCAAATTTCTCAAAAGGCTTGGGACAACACTGAGTAGTGACCTCTTGGAAACCGTTAGGCTTGCCCTCGTTGGTATAGCATCTGAACACCTCCTCAAGACTCCGATTCAGCCCAAGCCTGAGAGGGAAGCCACGCTTCAAAATTCCGGACATGTTCCCCCGTACCTTGCGTATATTGGGAACCCACCTGCCATAATAAAAAGATCACCATCACATTAATTTTAAAATAAACCAAGAACACTCGCACAACATCTACTTTTTCTGCTTATGCATTTGTTTATTGACTCCATTATAAGGCACTGGTCTTGTTTAATGTTATTTCATATTATTGACTAATGTGCAAGTAAATGATGATTATTTTGAATGGGAGTAAATGATGAATGATTGTTTTATTTCACAAAAGTATATGATGTTTATCCTTGGTTACCAAAAATATTTTCCTAACTCCTAGATTAGACGCCTTAGTTTTTCTTTTCATTTTTAGGGTCCACCCCCCTTGGCTTCGCTAGGAAAGCCTAGACGGAGGAGTCGAGTCCCAAGTGACAGCACTTGACTTTGACTTGCCCCCAAGGCCACACCAGCAGCTTGAAGACTTCTGCTGCATTTTCCCCAGGTGTGGAACGAGGCGGCAACAATTTTGGCGCCGGTGCCGGGGATAAGTCTTTCTATTCCCGGAATACGACTTTTGAGTTTTCCTTTTTGTTTTTGCTTTGTTTGATGTATGTAGTGAATTTTTTAAATTGACTAAGAACATCTGGCAACTCCACTGTCAACAAATTTACCAAGGCGTTTTACAAGAAGGAATCCTCAGAACTTGCTTCAGTTCTTTCCTGAGCCTGAAAAGGTCTATCATAGAAGGAAAAGCAAGCTATCTTCTCGAAAAACCCTTGAGGATCTTGGTTCTCAGTCAATTTCTGATATTCACCTTTTATTTACAGAAAATAATTTGAATAATCCTATTGTTGAAATGGCTGAGTTTGGTCCTTATGATTTTACTGCTATAGTTGGTTACCCTCATGATATCCCTGAAAAAGCTATTGATAAGTTGCCATCTTTTCAAGGAAATAATGCTATTAGTGCTAAATCCCATATAACTCGTTTTTGCCATTGTTTTGACAAGTGGTGCTTGGGTGCCAAGCATGAAGATGTGAAAATGAAGTTGTTTAACAAGTTGGAAGCTGACAAGTACAAAACCTACAAAGAAATTGAAACCGCTTTCCTGGCCAAATGGGGGGACATCAAAGAAGACCGCTACCTTCTAGCTGCCTTGACCAATACTAAGAAAAGTGAAAATGAGACAATGGAAGAATTTAACAACAAATTCAATGAAATTGTGGGTAGACTTCATGCTGATATCAAGCCACCTGATAATTCCATCCTCATTTACTACATGGAAGCTTTTAGCGAAGAGTTGAAATATCAATTGAATGATAAAGAACCTGCCGATCTAAAGAAGGCCATGGAATTGGCTGAGAAAATTGACAAGAACATGTTAAATTATGGCAAGTCTCATCTTCCTGGTTTTACAAGGGCCAATGTTCCTATGAAGCAAAGTGAGAGTAAAGAAAAGACCATTAGCACTGAGATCAAGGACCCTTCAAAGGAACCTTTGAAAGAAATCGCTCAACTCTTAAAAGAAGCTGTTTCAAACCAAGCTTCTAACATGACTGCCATATAGAACAAGTTGATCTCCATTGAAAGATCTCAAAACCACCAAGTTTCAAGCCAGTATGTGCCTAAGCCCCAATATGCTCCTAGGCCTCAATTTCAGAGAAAAGTTCCCTTTCAAGATCAGAGGACCCCAAACCCTTTGGAAACTGTAAATGCTCTTTCAGAAGAAATTCCTCCCTTTTGTAGGGCATGTGATAGTTTCCATGAGGAGTCTACTTGTGCTATATTTAAATGGTCAATGGAACAAAATCCGTCAGAAGCCAGTAGCAGTGTCAGATTAGCAAGCGAGCCTGAGAACCAGCCTGAATATATCAATGTTGTGGGTCACACTCACCCTGTCTCCAAAGAAACTTGGGAACAAGCTAGATATTACAGCCAGGACTTGAAAGATAAAGCTACCCTTAAATTTGGTGAGATGCCTCCACCAGAGAAAATTCTTGAGATGTCAAAGTTCAAAGGTTTAACATATCAAAGAAAGGACAATATTGGAACATCAAACTCAAATCAGAAAATTCCTAAGGCAACACCTTCTCCCAACTCTGAAAATCTTCATGTCGATTTGGCTCAATGGTTATCTTCTGCAAAGATTCATGTTCTTGTTACTAACCTTATCAAAATCCCAAGCTTAAAAGAAAATCTTATGAAAGTGATAGATCATCCTCAACAAGAAAAGTGCAAAACTCCTATGGACTCAGAGAAAGTGAATCTCAGCCACACTAGAGAAGAACCTAAGCTGCAAAACATAGTCAATCATAAAGATGACCCAATTATTTTGCATAGCGTGGATCCTCATAAGGAAGACCACCCTCCCTTCTATGTCTCCTTGCTTGTAAATAATATGCTTGTGCACAATTGCATGTTGGATTCTGGTGCTTCTTCAAACGTTATGACCAAAAGGGTTATGGATCAACTGGGCTTAAAAACAACTAGACCCTATCACAATGTGTGTGCCATGGATTCAAGGGAAGTTGATACCATTGGTATAATTATAAATCTACCTGTTTGGTTGGCCAAGTATCCTGATGTCCATTTAACCATGGATGTCGTAGTAATTGATGTGCCAGACAATTGGGGAATGCTTTTATCCAGAAAGTGGGCTGCATCTTTAGGGGGTGACATAAGGATGGATTGGTCATATGCTACTATTCCTGCATCAGAACATACAACGGTTAAGTTATACAATGAACAAGCTAGAAAACTCCATGTTGAAGACCCACAGAATCTGGCTAATGAATTTGTGCATCAAACAGACAACTTTGGAAACTATGCTATCTTGTCAAATTTCATAGCACCTTTTAAAGAAGTATCCAAAGATGAAAAGAAAGATGAGGTATGGAGGATGAGTTTTGATGGGGCATCTTCAAGATACGGAAAAGGAGCTGGAATTGTCATCATTTCTCCCTCTAAACAAACTTTCAAATTTGCTTTCAAACTTGAGTTTGATGCATCAAATAATGTGGCTGAGTATGAAGCCCTTTTGCAAGGGTTAGAAATCGCCAAAGATATGGGGATTAAAATTTTATCTATTAAAGGTGATTCTGACTTAGTGGTTGCCCAAGTTAAAAACGTATTTGCTTCAAAAGTCGAAGGTTGAAACAATATAGGAATGTTGTCTGGGATACTATGGAATGGTTTGATGCTTTAAACATCATGGCAATTCCTAGAGAAGAAAACACTGAAGCAGATCAACTAGCTATGGTAGCTTCTACACTTCAACCAACTGAGGAATTATTAAAGGGGAATGGGAAATTTGAAATCAACTTTAGACCTTTAATCCCTGACAACGTAGATCATTGGCAAGTGTTTGATAGTGACAAGCAAATTCTTAACTTCATCCATAATCTTCAAGAATTTTCTGATTGTCAAATCACCTATAAGGAAGAAGGGAAAGAGTATCCAGAGGAAGAGGATCAGCCGAGAAACAAAATTCCTAAAAGCATCACCCGGTTAGAGCAGCTTTTTGATAGACAAGATGGCCATAAAAAGAAAAAGGGTTCAATAAAACCAGGGGAGTATATTGAAATAAACATAGGAACTGAAAAAGAACCAAAAATGATAAAAATTGGAAAAGGAATATCTCAAGAAGAAAGAAAAGCCTTGATTGACTTGATCTATGAATATAGGGATATATTCGCTTTCAGCTATGATGAACTTAAAGCTTATCGTGAGGATATTTTTCAACATACAATCCCTTTCAAACCAGGTATCAAGCCTTTTCGCGAAAAACTAAGGCGAATAAATCCCAAGTTGGCCCCCATGGTTTACAAAGAACTTCAAAAGATGTTGGCAACAGGCATCATTACTCCAACAAGACACTCTTCTTGGTGTTCTAACTTGGTGGTTGTTAGAAAAAAGAATGGGGATATCAGATTGTGTATTGATTTCCGAAACTTGAACTGGGCATGCCTGAAAGATAATTATCCTTTGCCAAGCATGGACACTTTACTTCAGAAGGTAACTAGGTCAGGTATGATGTCTTTTCTTGATGGATTTTCTGGATATAACCAGGTGCTAGTAAGCAAGGAAGATCAACATAAAACTACTTTTACTACACCTTGGGGCACTTTCATGTACCTTAGAATGCCTTTTGGTCTTACTAATGCTGGTGCTACTTTTCAACGTGCTATGGATGTTGCTTTTAATGGGTTGATTGGTAAAATTATTAAAATATATCAGGATGATCTAACGGTATATAGTAAGGAAAGATCTGATCATGTTGGCCATCTTAGAAAGATTTTTGAGAGATGCAGAAAGTATGGCATATCTTTGAATCCAGCTAAATCGGTGCTTTGTGTTGATGAGGGCAAACTATTAGGGCATATTATCACTAAGGATGGTGTAAAGGTTGATCCTGAAAGAGTTGAGGCCATTAAAAAGGTTCCTATCCCTACCAATGTCAAAGCTCTCCAATCCTTCAATGGCCAAATTAATTTCATTAGAAGATGTATTCCAAATCTAGCTGAGCTAATGAAGCCTCTACAACTCTTGCTTAAAAAAGATGCTAAGTTTGAATGGAGTAAGCAAGGAAGAAAAGCTTTTGCAGGTGTCAAGGATGCCATATCTAGAGCCCCTGTGTTGATAAGCCCTGATTATTCAAAAGAATTCCAAATCTTTTCCTTTGCTTCTAAGCATACTATTGCCGGAGTTTTACTTCAGAAAAATAACCAAGGCCAAGAACAACCCATAGCATTCTTTAGTAAAGCTTTACAAAATTCAGAGCTTAAATATACTATAATGGAGAAACAAGCTTATGCCCTTGTTAAGTCTTTGAAACATTTCAGAATATATATTGGGTATTCTAAGGTTGTGGGTTATGTTCCTCATACCACTGTTAAAGATATTTTAGCTCAACAAGATTGTCTTGGTATAAGGGGAAAATGGGTGTCCAAGATACAAGAGTATGACTTGGAGATAAAGCCTACCAAGTTAATCAAAGGACAAGGTCTTGCACGCATGATGACGGAAAGCAATGAGAAAGCTGTAGGAATGATTTGTCAAAATGATGAGTCAGCACCTGTCATGTCTGAAGAGCTTCAAAGATTAAGTCAAACACAATGGTAGTCCGACATTATTTACCTTCTTAATAATTTTACATGTCCTGAACATCTTGTTGGTCACAAAAGAAGGTCTCTAAGACTTAAAGCCACTAAGTATTGCATAACTCAAAATGGATTAGGTTGGAGAAATCCTGATGGCTTAGTTCTTAGATGTGTTGATGAACCTGATTCCAAAAAACTTCTGGTTGAGTTTCATACTGGATTTTGTGGTGGGCATTATGCAGCAGACACCACGGCCCACAAGATCCTTAGATCGGGTTACTATTGGCCCACTTTGTTCGCTGATGTGCATAAGTTTGTCAGATCTTGTCCCCAATGTCAATTGTTCACCGGGAAACAGAAGTTGGTAACTTTACCTCTTGAGCCAGTAGTTGTTCAAGCTCCTTTCCAACAATGGGGTCTTGATTTTATCGGTCAGTTTAAGGAAAATTCAAGCAATGGTTATACCTGGATCCTAACTGCCACCGATTATTTCACCAAGTGGGTGGAAGCAATCCCTACTAAGTATGCCACAGATAAAGTAGTTATGGACTTTCTTGAAAATCATATCATAACTAGATTTGGGGTGCCATCCAAGATAACAACTGACAATGGTCCCAGTTTTAGTTCCATGGCCTTTTCAGCATTTTGCTTCAAGTATGGTATAATCCTTTCCCACTCATCCAACTATTATCCCCAAGGAAATGGATTGGCTGAATCAACCAACAAGACCTTAATGAACATTTTAAAGAAAACTTTTGGGGATAACAAGAGGTCTTGGGATTCTAAGATAAAATTTGCTATATGGGCTGACAGAATAACACAGAAACGTGCTACTGGGAAAACCCCTTTCCAGTTGGTTTATGGTTTGGAAGTTTCTGTTCCCATTCATATTCAGCTACCAGTGTATCAGATGTTGCATGATTATGATTCAAATGATGATGGTATGCAAAACAGAATTGAGCAAATTATGAAATTGGATGAGACTAGAAGAAAATCCCTAGACCAAAGTATCAGAAATCAGGACAGGGTTAAAATAACTTTTGACAAGTCAGCTAAGCCAAAAGATTTCCAGCCAGGGGATTGGGTTCTTTTATGGGACAAGCGAAGGGATAAGCCAAGGAAGCATGGAAAGTTTGATAGCCTATGGTTGGGACCTTATGTTATATTTGAACCAGCAGGGGTTAATTCTTTCTTCCTTTGCACTATGGATGGAGAAAGGTTGACTCTCCCAGTCAATGGACAACATCTCAAGCTGTTTTTCAAAGAAGATTTCCTAATGCCCACGGGGGCAGATTGATAGCAGGGCCATCTCTAAACCTTTGCCTTGCATTTTTGTACATTATGTTCTGTATATTATTGATGTATATTAGTTCCATTTGCTTACTTTAGTTTTACTTTGAAATAAATGTTGCAACTTATGTTTCAATTGGCAAAAGATATCGGACTGATGCATTTTAATTTTGTGGCAGGAACCAGAGATTCTTGGATTCTCGCATACTCTATTTGATTGAATCAGATCGAGCACACGTCCCGCAGTTGGAGCCAGATGTTGCCAACTAAGTTGTACTTGGTTGGATTGTCAAGCGAGCGGGCAGAGTGGAACATGATACATGTTCATTTTTGGTGATTTGATATCCAGCTGGCCTTTTGAAGGCCCCCGTTTTTAATTTTTTTCCACATGTCCATGGCCCTGTGGGGTTTGTAATAAAAACGTACTAGCATGGGGTTTTGTAAAAGACTCGGTTCCTTAGGACTTTTTGGCTAAGTCAGGTATTCCAAGGAGTTTTTTCACCTATCTATTATGTCTTGCATTAGTGCATAACATAATTAATTGGTTTTTCTCCTGCTCCTCCAAAGCTGGAATGCCTGGGGAGGCTGACGGGCCTTAGGGGATTATTAGAGTCTATGGGTCAATGTATATGAACATGCTAGGCGTTAATTTTGAGTCATATGGACATGTGCTAAGTCCCCCTAGGTTGTTTTTAATTTTCGGCAAGTTTTAATTTTTCCGTAAATTGGGCCATTTTTTAATGGTTCAATTAAAAAATTTGTAATTGGCCTATAAGGGGCATCTGGAGGTATTTTTTGCCTTAAAGGTGCTCGTTTTCTAACTCAGAGCACCGCCTTAACTCCTAAACCCACTTTTTCTAATGTTTGGGTGCTTCAATTTTTTCCTATGGCCCAAAAACCCAAAAAAGTCAAAAAAGTCATGAAAAAATCAAAAAATTGAAAAAGTGACTTAAAAAATATTAAATTTTTGGAGAGAGTTATGGGTCTGATTTCAACCAGCATGAATTTAGGAGTGTTTTGGGCTGAAAAATGTGTCATATGGACAGCCCATATCATGGGCATAACTCCCCCATTAATGGGCTGGGCGCTTTTATGAGGGAAGGGCGCATTTGTGTAATGGGCAGCCCACAATATAAGGGAAGAGCAGCACGTTATATACTGCTGTGTTAGCACATTATGTGCTGCATATGGGCAGCTAGGAAAGGGGAGTGGGCAGCCCCAATCTCTCCCTCAAATCGTGCCACCACTCCCTCATTATCTCCTTCACTTGGGCGCCTCTCCTCTCATGGGTTTCTATATATATTGGGTTGCTCTCTCCATTAGCTAGAGGGAGAATTGGAGCACAAGACTTATCGTTGTAATACTCATTTGGTTTTGAATATTAATAAAAGGCTTTGGAGGTCACTTATGGTGTTGGACTTTGTGAGTGGATGAATGTCTTGTTTCAAATGAGGTAACTTGTATTGATGCATTTTGTTTTTTTAAGATAAGTATAGCTTAGGGAAAGATCAGTATTGGTTTATGAGGAAAGTTTGAGTAATTTGTTTATTGCTTACTCTTTCATTCTATGCATTAGTAGAGATCATATTTAAATATATCATTTGTTTATGAATATTTTCTTCAAATTTCTACTATGTGTTTTATCTACATTTGATCTTTTTGTTGCAAGTTGTTGTGTTTTTACAAGTTGTCTCAGGCGGATAGGTTGGAGAACTTGTTTGTGTCTTCTATTTATCTAATCTTTTATGCAGATACAGTCCCTCAGCTCACCACCGGAAAGGATCTCCAAAGTTTCGGTTTTATTCAACAAAATTTGCTTCACCTCTCTCTCCCTTCTATTTCAAAAAAGTTTGCTTTGGTTACTGGTTACTAAGCATAAAGTGGATCTGATTTATATGCTATTGTTAACATTTTAAATAGATCAAGATTTACTTTCAGAAAGGTCTAGTCTAGTGGTTTGTTAAAGCTCTCATTTTGGACTGATTAGATCTTTACTTCTTTCAAAATTTGCAAAAAATTGTTAAATTTTTCAAAGTTTTGTTGAGTAGTTATAGTTCTGATTCTAAAAGTATATATGGCTGTTAATTAGAGCACATAATTTGCAGCTCATAAAGCTTGCAAAGACCCCAAGCAAACAAGCATTACTGCTTGTTTTACTTGGTTAAATTTTGCAATTTTTACTTAGATTTTCACTTAGAAATTTTTGGGTTTTTTAGGAGGTGTTCCAAAGACACTCTTAAAGTGTTTTTGGGCATCTTATACTAATAATTGCTTGCTGGTTTGCAGCAAAAGACGAACAGGTAGGAGGAGGTGCTGCCGAAATTTCGAGGATCCAGGCAATCTGGAGGACCAATTTTCATATTTTTGTAAAACCAGTCAATTTTTCCTCAAATTTTGTAAGCCACCAAGTCACTTTAAGTAGACTGGGGCACTTCTCTGGTCATTGTAAACAACTATTAAACGAGAGCAAGTGGGCTAGCCAGCGCCCATACCCCATCCCCCCAGGGGTGGCCTGTGTCGTCTCTTTTCATGGTGCGATTTTTAGAGTAGTTTATTTCTTTTATTTTCGGCATTTAATAAAATTAACTAGGATTAAAATTAACCTTGTTGGTCCGTTCCACTGGCGGGCCACAAGTTCACTCACAACGTAGTTTTTTCATTTTTTTTACAAACTCAAAACGCCCCCCTTGCTTTCCCGAAGTAGGGTTTCTATATGAGTGCTTGCCCGAAATACGTGCCTGAAAAGAGACTCCTGGGGTTTTAAAAAGATAAAATTTGGGTTCATAAAATTTTTCTAAAAAATACCAAGGTCTTCTCCCGTATGCTCTGTGGCCGACTTGCAGCTCAGTCTGATCCAGTTGGTAAACATCAGAAAGGAGGGGATGACTAGTAATAGGATCTAACACCGCCCTAATAAAAAATCTTTTTGTGAAAATCTGGCACAACACGTATTTTGTTGTCGTGGGCAAATTTCTCAAAAGGTTTGGGACAACACTGAGTAGTGACCTCTTGGAAACCGTTAGGCTTGCCCTCGTTGGTATAGCATCTGAACACCTCCTCGAGACTCTGATTCAGCCCAAGCCTGAGAGGGAAGCCACGCTTCAAAATTCCGGACATGTTCCCCCGTACCTTGCGTATATTGGGAACCCACCTGCCATAATAAAAAGATCAACATCACATTAATTTTAAAATAAACCAAGAACACTCGCACAACATCTACTTTTTCTGCTTATGCATTTGTTTATTGACTCCATTATAAGGCACTGGTCTTGTTTAATGTTATTTCATATTATTGACTAATGTGCAAGTAAATGATGATTATTTTGAATGGGAGTAAATGATGAATGATTGTTTTATTTCACAAAAGTATATGTTGTTTATCCTTGGTTACCAAAAATATTTTCCTAACTCCTAGATTAGACGCCTTAGTTTTTCTTTTCATTTTTAGGGTCCACCCCCCTTGGCTTCACTAGGAAAGCCTAGACGGAGGAGTCGAGTCCCAAGTGACAGCACTTGACTTTGACTTGCCCCCAAGGCCACACCAGCAGCTTGAAGACTTCTGCTGCGTTTTCTCGAGGTGTGGAACCAGGCGGCAACAGGCCCACCTCATATGACTAGGACATGACATATAAAACTCATGGTGGGGCTAGGAGGTATCAATCCTTGCTAGCTCATCCCCATGGTACAATAATATAAAATAATATGTCCAAAATAATACAAATGATCAAATCTGTCCTCAAAATCTGTGAGAGACAAGCAGTAAAAGGCCTCCTGTGGCCTCTGTGGACCCCACTGACTGATGAAAATTGGCTGAAAGATGGGTGGTTCACCCTAGAAGACCTCTGTGAAGACCAAGTGCCAAAACCTTTCCTCAATTGCCCAAATCGAATTCCTCAGTGACCCTTTTATTCCATTTTTATCCTGCCTCGGTAACTGTGAAAGTGCTGAAAATGCCTCCTAGGGCATCTGCGCTGTCAAACTGATCCCACAAGGCTCTCCAGAAGGGGGGGGTAAATGGTAATATCAAGTGGCTGGACCACCCCCTCCTTATACAACGCCCTAGGTGAAGTGGCCTCTCATGGCCCCTGCTGGTCAAGCTGGGAAATCAGCCCCAAATCTGGTCAACAAGTGGAAAACTGCATCTATCACTGTCAGAAGTGCCCAGAACTGAATGATAGGTGCCTCATTGGATCCAAAAGGCCCAAATCTACTAAGAATGTGTACTCATACACCATGGGTTGCCCTGATGGGCTAGTTGTAAGGTCCACCATATATGGACAGTGCATAATCTGATGATCTGAAGTAATAATAAAACCTGCCGAACTGCATCAATCATTATCTGAACCATATGTCCATCATCATCAAGAGTATGTGGGACCATCAATCATCATCAATAAACATACATGGCCCGCATCATCACGGATCCCAAGAAATGACCATAGTCAAACAGGGTTTGACTAGGTCAATATACAACAAAGGATAAATCATATCAATAGACTAAGACATGTTCCTCTAATCATACTCACAGCTTATCTTAAAGTATAACATCATTAGTGGCATTAATCATATTTTCACATTCCATTGTTATTTGTATTTACTTGCACAATAGCATAAATGACAAACTCACCCATTGGACATGGTCTAACTGCTAGCTAAGGATGAAGGCTAGGAACAAGGCTAGGCAAAGGAGGTGACTTGTCTAAACTCAACTAAAAGACACTTTGGACTAGGAGAAGGGGGAAAGCTACAAACTTTGTGCTAGACAAATAAAACACAGGGAATGGTTGTGCCTCACAAATGGGTAAGTTGTTTAGAGAGTGCTTATTCAACTTAGGCATCATGTCTACTTTCATTAAAGATGATCCAGTTTCATTAGGATCCATTGATTTCATTCCATGGCCGTTTTGGCCTACATAACCCTTCGGATCTCAGGTGTGCTGACAAGCACAACTAATTGCAGCTTGCATCCAGAGCATGTTTATACATATATAAGGTCAACAATTGTTTAGATATAGAATTTAAGAACCATTGCTTTTTGGACCTCTCTTATACTCTTTGAGGAGTATTTTTTTAGCAGTTCATCGCTCTTGCCCTTTTTAGTTTCCATGGGTGAATCTACATAAGTTCCCATAAGTAGTACATGAGCTTTTAGTTTTAGCCAACAACATCTCAAGTGACTAGGGGGAGTTCGTGCCAGTGCCAAACATCGGGACAACCGACCAGAATGAATTAGGCCTACAATCCAACTTACCAAAGGCAAGTTCTGTCACCAACTCAGAGCCGAGACACTAAACAAACAAGGATGTGGTCCAAACACAGAGGTAGCAAAAGGGACGTCCTCAATATCAGAAAGTCAAGTAAGACAAGTCAAGGGTTAAAGCTAAATAAAGAAAGTCATGGATGGATGGAGTCAAGTGAATGTGGAGCCTAAGCTAGCAGACAACTGGTGTCAAGAAAGACCATATCTATGCAAGGTAGTAAACCAGTGAGTTTTGTCAAACAACCTAAATGTGCAAGTAAAATGTCCATTTTATAATTTATCATCAAGACAATCCATTTTAAGTTTATAAAGTTTGCCACATCATGAATCATATACCAAGCTAATGCTGTGAACATGACTAAAGCAACAAGATAATAATCCACAGTCAATGATCAGAAATCCATAGGTCATACAACATCATCATAAGAATAATCATCATATATCATCTGAAACACTGATGCAATACATCTCTAGGCACTGAACTGAAACTGTATGGAATAAAGGGTCACATCGGTCATCAAATCTGAACTCTCAAGGCTCAGCCTTGACACAAGGTCTAACATAAGTCTGAATAATACACTGCTCTGATCATGAGTGATCTCAAAATATAAAGTCATCATAGCCAAGCTCTGAATAATCTAAGCTCTGGAATGTACAGATATCTGCTAAGCAAGAATAGTAGCCTTGCTACTATGGTGTGATAACAGTACCTTTCATGTTAGCAGACAACATCGTCCTCATAAAACACCACAAATGCATTAGTACAATCATAAGTGTCATAACCCTAATCAATGAATGTCTTCTATCATTCACATGCATTCATACTTTTACTAAGGTGATCAGACAAGTCTAAAACTAATCATGATTGTACTAACCTCAATAATATGAAGATAAACATACCATGAACTTAATCATCAGATATATGAAACAGATTTCAAAACATACCTGCATCTCCTCAAGTCATACCTATCGAGATTGCTTGTAGTCTTTTCTATAAGGGTAAAACCCTAATCGTCCAAGGTAGATCACTTGTAAACATCTTATATAGATCCATGGTGCTAGGATGATAGAATACCAATGCCATTTAAACCTCCTTAATTGCTGCCCTATGAGTCTCCCAACTTTGCTAGGGTTTCTTCTTACTTGTAGAACCCAAAAAACCCTAATTTTCAATCTCCTTCCTCCCACAACATTTTGATGGAAGATTAATATCTATGTCGCACGGGGACCCATTCCCCCCTAAAATTTCACGCGTTTCCTGCGTTCCCGCATTCCGGGGACTTGGGGACTCCTCGAAAACGTCCCCAAATCATCAGGAACTTGGGGACTTTTTGGACGTCCCCTAAACATCCCCTTCCAAATCAGGGACTTTTCGGGTACGTCCCCGATGTCCCTCAAGCAACAGGGGACTCCCAGACGTCCCTCAATCTCTGCACATGAAAAAAAAAATCAAAATTAAAAATTAAAAACCTAAGGCTAAAAGTAAAACTAAAAAACGAAATTCTAATTTCTAAGTTTCTAACCTAACCCACGCCCTCCTACATTATCTTTCCCCTCCATACTCCAGCGACTACCATACTAGCGCGGTTACAACACTCTTCCTACAACGGCTACCATACTCGGCGGTTAAATTTATGCTTAAATAGACCCTTCCTTAATCATCTTTAGACTTTTATGTATCATGAATGATTCATAACTCTAGACTTCTAAATTTAAATTTTAAATTTTAAGTTTTTCAGTTTTATCATAAAGTTTACATGGAAGATATTGTGTTGCAAACACGTTCTGATTTTTATGATTTATCTCAATTAAAAGATGCAAGCATGTTTTGATGCTTTTTGATAAAGTTACATGGAAGCTATTTTTAATGTTTTGCTGCAAAGATGTTCTAATTTTTATGATTTCTCTCAATCAAAGGTTGTTCTGATTTTAATGTCAATGTGTTTATAATTAAAATATATATATTAAATTTAATATAATTATTAATTATATATATATATATATATATATATATATATATATATATTATAAAATTGTCGTCCCCTGAAAAATTGGGGGTGCGCTTTAGCCGTCCCGGAAACTCGTCCCCCACGTCCCCCCGTCCCCAAGGCCAGTGCAACATAGATTAATATCTATGATGAATGGATTCCAAATCCATTTTCAAAGTTTCCAATGTTGCATCAGGTGTCTCCAACATTGTATCAGGTCATGCCATACCTAAAAAACTGAAAACCCTAAGTGAGAACTTCTTCCTCCTCTTCTTTGATTTCCTCCGTTGAGATATTTCAGATGTGCCTTATTGTTTCTAGTGTATATCTGAAATTTAGGATCCTCATGGTCTAAAACTTCAGTCTATGGTATCCTGACTTGTCATCTTTTCAACCCCACAGATTTGAGCTTCATTGGATTCTCCATGAGAGAGATATGCTAATTTTCCCAACATGACCTGTTTATGGGATGAAACAGCATAGCGACCTTGTACTGCATGCCACGTGTCACTGTTTCAACTTCGGCCTCTGGTACTCGGACCTGTAAAACTACAATTCGTTCCCTAACTATCACTTCTTACGGAATTCCATTTGGAGCTTCCTAGCCCGAGATATGACCCTTTTACCTAGGTCACCTGTTTATGGGTTGAAACAGCATAGCAAACTTGTACAGCGTGCCACGTGTCACTACTTCAACTTTGGCCTCTGATACTCGGACCTGTGAAACTAAAGTTTGTGCCCTAACTGTAACTTTTTACGGAATTCCATTTGGAGCTTCCTAGCCTGAGATATGACCTTTTTCCCTAGGTCACCTGTTTAGGACTGCATTTTGTAAGAGGCAGAAACCCTAACTTGTACGGATCACATCTCACAAAGTACAATGAATCTGAGGCTGAAACCCGGACACAAGGTACAGGAACATGTCATCTTCGGCCTATCCAAGTTTCAGATCCTGAACCTTCGCCAAAACTGATTTATAGCGAAAGTTCCACGATGACTAGGTTTTGCTATACAAAGCCCTAGCTTTCAAATTGTCGCAAGTGAAACAAGTGTCATAAATGCCATACATTGCCTTCCTTCGGGCTAGCTCTGATACCATGTTAAGATTCAATATGCTAAGATAGATACATCAGTATTCAATTCAATTTCACAACAATAGCATATACAGGATCACTGAAAGAATAACAAGCACAGCATAAACACAAGAGACAAATTTATCCTGGGAAACCCTCTAGGGGAAGAAAACCCAGCAAAACTTCCTCAATATAGATGATCAAAAGTACAAAGACAAAACCCCAAACAAGTGCTCCTTCTCCTTGCAGATATCTCTCTCTCTCTCTCCTATGCGAATTACACAAGTGAGTGTGTGTGAATGAATGAATAAATGAGAGAGCCTAGCTTTCTAATTATACATTCACTTCTACTTTAATTTTACAACTTGACATGTCGGCCTCAACTAGCTTTACCACTCAATTAATGTTGATTCGGCCGACTCCTCTAGCTGACTTAAAAACCCCTTTACATTTGACTCTAGGGGGGTTTATTGCCCCACCTTACAAGGGAGGATTTACCTCAATGACTTTACATAATCAAATACAATAATAACATCCCCGACGGAGGAATAAAACATCTCCGAATAAATTACAATAATAAAATACAATAGAATATTCTTCGAAGTTACAATATTTCAACACCAAACAAAAGAAATAATCCACAAAAGTTTGGAGAAAAGAAGCAGGAGCAAGAAAAGCCAAAGGAAGAGAAATCCATGCTTGTACAAACTACACTTTGTGCCCAAAAGAAAGGAAATCAATGGTACATTGAGAGTGGATGCTCAACCCACATGACAGAGGACCAGACAAAGTTTCTCACTTTGAAAGAAGTAATGAAGGCAGTGTAACATCTGGAGATAATGTTACCGCAAGAATAGATGGAAAAGGTACTCTTAGTCTTGATAGTGGAAAGACTAAAACATAGAATGTCTTGTATGTTGAAGGTTTGAAACATAATCTACTCAGTGTTAGTCAAATGTGTGATCAAGGACACACTCACATTTTATTCTCAATGTTGTGAGATCAAGTAGACAAGCTCAAAAATATTAGTGGCAAATGCTATCAGAACCTCAAATAATGCATATATTCTCAATGAAATCAAAGGAGAAAAATGCTATATGGATCAAATAGATCAAAGTTGGTTATGGCATAGAAGAATGCGCCATATGAACTTTGATAATCTAGTGAAAATCAGCAGTACACAAGAGTAAGAGACATGCCAAAGATCACAAAACCTTCAAACACTATTTGCAAGCAACATCAACATGGGAAGCAGACAAGAGCAAGCTTCAAATCAAAGGAATACTCAACATCAAAGCCATTGGAACTTGTACATACAGACCTTTGTGGACCAACAAGAACACAAAGTTTACAAGGTGGAAATTACTTCATGTTGCTCATTGATGATTTCTCAAGAACGACATGGGTTGCATTCTGTTACCAACTATTTTGTAAAATAGTTGAACTTCTAGTGAGCCGCCAATTTCATGAACATGATACATGTTCATCTTCAGAGTTCAAAAGTTCAGAAATCATTTTCAGGGCAATTTTTGTCCCATTTGTAATAAACTGCATGTTCATACCCCCTTGGGGAAATTGTATAAGTTGGTCTAAGCATGGTCCTTCTATAAAATACTTGGCTTTCCTTAGGGTTAACTGTTAGGGTGATACTCTAGAGTGTTTTTTCCTTAGGAATTATGCCTTACTCTTCAGTGAAGTATAATTCCTGAGTTTTTCACTTACACCTCCAAAGCTGGAGTATTTACCATGGTGGTCGAACCTAGCGAGGTTATTAAAGTCTTTGTGTCTAGGATTTTTTACACGCTAACCATCTAAATTGAGTCGTATGGACATGCGCTAGGTCCCCTAGGAGTTTGAGTTCATTCTGGAAAAAAAATAATTTTTTCCGTAAATTATACCATTTTTTAATGGTTTAATTGGAAAATTTCGAAATGTAATAAAAGTGTCCTCTGGAGGCGGAATTTGGTGTGGGGAGGCTCGTTTTGATGCTTAAAGCATTCTCTTTACCCTAGTGCCCACTTTCTCCTAGTTCCGAGCGATTACGTCGCCTCTGGGAGCAGTTTTTGTTAAAGATGCGACAAATTGGCATTTAATTGCTAAAAAAGAGAAAATTGCACCAAGGACAAAAAAATTTTAAAAATTCAAAATGATTAAAAAATCATATAGAAAGGGTGGCATAGTGGTTTAGTGTGATGTACGATCACATTAAGTGATAAAGGCACATGCCAATTAAACTTTGGATAAGCAAATGGAATAAATTAAAGATGAAGAGCGTGGGCCTCCCTCACGTGGGCAGCTTCTTCATGTGCTAGTTTCCATTTGTGTGGGCGAGGGTTCCTAAGTGGTGGGCGTGAGTTACAAGGGAGAGGGGCGCCCCTCTCATGAGGTGGCAACCACCTCATCCCTCTCACCAACCCAAGGCGCCAACTACCAACCTCACGCATATCGCTTTCCAATCAAGAGCGAATCACTCCACAATTTGTGCAATTCGCTCTCCTTCCAAGCTCTCGCCCTCTCCTCATGAACTCTATAAAAGCAAGGCTCTTGCCCATCATTCAGTGTGGATGTTTTGCAAGGAACCTCTGTTGTATTGTTTTGTAAATGCTCTGCTATTTGCCAAGCAAGTTTGGAATAAAGTGAAGACTTTGGAGGTCTAAATGGTGCAAAATCTCATGATGTCTGCTTGAACCAAGGTGATATCTATTCAGTTATTCTTCCTTTCATGCAAGTGCTTATTGTTTTAGCTAAAGAAAATTATATTCTAATCCTTAGGATAAACATTTGAAGTTTCAAGTTGTTAATTTATGCAAAGTTATCTAAGATCTAAAAGTTGCATTTTGTAGTCAGTTATATTTGTGCACTTTTCATTTTATTTAACCTATCATACTAGATCTAATCACTTGTTTGAAGGTTGTTTTAGCTTTGCAGATCACCAAAGGCAAAGTAGGATTTGGAGTTCAGCTGCTTCCTCTTCCTCTTTGCTACTTTTACAATGCTAATGAGTTTTGTCCTACAAGATTTTTCAAAGTGATCCTATTATTCAAGCTTGGGGGCTTGGGTTTCTTCTCTTCACCCTCTTAAAATCAAAATCAAACTTTTTCCCTTTCTGTTGGTTACTGTTATCACACAACTTGTAGTTGCCCCTAGAGGTATCCCATCCGGGACGGTAGAGGAGACAGGCAACTAAAGAGGTGACCCAAGAGATGCCACGGTTCCCAATGCAATGTGGGAGTCACGTCAACCGAGGCACTCTTCCCTTTAGGTCAAGGTATAACTAGACCAAGGGGGAGACCCTATACCCCAATCACAGTTGATTGGACCTAAACAAAGGTTTCTAAGGGTAGGTAAATGATGAGTTACGGAAACCAATGCAAGGCTAAGTGGACCTAAAGGTTAAGGTATGGTTGAAGGTGGTGTGATGGATAATAAGTGTTTCAACCTATGAATGGTTTAGGCCACATGATGGGGTATGATTACTAGGTATAGTACCAATGTGTTTGCACAAATGGGTCTAGTTTCTTGGGAAGTGTGAAATGGTTCTAGATGGACCCACAAGGTGAAGTTAGGTGTGAGGGTGGTACTATAGGTTAGATCTAGGATAAATTTATAAGTTGGAGTTGGTTCTAGGATTACCCATGTGCTAGATCTAGGGTTGGACACTAATCCCAAGAAGTGCGCCTTGCTTGGAGAAGGACTAGTGCCTTGTTTAGTGGGCTAATGGAGTCAAGAAAGATGTCAAAGTGTAGATCGGGACACCTAGAAGCCAAGTCAAGTGAAATGGATGTGATCCAATGGTTAGGTCTTACTAGATCTAGGTTTTCAAGTGATGACCAAAAGTGGACCACAATTCCTTAAAACAAGGAATGCAATCCCCAAGGTAGATCGGGGCAAAAGGATAGTCTAGACCTAGGTTTCAAGGCATGGGCATTCCAAATCTACGAAAATCTCCAACACCCACTTCCTAGAAGTGGTCCAACTCAAAACTCCCAAGGGGTGCGACTTTCTCAAGGAGAGGCAAAAAGTGGGTTTGGTGGACCATGCCAAGTCCAATGGCCACCAAAGTGTAGATCCGGGGTGCTAGTACCCCGATCTATGTTCCTTCAAAGTTTCAAATGAATCCAATGGGTAGATCTTGGTAGATCTAGGTTTTAAGGTGCCAAGAAGGTCAAAGGGGGGTTTCAACCCCTCAAAACATGGAGAGATGTCCACAAGGTAGTTTTCACCAAAGTAAGGATATGGGTATGTGTTATCAAGTGTCTAGTTGTCAAATCAAGCGGGATCTCACATACCCATGTGCTAAATCTAGCCCAACAAGCCTCTCTCAAGGAAGTGCGCTTTAGGTCAAGGAGAGCTTTTTGTCTTAGAAAATGGGTCAATTCTTAGCCAATCACCACCAAATTATAGATCCAACTAGGGGTGGATGCTATAGAGGTGGGTTTTCAATATCTTTTCAAATTGAGGGCTAGATCTAAGTAGATCTAAGAAATACCAAAAACAAGGGTTTTAATTTGATTAGGGTTTTTGTGATCTAGAAATTATGGAAGATTCAAGGAAGAGAAGATCATACCTCTTGGGACATACCTGGATGAAGAGATGAATGCTAGTTGAGACGAGGATTACTTTGCCAAAGATCAAATGGAGAATTGTTGAAGCCCTCTTGCCAAATCGATTTTTCCAAGCCACATGAGATTCCTTCTAACCTGTCAAGCCAAGGAGCAAAGCATCAATTAGTTTAACAAATTGAAGGTAGATGCAAACAAGAGAGAGAAAAACATAGAATAGTTGACACAAAGGCAAAACCACTCCCTGTCAAACCCAAAACGACTTCTTCCAAGCTTGAAGGGCAAGCCTCCCCACCAATTCGCACTTGTCAAAGTCGCCCTCTCAACCTGCAAATAAAGTATGGCAAATACGCAAGAAAGCTACAAAAGATCCTCCAGTGCAATGGACAATAGCATTTACAATCGAAACAACCAACATCCACTCCAATCCAAGCATGTACTCCAAAAGATAGAAATTTTATTCCAAGAGCCAAGAGCCAAAAATCTCTAGATGATTTTACAATGAGGGGGTCTCCTCCTTATATAGGATAATAAAGACCAAAACCCTAGATCTCAAAACCACTTTTTGAAATGAGTGGTTGAGATTAAAAGATCTCACAACATAATCAATGGCTAAGATGAATCCATAACATAATATCACATGGATCACTCAACATAACAATAGCGCCCTCAATAAATGGTACAATAGAGGGTGACGTCATCCCACAAGAGGGGTATAAAGTACAATAATCCACCTCATGATGACTAGGACATGATAAAATAAGCACATGGTGGGGCTAGGAGGTATAAATCCTTGCTAGCTCACCCCAAGGCACAATGAAATAATAAGAATATGTCCAATATAATAATAATGACCAAAACTGTCCTCAGAATCCATGACAGTCGAGCAGTAAATGTCCTCCTGTGATCAATCTGGAGATACCCACATGATGAAAAATGACTGGAAGATAGTGAGATCACCCTGGAAGACCTCTGTGAAAACCAAATGCCAAAACCTTGCCTCAATTGCCCAAATCGATTTCCTCAGTGACCACTTTATCCCATTTTTTAACTGCCTCGGGAACTGTGAAAGTGCCAAAACTGCCTCCTAGGGTGCTAGCGCTGTCCATCTGAGCCCACCAGGCTCTCCGGGAGGGGGGATAAATGGTAATAACAAGTGGCTGGACCACCCCCTCCATCATCAGCGCCCTAGGTGAACTGGCCTCTCGGGGCCCCTGCTGCTCAGGCTAGGAAATCAGCCCCAAATCTGGTCAACAAGTGTAAAACTGCATCAATCACTGCCAGAAGTGCCCGGAACTGAAAGATGAGTGTCTCAATGGATCCAGAAGACCCAAATCCACTAGGAATGAGTACTCATACACCCTGGGTTGCCCTAATGGGCCAGCTGTAGGGTCCACCATATATGGACAATGTATAATCTGCTGATCTGTAATAATAATAACCTGCTGAACTGGATCAAACATCATCTGTATCATATGTCCATCATATGACATCATCATCAAACATGTGGGACCATAAATCATCACCAATAATCATCATACATGGTCCACATCATCACGGATCCCAAGAATATATAATCAAGGATAAACCACATCAGTAGACTAAGACAATGCTTCTTTAATCACTTCATAGCTAAGCTCAAAGTATAAATTCCATTCAGTGGCATTAATTAAGTTAACATATTCCGTGATAATATAAAATTACTTGCACCCTAGTTCAAATGACAAACTTACCCATTGGACATGGTCAAACTGCTAGTGAAGGATGAAGGCTAGGAGCAAGGTTGGGCCAAGGGTTTGACTTGTCTAACTTAACTCAAAAATACTTTGGACTGGGAGAAGGGGGAAGCTACAAACTCTGTGCTGGACAAAAGAACACGGGGGATGGCTGTGCCTCACAAATGGATAAGTTGTTTTAGAGAGTGCTTATTCAACTTTAGGCACCATGTCTACATCAAGTTGATCCAAGTTCATTAGGATCATTCAATTTAATTCCATGGCCTTTTTGGCCTACATAACCCTTCGGATTTCAGATGTGCTGAGAAGCACAACTAGTTGCAGCTTGCATCCAGGGCATGTTTTTTTATATATTCACAAGGTCAGCAATTGTTTAGATATAGCTTTTAAGAACTATTGCTTTTTGGACCTTTCTTTATACTCTTCGAGGAGTATTTTTAGCTTTTCATTGCTCTTGCCCTTTTTTTTTTTTGTTTCCATGGGCGAATTTATTTAGTTTCCACAGGTAGAACATGAGCTTTCAGTTTTAGCCAACAACATCTCAAGTGACTAGGGGGAGTTCGAGCCAAGGCCTACAATCCAACTCACCAAAGGCAAGTTCTGTCACCAACTCAGAGCCGAGACACTGAATAAACAGGGATGCGGTCCAAACACAGAGGTAGAAAAATGGGGAAGTCCTCAGTATCAGAAAGTCAAATAAGACAAGTCAGGGTTTAAAGTCAAACAGGAAGGTCATGTATGGATGGAGACAAGTGGATATGGAGCCTACACTAGCAGACAACAGGTGTCGGGAAAGACCATATCTATGTAAGGTGAAATACCAGTAAGTTTTGTTAGATGACCTAAAAGTGCAAGCAATTGTCCATTTTAAGGTTTACAGTTCATTTTAAATAGTTTGCCACATCAGGAATAATATACCAAGCACATGCTATAATCATGAGTAAATCAACAAGCTAATAGTCCACTGTCAGTGAGAACATATCCATAGATCATACAACATCATCATAATAGCAATCATCATGCATCATCTGAAACACTGCTGAAGTACATCTCTAGGCACTGAACTGAAACTGTAATGGGATAAGTGGTCACATCAGTCATCCAATCTGAACTCTCAAGGCTCAGCCTTGACACAAGGTCATACAATATCTGAATAATGTACTGCTCTGATCATGAGTGATCCAATATATATAGCCATGCTCTGGAATAAATGAAGCTCTGGAATGTGCAGATATCTGCTGTACAAGAATAGTAGCCCTGCTACTATGGTGTGATAACAGTTACCAAAGCGAATAATCTACTTCTAAAAGCTTCAAACTTTCATGTATTCACTCTCCACTTAGTTGATAGGGTTTTTCAAGCTTCAAGTTTCATTTTTCAAACCTATTCGCTCATGTGCATGCAATAGATCTTTGGTTTAAAAGATTATATTTCAATATCTTTTATTTAGGATGCATTAAGATTTATTTCTAAAAAGTTTCACATCATCCAAGTGCATTCGCTCACCTAGAGAGCACTCACTCTACTTCCATATCTCCTTAAGCATTCGCTCATTATGGAAGTAGTTTCATTTCGCTATCCCTTGAGTTGGATCCATTTGCTCAAACTCTTCTTCATTTTTATCCTTTCGCTCACCTTAAAAGTAGTTCAAGTTTTCAAAGTTTACATTCTTGTTGATCTACTTTGTTAGTATCTAGATCTTAGTTTCTTCTAAAGCATTATCATTCTAGATATAGGTTGTATTTCTTGTGTTTATATACTAGCAATACCAATCCACTAATCATTCTTTGTTTAAAGCTCTTATTTACAAGAAAGCAAGGAGGCAAAGCCAAGCAAAAAGCCCAAAGTCTAAAGCAAAACCAAGAAGAGCAAGGCAAAGGAAAAAAGGCACAGAAAACTCCTATTTTTTCCTTCTTCTTCATTCCCACTTCTATCATTGTGCCTTCAAAAGGATTAACACCTTATCATTTGTAAAACATTAATAGAGAGCAAGTGGGATAAAGGCTCCCACACCTTTCTTCCCCATTTGGGAGAACCCTATATCGTCTTTTGGAGTTATTTATTTGCTTTATACCTGCAAGAGGAGAATAGGAGTGTTAGATTAGTTTCATTTTTTATAAACTACTAGATTAATTTCAAGTTTGTAGTTTTATTCTAGTTCATTTCAAGCTCTTACTTAGATTTATTTTTTATATAAAACTGCTAAAAGGAATCCAAAGTCTCTTGAATCTCACTATAAAGTGGATCAAGAGCACTCTCTGTCGGAGAGCTTTATTTCATTAAGTTGTTTAGATTTACTTTGCTTTAGCATTTTACTTGTTTCATAAAATCTCTTGAATCTCGCCATGAAGCGAATCAAGAGTGCTCTCTGTCGGAGAGTCTATGGCTCTCATGTTCATCACCTAATAAAATTGGAACGAACCTATTGACTACATTGTGTATGCTCTACCCACCAGTATTCCTTCGGATCTGTGGGATACCCAGAAACAATTGTAGATTGTTTAATTTCCTCACATTTAATTTTACCTCAACTTATAAAATAAACTCACGAGAAAACCAACGAAAATCTGACGTTGATCGCTACAGTCAAAAGTGGGCAAATTTTGCCTGGGGGCGCGAGAACCACTGGGAAGAGACCTCAGAGCACCGGTTAGACTACATCCTTGTTGGTGTAGTGTTGAACACTGCTCTTGAGACTCCGTTCCAGCCCACATGTCCTTGTACGGAGCCACTTAGATTGTATTCCGAACATATCTCCTATACCGAAAGGTATATCTTGGTGATCCCCTTTCCCACAATATTCCACCTTACTCTCAAAATTTACAATAAAATTTACCAAGATACATTTGCAAAACATTCTCAAGCACTCCAAGCATTACAAAGACAGTGACTCCATTGGCGTTGGTCATGTAACCACAACAATTGTTCAATCTTTATTTTGCTTATTATCCATCTTGAAGTTGTTGTCATTTATTTTATCATATCATGCTGTGGATGCTTCATTTTTAAGTTATCATCATATTGTGGATGTATTTATCTTGCAAATCTATACTTGGATATAATTTTGTTGCAAATTGTCACAAAAACTCCTAAACAACACCCATCCCAATCCATAAAAACACTTAAAAAACATTTAAGAGCCTTAGTAACTCTTTATAGGGTCTACCCCCATTGGCTTCGTTAGGAGTTTGCCTAAATGGAGGAGTCGGGATCAGGTGACAGCACTTGACTCTTTGCTTGCCCCCAAGGCCACACATTCCCTGTTGCCAACTAAGTTGTACTTGGTTGGATTATCAAGCGAGCGGGTAGAGTTGAACATGTCAATGTTCATTTTCGATGATATGATAACCATCAGGCCTATTTTAGGGCCCCTTTTTTTTATTTTTTACCACATGTCCATGGCCCTGCGGGGTTTGTAATAAAATGTATTAGCATGGTGTTTGATAAAGGACTTGGTTCCCTAGGGCGTTTTTACTAAGTCAAGTATTCCAAGGAGTTTTTTCACCTATTAATTATGTCTTGCATTTGTGCATAACATAATTTTTCAGTTTTTCTCCTGCTCCTCCAAAGCTGGAATGCCTGGGGAGATTAACGGGACTTAGGAGATTATTAAAGTCCATGGGTCAATGTATATGAACATTCTAGGCATTATTTTTGAGTCATATGGACATGGGATAAGTCCCCTTAGGTTATTTTTTAATTTTCGGCGAAAAGTAATTTTTCCGTAATTGAGCCATTTTTTAATGGTTTAATTAAAAAGTTGTAATTGGCATAGAAGTGTCGTCTAGGGGTCTTTTTTGCCTTGGGAGTGCTCGTTTTCTAACTCAGAGCACCCACATTACCCCAAAACCCACTTTCTATAGTGTTTGGGTCATTATTTTTTCACTTTTGGCTAAAAAATAAAATAAAAAAAGTGAAAATTGGTGAAAAAATTCAAATAACCCAAAAAAGTCATAAAAAAAAAAATTGTTCTTGAGTGATTAATGGTCTGAATTATTTCAGCACCATGTAAGGAGTGAAAAGGGCTGAAAGATGTGTCATATGGGCAGCCCATCTCATGGGCATCACTCCCCACGTTAAGGGAGGCGCATTCTCCTCAAACATGGGCGCATTTGGTGAGTGAGGGTGCCCACGAATCATGGATTGTTCAACATATTTGGTGCTGCTATGTTAGCACTTGTAGTGCTGCGTTTTAGCAGCTAGGTTAATGGGAGGGGCAGCACCCAATTTGCTCCACAATTTGTGCCACGATTTTCCCCATTTCTCTCCTTCACTTAGGCGCCTACCTCTCTTACTCTTTTCCTATAAATTGAGGGTTGCTCTCTCATTTTTCTCTAGCTGGAGAGTGAGCGGAATTATATTGTAAGTTTTAGCTATTGGAGGTCCATATGTGTGATACTTTTGTGAGTGGTTTCATGGTCTCTTGATGTGGAGTAATTTGTAGCAAGTTCAAGTTCTGTGCAAGTAATTTCCATCCATCAACTAGCCTGCTTGAAGGATCGGTAACGATTTTGTAGGAAGGAACAATTAATCTTGTTTGTCTTCATTTGTTCTTCCATTTGACATATTGGTTAGAGATTCAAAGTTTATATGTTTCATTTGTTTATGCTCATACTATTTTGATTTTTAACCATGTGCATTTCTAGTTTAATGGTTTTTCTGTGAGTTTTGTTTGCTACAGGTTGACAGGTGTGAAGAGGATGATAGCTTGTTTGCTCTCCATTTCTTCTTCTGTGCACATTTTGGTGGATCTCACCCTCGGTTTCCCACTTTCAAGCTTCCAAAGTCTTTGGTTTAAAGGACCATTCTGTCTCTTCTCTCTTCCTCGGCTTATAAAATCAAAGTTTTCTTGGTTACTGGTTACGATTAAAGAGTGATTCTTGATTTAGATTCTGATTGATACATTCTTAAGTAGATCTGATTCATTCTTAGAATTCTAATCTAGTTGTTTAAATCTTTTATCTTCCATTAGAGTAGATCTTGTATTATCTAGCATTTCACCTTTCAAACTTGTTAAAAATCGTTAAAATTTCAAAGAGTTTAAAGGGTAGTGTTAGATCTGATTGAAAAGTTTATCATGCTGATTACAAGAGCCTGGAATTTGCAACTCTTAAAGCTTGCAAAGATCCCAAATAAACAAGCCTCACTGCTTGTCTTACTTGGTTAATTTCTTGCATTTTTAACTAGTTTTAGACTTAGATTTTTTGTGGGTTTTTAGGTGTCCCAAACACACTCTTAAAGTCTTTTTGGGCATCTTATACTAATGTTTGCTTGCTGGTTTGCAGCAAAAGACGAATAGGTAGGAGGAAGTGCTGCCAAATTTCGAATATCCAGGCCATCCAGAGCACCTAGAACCTTACTCTTGAAAACTGAATACTTCTTCCTTCCATTTTGTAAGCCACTAAGTCATAAAAGAGACTGGGGCATTTCTCTATTGCATTGTAAAGAAAATTAAACGAGAGCAAGTGGGCTAACCAGCGCCCACACCCCATCCCCCCAGGGGGAATCTATGTCGTCTCATTTTCATGGCGTGATTGTAAGATTAGATTTATTTCTTTTATTTCCGCACTTAATAAAGGATTAAAATTTACCTTGCTGGTCCGTTCCATTGGCGGGCTACAAGTTCACTCAAGACTTAGCTTTTTTCACATTTTTTACAATTTCAAAACACTCCCTTGCTTTCCCGAAGTAAGGTTTTAGGATAAGGGCTTGCCCGAGTACTGGCCCGAAAAGATACTCTTGGGGCTCTAAAAAAAATTAAAATACTAGTTCCTAAAAAAAATTAAAATTTCCAAGGCTTTTCCCCATATGCTCTGTGGCCACTGCAGCTCAGTCTAAACATGCTGGCACACATCAGAAAGGGATTAGTGACTAGTAATAGGTTATAACACATCCCAAATAAACAACCTACTTGTGAAAATCTGGCACAAAGCGAATATTCTTCTGTTGTGGGCAAATTTCTCAAAGGACATGGGATAACACTGGATAGTGACCTCTTGGAAACCGTTAGGCTTGCCCTCGTTGGTATAGCATCTGAACGCCTCCTTGAGACTCCGATCCAGCCCACATGTCTGAGTAAGAAACCACACAGTTGAATTCCGGACATATTCCCTGTACCTTTGTGTATATTGGGAATCCACCAGCCTTTAATAAAAAGATCATTACCACATTAAAAATAAAATAAACCAAGAACGAATTGCACAACATTGTCTTTTCAGTTCATGCATTTTGTGACTCCATTTATTGGCACTGGTCTATCTTGTTATATTTCAATGATGATTAATGTTTTAAAATGACAATGATAATGATGGATGTTTGCTTATGACAATGATGATGAATGACATTTGCTATATATATGTTGCATTATCTTGGTTTACAAAAAATATTCTAACTCCTAGATTAGATGCTTTGTCTTTCATAGATTAGACACCATAGTTTATTTTCACTTTTTAGGGTCCACCCCCCTTCGCTTCACTAGGAAAGCCTAGACGGAGGAGTCGAGTTTCAGGTGATAGCACTTGACTCTGACTTGCCCCCAAGGCCACACCAGTAACTTGAAGACTTCTGCTGTGTTTTCCCAGGTGTGGAACCAGGCGGCAACAATTCCCCAAAGCAGCTTTGAAAGATTTATGTTGTTGTGTGCACATCAGCAGGCAACACATTCTTAAAAGACAAATCTGAAGCATTTGAGAAGTTTAAAGCATTCAAAGCCTTGGTTGAAAATGAAACTGATTTAGAAATCAAGTGCTTGAGATCATATCGAGCGAGTGAATTTATCTCAAATGAATTTGAAGAGTTTTGTGACCTTCATGGAATAGAGACATTTTTCAGCTACAAGAACTCCACAACAGAATGGAGTGGTAAAAACGAAGAATCGAAACGTATAAGAGATGGCTAGAACAATGTTGAATGAAGCTAAGCTATCAGAAAGATTTTGGAGGGAAGCAGTTGACACGGCAATCTATATTCTGAATAGAGGGCAAATTAGAGTCAACAACAGTAAAACACCCTATGAATTATGGTAAGGTAGACCAGCAACAATCAAGTACTTCAAAGTATATGGGAGCAAGTGCTATATAAAGAGAGATGAAGAGGATTTTAGCAAATTTGACTCCAGAGTTGATGAAGGTATCTTTCTTGGTTACCCGCTTATAGATGTTACAATTAAAGATTGTGCAAACTTGTAGAAAGTGCAAATGTAAAAGTGAATGAAGCAAGGCCTCAAAAGGAGAAATCACAAACAAATGAACTTCCTAGAAGAAATGAGCTGCAACGAAGAAGAAGAAGAAGGAACAGAACGTTCATATACAAAGGCACTATCTAAATTTGTCCAAAAGAATCATTCGAAAAATCTAATTCTTGGTGATAAAGATATGGGCATTCAAACTAGAAGAAGACTAGCAAGTGCACCAGAACATGCAAGCTTCTCCTTGCTATCTAAAATAGAACCTAAGAGCATTATTGAAGCTAGTGAAGATAAGCATTGGATTAATGCTATGGAAGAAGAGCTAAATCAAATCGAGAAGAATAAGATATGGGAACTTGTTCCAAGGCCAAAAGATAAGAATGTGATTGGCATCAAGTGGGGTTCATAAACAAGTTGAATGAAGATGGGAAAGTAATAAGAAATAATGCAAGATTGGTTTGTAAAGGCTATTCTCAAGTTGAAGGTATTGATTTCGAAGAAAATTTTGCTCCAATGGCAAGACTAGAAGCTATCAAAATGTTATTGGCATTTGCATGTTTCAAAAACTTCAAACTATATCAAATGGATGTCAAGTCAGTCTTTCTCAATGGAAATCTAGAGGAAGAAGTATACAATGAACAGCCAGAAGGGTTGCTATTATCAGAAAATAAGGATCATGTGTGAAAATCTAAGAAAGCATCACACATCCAAGAAACCACTTTACAAGCTAAAGCAAGCCCCCAGAGCCTAGTATTCAAGACTTGAAAAATATCTACAACAACAAGGATTCAAAAGAGGAATTGCAGACAACAATCTCTACATCAATCCGAAGAATGAAAACCAGTTAATTGTTGTGGTTTATGTAGATGACATCATTTTTGCAGGTAGTAATAACAAAATGTAATGCAAAAGGAAATTGAGATGTTTGTGCTTGGTGAACTATCATTCTTTCTTGGTTTATGGATTTCTCAATCTGTCAAAGGCATATTCATTTCACAAACTAAGTATATCAAGGAAATGTTGAAGAAATTCAAAATGGAAGATTGTGCACCAGTCAACACACCCATGGTCACGGGTTGTAAATTGAGAACATATGATGAATCTCTGGAAGCAAATCAAACACTGTACAGGTCAATGATTGGCAAACTATTATATGTGATGACATCAAGGCCAGACATTATGCAAGCAGTAGGATTGGTTGCAAGGTTTGAAGCTGCAACAAAAGAAACTCATGTGCAAGTAGTGAAAAGAATATTTAGATGTCTAAAGGGCACCTTGGGCTTCAATTTGTGCTACTCAAGAGGTAAAATTTTTACTCTAATAGCATATATTGATGCGGATTGGGTAGGCAGTGTTGATGATCGAAAAAGTACAAGTGTAGGAACATTCTTTTTGGGCAACAATCTACTATCTTGGTTGAGCAAGAAACGGTTTTCAATTTGTCTATCCACAATAAAGGCTGAGTATATAGCAGCAACATCATGTTGCACACAAGTTCTTTGGATGAAGCAGACACTGAGAGATATCCAGGTAGAATATGATCATCCAATCTCAATACATTGTGACAAAACAAGTGCAATAAATATTCCAAAGAATCATGTAATGCACACGAAAACAAAGCATATTCCAATCAACTGTCACTTCATAAGAGAACAAGTAGCATAATAGAATGTCAAGTTGGAATATATTGCCACCACATAACAAATTGTGGATATTTTCACAAAACCCCTCCCCAAAGAGATATTTGAATATCTCAGACAACAATTGGGAGTAATATCCATCTCATCTAGTCACTCAGTGCTTAGGGAGAAGCACAAGTTCGTCGGGAGCATCCCTTTGCCATTGATGTCAAAGGGGAAGAGTTGCAGACAGGGGGAGTATTACAGCAAGGAGAATTATTTTTACGCCTGATGCACTATGTGTTTTGTTGCAGGATTTCCATCAATGACAAAGGGGGAAATTGCTAACAAAATTGTCATTGATGTTAAAGGAAAATTCCATGGGTGGGTTTCCAAAACCGTGGACTTAATAGTAAAAAAAAGAGAAGGAAATTAATTATATATATATATATATATATTCAATAAGATTTGAAGGGAATGTGTGTGTGCGGAAAAGCAATATCATTCTAAGAGGAACCTCTCAAGAGGAAGTATGTATGTGTGAAGAAGGTGCGAGAAAAAATGGCGAAGGAAGTAGGAACGATTATTCAAAGAAGTCTTATTCAAGGAAGCAAGAATCGTAATTAAGGGGTTAGTGCTACTCAAACGAAGAGATTGGTGTCTCTTGCTAAGTTGGTGCTTAACAGTGGGGATTGGTGTCTCCAGTAGGTTGGTGCCTGCGAAGATCCATAATAGTAGATTGGTGCCTACAAAGATCCGTAAGAGTAGGTTGGTGCCTAGAAGGATTTGTATCAATGGGGATTGGTGTCTCCAATAGGTTGGTGCCTACGAAAATTTGTAAGAGTAGGTTGGTGCCTGCGAAGAATTATAAAGATGAGTTTTTTTGTGGTTTTCTCTTGAAAGGGTTTCCACATAAATCTCATGTTCCATGTTCTGTAATTGATAGATCTTGTGTGTGATTGTTTTATTGTGGTAATTAAATTTAATTAAGTGAAAACATTGTCTTATATTGTTTCACCCCCCCCTCTCAGTATAAGTGTGTGTTCAACAAGAAGGCCATCTTAGGGTGTAACCCACCCCGAGGGTTAACCCAAGTGATCTGGATAAACTACTTGTAAATGTCATCTTTGATGATCATGTTCAACTCATGTCTAATATGTAGGAGTTGGCCAAGTGCATCCAAAGAATATCTAAAAGCAAGGAGTCGGTCCATCTGAATGCCCATGGACTCCAAGAGGTATGAGACTCCCACAAACCAACCTCGAGCACGAATCAAAGGGTTACATGAGGCAATAGTCTGTAAAGAGCAATAGGCCAAGTACAGGTACCCGTCTGCCCTTTCATCAAGTAGGAAAAACTTTGAATGTGATTCAAAAAAGAGACCAGACTAAATATCGTCTCAAGTCGGAAAGGTCGAGCACCAAACTCTGTTAGGATGATGTGTTGAGGAGTTGTCTGCTTGCACCTAATGATGTGTCGAAGGAGAAGAGTCTGGACTCTCTCGACTAAGGCTTAATCAAACTCAAGCGAACAAGGTGCCCAAATCTCTGACCCATAGAAAATAGTGGGTTGAATAAGGGAGTCCATGAGGGAAATCTTGGATGAAATGTTATAAAAGTGGTTTCTGAAGCATTGTCTCTCAAGGAGGGCTAAGAATCCGTAGCCATTGTTGACTCAAGGCTAAAGGGTGTGTCGCAAGCTGAAGCGGTGCCCTAAGAATCGGACCCCCAAATATGTGTAGGTGCTAGTGATTCCAATCTCCCATATCTTAACCCTGTGAATTTTCAGCCTTATGGTTGTTGCGAAAAAGTGTATAAAACAATACCGGAAAGAATATAATATTTCACTTCCAAATAGTCCAAACTTCTAAGCATTCCAAGGACAAAGATACCAAACAACTTGGATAAGTTCCAATTCTCTAGGGCAACTTATCCCACAGAAACTAGACCTAAAATCTATCTTTCACAGTAGTTATAACAACACTACAATAATAGGTATAGTTGCAACAAAACAACCCTTAGATTTTTCAATGAAGATGTTAAATCACTTAATAATTCTCCTTTTACTCATGTCAACTTATCAAGACATATAATTGTAGATAACAATACATGAATAACATTTATGGCTAAAAATCAAATATGGAAAATGTACAAGTTTTGGATAGCTGAAAAACTTCATTTATCAAGATGAAGTATATGTAGATACCCCTCAAGGCTAGTACAAATCCACTGGCTCTCCAAAACCCTAGCTAAACCAAGGAGCTCCAATATGCAAGAATCACTCCAACACATCCTTCAAAGCAAAATGTCCCCTTCTCTTCTTCTTGTCCAACAAAAGTACCTAGGGTTTTATCACAAAACCCTAATCTTCAATCTCCATGGGTTAAACCCTAACCCTAGATGCTCCAAGAAGACCAAGAAACCCCAGCAAATCAAGAGAGAGAGATAGAGATCAAATACAGATAAGAGTGAGAGAGAGAGAGAGGACTAGTGGGCACTTCTCTCTAGGTCACCTCTCATCACCAAAGTGAATATAAGTGAGTGTTTTGATTATAAATGAGAAGGACTCTTTACTTTATATGAGAGATAAAGGAGGCCAATAATACAATGTGGGCCCAAGACCTTACAAGCAACCTACAATAAAGTTATAAACTCATGTAGGCCAACACAAGTTAGACATTACACTCCAAAGTACATGTGTCATGCTCCAGGGTGTTGTTGTACACAATAAGAGCTCCAAGATGATGTGTCTACACAAAGCAAGTCAACATCCCTCCATCACAAGCCTCGATAAACTCCATCCATCCTTCTAAGCAATGTACCCCACTAGGTCAGCTACCCCCTGTAAGAACACAATCATAGCCAAAACATCCTCGAGCCAACTCCAAGACTTCAAACAGGAATCCAAGCAACCCCATGCCCTCTAGAGCCTCATGCCCTTCTCTAAGATGCATAATGCTCCTCCTCCTAAGTAGAACATTCTCCAACTAGGTGAACTATCCATGTGACTATCATGAAGGATTTCCACCAAACTGTCTAAATAAATCCAACACCTGAGGGAAGAATACATAACCAGCAACAATATGAGGTCAAGCAATCACCAAGCAAGTTATCTCAACTGTGCAAATTCATCACGGACCATCTCCTATGTGCCAAACCATCTCGAATATCCAAGGGCTTAACATAATATACCATGTACCGCAAGTTTCATGAGGCACCCAAAACATGGTGTAAACACTTTCGACGTGATACAAGACAAATCAATTGGAGCATAAACCTTGTTGCCGTCGGATTACACACCGTCTTTGTTAAAGCAAAAATCTATGCTGCCGCTCGGTGTGCCCTTGGTGGCAAGTCTCGAGTCAAGTATGTCACTTGGTTCTTGACTCCTCCGTTTAGGCAAAATTCCCAACGAAAGCCAAGGGGGGTAGTCCCTATGGAATGCTACTAAGGTTGTTAGGGTCTTCCAATTAGTTGATGGGTTGTTTATTAAGTTTTTTGGGTTTTGAAAGTGGGGTTTCAAGATATAATTGCAACAATAGTTAAAATAGTCTTTACCAACATGAAATAAATATCACTATAAAATATAGATGCGCGATGGATTGATATGATAATAAGCAAATAAAGTGCAAGGATCAGTGCCTTATGGAGTCAAACACAGTGAAAGTAAATAATGCTGAAAAGGGAAATATTGTGCAATTGTCTCTTGATGAATTTTAGATTATTAATTGTGAATCTTGATTAGGGAAAAAAGGGGAACTCTCGAGATACCGTAAGGTACAGAGAGGAATGTCCAGAAATTTAGAAGTTGGTGGCTCCGTACAAGGACATGTTGGTTGCCAAAGCCTCAAGAGCATGTTCAACACTACACCAACCAAGGATGTAGTCTAGCGGTGCCTCCAAGGTCTAAGTACAGTGATCCAGCATCCCTAGGCAAAATTTCCCCACCAAAGTCCAACGAAGTGCCGGATTTTCACTTATCTTATGGGTAGTTAATTTTATTAAGTGGCTGATTAAGTTATGTGTGGAATGTTAAAAAAGTGCTCTCATTGTTTCTGAGTATCCCAAAAAGGGTAGAGCATACATAGTGGTAGCGAAATGAGTTTATTCCAAATTTGAACAAGTAACCATTGTACTCTTCGACAGAGAGCGCTCTTGACTTGCTTTTCAGCTAAGTTCAAGAGACTTTGGGTTCTTTTTATTAAACAAATTAAGTTGTGGAAAGTAAAATAAAACTTATAGGAAATATGTAAATGGCCAAACTTATGCGTCATTTTTCTGATCAACCTTCACTAATCGGTGGTGCCTTTAGGTGAAGGTGAGAGCATAATTCGTGGCGACAAAGAGTGGTTTTATTTCTAAATTACTTTTGCAAAATGAAAATGAATTAAAATATGAAATACAAATAAAAGTATACACCCTGCACTTAAGAAGTGAGTGTGTGAGCTAGTGGAGTTAGAAAAATGCAATCTCACAAAAATGACAAAAAACTCAAATCCCCCCAGGGGGGATGGGGTGTGGGTGTTGGTTACCCCACTGCTCTCATTTAATAATTACAAAGTACAGAAAGTAAAGAAGTGCTACTTAGTCCATTAAACTTATATCTAAGAACTTACAATGCTAGAAATTGAAAAGTAGAAGTTTATGAGTGTCCACCGAAGGGTTTTTTGTAGTTTCTTGTGGCCTTGGTCACTCAAATCTTTCACTTTTATGCGCAGACCTGCTAATTTCCAGCAAGCTAAAGTGATGCAAAACAATGATTAGAATGCACAAATATACATAAATTTACAAGCTCTATACTTGCAAAAAATATTGAAAAATACTAAGCACTTTCAAGTATAAAATGCTAGATCTAGATCTATGGATTTAGCATTTGAAAAGAAGCTATCTAGATCTGATATATATGGTAAATAAAAGATTGTACTTTGTAGATCTATCTTTTACTAAGCAAAAGAAACCAAGTAACCGAAAGAGATTTTGAAAATAGAGAGATAATAGAAGGAAACCCTCAAGCTCAAGCTTGATATTAGAAGACGATGAAAAAGGGGAATTTGTGGGTAAGAAACTTGTAGATCCAAAGCTTGAAAATGATGGAGAGAGGGTGGTCGCAACCGAGCTCCAAACTCCCTTCACCTTGAGGCTTCCTACCAAACTTACATAATTCTCAAACAAGCAAGATTAAAACTAGTATGTTCATCAATCAAAACAAAGAGAATAATCGTACAACCGAATACTAATATTACTCTTTAAAATCTTGAAAGCATGCACATAAAACAAACAAATTGACAACCGCAAATGCTTGTTTCAAAATAGCTAGATCTAAGCATTAACTTGCATAAAGAAGGAAGCTTAGAAAGATGTCACCTCAACCATCAACACATGCATGGAACAAAAGCAACAATAGACCTCCAAAGTCTTCAATCTTATTACTCAAAAGAAACTTCACATATTACAGGATAAAAGGTCCTGTGCCTTCCATCATCTCTCTAAAATGGAGTGCAAAGCCTTGCTTATATAGCCTCTCAAGGGAGAGAGGTCGAATTCAAGAGGAGGGCGAATTGGTGAGTGAGGAGAGACAAGTGTTGAATGGGATGAATGGGATCCCACGAATGGTGTGATTTATGCATTTATCTCTCAATTGGTTGGTGAGAAGGGTGAGGTGGTTGCCACCTCACAAGAGGGGCACCCCTCTCCCTTGTAATCCACTCCCAAGCTATTGGAAATCTCGCCCACTAAGAATGCGAATGGTCAAACCATGAAAACATGCGCATGGTGGAGTCTCACGTGAAGGAAAGCGCCCTTCTTCATAGGAAATCTACTCACGCTATCCTAAGTTAGTATTAAAGCATGTGCTTTAATCCTCAATCATGATCGTAGACCATACTAAACCATATGCCATGCTTTTCCAAAGTTTTTTTATTCTTTTTTGGACTTTTTTTACTTTGTCTTTTTGTGCATTTTTGGATTTTTTAGCATTAAAATGCCAATTTGTCGCATTTTTAATGAAAACTACTTCCTGAGGCGACGTAATCGCCTGGAACCTGGAGAAAGTGGGCACTAGGGTAAAGAGGACGCTCTGAGCGTCAAAACGAGCCTCCCCACGCCAAAATCTGCCTCCAGACGTCACTTTTATTACAATTTGAAATTTTCCATTTAAACCATTAAAAAATGGTCTAAATTACGGAAAATTTTATTTTCGTCGAAATGACACCAAACTTTTAGGGGACCTAGTGCATGTCTATACGACTTATTACTGATGGCTAGCATGTTACAAAAATACATTTCAGTAGGCTTTAATAACCCCTCAAAATTTACCATCATGGAAATACTCCAGCTTTGGAGGTGTGAGTGAAAAACTCGAGAATTATACGTCACTGAAGAGTAACACATAATTCCTAAGGAAAAAACACTCTAGAGTATCCCTCTGATAACAAACCCTAAGGCCGGCCAAGCCTTTCATAAAAAATTCATGCATAGACCAACTTACTACAATTTCCCTGCAAGGGTCTGGACATGCAAAATTTACAAAGGGCCAAAAATTTTTGGCCTGATGGATCTCGGAACACTAACAATGAACATTGAACATGTTCACAATTTCAATGGTTCACTCGGAATCCAGGAAGTGCAATTTAGTGGATAACAAGCCTTATCAAAGTCAATCTTCGAGAAGAGCACCCATTTGACGAACTCCATAGCCCATTCCATGGCTTCCCATGCTGAGATCATTGTGTCCAAGATAAACTGCCTATGCACAAAACCTGTTTGTTCTCTTCAAACAATCTTTTGGCAACATTACAAACTCGAAAAACAGTAAACTTGGCTGGGATCTTGTAGGCCACTCCAAGCAAGGTGATAGATCTCCACCCCCTATGGAGTATCTAGTAGCATTCTTGGGAATCAATTTAATAAGTCCCTAGTTGAAAGACTCAGTTAATCATCCTTAAGAGAAGGCCTCACATGCCAAGCAGCAAAATCATCACCTAACGTATCCCACATTGCCTTGTAGAACTCACATGGCAACCCATCCATACACGGGGACTTCCCATTTTGCATCAAGCAGAGAGCAACAAAGAGCTCCTCCTTCAAAAAGTTACTATCCAAGATGTCTGAGTCCCCAACAAAGACCTTATGAGGAATCACCTTATAGTGAGGATTTCTAGCAGCCATAACCGAGTCCATCAAAGCATAGAGTGAAAATATTCTGAAAAGGCAAACCAAACATACCTTTGATCTCAGCACGGTCCTCTTCAAGTGAACCATCAAACCCGTGCAAACCAATAACCCTGTCTGCTACCACCTTCCTTTTGAAGAAGTCAAAGAAATTGGAACCCTCGTCCCCCTCCTAGCTAATTCTATCATGACTCCAAGTAAGACATCATTGATATGAAGTGAAATTATAATTATAAGTCTTTGGGAGATACACAGCTTAGCAACTATCCAAATGTAGAGAAATTGTCTGATTAAGACAACAACTCTAATGATTAGGATGACAGCAAGGTTCGTCATGGAAACTTTATCATTGATATGGATTCAAATTATAATTATAATTTTTTGGGATATACACAGCTTAGCACCTATGCAAATGTCGATAAATTGTCTGATTAAGACAATTGTCATGATTGGGATGACGGTAAGGTTTATCGTGGGAACTCTCCTCTTTGATCTCAGGGTTAAGTTTAAGGCATTCATCTTTACCTTTAAGTTGATCATTAATAACTTCAGAAATTGCTTGATTTGATTTGTCAACTAATAAGATTTGATTAGTAGCAACAGGTTGATTTTCAAATTTAATCTCATATGCAGATGTTACTTTGCCTTCAATTGGCACATCATTTTAAACATTTGATGTCAATGAATAAGGTGTGTTTTTGGTTTAGGAAAAAAATGTAATGAACCAAACTGGATCATCAACATTTTATGTATGTTACCAAAAACTTCATTATCCTTTTCTGATATGACCTTGGTGGCATTGCTATATTTTTATCACAATCTTCTCATTTCCTTTCATTCTGTTGTTGAACATTATATTTTAGTTGTTGAAGTTGATCAATTTCTTCTGATTTCTCATAATTGCTGCCTCTATAGAAAAACAAAATATACACTATTTTCTAGAGAAGATAAAGGTGATGATATTTTTTAGTGAAATAAAAGTTGACATTGGCCATATAATGCAAATGTGCAATACAAACTCATTTGAAAGTACACCAATGATACTACATACTACAAAACATCATGCAGTTTGGATAGCTGACAGGTCCATTGGTTGCCTATTGTGAAATCAAATCAGAAAAAAAAGCAAAATGAGTGTTTTTCTTGTTTTTTCTGTGTCCTTTATAAGTAGAACTGTAGAAGATCAAGCTCACGTGCAAGTTCAGTCTCATCGAGTCAATCTGACTCGTATTTGACTTGTGAGTATGAGATGTACTTACAAATCAAAATTGCGAGTATGACTTGGTGCCAAGTTAGACTCAAAGGAGTTGACTCAACTCAGTTTCTTCAAGGAGATGCTATAGGCACTCCTGAGTCCTTGTTGTGTTGTCAAAGATTGTACTCTTTAGTCCCATTGACATTTTTAGGTCATTTGTGGACATTAATATAATTTCATTTCATTTCATTGAAAAGAAAAGAGTCAAACTCGAGAGTTGACTCAGACTCATATGACTGTTGTAACATTGGTACTGTTGTTTATTATATGTTATATTGTGACTTTTACCTTCAATGAGCTTAGGTTAACTATTGTAAGGCCAACACTGAAATAGAGTGTTTCTTGGGGTACCATTTCATTTGTGCTCATTCTCACGGTTCACCTCCTTAAACTTTGTATTTCCGATGACAGTATTCCTTGAGTTACTGCTTGACTCATAGTTATTGCTTGCCTCTTTATATCCTATGTAATTCAATTTTTGAACACACAAAGAGAATGTTACCAAAGAAGACTTACACAAACTCAGCAGATACAGCATCCTTATTGCCGTTACTAGGCAGGTGCCAGACCACACGGTAAGGGCCCTCTGAAAGCTCACGCTTATGATATACTGCAGCTTTTTCATTTCCATCCCTCCACCACTCAGTGGAACGTTGTCCAGTTACAATAAGCCTTCAAGATGTATTACACGCAATAGTGAGAATATTCCCTAAGAACAAATGCAGATTTCTAACACTAAATTCATAGAACAAGCAAGCACAAAAGAAACAGAAATGACTTCCAACTTCCTACCTTTCGTCATCCACCTCCACCCGTATGCTTGAAGCACTAACCCCAGGTAACTCAATGGTAACAACATAGTCAGACCCAGATTCAGCAACATCCATACGAGGAGACCATTCTAAACATGAGTCAGAGATTAAGAAAGTGGAACAACATGAAAATCTATCCAACAATAAATCAGACCCCTAACTACTGTTTTCTACAGTAATCCTGGTTAAGCACAAAAAAATATAACAGAAAAGGAAATATTATACACTATACACATGCAATCAAGCTTCATTATGACTATACAAGTACACATCTTTCTAACAACCATATATATCACAAACTCTATCATGTGCCACTGAATCAAAAATAATTTATTATCAAAGAATTATGCACTTATCCCCAAGAGATCTGTAGATTTTATTAATCTACCAGCATTTGATGCCGTCCTCAAAAAAGGAACAACTGATGATATACCATTGAAAATATTAATCTGTTGTCCAGTCAAATGCCCCTCTACTGGAATAGTATCGATTCCTTTATTACTGCCAAGAGTGGGTTTTGCAAACAGAGGTGATCGTGCTGCTGCTGATTGCATATTTTGTTGTGATTGTTGTGGGATTTCATGACACTCAGCTGAACCCTGCTGGAATTCAACTGCCTTACTGAACATGGGATCTTGATTTGCATTGGAGGCAATGCTTTCGTTACCGCAAGCAGCAGAAACAACACTAGTGCAATCTGAAGTTGCATCCAACTGAGATGCTTTTACCTCACCATGGTCTGGATACTGCAACAAAAATTACTTGTATCAAATGATAAAAAAAGGAAGTTCAAATAATGGTACACCCTTCTCCACTTCACTCACAGGCAACTAATTCCGGCAATCAGGTGTTAACTCTCTATCCATAGTCTTACAGTGAGCAAACCTGCTTGATAGTGACTTGCCGCATAAAATAACCTTGGGATGAAGTGCCTTGACGTGCAAAAAAGACCATATTATCAAATCGTCTGATTGTGGATTTCATTGCACCACTACAACTCTGAAATGCAAAAACATATTAATGTAAGATGAAATTTGTAACATCAATCATCATAACAATATGCTTAAATATTTCCATCTAGCCTCCCTGGTCCAGGGAGAGGAGGGATTAAGGAAGGGCTGGTTTTGTTGTCTATATTAAAACTAGAAAAAGACAATAGCATATTCCAAAATGAATTTGGGAAAAGATTTCATATCTCAAACTACAATATTTTGTGAAATGAAGGCAAGGAAAATGTTGAAGATATTTAAAATTGAAATTATAAGCATTTACTAGATTTTATTCTGAATTAGATATTTACTAGTTCAACACAAATTGAGTTATCCAATCTACTATTGGCATAATTGTGGGGCACTAATTCACCACACCAACAGCTTTCAACATCCAAATGGCCTTCAACCGCATTTTTGTCCATGAAATAAAAATAGAAGGCATCTACTGATAATATATCATAGAAAATGACATCCACTCAGAAATTCTTAAGTCAAGTATCCAGGTTGCAACACATTTCCACATGCACTCATGTCACAAGTCACAACAGGCATGAATTAGCAGTTGGCAGGTTTGACTTCATAGTAGATATTTACCAGTCCAACACAAATTAAGATAACCAATCTACTGCTGGCCTAAAGGTTGAGGAACTAATTTACCAACAACTTTAAACATCCAAATGACCTTCAAGGACATTAGTGTCTTTGAAATAAACAAGGTGTCACCTGATAATGCATCATGGCAAACTACTCAGAGAATTCTCAAGTCAAACATCCTGATAATTACATGTATCTTTCTGTATAATGTAAGTATTGTTCAAAAGAAAAAGGAGAGGGTGGTCTCTTATGTGCTGTCTCTTGCCATCCCCCGTGTCATCCCCAAAGTCTTACCTTGTCCCCACATCCTTGTGACCCTGAACCTTGGAAAAACTTTGTTAGATACAGAGGCATTTCTTTTGGCTTAGATTTTGATTTTGATTTTGAATTAGTGAAGTTCGGGGCTAAAACTTAACTCTCTGCTTATTAGGCACCCACATTCTCACAGTGGCTTGGGAAGTCTACATCGACTGTTAATGAATTTTCAATCATCTCAGTTCATCCACTCACAATTTCACTCATGGCTGTCCCGGTGACCCAAGGCCCTCTCCAAATCACTGCCACACTAAGGGAGAGTGAATAGTAAATGCCCATTAATTTGTCTTTGAATGCCTTGAAGGAACGGCAATCCCTAACTGTTGAACAATGGAGTTAGACAATAGATTTGAAGAAAAGTTGCAGAAATGGTTCTACTGCAACCTCCCTATACCCAGGAAAATTCATATTTTGGAGAGAATCCTAGTGGTTGGTTGTGTATTTTACTCCTCTTCAGTTTCCCTTTTACAGTAGGATACCAAAAATTGGAATCAATGATGATACTTGGGAGGTTCCAATTCAGGAAGAAAGGGAGAAACAGGCCTATCTCTTGTATCCTGGGATGAGCAAGAAAAGAGGCATTGACCCAACAGATAATTGAAGATATGAGGCAGTGTTGGTGGCAAGTGTTAGTTATGAAACAGTTGGAGATAGCCATTTATGCAGCAGGTGTAAAGGACCCTTCGCAATTTGAGATTTGTAATGAGGCCTTGTCCATGTGTTTGTTGCTTTTGTGTATGTTTTACTTCTCTCACTGTGCTCAGTTTTATAAAATGGACCCCATTCTATCCATTACAGCAAAATATAATAGACAGTCCCCTTCCTACATCTGTCATGTATCCATAAGTCTAAAAATAAGAATATGATTGAAGCCCATGCCAATCCCAACACAGCAAAATGATAAATCAGAATATCATAATCAAACATAGGACCAGGGTGAAGATGGTCCTTTGCGGGAAGATGAGGATGGCTGGCTGATTTTTGGGGTGGGTTGCAAATAAGAAAACACCACTAGGTCATATCATCAAATGAAATTTCTATTCTCACTTTCTCTCAAAAAGGTTTTGCAATGTGAGTGTGTGAAACAGAGAGGGTGAAGTCCTCAACATGACTCAATTGGGGAAGCAGCAGGAGACTCAGCGACAACAGCACATCTTACGAGGCCTTTTCAAGGGTTTTATGGAGGCTAGGGTAAGACTTCATCAACGGATTTCAACTTCTCTTTAGAAGCTTTAGGTTCGGGAAAAGGTGGTAAAATAGATTCAGTGGAGGAGGTGCAACATTCAAAGTAGAATGAGATTTATGAGAGGATTCTCCCCATCCATGTATCCGAGGAGATGCAGAGGGATTCACAAGGCCCCAGCCATCATGACCAACAGAAGAAGGAGGCAGATTAAACTCCCAAGCAAGGTTTACAATCTGTGCAGGTGGTGGGACAGCATTATTGATCACATGAATATTAGGAAGTGATCTTAACTGTGGCGGAAAAGGTTAGAGAGGAAGCTGAAAATTAGGATTGTCACACAAATACAGGCAAGCAATCTAAGCTAGTTGCGCAAACTCATTGGAATCAACATCAAAGTGAACAAGAATTGAACTCTCCCTTTGGCAAGATATTTTTCTCTCTTTGGCCTTGTCCTCTCCTCATCCATGATGCTGTCCTCTTCACCAAAAAATAATCTTCATGCAATGAATCAAACCAAGTAGAAACCAGCAAAATGTTAGCCTTATACCTCCATGCCCCATGCCATCATTAAATTAAATCATACAAAATCACACCAAGCATGGAACATCGGCAAACGAGCATAGACCACTGCATGTAGTCTCGTAATTAAACCATATCGAGATGCAAGAGAGGAGTTCAGGCTTATGAAAATGAAAGTAAGAGAGAGGGTAGGGGATCCTTCTTGGCAAGCAAGTCTAAACATTTAGATTGCAAAAATACCCTTAGAAAAAAAAATTGGCAAGCTACAGTTGCAAAAGAATTTTTTATTGACAAAATAAAAAGTGGCTGCAATATCTCCTTGTAGATTACGATTGCATGATAGAGAGACTTATGCATGAGGCATAAATAGGATGGTTCTATTTGAAACAGATGGTAAGCTCAAATTATGAATTATGGACAATCATATCCTGCTAAATGTTATGTATAAAAACATGGAAAATAGTATATCAAGCGCAGCATGTAATAACCTGAAGTAGGCTTCTATAAATGTATTGAGATGTAAGCAAGGAGAACATAGCTAATAGCCTTCCAAAACTTGCACAATATGTTGCATAAGTGAATTTGAAGTGTGCCTGCGAGCAATAATGGAGGAAGATCCTTCCTGGGCTGGACAAAGGAATACACTAAGCATCCAAGACATATAATTAATGATGGCAGCAACAAAATGTCTTGTCTTCAAGTTAGAGGGTTGAGTAATGACAGAAAAGAGCAAAGTCACTTACAAGCTCATCCTTGACCATTAAATTGCAAAAGAATGAGCTAATAATAACAAGCACAGCATCTCGTCTTTCAAAGGTTCCAACCACATATCATAAATAAGCCCAGTGTTCAAATGACAAGTAGGCAGCAATCCAAGGGCTTCCAAAGTTCTTGATCAAAACATATCACTGGCACCAAAATAATCAAGCAGAGAATGCAATACCGACAAGGGGAGAAGGTGAGTCGCCAACGAAGCAAAGAGTGGAATGAATGATGATAGCAAGCAACCAATATACAAGATTTCCAATGAGCAAATGCATGCACAGCTCGCGAAAAGGGCATTCCCACATTTATTCTTGAGTAATGAAAAACAAGCACTGCCATAGAAAACAACATATGCAAAGAATGCTCAAATAAGAGGCAAATGCCAACTATGGCACAAGTCGATAGTCGACAGCTTTGGTGTGTTTGGCCATCAACAGTCACAATGACTATATGGTAAGGCAACTCACAAAATTTGTTAAAGGTAACAATAGCAAGGGCAACAAGCTCATAAAAGGTGAGGTGTTATGCAACTGCCCAAGTAGTAATAATGTGGTGCAAATTAAGCCATGAGGATGATATGAATGACCATTTCAATATAAAACTAAGGGAGACTTGAGCCATGATGATGGGTCAAAATGAAGAGTAGGCATGGCTTGAGCTTGACATTAAGACCAAAGAATGATAACACCACTCAAAATATAGAATGTCAACAAGGATTATTAGGAAGCAGCTCTATAAGGTAAGGTTATTATGACCATGCAAACTTAAAATAATGTCAATGATGGGAACAACGAGGGAAGAAATACAATGATAACCAACATAGGAGGATGAGTAGCGTAAACAAAAGATTCAAAAGCTTAACCACGACAGCAACTAAACCTATCGCCCATGAAACCAAAACACAAAAAAAGTCAAAGCCTACTTTGAACCAGAATGAGAACAGTTGAGCTCTATAATGCGCCAATGATTCAAATACTAGGTCAAACACCAATTGTATAGCTAAGCACACTGCCCTTGCAAGCAAGCCAAATGGGCCTTTTATGGCACCCAGAAACAGTTATAGAGGCAATGAATACAATGGTCGAGCAATGGTCTCAACAAGAGTTGTAGAGCACATACTGAAAACAAAAACCTAAAAGGCTAACAGGAGGAATGATGAGGGCAATCTCATATTCACCTTAATGATTTCAACCATTGGATCATAACAAAGGGTCAAGATTGAGCACTAGCTGACTCCAACCCACCATGCACGTTAAATGCGTGATTGTAATGAATGATCAATACAATAAAGGACAAGTGACCCATTTCAAACCAAAACCAATAACAACCAGTTGTCGATGCTACATCCTTGCAATCATAGCAAATAATTACCACTGATGTCAATCCATTCCAAAGTTTTAAAGCTGCCATGAGACATCAGTAATATCAGCACAGTCAAGACATAGGCTTAATGCCTAGGGATTGCGCTATAACCACACCCATTATTAACCCTCAAAACATCGAGCACCACAATGTTGAGCAAGGTTACCTTTCAAGGTGGTTAAACCTATGCAATCAGTTCACATCACAACCACATGTATTATAACTTTTATGCGCATGTAGCAAGCAACATCAATCTTAGCCAAAAACAAAGCTCACCTAGTCTACACTTGAACATGCAATGTTCTAAGTGTTTGTCACACTTTTATTTCGCCCCCATTTTTAAGTATAAGCACAAATATTGACCATTAATGAAGGGTTAGCCTTGTTCACACATGTTAAAGGGTGCAATTGTGGACGAATAATTTATCATTTCATGAAGTTTTCTTGCTTGGTCAAACCACAACTGGTCCACCTTGGAACCTCCCACACGTGTGGACAGTCTCTCTATCTTGAAGGGCACATAAGAGAAGAATTATCTATTATTTTATGTAGGATATTGCTTGATAAATCACTCAAACACCTAAGAGAGGTGCCCCACCTTCTTTTTTATTTTTGGAGTTGGTTTCTAACTAACTCAATATTTTATTATTGTTGAATTGTCTCAAGGAGTTAGTTAGAAGAGAAACATTATTTTATTGTACAAGGAAGTTGAGCTAAAACCTATATAAGGGTTTGCTCTTTTCATTTGCTCATGGTTGGAGTTGGAGATTTCCACCCTAGAGCTTGTGTTGAATATCTTGAATGTAATGGAAGACTAGGGCCTTTTTGCTATTGTGTCGAATGTTCTTTTGGGTTAATATTGTTGAATACTGCCGTTGGAGATTACTTGCATCAAGCATGTATGGCTGGCTGAAATAATATGGGTAGCTCTCTACTCCTAATCAAGAAGATAGTTCCTGTTGCCGCTGGGTTAGCACACCTGGTTAACGCAGTAGAAATCTATGTTACTGCTCGGTGTGCCCTTGGGGGCAAGTCTCGAGTCAAGGCTGTCACTTGATCTTGACTCCTCTGTTTAGGCAAAACTCCCAACAAAGCCAAGGAGGGTAGTCCCTAAGGAATGTTTCTAAGGTTGTTAGAGTTCCTGTGTAAATGATTAAAGTGTTTATGTTTTTAGGAGTTGTTTTTGGGTAGTGATTAAAGGGTTCCAAGATATGTTTGCAACAAAGTTTAAAGAGTCTTTCAACAACATAAATTAAAGATCACTATAAAAAATAGATGCACGATACTTGAAATGATAATAAGCAAATAAAAGTGCAAAAAGGACCAGTGCCTTATGGAGTCAATACAATGTAAAATAGATAGTGCTGACTGAAAGGGAAATGCTGTGCAAGTGTCTCTTGGTTAATTTTAGATTATTTATGATGTGAAACTTTTTTAGGGAAAAAGGGGAAAACTCCCGATATACTATGAGGTACAGGGAGGAATGTCCGGAAATCAAGATTTGGTGGCTCCGTACAAGGACATGTGGGCTGGTCAGAGTCTCAAGAGCGATGTTCAACACTACACCAACAAGGATGTAGTCTAACTGGTGCCCCGAGGTCTTGTCCCAATGGTTCCCGCGTCCCCAGGCAGAATTTCCCCACACAAAAATTGTCAAAGTGCTGGATTTCCGCTTATCTTAAGGGTATCTGATTTTATTAGGTGACTATTTAAGTTAAGTGTGAAAAAATTAAATAGTGCTTCCAACTACTTTTTGTATCCCTCAGCTCGGACGAACTGCTGGTGGGTAGAGCATACGCAATGTAGGAAAATAGTTTATTCAAGTTTAAAAAAGAGGACCATTGTGCTCTCCGATAGAGAGTGCTCTTGACCTGCTTTTCAGCAAGGTTCAAGAGACTTTAGATTCATTTTATTAAACAAAGTTGTAATGTGAAAAGTGAAATGCAAACACTTGAAAAAGATATAAATTACCAAGCTTATGCGTCACTTTCTGATCAACCTCCACTAATCGGCAATGCCTTTAGGTGGAGGTGAGAGCATACTTCGTGGCGACGAAACCGGTTTTATTTCTTTGACTCCCTTCTCCCTTCTGGTATACTGACACTGGTCTTTCCTCGAGGACTGATCCTCCCTTCCTTCCCATCACTTATTCAAAATACCTTTATACTACAACCGTTTCTCTGAGGCAGCCTCTTCAATTCACCTTGCCCCTTTATTTGCACCTGCCTTAGTGATCTTATCTCAGGGAAGCCCCCCTTGAATTGGAGAAGAGCCAACCTGAAGCGAGGAAGAGAGGAGTGTGGTGACATTGGCTGCTCTTTTCAAGGTTGTCATCGGGCTGGTGTGCTTATTTTGGGCTTCAGCACATGCATGTCAGTTTTGGGTGACAACAGTTCCCTTGTTGTGCAGATTTGAATTGTGGCTCATTCCGCTCCTATTCTCCTTGTGTCTATGCTTGATAGTCTTAATTTGCATCATTCATCTTAATTTGAATTTGCTGCTATTAATGTTATCAACATGTAGACAAACTTTCATGCATTTGTGGGAAGCAAGACAAAACTAAAATTCTTCATTTGTGGGCAGCAAGACAAGAGTGTTCATAGATCCTTCCTTCTATCTTTACTTCAAAGTTCACTCTCATCCCTTAGTCATTTCCCTTTCCCTTTGTAATAGTTCCTTGACTCCATATGCCCAAACTTCAAAGGACTTTACACTAATCTTGATCCTCCCATCATTCACTTGAAACCTACATTACCATATGTTTTGCTAAAGCCTCTCTTATATTTTACCTTGAGCCTATTGTATAAGCTTTAGCAATCCTAGATAGGAAAAACACTCTTGTGTTGGAGGAGAGCTAGCAAAAAGTATAGAATAGGGTTGGTGAGGTGGCAGTGGCCTCCCTCATCATTGCTCATAGGCTAGTGATGTTTCTTTTGGACTTCAATCTCATGTACTAGTCTTTGTTGTAACAAGTTGAAGGGGTGATCATGTAGGTGTGGTAAACCCAAAGGAGCACATGGCTTTGGAAGAGCATTGGAGCGTTTGAGGCTTGTGAATGAGTGTTGGACACATCTCATGGAGCGCTCATGCCTTGGAGCCTTACAAAGAGGAGCACATAGCTTTGGAAGAGCATTGGAGCGTTTGAGGCTTGTGAATGAGTGTTGGACACATCTCATGGAGCGCTCATGCCTTGGAGCCTTACTTGTTGGACATCATCACCTTGGAGCTTGACATGTGTCAATTGGAGAGGGAGCACTCCACTTGTGATCATCCTTGTGTAGAGATAGCTTGCTTGTAGAGGTTTAGGCCCACTTTATATAGTTGGCCTCACTTACCTCTCATATATATAGAGGAAGGAGAGATTCCTTTCATAATTTCACTCATCACATTGTACCCTATACTTTGTACTTTTCTTGTGGGGAGCAAGATGCTAGGGTTCATGAGCAAACCCTATCATAAAACAAATAAGAAAGAGACATCTTGATTGTTCTCAGAGAGATTGCTCTCGTGAGATGCTAGGGTTTTCTCTTGTGAAGAACGTGACATTTGAGGTGATGATCACACATTCATTCATCACACACTTGTGCTAGAGATGTGAGGAGTGTAATTCACTAGTATCTCTCCCTTTCTCCTCTTCAAAGTATTATCACTCTTTGTCTTGGAGTGCTCAGGTTCTTGGAGAAATTCAAGGGGTTTTATGGTTGGGGTTTCACCCTAAAGGAGGCAAAGAAGCTAGGGATTGTGATAAACCCTAGAGAATAATAAAGCATTATTCTCATAATTCTTGTGCAAAAAGCACACTAGGGTTTTGGAAACCCTAGTGCTACTTGTTATGCTTGATTGAGGAAGAGGAGATGTCTTGGATACTTGTGGGAAAGAAATGTTGAAGCCAAGGAGGACTTCCTGGTGTTGATGCTAGCTTGTTGTGGATCTTTGGTGGTGGCTAGGTTTTTCATGGTTTTCCCTAGCTAGGTTTTGGAGAGCTGGAAATTGTACCAACTTTGTGATAAAGTTGTGGAATGTACATGTACTTCATACATTGTGCGACCCTCTACCTACGTCATGTCACCCATTCCCTCGTCCAGCTCCATTCCATCCTCTGTGTCATGTGACCCTCTCCCTCCCCTCGTCGCGTGAATGTCTCTACATCGCATGACCCCCTCCCTCGTCCAACTCCATACCATCCTCTACATCGCATGAGCCCTTCCCTTATCCAACTCTATACCATCCTCTGCATCGCGTGGGCTCCCTACATAGCGTCATGCGACCCTCTCCCTGCATCACCCCTCTCAAACAGAGTCTCTCTACAATCACATACTTGGGTCATCGTGTGCTTGGGCTCCACCCACCATGCTTCCTTGTGCTCCCGCTCTCCCTTGTCATCGCTTCTTCTTACCTCCACGTCCCACTCTCCCTCTCCCCTTCCCTGTCGATCCATTGCAGGAGTTGATTGTGCTTGCCAAGCCCTCGTTAATTCACTATTTGATAAATTTGGTAGCAAAGGCAGAATTATGTTCTCCTTAGCTCAGACTTCTTCTAATCACGGGAGTTTCTTCCTATTTTTCTTGTTGCCCCAAATAGATAGTGGACAATTCAAGGGATGCATGGCAAACTTCAATCCCTCATAAACTATTGATGTTTGCAACAAGGGACATCTTGAGTAGTTCAAAAACTATAACAGGAACCAGGAACCAATCTACAAGCCCATAGATATAGCGTTGGAATTGGACTTCTTGTTCTAAACATCACAAATTAAAAATTTGTTGTAACAAATGGAATCACTTGAAAATTAAAACAACAAGCTTAACTCTGAGATGCAACAGACCCAACAAGAAATGCTTACTCTTTCGAAGAGAGTAACAAAAGTGGAATTGGAGAACCTATCCCTCAAGAAACTACTAGATGAAAGGACAGTACAGGAAGCCCTCCAACCCCCAAATGATGCCTTACATGTTGAAATCCTCGACCTTAAAAACAAACACAAGGAAATCTGAAACCAGTAGGCCACTTTCAAACAAGAAACAGAGAGCCATCTTAACTCTTGGGAAAAAGTGGTCCGAGATGGAGATAGAGCCCCCCCTCATCTTAATGCAATTGAGGAAGTAGTACAAGCCAAGCTACTAAAAGAGAAAAACAAGAGGGATCGTGAACTGGACTTGAAGGTTAGGAGTCTTCTCTCACCCTCTCCTTCCCCAAACCCCATACAGGTGGGTACCATGTTCTTGCATGAGTACCTTAAACTTATTGTTATTTCCTTGGAGAGGGTATGGTTTGGTCATGATTCTACATTATTCATTCAGTTCAGATTAGAAAGTGACCAACTTCGAGCTTTGAGAGCCAAGCGAAGGTTGTTCTCTATACCTGGTAAGGTTTTCCAAGACACTAATCTCACTCGATCTTACTTTGTCAAGCTAAAACACTCTAGAGAGTAATTACAACAGCTTGAAAGGCAGGGAAATGGGAAATCATCGAGGACCCCTGGGCCATTATTCAAGATAGCCTGCCTCTTGGATATTCTCGACCTGAATTCTCTAAATAACTAGCTGGGTGAAGGAGGTGATAGGGTCTAGGGATTCCAGTGGGATGCTGGAATAGTAATGGGTCATTTTGGTTTTCACCCGGCATGTTGTTTGATGCCCTCAGTTCAATTGATATCCTTTTTATTACAGAGACCCACAAGGTCCTATAAGCACTTCCAGGCATTGCAAGTTATCATTGGCTCTCCGCTTGTTGGCAAGAAGCTAGGTCTTCAGGTGGGGTTCGAGGTTCAAGTGGAGTAGCCTATTTGACAAGAAAGTCCCTCTGAGGTAGGGTCTCTCTAGTTGCAGTCGATGAGTTTGCCAAGTTCATGTGGGTCCGACTGAGCAGATCACCCACTCTCTTCAGAGATCTCTACATAGCAGTTTGTTATTTCCCCCCAACCTCATCTCAATTTGTTCTTCATGGCGAGTCTAACATTGAACCTTTCCTAGATTTTTATTTTGGCATCACATAGTATTCGACAATGGGGGAAGTCATTCATTCAAGAGGTTTTAATGCACGCACTATAGCTCTTCAGATTCCTCTATATGATCACATAGAGGACGTATTCTACTTCAAGAGATCAATCTAGCTTCAGTGCGGCTTCAACGATCATCGGATGATGCTTTGGAGCATCTTACTAGGTATGGCAAACACCTCCTATAACTTGGAGAATCTCATGAGCTTTTGATCCTCAACGTCCTCCTTTATTTCCTGACATCCCACTTCTTTACTTGCCAACCTCACGAGGGTGGTGCAAGTGTGATGGACAACGTCCTTTCTAGCCAAGACTTACTACCCTTTATTCATCACTTCTCAGTAACTCCCATCCCCTTAAACGACCATTCTCTCCTCTCTTTCTCCCTTCAGATTGACTCCCCCCCACCCCAGCCCCCTCCCTCTCCAAGCACACCCCTGACCACTATCCTCTTTGTTGAAGGGACTCTTTGCCAAAGGGGACCCCAATACCTTCACTTCCACTCTTTGCCAGTTGCTCCCCTCCGAGTCTCTATTTGTATCCCTTGCATCTACCTCTAACAAGTACGCTCGTCTCTCGTCGACTATTTGGGAGGTTGCCCCTAAATCTTATCCCCATTCCACTTGATACAGCTCCCTCTCGCAAAAACCTGGGTCCCACCCCATGAACCGATGGTACGATGAGGACTGCAAATGACTCCACACCCAACTTCAGAATGCCTTCACTCATGATCACCCCTCTTACCCATACCTTAAAGTCTCTTCCCGCCGACAACTCTGCCACAAGAAACAACTCTTTATTTCCTGCAAAAGACAGGGGCTGACTACCTCTCTTATCCACTCTTCCAAAAAATTCTAGCATACCCTCTTCTCCCGCCACTCCCCTATCCCATCTAATCTCGACCCAAATTCCATGTTTTCCCACACCTCCTCCCTCTATGATATTATGGGGTGGCCCCCTCTACAAGTTGCCTCTCCCCCCTCTTCATGCTACTTATTCACCCCACGTGACATTTGAGAAGTTATCTAGGTCATTATTTCCAAGAAAACCGCAAACGGGGAGGGGTTTCAGGCTGAGCTCTTTAAGCATGGCCTCCACACACTGGATTGTTACCTAGCCAATCTATTTAACCACATGGTCTGTATAGCTTGGTCACACCATATTATTCACCCTATACACAAATCGGGCCCTAGTGTAGATCTAAATAACTACAGAACGATCATGGTTGGCCGTATTTTTGCCAAACTATATGCTACAGTCCTCTGTATGCAGCTTTCTAGGGAGCTTGAAAGGAGACATCTTAGAGCCAGTGGACAAGTTGGATTCAGACTGTCATACTAGACCATTGATCACATTCTTACACTCTAGGCCATCATCGAGGAGGCACGCCATTGCTCTTTGAAAGTTTACTATTGTTTTTTGTACTTTTGGAAAGCATTTAACTCCATCCCTAGAGTAGCATTGCTCTAGAGGCTCAGAGATATTGGCATTTCCGAGACCCTCTCGACCGCCATCATGAGATTATAAGGGTCAATTCTTGGTAACCTTCGCACATCCCATGAGGTATCGGACTTTATCAGGAGTACCATTGGGGTCAAGAAGGGTTGTCTCCTATCCCCTACTTTATTTGGGATATACATCGACAAGCTAGAGTCCTTCCTATAGGAGCACATTCAGGACAGAGATGGGTTCCTTCTCCATCAAGTCTTGATCTTGGTCCTGCTCTTTGTCGACAACATGGTCCTCCTAGCCTCCTCATCAGCGAGGTTGCAAAGACAGCGAAATGCCTTGGCCCTTTTTTATGATCTTTGCCAATTGATGGTCAACCTTGGTAAAACCAAGGTCATGATCTTCAACAAGTCGAAGAAACTCCTCACGGATCTTCATTTCTTATTTAGAGAGGAGGAGATTGAGATCACTAGCACCTATACCTACTTAGGGGTACAATTCACAGGACTTTATTTCAGTTTACGGTATGCCCTTCAACCCAGGGTCAATAAAGGATACGGATCATCCAAGATGTCTCTCACGTACACTCTCATTCGACACACAATCCTCTATGGTTCAGAGGTTTGGGGACCTTGTCTACTAGACATTGATTGGGCCTCAGCAGAGAGTACAAATCCTCCTCCTTCGTCACACTGTCAGATGCAAGCAAACAATTCCTCACACTATCATACTTCAGAGTTCGGTGCTCGCCCCTTTCAGCTTGAGACGGTGTTTCACCTTATCTCACTCTTACACCGCCTTCGGAGCTTCGCTGACTTGGCGACGGGGTGGGATCGGCACCCATACTCGACCCATCTCTCATCACAATCCCTTTCCTTGGCTAGCCCTGGAGGCTGCACTAGATCTTGGTATGCAGGCGTCACAAATCTTTTGCCATCTGTTAGCATTGTGACAGATTAGCTTCCTCTATTTAGGTATTCCATGGACGCACGTGGCTACCTCTTAACTACTAGATAGGAGTTGAGCAAAATCACCTAAGATGACATTTATAGACAATTCATGCAGGTCACTTGGATCAACCCTCAAGGTGAGTTAAGTCCAAAGATGGCCTTCTATGTTGCACATCTCATGGATCTAAGTGACGGTCTCATTGTTCGGCCCCATTACACACTTTGCCATTGGACACATGCTCTTCATATTCCTTTAGACCAGTTTAGAGTGGGTTCCCATTGTTTCATAATGGAGACAGATGACCAGATCGACCAATCAGACACGATCTGCTAGGTATGTCATCTTCGAGATGTTGAGACCGATGAGCACTTCATCTTTCAATGTCCTATCTACTATGAGATTCAAGGGTGGTACCATTCGTTTTTGAGACCTTCTTCTCACTAAGCTTCAAACTTTGGCTAGCTTCTTTAGACATCACGCTCTGAGATGTTTGGCCTTATACTGGCTGGAGGCCCTCCAGCTTCACTCCCTCATCCTCCAACGACATTCGCACTAGGGACCAGGCTCCACTCGACAAATCACCTCCTTTCTAATGCTACCTTGGTGCTCCCTAGGGGCACCAAGAGACCACTAGAGGATGGCACTGCTTCGAACCACAGATCAATGTGGACACAACAAACCACCTCCACTTCCACCCAACACTAGGGATGTAGCCAGTCGTGGCCCCAACCCAACACCAGGATGACTACATCCAAATCACAATAGCAAGTTCCCCACTCCAAGAGACGGCACCCATTATAGCTCCTCCTCCGGTTCTTCCTCTAGATAGAGTATTTTGAGTTTCCTTTATTAGGCTTCGGATGTTAGGAGAGATGCTTCCAATACACCATGACATCTTCACCATTTTTGTATCACAAATCTCAAATCCACTCCCCTTGTACATTTTTCTTCTATATCGACTCTCTTTGTACATCTCTCTTATGGATTGCCTCTTCATCTTTGAAGTTAGCTCTTTTTGGATTTTAGGTTAGAATCTTATCTCTTGATTTTATAAGAGCCGCCTTACCGCTCCCTCTTTGTATTGACATTATAGTACCCCACAATCCCATTGCCCTACTTTTGCGGTCATCTGTTGGACATTAATAAAATTATCTTATATATATATATGGAGTTTCCAGCTATCCAAAATTGTGTAAGTGCAGATTTGATCTTCAGCTTGCATTGTCTTCTTGATTGGGTAATTTCCAGGACTTCTTGTTCATGCTGATTTGACATAACATAGTGTTGAAATTATTAAGCGATTTATAATTTGAAGATAAGAGCAGATTTTCTGCTGTTGTAATAAAGTGATTTTCAGATCTAGTATATACTTGGGAAAGTGTGCCCTAAGGACGGAAACTTGTTGACATTTGTTTGGTATCTTTTCTCTTGAGCTTCCTTGTGTGTTGGGTTGAAGTGAACTGAAACATTGTCCCCTGTTTGCTGCTGTAAATTAATATTTCAGACCAGCCCTAAGGCTGAAAGTTCATAGGCACCTGACACGAGGGCACGGGAATACAAGTATCTGACACGGACACAACGACCTCTAGAATCAGGACATGGAGGACACATTTTATATATATATATATATATATAGATAGATAGATCCAATTTTTTTTAGAAACTATTACATTTACAAATGTTCAATAGAAATTAGAATCAATACAAATTACACATTCACAAATCGCAATGCATATGTCAATGATAGTCTCATAGACACATTCCCTCCCCCACCCAGCTTTGCCCCAGCCCCGATTTCCATGTTACATGCTTCAACAAGGGGTATTTCTTCTCTTGGGCCTATTGTTTTGCTAATAGAAGGTTATATGCAACACCAACAGCTCCACTAGCAGCAGATGGAGCAGTAGCAGCATTAGATAAACTCAAGCTTGGATTTGGAGGAGAAGAGGAGACACCAACTGGGATATTCCTCCCTTTCCTTTGCCCTTTACCAGCTGCCCTTGTTGACTGAGACATTCTTCTTGCTGCCTGCTGGAAAACATGCAATGCTCCCACTAAAATCCACCCTCAAGTCACTTGCAATCCCTTGGAAAACCTTCTAATGCTCTTCACCTGAAAAAAAAAACCTCTCAGAGCTCAAACCTCACTTTAAAATGTGAATGAATGAGGGTAAAAGTGTCTTGTTTTTGGGACACAATTCTCATTGGTTAGGACACGTCCAAACACGGTGTCAGACACATATTTTCGACGTTTCTTGAAACAGGACATGTCCAAAACACGTGTCCGACACCATATCAGTATTGATGTTTGTAGCTATGTGAGGTATCCTCACTAGCTAATTATTATGTTGCTCCCAAATCAAGTTGGCCCCAGTGAAGATAGCAAGTCGGCCCAACAAGAAACAATCAATAAATTGTAATTTATTATTTAGAAAGACAAGTCGGCCCAGATAAAACAAGCAAGTCGGCCCCTATGGAAAAAAGTCAGCAAAATCAAGCATAAATAGAGGGTGACGCCATTTGGCACACTCAAGAAATTCGCTCAAGTCTGCTACTCAAGTACGCAAGAGGGAGAGAAGAAAACTGCAGGATTGTAGAAGATTGCTAGTTTGGGGGATCTTTATTTGGCATCATCTTTTATGTGATCTCTCTTGTTCTAGATCACTTCTATATCTGATGTACTTGTATTTTGTACTGAATCTCTAAATAAGAAAGGTTGGCTGAGTTTTTCCCAAGGTAAACTATTGTGTCTCTTGTGTTTCTGTGCATGGTTATTCTTCCAGTGATCCTTATGTGAAACTATTGTGTCTCTTGTGTTTCTGTGCATGGTTATTCTTCCAGTGATCCTTATGTGTAGTTAAAGTTGAAAGAGAGGAAAATTATACTGCTATATTATCATTAAAAATCTAACAGTCAGGACTTGTCTGTGTTCGACACATGGACATAGGACACTTCAAGCCTAAAGGTTGTGTTTGGTTAAATAGCTCGAGTGTGAAGTGAAATTTTTGAATTTGCAATAAAAGGCATTACAGAAAATTCAACAATCCTCCCAGATCAAAGCCCACCAGATTCCTCTCCATGACAAGTCCAAGGACACCCTTTGTATCCAAGGGGTTGATCTGGATTTAGGGCTATACCAAACTTCTGACGACACCAATGACCATAGCACCTCTGACGGCCTATGGTAGACTCTTCATGTGGCTTGATGATTCATGTGACCTTTTTATCCTAAATAACCTCCCTATTTTCCAGATTCTAGCCACTTCATGTGTCTCACCCATGGCAGAGGTGCTAGTTTAGTGGACTATGTCATGACCAACTAGTATCTTCTCGTCTTTATACACCACCTTTTAGTAACCTCCATCCTTCTATCCAACCACACCCTACTTTCCTTCTCCCTCTAGCCTGATCCCCCTCATCGCTACCCCACCTCTATTGGACACATCTCAAATCACTATTTTATTTGATGAGGGGGGCCCTCGGGTCTTTCAACCCATCTCCATCAAATGCCTTCCCCCATTCCTATTTTTTGTCCCATGAGTCAAGCTCCTTCAAATATATTCATCTCTCCTCCATTTAGATATTCCTTGGATGCACCAAGTATTACCTACAAACAAGGAGTTGAATAGAATCATCTGAGATGACATTTATAGGCAGTTCATCCAGGTCACTTGGATCAACCCTTAGGGCGGGTTACATCCAAAAGATGGTCTTTTCTGCTACAAATTTCATGGATGAGGGGCGGTCTCATTGTTTGGCCCCATTACGCATTCCGCCATTGGACACATGCTCTTTGTATTCCTTTAGGCCAATTCATAGTGGGTTCTCATTGTCTCAAAGTGGAGACAAATCACCATATTGATCGATCATACAAGATCTGACAAGTGTGTCATCTTCGTGAGGTTGAGACTGAGGAGCACTTCATCTTTCAATGACCTATCTGTTAGTTTTTGTAACTCAATCAGTCCTTCCCCATGATTTTAAGTTGGCAAAGTTGTCTTTCCTAGTGTTACTTTTTAAATGTAATAAAGTGACTTTTATATTTAAAAAGTGAGTTTCACTTAAGTAATGTGGGTCCCTTATGTAAGTGTGCATTTATTACTTATTAAAAGAAATTAAATGTGCAATTAATGATGACCCTTAGATTATCAATTTATCTCTAATCCTAGCCACTCATTTAGAAAGTTAGGGTTATTGTGTTGATGTATATGTAACTTCAGAATGTATTTCATATATATTTATTGTATCCTTATTAGAGATGTGTTATTCCTCTATAAGGAAGTGTCGTCATGTGGATTGACAAGTGTCGCAAGTGTGTGTACTTGCCGATGGGTTATTAGACCACCATGTGTGGGGTCGGCCTTGAAATATATATTATATTGTGGATGTACCTAACAAGACAAGTCGACCCCATAAGGTCACTGGGCAAACAGGTTAGTATAAATAGAGATCGGGAGGAGGATCATCTGCTCTAGGAGACTATCTCAAGTGTATTTTGGTTGTACTTTGGTTGAGCCATTGCTCTCTCTATCTCTGAGGAAGTTGTGGGGTTTTTCACCTTAGGGTTTTCCCCACAGAAACTCTGTGTCTCTTCTCTCTCATGCTTTTGATTCTTGTGATGCTTGTCATGCTTATTGTGATTGTTATGCATTGATATACTATATATGTTATTCTCTCAGTAAAGATCCAAGAGTATTGTGAACTAATGCTCAAAATTTAACATGGTATCAGAGCTAACCTGAGAAGAAGACATTTTGCAGTGACGGAAACTTGAGTTTCTTGTTTATTGGGTTTCTCTCCACAGTTTTTGGAAAAGCAATATAGTAGATTGACTCTACTCATCAAGGAGAATCTATCTGTCCAATCAGAATTCAATTCTGAGCATTTTCAAATTTTGCCCTAAAAATTAGGGTTCCCACAAAAATAGGAATTTCTTAAATCTGAAGACATAGCTGGAAGCTCCTTGCAAAAATCGAAGTTTAGAGCTTTGGATTGAGATTTTCGACTGGGTAGATCTCCAAGAAACTCAAACCCTAATTCAGGGCTCTCCCTAGTGAACCCGGGAGGACAAAAAGGCCAATCTGAAGGGTAAAGCTTTGCTGATCTCAAATTCTGAATACACCAGGCTGATCAGCTCATCAAGGTGCATCTTTCTATCCTTTCAGAAAGTTGAAATTCACATTTTGAATTTTTAGGGTTTTTCCGACAAACCCTAATCCGGGACCAGATCCAGTTTTCAGCATTTCAAATGGTAAGACCTAAATCTTTTCTATTTCCATTTGAAGTACTCTTTAGGATGTCTCACCACACCAAGCTTGAGGATAAGCTTGAAGGAGCTGATAACTTCCGAGCTTGGAAGTATAGGATTGGGTTAATCTTGGAAGAGAATGAGTTGAACTCATATGTAAAAGAAGACATCCCTATCCCAGAGGATGAAGAGGCTAAGGTATTGCATAAGAAGAACTTGGTCAAGGCAAAGAGAATCATTGTTGATTCTATCAAAAACCATCTCATACCCCATGTGTCTTCTCTAAAGACACCCAAGGAGATGTTTGACTCTTTGACAAAGCTATTTGAAAGGAAGAACATAAATCAAAAGATGACCCTACGGAACCAATTGAAAGGAGTAAAGTTTCAGAATGGAGAAACCATTCAATCTTATTTTTCAAGAGTCTCCCAGATCAAGGAACAACTAGAAGCAGTGGATGAAATGGTGGAGAATGGTGAAGTGGTGATGACCACTCTAAATGGCCTACCCAGGTCATGGGATTCCTTTATTCAAGGAATTTGTGCAAGGAAGAAGTTGATCTCCTTCAACAGATTGCGGGAAGAATGCTCTCAAGAAGAAGCTAGGCTTGTGGCCCGAGAAGAAAAGATGGGAAATGAAAATCAAGCTCTCACAGCACATGCCAGGAAAGGCAAGTCCAAGAAGGAATCATCTCATAACAGGAGATTCTCACACCACCATTATCATAAAGATAAGAAAGATCTCAGATGCTTCAATTGCAATGAGAAGGGACACTTTGCTTCAGATTGTCCCAAGAAGAAAAAGAATAACAAAAGAAGATATCATGCTCATGCTACCGAAGATGATGAACCCCCAAAGAAGAAGGCTAGGGCAGAAAGTGATAGTGATGATGACTCATCAAGTGAAGAAGAATATGTTCTAATTTCTGCTCTCACGGGTACTATCTCCCATGGTTGTAATGATTGGTTGATTGACAGTGGGGCTTCCAAACACATGACTGGGTTTAAGGAATCTTTTGTGAATCTATCTGAACATGAATCACCCCATAAGGTGAAACTTGGGGATGATTATCAATACCCAATCTAAGGAAGTGGTGAAGCCTCCTACAACCTAGATTCTGGAAAATCTTTGAAGATGAAAGAAGTCCTTTATGTACCTAAGCTCAAGAAGAACTTACTCTCCATCTCTGCATTGGATGCAAAAGGTATGAGGGTTGCATTTGTGGATGGCCAAGTCCTAATGTGGCCAAAGGGAAAGAACATAGATGATGCAGTAGTGATTGGAGAGCAAGAGGGAGGTTTGTATAAATTGAAAGGACAACCTGAACATGCCATGGTACATGAATCCATGGAGCCGAGTGAACTTTGGCATAGAAGACTTGCTCATATGCACTATAGGGGACTTCAAATTGCAAGTAAGGCTGTAGAGGGTCTTCCTGAAATCAAGACCAAACATGAAGGTGTTTGCAAAGGATGTGCAAAAAGGTAAGAACATTAAGAAGGCTTTCCCAAGCAGTGAAAGCAAGGCAAAAGACATCCTGAAAATCATCCACTCAGATGTATGTGGTCCTATGTCATCCAGTTCTCTGAGTGGGTATGTTTACTATGTCTCATTTATTGATGACTTCTCCTGGAAGACTTGGGTATACTTCTTGAAGAACAAAGATGAGGTGTTTGATAAGTTCAAGGAATTCAAAACCTTGATGGAGAATCAAACTGACAAGAAGATCAAAACATTCAGATCCGACAATGGTGGAGAATTCACCTCAGGTGACTTAAAGAAGCTTTGTAGTGATTCAGGGATTAAGACGGAGTTGACTACTCCTTATAATCCTCAATAGAATGGAGTTGCAGAAAGGAAGAACAGAACAATCATGGAAGCAACAAGGGCAATGCTGCATGACTAGGATCTATCTATGCATCTATGGGCAGAAGCAGCTAGAACAGCTGTATATGTGCAGAACAGAACACCCCACAAGATATTGGACAACAAGACACCAAAAGAGGTCTTTTCTGGTAAGAAACCTGAAGTCAGCCATCTCAGAATATTTGGTTGTCCAGTATACACTCATGTCCCAAAGGAAAAGAGGACTAAACTAGATCCTTCAGGAAAGAAGGGTATCTTTGTGGGTTATAGTGAAAGCTCGAAGGCTTACAGAATATACTTTCCAGGGTTCAAGAAGATTGAGGTCAACAGGGATGTAACATTTCATGAAAACTCAGCATTCATCAAATCAAAGAAGGCACCTATCGAAGTTTATGAAGAACCTAAGGAAACTAGATTTCAAGACACTACCATGACTGAAGCAGTTCCAGAAGCTGTTCGTGAGTTTGAAGATCTGCAAGAACCTGTAGATCCACCCCGTGAGGATAACTCTCACAAGAGGAAACCTGCATGGGCTAGAGAGCTCATTCAAGATGCAGAAAGATTTGGCATTCCAGAAGAAGAACACAGAGCAAAGAAGAGAACCAGATCACATACCAGCTATGTTGCTTTACTCTGTGACATTATGAACAAAGAACCTTCCAGTTATGAAGAAGCAGCGGAAAAGAAAAAATGGAAGGATGCCATGGTTGAGAAATACCAATCAATAATGAAGAATGATGTTTGGGATGTTGTCCCAAGACCTAAAGAGAAGTCTATTGTGACTTCCAAATGGATCTACAAAATCAAGCATGCTGCAGATGGCAGTGTAGAAAAATACAAAGCAAGATTCGTAGCTCGTGGCTTCTCTTAGAAAGAGGGAATAGATTATGAAGAAATTTTTGCACCTGTAGCCAGGTATACTTCCATCAGAACAGTACTTGCCCTGGCTGCAGCAATGAAATGGAAAATACACCAGATGGATGTCAAGACTGCTTTCTTGAATGGTGTAGTTGAAGAGGAAGTATATGTGGAGCAGCCACTCGGTTTCGAAATACATGACAGGGAGTCATATGTGTGCAGATTGAAGAAAGCCTTGTATGGCTTGAAGCAAGCTCCCAAAACTTGGTATGGTAGGATGGACAGTTTCGTATCTACTTTGGGCTTTACCAAGAGTAAAGCGGATTCCAACCTTTACAACAAGGTTGAGGAAGGGAATCCTGTGATTCTACTCCTGTATGTGGATGACTTATTTGTAACAGGAGATGACAGATTGATTGCAGATACTAAGAGGAAGCTTGCTGCCGAGTTCGATATGAAAGATTTGGGAATGATGCATTATTTCCTAGGTATGGAGGTGTGGCAGAGTGCAGGTGGGATCTTCCTTGGTCAAGGGAAGTACACAGTAGATATCCTGAAGAGATTCGAGATGATGGATTCCAAGGCCATGGCCACACCTATGGCATCGAATCTGAAGCTTCTATGTGATGTGATACTTCATCTGAGCCGGTTGATGTCTCTATGTATCGTCAGATGATTGGGTCCTTGATGTACCTGACGAACACGAGACCAGATATTTGCTTTGCTGTGAACACATTGAGTCAGTTCCTGACAGATCCGAGGAGTGTTCACCTGGTTGCTGTAAAGCATGTTCTGAGGTACCTGAAGGGTACAGTGGATTATGGGCTCAAGTATGAAGCGAATCAAAAGTTTAACCTGCAAGGTTATGTTGATTCAGATTGGGCTGGCAGTGCTGCAGATAGGAAGAGCACATCTGGATGCTGCTTCAGTATGGGATCAGGTGTGATCTCTTGGTTTAGCAGGAAGCAGTCCTGCGTAGCACTGAGTATAGCTGAGGCAGAGTATGTTGCAGCCTATTCGGCTTGTTGTGAGGCAGTATGGCTACGGAAGCTTCTGTCTGAGTTATTTGATCTCCCGTTGGATGCTACTGGTATCCTTTGTGATAACCAGAGTTGTGTGAAGCTGTCCGAGAACCCAGTGTTTCATGACAGGTCGAAACACATAGAGATCAAATATCACTATATCAGGGATATGGTGCAGAGAGGAGCTGTGAAGCTCCTGTACGTTGCAACGGACTAGCAGATTGCAAATGTGAAGCTCCTGTACGTTGCAATGGACGAGCAGATTGCAAATGTGAAGCTCCTGTACGTTGCAACGGAGAGGCTTGGTGTTCTTCAGATTGATGACACTCCGAGGAAGAAGTGATGGACACATTTGCTGAAGCCATTCCAAGCATGTTGGAAGGAGGATCCTTCACATGGCTGTGGATGTAAGCGCTGGATGATGAGCATCAAGATGATGTTCTGGTTTCTGCTTTGTATGATCAGTTGGATCATTTATATATGTATGTATGCATCATGTTGGATGCTGGATATGATCAGTTGGATCATTTATATGTATATGTATGTATGCATCATGTTGGATGCTGGATATGATCAATTGGATCATTTATATGTATGTACGCATCATGTTGGATGCTGGATATGATCGGTTGGATCATGTGCATGTATTTTGCATATGCATCATGTTGGATGCTTGGACCATGTATCTATATATGTATCAGGTGGATACATTGTATGATCAAGTAGATCATGTATGTTGATATGTATCATGTATTTATATTTGTATCAGGTGGATACACTGTGTGATCAAGTGGATCATGTATGATGATATGTATCAGGTAGATACTTGGTATGCATCAGGTAGATGCATTGTATGATCAGGATGATCATGGATGACGAGCTTCAGGATGTTGCTCTAGATGACATGCAGCAGGATGTTGCAGTGATGATGATCAGGATGATCATGTGTACATCAGGATGATGTATGGTGAGTATCAGGTTGATACTATGTGGTCGTGGAACAGGTTGTGCAGATAAGCATGTAATTTGTGCCTTGGGAGATTTGTAGATAGTCTTTCGAGGTTTTGCCTGTGGCATGTAATTTGTACCCTGGGATATCTGGCAAATGCTCTTTCGAGGTTTTGCTTGGGAGGACATATAGTTTGTGCCCTGGGAGATCTGCAGATAGTCTTTCGAGGTTTTGCCTATGGCATGTAATTTGTGCCCTGGGATATCTGACAGATGCTCTTTCGAGGTTTTGTCCTATGGCATGTAATTTGTGCCCTGGGAAATCTGATAGGTTGATCCGTGTACTTGTAATCAGTCCTGGGATGCTCTTTCGAGGTTTTGCCATGACCACATGTAATTTGTGCCCTGGGAGATCCAATAGGTTGAGCCTTGTGCTCGTAATCAGTCCTGGGATGCTCTTTCGAGGTTTTGTGGTGACCACATGTAATTTGTGCCCTGGGAGATCCGATAGGTTGAGCCTTGTGCTCGTAATCAGTCCTGGGATTCTCTTTCGAGGTTTTGTGGTGGGGTCACATGTAATAAGTCCTGGAGATCTGGACAGGATGAAAAAGGCCTCAGATGCTCTTTAGGGTTCTTGCTAGTCAAGAGACTCTTTTAAGGTTTTGTGACGCACGTAATAAGTCCTGAGATTTCCACAGTATGGCCAGTGATGATGAAGACCTGCAGGTGGTGGGCCTACATCCAGTATGAAAAAGGACTAGCTCTGTAGAACTTCCTATGACGAGTAGAGTCAGAGATTGGTTGAGATAGCAGCAGCAGTGACGATGATGATGACGATGATCCCGAGAAGAAGACTTGTCTAGCAGATCTGTGTCAAGAAATACCTTCCTAGTTAAGAGGGAGTGTTGATGTATATGTAACTTCGGAATGTATTTCATTTATGTATTTCATATATATTTATTGTACCCTTATTAGAGATGTGTTATTTCTCTATAAGGAAGTGTTGTCATGTGGATTGACAAGTGTCGCAAGTGTGTGTACTTGCCGATGGGTTATTAGACCACCATGTGTGGGGTCGACCCTGAAATATATATTATATTGTGGATGTACCTAGCAAGACAAGTCGGCCCCATAAGGTCACTGGGCAAACAGATTAGTATAAATAGAGATCGAGAGATCTCTATTTAGATCATTCGGAAAGACACACTTCTCTCACTCAGAAAGTGGCGCACTAGTGAGGAGGAGGATCATCTGCTCTAGGAGACTATCTCAAGTGTATTTTGGTTGTACTTTGGTTGAGCCATTGCTCTCTTTATCTCTGAGGAAGTTGTGGGGTTTTTCACCTTAGGGTTTTCCCCACGAAAACTCTGTGTCTCTTGTCTCTCATGCTTTTGATTCTTGTGATGCTTGTCATACTTATTGCGATTGTTATGCATTGATATACTGTATATGTTATTCTCTCAGTAAAGATCCAAGAGTATTGTGAATTAATGCTCAAAATTTAACATATTGAAGGTAATTAGGGTTGATGAGGGTATTTAAGTGGCTATTTAATCACTTGGAAAGTAGATGAAAAGAGTATCAAGAGAAAAGAGAGAACTTCTACATTAAATGCAGCTAGGGCATTTATGCAGTCATTAATGAAGTGAGAAAGTACAGTCAGAGTTCAAGAAGAGAGAAAGAATCATTATTATCTGAAAATCAGTGCATTTGCACATTTTTCGAGGAGACAAAGTTTGTTGCGTTTACTGTTCCATACAGGCCGTATAATACCATTCCATACAATCTTTATTTGCTTCAGATTGGCATGAAGTTCAAGGTTTAGATATGATCAGTCAGAATTAGCACAAATTTCAAGGCAGTTTAGGCACAGAAATCAAGGGAACAGACTGCTGAAAAATATGTCTGTACAACAATCCATACAGCCTCATTAACAGTCCGTACAGCAGCATTTAAATCTGGTATTTCTCCTCTGCAAATTTAGTCTTGGGTTTCTGAAAATGATCAGTCAATTTTTCTCTATCATACTGTACTGAAAATATTCAATAATTAAGTAGGAAGTTCTTTGGGTTTTCCTCTTTTGAGGTTTTGCCCTGGGGTTGGAAAAATTTCTGTGTTAGTGTTCTTGTGCATATATCTTCAATACGATCACAAGGCTAGTTACATTGTATTTGTGCTTAAGTTATCAGTAAACTTCATCATTAAGTTGTATATGAATCTTTAACTCAGAAAAGTCACAAATATGTTCATAATCAAAGTGTTTGACAAAAGTACAATAAGAAAGTTTGTGGTTATTTGTCAAATTTCTTCACTATCTAGTACGAGATTCGCGGGTGGTTCAAATGTCTCTTTAGGGACCTTCTCATAGAGCTTCAGACTCTGACTAGCTTCTTCAGATATCCCGATCAGAGATGTATGGCCTTATACTTGCAAGAGGCCATCTGACTTCGCTCCCTCATCCTCCAGCGACGTTCGTAGTGAAGACTTGCCTCCACTCGACAAATCAATTCCTTCTTCCCAATGCTCCCTTCCTCTAGGGGCACCAAGAGGGCAACAAAGGATGGCACTACTTCTAACCACAAATCAGTTAGGACACGGAGGACCACCTCCACTTCAGCTTGACACTAACGGCATGGCCAGTCACGACCCCATCCTAGCAGTCGGACAACTTCATCCAGATCACAACAATAAACCCCCCACTCCATGCGTCGACACACTACCCATTATAGCTCCTCTTCCAATTCTTCCTCCAGTCAAAGTACTATTTTGAGATTCTTTCATTCGGCTTCAAATGATAGGAGAGGTGCTTCCAGTATATCCAGTGCACCATGATATACTCACCATTTTTGTACCACATAGTCCAAATCCACTCCCCTTGTACATTTTTCTTCTGTATTGGATCTCTCTACACATCTCTCTTCTGGATCGGCTCTCCATCTTTGGAGATAGCTCTTCTTGGTTTTTGGTTTTTAGGTTAGAGACTTACCTCTTGCTTTTTATAGGAGTTGCCTTAGCACTCCGACTTTGTATTGACATCATGGTATTTCACAGTCCCATTGACCTACTTATGTGGTAATTTGTTGGACATTAATAAAATTATCTTATCTTATCATCCTTCCTCAACCATTTGGGAAGAAGCACTTAAAACTTATCTCCACCTCCCTCAATCCCCCTTTCCCTCTCCCTCTCCCATGCCCGATTCCTACCCAATGAATCAATGGTAAGGCGAGGACTTTAAGACCAGCCAACATCTATACAACTTTAGTCATGCTCACTGTTCCTAGCCCATTCTCAACAATTCATAGCATTGCCTCCTCCACCACAAGAACACCTCTTTATCTCACAAAGGATACATGAATTGTGTACTTCCCTTTGTTGTTCCCCCAAAAACTTTTCTTGCACCATCTTTCCTCCCCTTCCCCTCGACCTTGATCCCAACTCCATGTTCTCCTATACTTGTGCTCTTTATGATGTCACGGGCAACGATCAATCCAAGTCACTTCACCCCTAACTCTTGTTACTTATTCCCATATTGGGACATCCATGAGGAAGTTAGAGTAACAAATACCAATAGAGTAGCATACAAGGACAGCTTTCAGACTAAATTCTTAAGACAAAGTCTCCATGCTCCTGATGACCACACTATAGATCTTTTTAAACATGTTAGCGCATGTTTTCCACAAACTCGATCCCATCATCATGAATCAAGCCCCAATGCAGATCCTAACAACTACAAGATGATCATGGTTGGTCACACATTTTCAAAACTCTTCGCTAGTGTCCTCCATCCAAAGCTTTTTGCGGCACTTGAGTGGACACAAGTTCGAGTTAAATAATAGTTGGATTTCAACCTGTGCACCGGACCATTGATCACATCCTTACACTCTATGCCATCATTGAGGAGGTAACACATCCCTCTTCAAAAGACTATTGCCACTTTGTACACTTTCAAAAAGCATTTGATTCAGTCCCACGAAAGGCCCTCTTCCAAAGGCTAAGAGACATTGCCATTTTTTAGACCCTCTTGGCTATCATTATGCCCATGTACAAGTCTATCCTTTGTTTTCACCGCATAGCACATGGGATCTCTGACTTTAGCAAGAGCACTATCGAGATCAATCATGGGTATTCCCCATCTCCCACCTTGTATGGGATTTACATTGATGAGTTAGAATCTTTTCTTCAAGAGTATGTCAAGGACGATGATGGGTTCCTCCTCTATCAAGTTTTAATATCTATTCTAGTTTTCATTAATCATGTGACCCTCTTGGCCTCATCTCCAAAGGCTTTGCAAAGATAGCTAGATGCATTGGCTCTCTTTTGTGATCTTAGATAGTTGACAGTCAACCTTGAAAAAACCAAGGTTACAATCTTCAATGGGTTGAAGAAGGTCCTCTCAGATCATTGTTTCTTCTTTAAAGGGGAGGAGGTTGAAAGCAATAGTGCCTACACATACTTGGGGGTGTAATTCTTAATACCTCGTTTCAATTTGAGATATGCTCTTCAACCCCAAGTCATCAAGGGCTACAGGTCCTTCCCCCTGCTTAAGTAGCATTGTTTCCAATGCCATTTTCAAGACATTTTGTCCAAGATGCCTCTCATGGACTCCATCATCTAGCACACAATCCTTTACATCTTAGAAATTTGGGGACCTTGTTTGCTAGATTCTAATTGGGACACAATTGAGAGGGTGTAGACACTTCTCCTTCAATGCAATATTAGGCGTAAGCCCACCCACTACAAGTTGAGACTATATTTAGCATGGGTTTGTTCTTGCATCGTGTTCATAGTTTTCCCAACTTGTCAGCAAACAAAATTGTTATTTGTACCTAGCTTATCATTCATCAAAGTTCATTACTTTGGCTAGCCCCTCAAGGTGGGTTCATTCTTGGTTTACAAGGGTCTCGAATCTTTTGGAGTCTTAGTCTTTTGATGGATCACCTCCCTCCATTTAGTTATTCTCTCAATGCACCTAGCCATCTCTTACCCACTAGGCAGGAGCTAAACCAGATCACCTATGATGATATATATAGATAATAATTCAAGTCACTTGGACAAACCCATCGAGCGGGTTATGTCTGAAAATGGCCTTTATGCAAAGAACTTCATGGAGTTGAGAGACAGACTAGTTGTTTGGAATCTGTATACACGATGTCACTAGATGCATGCTTTTCACATTCCCCTGGGCCAATTAAGAGTGGGTTCACAAAGACTTCCAGTGGAGGCAAACCACTAGCTCGATCAATCAAATAGGATTTGCCAATTATGTCATCTTTAGAAAGTCTAGACAAAGGAGCACTTCCTATTTCATTACCCCTTTTATGAGATCTGAGGGTAGTCTCATTGTTTGTTCAAGGATTCACAAACCGTCTGTACTATCTTCTAGTATCCTCACCCAAGATCCCTGGCTTTAGACGTATAGGAGGCCCTCAAACTTTGTCCCTAGACTCTTTGGCCACCTCCTAGACAAGTCTCTACCCGAATGATAGATTAACAGCTAAGTTTTTTTAAAACCCATGGGCATCAAGAGATAGATTAACAACTAAGTTTTTTTAAAACCCAAATTTGTGTGAACCTCAGGAGGAATTTATGTGTCCAAGAGACCCCAACAATGATGTCGTTCCGAATGCCACACCAACAATTAAACGAACTCAAACTTAACTTTAATATATGGTTTAGCATTTTCACTTAGTCGCCCATCCAAATTGATTAATGCCATGTCATTTTGGCATGTGACCAATTCCATTTTTTAATTTTTTAATCTTTGGCCAAAGTGCATTTTGTTGCATTTCTGGCATTAAAGTGCCACTTTGTAGCTCTGATAGGCAAAACTGCTCAACGGGGCATCCTGGTCGCCCAAAATGTAGGAAAACTGGGTACCGGGGTAAAGAGGGTGCTCTGAGCTTGAAAACGAGCATCCCTGCGTCAAATTCCGATTCCGGATAAGACTTTTATCACCTTTTGAAATTTTTTAATTAAACCATTAAAAAAATGGCTTAAAAATGCGAAAAAATATTTTTTGTCGGAATTGACCGAAACTTCAGGGGAACCTAGTACATGACAAAACGATAAAAATCTAGCGCCTAGCATGTTTATACATGTTACAAAATGGGCTCTAATAATCCCCTAAGGCCTAACCCCCACTTTGGGCATTCCAGCTTTGGAGGAGCAGGAGAAAACCTCATCGATTATACTCGGCTAAAGGCAAGGCATAATTGACAAGGGAAAAAAACTCCTTGGAATACCTTCTTTGGTTGTCAAGTCCTAGGGAACCGAGTCACTCAAAGACCACCATGCTAGTACGCTTATTACAAACCCCGTGGGGCACAGTCATGTACTACAAAAAACTGGCAAATGGGCCCTGAAAAGGCCAAACTTGGAACTTCTGAACACTGAAAAAGGCACAAGCAAATGTGCAATACTGGCGGCTCACTGAAGTCCAACTGTAGTGCAACTCAGTTGGTAACACAAAGCATCAATCAGTTTAACATGTTGAAGGTAGATACAAGCAAGAAAGAGATAAGCAAATAATAGTTGGTGCAAAGACAAAACCACTCCCTGTTTAACCCAAAACGTCCTCCTCCAAGCTTGAAGGGCAAGCCTCCCCACCAATTCGCACTTGTTGAAGAAGTCTTCTCCACCTGTAAAAAGATATGGCAAATATGCAAGATAGCTACAATAGATCCTGCACTGCAATGGACAAAAGCATTTACAATCAAAACAACCAACATCCACTCCAACCCAAGCATGTACTCCAAAAGATAGAAATTTTATTCCAAGGGCCAAGAGCCAAAAATCTCTAGATGATTTTACAATGAGAGGCTCTCTCCTTAAATAGGATGGAGAGAGACCATAATCCTAACCACTTTTTACATGAGTGGCTAAGATTAAAAGATCAAAAGATCTAATCAATGGTTGAGATGAGCTCAACAATAAAATACATGGATCAACCATAAAATATAACCCTAAGTGGACAATCACCCTAGGAGAGGGGATCCCACCAAATCATGATGACAAAATATAACAATAAGCTTATGGTGGGTCCAAGGGGTAATTTTAGCCACCCTTGGTCAATCCCCATAGCACAATAATAATAAAATAGTCATCAAAGTACCAAATCATGCCTATATGGACAAATCGTGGGCCTTAGGAGGCCTCAGAAATCATCAGAAAATGCCATAAGTGATGGATGTGGGCTCCGATGAAGTTGAAACTGCTGGAGAAGGTGCGGAAGACATCCCACTCATCATCACTGATCATCCCATGCCAAAACTTTGCCTCAGTAGCCCAAATCGAATTCCTCTGTAGCCATTTCTACCAATCCAAAACTGCCTCGGGAAGCGTGTACCTGCCCCAAACTGCCTCCTAGAGTGCCTGCGCTGTCAAGGTGAGGGCACCAGTGTGTCTGGAAGGGGGGTAATATGGTAAAAACAAGTGGTTGGACCACCCCCTCCATCATCAATGCCCTAGGTGAACCAAATGAAAATCATCTCCGCTCTGACAGGGTCTCCGATAGACCAAAACTACACTAGGACAGCCTACTGAGGTTAAATCACCACTGTAACTGCCCGAAACTGAAAATAGACTGTCTCATTGGACTCAGAAGGTCCAAAACTATCCAAGATGTGTACTCATACACCATATAGATCTCTGCATGATCATATAATATATCCAATATACCGGAACAGGTGAAATAATAATAATCTGTAAATGATCAAATAATGCTGAAAACCATAAATCTTCATCATAAATCTGTATCTGATGCATTGAACCATCATGTACATGTACATAGACCATATATCATCTATCTGTGTCATCATAAGGTCCAATAATCTCATGTCCTGTGATTGACCTTGGTCAAACTAAGTTTGATGACCAAATATAACTCAGACTACCATCAGAAGCTGCTGCAAAGTGTCAAAGGTTAATGCATGCTCTACAACTCATTCAAATAGCAATTATAACACAAAGTAATCATTACTGGCGATCTAAATCCAAATATATAGTGTCATTAATTATTTATATGACTCAGACTAGACTTTCAGGACCCTACTCACTTCATAGTTGTGATCAATTTGCTAGTGAAGGGTGACGGCTAAAATAAAATGGTTAGGCTAAAGGGTGACCGACTTACTTAACATTGTGACGCTTTGGATATGGGAAAGGGAATACACACCATAGTATATACTGAATGAGCAACAACACAGGGAATGGCGGTGTCTCACAAATGGATAAGTTGTTTAGAGAGTGCTTATTCAACTTAGGCATCATGTCTACATCAAGTTGATCCAGGTTCATTAGGTTCATTCAATTTCATTTCATGGCCTTTTTGGCCTACATAACCCTTCGGATCTCAGGTGTGCTGATAAGCACAACTAGTTGCAGCTTGCATCCAGGGCATGTTTTTTATACATATATAAGGTCAGCAATTGTTTAGATATAGCTTTTAAGAATCATTGCTTTTTGGACCTTTCTTATACTCTCCGAGGAATATTTTTTAGCAGTTCATCGCTCTTGCCCTTTTTAGTTTCCATGGGCGAATTTATCAGTTTCCATAAGTAGTACATGAGTTTTCAGTTTTAGCCAACAACATCTCAAGTGACTAGGGGGAGTTCGAGCCAATGCCGAACATCGGGACAACCGACCAGAATGATTTAAGCCTACAATTCAACTCACCAAAGGTAACTTTTGTTACCAACTCAGAGCCGAAACACAATGAACAGGGAAGCTCATCCAATACAGAGGCTACAGTGGGGAAAGATCCTCCATGCCACTAGTCAAGTAGTAAGTCAGGGTGATAAACTAAAAGGCAGGTAATGGATGGATGAAGACAATGAATAATGGAGCCAACACTAGCAAGCGAAGGTATGGTGATATGATCACCTCTATTCTCCCTAGGGAGGGTAAAACCAATGAATATGAATAGTGAACTTCTAAGTCTGAGTAAGGACAATAGAATATATATAATAAGATCAACCCGGTCCACATATCTATATGATTACCAGATCATGACACTAAGTGCTAAGACATGCCATAAGAATGAATATAAAAGCAATATAACCACAACACCATGATATACCTGCTGAGTCATATACCTAAATGCTCATCCTCTGAACCATCATCTATCCTCCGAAACTACTACTGTAACTCTGGGCAACTATTGACTGCTCTCCATAAATGGTATAATGGCTACATCGGTCATCTCTCTGAGTGTCCTAAGACTCAGTCATGGCATGGGGAATACATACGATGTCCAAAATCTGATAGTGATCCATAGATAGATGCTCATCTCATCATCTCAATGTAAAGGAACTAGCTGAAAAGTGCTCTGGAATCTGAAAAATAATGTATGGTAGCCCAGCTACTATATATGTGATAACAGGTACCAGCACCAACGTGCCTGTAGAGGTACCCCAGGGAGAGGGTGTCTTTTTCCTGACCAGGAGAGGTGTTTAGCCAACTCATTCTGAGGTAGGGGCATGGCCAGACCCTCTGGCTTCTCTTCTAGAAGTACTATGGCTTAATGTCATCGCCTTCTGCCTCATGAAAGGGTTTGAAACCCTGAGGTTGGTGTCTGGGGATTCCAGGGGTGGGTAACTAGGTCACATGACCCCGACCTCGTTTCAGCACTTCAGCGGCAGTTGTTCTAGCACTGAGACCCACTCTCATCTTCCAAAGCACATCCAGCACCCTCCTGGTCCTCCAGTTCAGCATCGCCCTCCCTCTGGGGCCTCCTTCAGAGAATAACATCATCCTTCCTGGCAAACTGCTTGCTTACTAAAAGGGGGGGGGCGTTGAGAGTTTTCATCACTGTTGGGGTTAGTTGGGGCATGACGAACCTCCCCTGCGCAGTCTGGCCTTTCGTTTCATCGAATTTGGCCTTGTTTAGCCATTTTTACTCAAGTAGGGGCCAAATATGGGAAAACACCCAATTTACCCACTACTTTGATTATTTTTATATTATTTTAATTCTAATTTTAAGTTGACATTTTTAATGTTAAATTTACCTTACTTTATGTAAAAGTGAGTGTGAGATCATATAAATTAGATCTCCTCACTTCATTTTGAGACGTCAATTTTTGGGATAAGATCATTATGTCTATTATTTGCCCTAACTAGGGCTCTTTGAAGGAAGGCACTCCTTGATGAAGGTTATTTTGCAAGTTTGAAGCATTTCTTGGAAGTTTTTCTTTTGTTCATGCCATTGCTAAGGTGAGGCTAGAGTTGTTTGCTTAACACATGCACTTGGAGGTATCTATACTTTTTGTTTGATGTCTCTTTGTCAAATGTATGAAAGTGATGCTTGTTAGGGTTGGATGGAAGTCATTGTTGTTTCATTTTTCTCTTGATTTGCATGTCATTTTCGTCATTGATCACCATTGCAATCAAGCTTGAGCTTTAGGTCTTCAAGTCTTGTTTGAACTAGGCTTCCTCTACGAATCCTCGAGATTGTGGAGGTAGGCTCTAGTTAGCCAAGCTTGCCAAGTACCATCTCAAGGAGAGTCTCTCCTCTCATTGATGCCCTAGGTGTGGTCAGTAGTTTTCTTTTGAAACCCTAGTTGTTCAACTACTCTTTTTAACCCAATATCTAAATCTGTACATTTGTAATTATTATTTAGGGTTAGAATTAGGTTTGCAATTTTATGACAAAAACCCTAAAAATACAAAATTTAATTTTTTTTATTTTTTGGCCTTCCTAAAATTTCGGCCCTCTCCTACAATTTCGCCCTTTCTTCTTTAGCCCTAAAAACCCTAGAGCGAAATTTTAGGAAGCCCTAAAATTTTAAAAATATCAAAATTTCATAAAAAAGAGCCCTAAAAATCAAAAAATTAATTTTTTTTTGCCTCCCTAAAATTTCAGCCCTTCCTCCTATAAATTCGGCCTGCCCTTTTTGTCCCTAGAAACCCTAGGGCGAAATTGTAGGCAGCCCTAAAATTTTAAAAATCTCAAAAATCCTTCAAAAAACCTAATTTTCTGAGTTTTGTTATTTTGTAGATATTATGTTAGATTAGTTGTAATTTATGAGTTCTTTTTATTTTATTTTTTATAATTTAAAAACCTAAAAGGCCCTAAATTCTGTGTTTTAACCCTAACTGCAGAAATTCACTGCCCACTCTCCTTCCTCTTCCATGCCCTCCACACCTCTGCTCCCTGTGAACCCTTACCAATCTGCACATGAAAACAAATAAACAAGTCAATTTAAATGTTGAATTCTTACATGTAAACAGGTCTGATTTTTCTCCTTGCACAGAGGTCTGAAATTAATTACACTTACAGTGATAACTTGCTTTTCTTAAAAGTATTTACAGTACATAATTTCTGATACATAAGGTCACTATCGTACAGCGGCACGCACAGTTTAAAAGGTCAAGACTTCAGCGCTATTTAGGTGATCTTTGCAAGGTAAAGTGTGCATATACTTCATGTGCCAATTGTGGGCAAGTATTGTGTGCATGAAAGTCAGAAAATCTGCTCTAAAGAAGGTCTGAAACTCACCTACATAGCAGTCTGAAACTCAATTATACATACAGTGAGCTTGTGGATGTTTTTAATTTTTCATAATAAGACATACTGCTGCTACAGTTTACATACAGAAGTGGATGAATGCAATATATATAAAGTTGTTGACAAGACATTTACATTGTAATTATTGGGATATATTTAGGTGTATTTTATACCTCTGCTGATACAATTCTGATATACATGAACCTAGGAAAGTGAAGTTGGTTGGATATTATATTCCTTTATTTTCTTGTAACTTGAGTTTGCATATAAGTCTGATATAAGTGTTCTTGGTACCCAGATTCCCTAACACATGGTGTTATTTCACTGCCATATGAACGCTTTGATACCTGACATACATTTACATGTTGACATGTGATACCTTATGGCTTATACGTTATCATTATCAAGTGTTAGAATATACTCTATTGGATGATCTATGGTGGATGATTGATTGTTTACATGTTTCCGTACTCTTAATTTGTCTATGTTGCTTGTCACTCATAGCATTGGATAAATACTGAACCTTCCTACGCCTTGGAATTAAATATTGAATAATTCACGCTGATTGATTTCATAAGAGAACTACTAATTGTCTTTAGTAATTGATCATGATTGCTAGTATTCTCTGAATTATACTGAGCATTATATTAATGATCTTGGGTTGAGTTTTATTGGCAATAAAGTCTTTTGATCCAATATTGATTATCGTAATACATGTGTACACATCTCTTACATTTTCGGTAAATGTTCCTGAGTCCACTTTGGTGAATGTTTATTATCTCTTGGTTCATTATTGACTTACATCAAGTTTACATTTCATTAAATGATCTAATTGATATACATCATTGTTGGACATTACCTTTACTAGCACTTTGAATACACTTGACTCCATTAGGCATTGGTCTAACTACGAATTGCATAGAAAATATATCTTCTGTGGTTGTCTTAGTGTTCTACAAGGTTCCATAAGGATACTTCTCCTTGGAGATTTCGGCTTCCGAAGAAGTTAGAACGGTGACCGAGGTGACATTGGGTCACTGATCTTATTTTTGCTTACTGGGAATTAGCCCTGCTAATTTGCCCGGTAACAGGGTGCAAATAAACAAAAGAAAATTATTAAAATAAATTATTTATTGCCCCCAGGTGAAGTCGGCCCAGTTAGGGAATTTCTGGTTTCTGCACTTGTATAAATAAGAGGCTAGTGCACCTCATTATCTCATTCTCACACTTGCCTTTTGCGCATCACTTGGAGAGAGCTGCTTTCGCGTCACTTGGAGGAGGTAGCTGTTTTTGGGGTTTCTACTTGTGGAAGACATTTCCACATTTTCTTCTTTTCATATTTGTACTCTGATCTCGGGATTATCATCTCTATGTGAATGTTGATGGGTTTTTCCCAATTGGGTTTCCCAGGGTAAACTCGGTGTTGTTGTTTTGTGCTTTGTCTTGCTTCTAGTGATCTTGGTTATGCATTTTTATTATTATGCTATGAACGTATGAAATTTAACATGGTATCAGAGTAGTTCTAGAAGAAGCCATTGCCGAAGCATTGTCGAAACCCTGCCAGAATTAGGGTTTCATCTTGTGAAGACTTCACCCATCATTTTGAAGAAAAAGAGCCATGGAAATTTCGTTTTTGGCAAGGCGAATCTATTGGTGAAGACGGAATTCAATTTCGAGAACTTTCAATTTTTGACCTAACTTTGTGGCTGCAGCAGAATTAGGGTTTCAGTTTTAACTCATTTCTCTCCACAGATTTGGGCCAGCCCAACCTCTATTCAACTCTCCTTTGCAAGGCGAATTTATCTGTGGGTTCAGCTTTTCAAATTATTAACTTTCATTTTTTACCTAGCTCCTGCTAGGGTTTTTGAACCAGATCTGCAATCAAGATGATTGGGATGAAGGTTGAAGATCGTTTGGAAGGAGCCTCCAACTTTATCTCCTGGAAGTCTAGGGTTCTTCTACTCCTAGAAGAAAATGATCTCTTGCTATATGTAAATGAGAAGGTCCCTGAATCAGAAGGCGAAGAGGATAAATCCCGATGGAGGAAGAATGGTGCTAAAGCAAGAAAGATTCTTGTGGATTCAGTGAGAGACCATTTGGTTCCTCAAATCTCAGGAAAGAAGAATGCTAGGAAAATGTTCAAGACCATTATGAAGTTGTTTGAACACATTAGCCTAAATGTATCCATGACTTTGAGAAACCAGCTCTCAAATATGAAGATAGCAAAGTCAGAATCCATTGCCTCATACTTTATGAGGATCACAGAACTCAGAGACAAGCTCAACACCAGTGGAGATCCTATTAATGATAAGGAGCTTGTCCTTCACACTCTAAATGGTCTTCCACCATCATGGGAGTCTCTTATCCAAAGCATAAGTGGTAGATCCAAACTACCAAAGTTTGAAAATCTTTGGGCAGATTGCTCTCAGGAAGAGACAAGGATTGCAGCACGTCAAAGACTCCATGGCACTCCACCTGAAGAGAACCAAGCTTTTGTTTCTCATACCAAGAAAGGTAAGGGAAAAGGAAAGAAGTCCTACAAACACAAGCACCACGAAAGGAGATCAAGTCCACCTCCAGATCAGAAGAAGGAGAAGAGGGATTTGTCTCATCATATACAATGGTACAGGTGCAAGGCATATGGTTATTGTGCAAGTAAGTGTCAAAGTTCTAACAAAAGAAAGTATGAAGCCTCAACTGCTGATGTAGAAGAGGATCATCATCGCAAGAAGCAAAGGGATGATATGATCGTTCGAAGTTCCTCTTCTAGAAGATCCAAAATGCAAGAACATAGATCTCTTATGGTTCCCACAAGAAGGCAGTGGGGACCCACTCATCAAAACAATAAGAGATAAGTATTTTGTTTTCTGGCTTACATTGATCTGTTTTGTCTTATATGTTTTTTTTTTATATGCAGATCTAATGTGTTGAGCAGTTGATATAGTTTACCCTGTTATATTATGCATATGAGCTACACAACATTTCATGAAGTTAGTCTAGATGATATCTCCCTCCTACATGCTTAGGGTAGTGCACACTCTTGATGGCATGTTCTAGTGGAGATAACAGACATCTAGATAATTCCCAGAAGTATTTGATAGACATGTTCATGATTGTTGTGATAAAGTATTAGCTAAGATGCCTGTGTAAATATTTTTTTTTTATTTGATTATAAAATGTCACTGATCATCAATCGAGATTTGACTTGTAGAGAAAAGACCATGTGATTTGGCCTACAAGAGAAGACTTGTTCCGATGGACATATGAATCCTATTGATGTTCAACAAGAAGCTTCCTGGAATATGACTGTCACCCTAGAAGGATGACCTCGGAGGAAGCTTTCACAGAAGTGAAACTAGAAGTAAGCCACCTTCAGATATTTGGATGTCCAGTCTTTATACATGTGCCCAGGTTGGAACCTTCAAGCAAGAAGGGGACCTTTGTGGGATATAGTGAGTATTCAAAAGCTTACAAAATCTGCATCCCGGGGTTCAGATAGATTGAAGTCAATAGGGATGTGACCTTTGAAGAAGAATTAGCTGTTAGGAAAGACAGAGGATCAAACATGGAGATCGGTGATGAAATGATAAAACCAAGGGAGATGAGATCATCTCCCCCTCTAGTTCAAGAGGGAGTTAGCAGAAAAGGATGAACCTATCGATTCCATTGATCCAGTTGATATCCCCATAAATGTTACAGTAGGTCAGAAAAGACCTAGATGGGCACAACAGACTTAGCATGGAGCATATGGGAAATACAAGGCCAGATTTGTTGCCAGAAGATTCTCTTAGAAAGAAAGGGAGTCGATTATGATGATACATTTGCTCCTGTGGCTCGAGATACTTCCATGAGATCGATCATTGCTATTACTTCAGCTATGGTATGGAAGGTGCATCAGAATGATGCAGACCCCTACCTTTGCTTCAAGGTTGCAAATGATGAGCCACTGATTTTGGTATTATATGTTGATGGCTTGTTTCTCACGGGAAATGAGAAACTCATTGTATGGTGTAAGAAGAATCTCGCCTCTAAGTTTGAAATGAAAGATCTTGGATTGATGCACTAATTCTTGGGATTAGAAGTATGGCAGAGGCAGAAAGAGATTTTCCTAGGACAAGGAAAATACACCATTGATATATTGAAGAGATTCGAGATGTTGGACTGCAAGTCCATGGCTACTCCAATAGATTCAAATTGGAAGAAGTTGAGAGATTCTACTTCAGATTTTGATTTGATTGATCCCACCATGTATCGCCAGTTGATTGGGTCATTGATGTATCTAACCAACACCAGACCAGATATATGTTTTGTTGTGAATGCCCTCAGTAAGTTCATGTGCGAACCAAGGCAGATGTTATCACACCATAGTAGCAGGGCTACTATTCTTGTACAGCAGATATCTGCACATTCCAGAGCTTACATTATTCCAGAGCATGGCTATATATTTTGGATCACTCATGATCAGAGCAGTACATTATTCAGATTTTGTATATGACCTTGTGTCAAGGCTGAGCCTTGAGAGTTCAGATTTGATGACTGATGTGACCACTTATCCCATTACAGTTTCAGTTCAGTGCCTAGAGATGTATTTCAGCAGTGTTTCAGATGATGCATGATGATTATTATGATGTTATATGATCTGTGGATATGTTCTCACTGACTGTGGATTATTATCTTGTTGATTTAGTCATGATCACAGCATGTGCTTGGTATATTATTCCTGATGTGGCAAACTATTTAAAATGAACTGTAAATCATAAAATGGACAATTGCTTGCACTTTTTAGGTCATTTAACAAAACTTACTGGTTTTTCACCTTACATAGACATGGTCTTTCCCGACACCAGTTGTCTGCTAGTGTAGGCTCCATATTCACTTGTCTCCATTCATACATGACCTTCCTGTTTGACTTTAAACCCTGACTTGTCTCATTTGACTTTCTGATACTGAGGACTTCCCCATTTTTCTACCTCTGTGTTTGGACCGCATCCCTGTTTATTCAGTGTCTCAGCTCTGAGTTGGTGACAGAACTTGCCTTTGGTGAGTTGGATTGTAGGCCTAAATCATTCTGGTCGGTTGTCCCGATGTTTGGCATTGGCTCGAACTCCCCCTAGTCACTTGAGATGTTGTTGGCTAAAACTGAAAGCTCATGTTCTACCTGTGGAAACTTAATAAATTCGCCCATGGAAACAAAAAAAAAAGGGCAAGAGCAATGAAAAGCTAAAAATACTCCTCGAAGAGTATAAGAAAGGTCCAAAAAAAAGCAATGAAGCTATATCTAAACAATTGCTGACCTTGTATAAATATATGAAAAACATGCCCTGGATGCAAGCTGCAACTAGTTGTGCTTCTCAGCACATCTGAAATCCGAAGGGTTATGTAGGCCAAAAAGGCCATGGAATAAAATTGAATGATCCTAATGAAACTGGATCAACTTGATGTAGACATGATGCCTAAGTTGAATAAGCACTCTCTAAACAACTTATCCATTTGTGAGGCACAGCCATCCCCCGTGTTCTTTTGTCCAGCACAGAGTTTGTAGCTTCCCCCTTCTCCCAGTTCAAAGTATTTTTGAGTTAAGTTAGACAAGTCAAACCCTTGGCCCAACCTTGCTCCTAGCCTTCATCCTTCACTAGCAGTTTGACCATGTCCAATGGGTAAGTTTGTCATTTGAACTATTGTGCAAGTAATTTTATATAACAACGGAATATGTTAACTTGATTAATGCCACTGAATGGAATTTATACTTTGAGCTTAGCGGTGAGAATGATTAGAGAAGCATTGTCTTAGTCTACTGATGTGATTTATCCTTGATTATATATTCTTGGGATCCGTGATGATGTGGACCATGTATGGATGATTATTGATGATGATTTATGGCCCCACATGTTTGATGACGATATCATATGATGGACATATGATACAAATGATGTTTGATCCAGTTCAGTAGGTTTATTACTACTTCAGATCAGCAGATTATACATTGTCCATATATGGTGGACCCTACAGCAGGCCCATTAGGGCAACCCAGGGTGTATGAGTACTCATTCCTAGTGGATTTGGGTCTTCTGGATCCATTGAGACACTTATCTTTCAGTTCCGGGCACTTCTGACAGTGATTGATGCAGTTTTACACTTGTTGACCAGATTTGGTGTTGATTTCCCAGCCTGAGCAGCAGGGGCCCCGAGAGGCCAGTTCACCTAGGGCGCTGATGATGGAGGGGGTGGTCCAGCCACTTGTTATTACCATTTATCCCCCCTTCCGGAGAGCCTGGTGGGCTCAGATTGACAGCGCTAGCACCCTAGGAGGCAGTTTTGGCACTTTCACAGTTCCCGAGGCAGTTAAAAAATGGGATAAAGTGGTCACTGAGGAAATCGATTTGGGCAATTGAGGCAAGCTTTTGGCATTTGGTCTTCACAGAGGTCTTCCAGGGTGGCATCACTATCTTCCAGTCAGTTTTCACCATGTGGGTATGCCCGGATTGATCACAGGAGGACATTTACTGCTTGACTGTCATGGATTCTGAGGACAGTTTTGGTCATTTCTATTATATTGGACATATTTTATTATTTTATTGTGCCTTGGGGATGAGCTAGTAAGGATTGATGCCTCCTAGCCCCACCATGTGCTTATTTTATCATGTCCTAGTCATCATGAGGTGGATCATTGTACTTTTTACCCCTCTAGTGGGATGACGTCACCCTCCATTGTACCATTTAGTGAGGGCGCTTTTGTTATATTGGGTGATCCAAGTGATATTATGTTATGGTTCATCCTAGCCATTGATTGTATGATGAGATCTTATAATCTCAACCACTCATTTGATGTAGTATTGTAGAGTGGTATAGGGTTTTGGTCTTTATTTCCTATATAAGGAGGAGACCCCCCCATTGTAAAGCTCACCTTTGGAGCTCTGGAATATTGGAATAGAAGATTTTTTTGTGGAGCACATCTCTCTTGCATTGTGGATTCTCTTGCAAATTGAATATACAGTATCTCTTCTATGTATCATTGTGGATTTTGGTGCTTTTACTAATCTTTTGACAGGAAAGTCGAATTGGAGAGAGGAGGGCGACTTCATGAGGGTTATTGTTGGAGGGATCCACATATTCTCTCTTGGGTTGATCTTGTGACAGCGAGTATCATTATTGTATCTTCGTGACATAGTTTATGCTTTCTATTACATCTTTCTACCATTTTCATAATCATCTTGCTTGACTTGTTTCTTTGATCTTGTCTTGTAGGAGGAGGACGATTTGGCTATCTTGGAGAAGGACGTTTTGGTTGGAGCACTTAGATCTCACTCTTGAATATACACATAGGAGAATGCTATCAACTTGCAAGGTGGCCACAAGCAATTGAGGTAAGATCTACAAGGTATGTGCCTCTTTCATCCATTCTATCTTCATTGGTCATAAAACCCTAATTAATCAAAACCCCAATTTTGGTATTTCTTAGATCTACTTAGATCTAGCCTTGCAATTGAAAAGATATTAAAAACCCACCTCTATAGGATCCACCCCTAGTTGGATCTATAGTTTGGTGGTGATTGGCTAAAAATTGACACACTTTTCAATGCAAAAAGCCCTCTTGAACCTAAATCGATTTTCCTAAGAGAAGCTTGTTGGGTTAGATCTAGCACATGGGTAGGTGAGATCCCACTTGATTTGAAATCTAGACACTTGATAACCTATACCCACATCTTTACTTTGGTGAAAACTACCTTGTGGACATCTCTCCATGTTTTAAGGGGTTAAAACCCCCTTTTGATTCTCTTGGCATCCTAAAACTCAGATCTACTAAGATCTAGCCATTGGGTTCACTTGAAATTTTGAACATACATAGATCGGGGTACTAGCTACTTGGATCTACAGTTTGGTGGCCATTGGACTTGATTTGGTCCACCAAACCCTCATTTTAGCCCTCCTTGAGCAAATCGCACCCCCTTGAAAATTTGAGTTGGTCCACTTTGAGGAGGTGGGTGCTTGAGATTTTTGTGGATTTGGAATGCCCATGCCTTGAAACCTAGGTCCATACTGTCTTTTTGTCACGATCCGCTTTGGGGGTTGCATTCCTTGTTTCAAGGGATTGTGGTCCACTTAGGGTAATCACCTAAAAACCTAGATCTAGTAAGATCCAACCATTGGATCTCCTTCAATCCACTTGACTTGGCTTCTAGGTGTCCCGATCTACACTTTGACATATTTCTTGACCCCATTAGCCCATCCAATAAGGCACTAGTCCTTCTCCAAGCAAGTCGCACTCCTTGGGATTTGTGTCAAACCCTAGATCTAGTACATGGGTACTCCTATAACCAACTCAAACTCATAGATCTAGCCTACATCTAACCTATAGTACCAACCTCACACCTAACTTCACCTTGTGGGTCTACCTAGAACCATTTCACACTTCCCAAGAACATTGGACCCACTTGTGTAAACACATGGTACTACACCTAGTTATCATACCCCATCATGTGGCCTAAACCATACATAGGTTGAAACACTAACAATCTCTTACATCACCATCAACCATACCTTAACCCTTAGGTCCACTTAGCCTTGCATTGGTTTCCGTAACTCATTACTTATATACCCTTAGAAACCTTTGTTTGGGTCCAATCAACAGTGATTGGGGTATAGGGTCTCCCCCTTGGTCTAGTTATACCTTGACCTAAAGTGAAGAGTGCCTCGGTTGACGTGACTCCCACATTGCATTGGGAACTGTGGCATCTCTTGGGTCACCTCTTTAGTTGCCTGACTCCTCTACCGTCCCGGATGGGATACCTCTAGGGGCAACTACAAGTTGTGTGATAACAGCAGATTCACTGGATTGTTGCAAAACATGTGCTCAGATACATGCCTGGCACTGTGGGATATGGTTTGAAATATACTTCAGATAGTGACCTAAGATTGCAGGGGTTTACAGACTCAGATTGGGTCGGATGTGTTGCAGATCGGAAGAGTAATTCCAGATGGTGCTTCAGTTTGAGTTCTGTGGTTATTTCCTAGTGCAGCAGGAAGCAGAACTCGGTAGCACTCAGTACTGCAAAGGCCGAGTACATGGCTAATAGCACAGCAGCTCGAGAAGCATTTGGCTTCGTAAACTCCTGGCAGGATTGTTCGGCCAGTTTTCAGAGCCGACCGTGATTCACTGTGGTAACCAGAGTTGTGTGCAGATGTCAGTGAATCCCGTATTTCACGACAGTCGAAGCATATCGATATTTGATATCACTTCATTCGTGATATGGTGCAGAAAGGTGCGGTCGAGTTACAGTACGTGCCAACAGACGACCAGACTACAGATGTTCTCACCAAGGCACTTCCCAGAGTGAAGTTTGAATACTTTCGCGGAAGACTTGGAGTCGAAGAGAACGTGTCCCTCCTTGAGAGGGAAAGATGACATTGAGATGCTTGCCCTGCTTTGCCCTGGTGCCTTCTGCAGTCTAGTTACTCATCCAGATATGGGAGAAATCCCATAGGTAGATGAGTAGGACAGTCAACAGTTGGTCGGGCTCACCCTGGTACCTTCTGCAGTCTAGTTACTCAGCCATATATGGAAGAAATCTCATAGGCAGATGAGTAGGACAGTCAGCAGTTGGTCAGGTTCACACGGGTGCCTCTGCAGTCCGGTTACTCAGCCAGATATGGGAGAAATCCCATAGGCAGATGAGTAGGACAGTCAGCAGTTGGCCGTGTGATTGCACTAGTGCCTCTACAGTCCTAGTACTCAGCCAGGTATGGGAGAAATCCCATAGGCAGATGAGTCGGACAATCAGTAGATGGTCGTGCCCATTTGCTCGTCTGAGATCTCAGCCTGATATGGAAGGAACCCATCAGCAGATGAGACAGACAGGTAGCAAATGGGATAGCAGAGATGGCACAGCTGATTATCTCAGATATCCAGGATTGAGTGATTCTCCTGGATCCAGGATCGAGTGATTCTCCTAAACTCACCGAAGGACTGGTGTGGATGTCATAGATATTCAGGATCGAGAGATTCTCCTAAAATCCAGGATCGAGTGATTCTCCTGGACTCACCAAAGGACTGGTGAAGATGATACATTGAGACTATGTGGACAACCTTCAATATGCATAGAGATGATGGAGACAGTGTAGAGTACAAGATGAAACCCAGATGATCGTGATGTTGATGAAGACCGAAGAGTATCTTCCTCGTTGAGAGGAAGTGTTGGATTTTGTGCAACTTCGAAAGATATTATTCATTATATTTTATTGTACTTGATTGTACCTCCTAAGGAAGATGAACTGGATGTAATTATTTATGTAATCACATGAAAGAGTCAATGCAAACCTTGGGGTGCAAATAAACAAAAGAAAATTATTAAAATAAATTATTTATTGCCTCCAGGTGAAGTCGGCCCAGTTAAGGAATTTCTGGTTTTTGCACTTGTATAAATAAGAGGCTAGTGCACCTCATTATCTCATTCTCACACTTGCCTTTTGCGCATCACTTGGAGGAGGTAGTTGTTTTTTGGGTTTCTACTTGTGGAAGACATTTCCACATTTTCTTCCTTTCATATTTGTACTATGATCTCGGGATTATCATCTCTATGCGAAGGTTGCTGGGTTTTTCCCAATTGGATTTCCCAGGGCAAACTCTGTGTTGTTGTTTTGTGCTTTGTCTTGCTTCTAGTGATCTTGGTTATGCATTTTTATTATTATGTTATGAATGTATGAAATTTAACATTTACAGGTTGGGCGACTTTCAGAGGAGGGGTGCACTTTCTAAGGAGAGGAGGTCGTTGTGCTTCCGGTTGGAAGATTGAGCAGCTGAGACTTCCAGAGTAGGCCTTCCTCAGCGATTAAGGAAGAACAATGATGATCAGAGCTCAGATCGGCTGAGATCTGATAGTGCGAGTTTCCGACAGTTGGAGGAGGGTGCACTTTTTCATGCAGAGAGAGGGGCGCCTTCTTCAGATCTAAACAATTGGCCTTCTTCTTTGGCAAAGCAGATCAATTCTGTGGAGTGAGAGAGGTAGTACATAGAGAGTTTGACTTGCAGAAAGATCCAGATCCGTATTGACAGTTAGGGCACATTTCCCAAGTGCGTGCATTAGTCTTTGCATGCAGATCTAGGGTTTTGATACCCGTCAAGTTCGATTGTTTCATCTAAAGTATTTGTATGTATTTATCTTCCACTTGCTTTGCTCTAGGCTCAAGATAGAAGATAGCCCCACAGATAGTTGGTTTTCCCCGTTTGGGGTTTCCAGGGTAAATACTGAGTTATTGTGTGATTGTTGTGTATTTTCATTGTGGAAGTGTTAAGAGATCTATAGCATTTGTATCTTAAATCTTTATTGTATTTTTTATTTATTGAGACTCAAATCACTTGAGATCTCAGCGCATCCAAAGGGAGTAGTGATCTATGGATAAATTAACATATTTGAAGGGTAGAAATATGTGTGCATGATTATGGTTTCTTGTTTATTGCTTCCACTATTTATTTTCAATTAATAGATCCCAGCAGTATAATTTAATCAGTGAGTTGTTAAAGTAATATTCAACAAAGGAAAATCACTAGGAATTACTTTATCTAGGACTGAGGTTAGAAAAATTAACATGGTATCAGAGCTTTATCTTTGAAAGGGAAACCAAAGGTGCACAGATCTAGTAATTTCTTGCAGGAAGGAAGAAAGAGGCAGCCCACAACAGCCTCGGGCAAGGCCATACAAGTCGCCAACAGTCGTACGGACGCATGGACAACCCAAAAACAGTAGCAGGCAGCTATACAAAGGTGTGGGCAGGGCCATACAGGCAGTGGGCAGCCCAAAAGAACCGCGAGTAGTCGTATAGAGTCTTGGGCAAGGTCGTACAGGTCACGGGCAACCCAAAACAACTATGGGAAACAATATAGAGCCGCGAGTAAGGCTATGCAAGCCGCAAGCATCCCAAAACAGGCCACAAGTAGCGTACAAATAGCAGACCAAGGAGCGGGCAGCAAATTCAGGCAACAGGCAGCAGATCTGAGCAGCGGATAGCAAATCCGGGCAGCATGCAACAGAGCTGGGCAGCGGACAACAAATATGGGTAGTAGGCAGCAAATTCGGACACAGAAATAAAAATAAAAATAAAAAGTTTACAAGGCAATTTTTATAAGATCTAGAAATGGCAAGAACCAGTCTTAGGTTTGAAGACCGGTTGGATGGAGCATCTAACTATCTAACATGGAAGGCAAGAGTAATCTTGTTGTTGAAGGAGCGTGATCTTTGGGGGATTGTGGAGAAGGTGGTTCAACCACCTACAACTGTTGGAAGCCCATGAGAAAAAGGAGATCAAGGCCCAGAGGGTGATTCTAGATGCCGTAAAGGATCACTTGATTCCTCATGTATTTGAGAATACAACAACTAGAGATAAGTTCAAAGCTCTAGCAGATTTGTTCCAAAGTGACAACATGAACAAAAGGATGATCTTGAGAAACAAGCTCAACGATGTCCAAATGTCAAAAACTAATAATGTTACCAACTACCTCATGAGGATCACCCAAATTCGTGATCAACTTTTAGTTGTTGGGGAGAAGATTCTTGATGCAAAACTCATGAATATGGTACCGAATGGTTTCCAAATCCTTGGGATCCATTTGTCAAGGGGGTTGTCGCTCGGGAAAATCTTCCAGATTGGCACTAGCAAAGGCTTTGGGATGATTGCATCTAGGAAGAGACTCAAGATGAGTCTAAAGCATGCAGGCAAGAAGATGAGGAAGAGAACCTAGCTTTGGTCAATTAGACCAACAAGGGCAAAGGAAAAGGTTCCAAGGACTAGAGTAAAATGAAAATCAAGTGTTTCGTTTGCCACAAGAATAGGCGCCATGCATCTCAGTGTCTGGAGAAGAAGAGGCAAGAGAAGACGCAAACAACAACATTAGCAGAGACACAGATTGATGAGTTTGCAACAAATTTTGAGAGGGACTTCTCACTAGTTTCCTGCCTCTCCACCAGCACCGACAAAAGGAGTGCTTAGTACTTGGATAGTGGTGAATCGCATCACATGACTAAAGTACGAGATCCTTTCAGCAGTCTAACGGAGAAGGACATAGGGACCCATGTGGAGCTTGGTGACGATGCCAAGTATGTTGTGAAGGGGGTGGAAACTATTTGGTTCTAGCTTGAGTCAAGAGGTTCGTTGGAAGCCCAGGATGTGCTTTGGGTACCAAAGATGAAGAAGAATTTGCTCTCATTATCAACTTTGAAGGACAGGGGTTTTTCCATCATAATCAAGAAAGGGCAAGTACTCATACGTCCAGAGGGAGCTAGCCCTGACACAACAGTGAGCATTGGGGTTAGAGAGGGAAATCCTATGAGTGAACCAATGTTAATGACAAAGGAAGAGGAGCAGAAGGCTCCAAAGGATGAGCAGCAGTTAGCAGCTTCCATCTCACGGAGTCATACTTCAGGAAGAAGAACCAATTGGTATGACTTGAGATTAAGGGATGCCCAGGAGCAAGTTGAGGCTCCTAGGAGCACAATCCAGGAGAGCAGGCCTGCAAAGAAGAAGTTTCCAAATCATATGGCACTAATGAGTATTGTCACTAATGATGAGCCCTCTCGTTTTGAGGAAGCAACGGATCATCAGGTTTGGCAGAATGCTATGGTGCAAGATGATTTGCAAGATATTGTGCCAAGATTGGAGGGACGGCCAATTCCAGGTGGCTCTTCCAAAAGTACCTTCCTCGCTAAGAGGGAGTGTTAATGTTTGTAGCAACGAACAAGTACTTCCACATTGGTTTTGTGTCTAACATGTGGAGGTCGTCATTAAGGCCTCTCAAGACTTAGGAAATTCACTTTAATTAAGCAATTATTAAAGTGAATGCCTTTTTTTAATTAATTGAGTTTAATTTATTGAAATGCTTAAGTTCTTGGCATTGGTGAGTTAAATTAAATCCTGGCCATTGATCTTACATGAGTGAGATCTAATCTTAACCATTGATCACTTCGGAGATCTAGGGTTTTGGATTTAGGGTAAATTCAAGATTATAAAAGGCAGCTGAGGTGAGAGGTGAAGACACACATAGAGAAAGTGAGATAGTGAGATCTCATTAATTGGGTGAAGAAGGACTTTCGTCCAAGTGTGTTGGGTCCGAGGAAGGAAGAAAGGGGCAGCAAAGGAGAAGTGACCAACAAGATCGAAGGACAGATCTTGAGGTGTGATCAGCTAGTTTGCTGTTTATATTTTGTATTTTTTTTCAATGGGCCATTTTCCTAGGATGGGAGCCCTTGTAAGCTTGGAAATCATTTATAATGAAAAGCTGATTTGAAGGGCAGAAATATGTGTGCATGATTATGGTTACTTGTTTATTGCTTCCGCTTTTTATTTTCTGTTAATAGATCCCAGCAGTATAATTTGATCAGTGAGCTGTTAAAGTAATTTACAGCGAAGGAAAATCACTAGGAATTACTTTATTTAGGACTAGGGTTAGAAAAATTAATAGAAAGTGCAACCAATGCAAGTACATAGCAGAAATGCAAAAGCAACTCCTAACACAAAAAGCAAATGAGCTAAAGGATAGATAATCATAAAAATATAAGACGAATATAAAACCCATATTGAACATAAAAAGTTGGCATCAAAGCACATAAGATCTAGAGTAGAAGCAGAATGAGAGGAAGAAGAAGAGAACTCCTTGTTAAGGTCATCAATCACCGTGAAGGGACCAATACATAAAAAGAAAATTGAACAAGGAAAAATTTACCAAGAACAACTAGATATAGAGGAAGAAGAAGACTCCTACTAAGATCATCAATCCCCGTGAAGGGACCAATACATAAAAAGAAAATTGAACAAGGAAAAATTTACCAAGGACAACTAGATATGCAGTCAAGCAATAAAAATATATTTCAACAAGCACGATGTATGATGTCATGAGAGACAACATTGCTAGCTTAGACTCTCAACAAAAGGTGAATTTGTGTGTGCATGGACAGCCTTAATGGTAGAGCAATTCCTAAGAGTCTATCATCACCGATTCACCACAGTCTGCAATGATGGAGAAACTTCGTAGCCTAAACCAAATTAATGATACAAGGCATCTTTTTCAAAGTGATTTATGTGAAAAACGTTTAACACCAAAATATATTCCCTCGTAGCTGTTTAAGGGTAAAGGTTGACAATATTCCTGACATGAAAACTAAGAATATAAAGAACATGGGTATTAGTGTGTGCAATAATCCCTCACTGGCAACAATTGTAAACATGGGGGGTTTATGAAGTATTACACACCAAAATCTTTGTCAATATGAAAACTTTGAATTGCAAGTCCCTAAATTAATGTGATCCTCCATCACTCCGATTCTAGCAGCATGTGTACTTTGTGAGTCCCCATTGCTTGTGCTTGTATTTGTGATGCCTTCTTGAATGCAAACTTTGGAAAATGACGATGGCATCTCCTTTGTTGACTATGTATGACAACGACATGATTAACAAAACATAGGATGAATCTTACCTACACCACTTCTTTGCAAAAGATTCAAGAGAGGATCATCTCTTAACATTAAACATTCATATCATTCTGCCAATAGCAAATAGATGGTTGCTATAGTGGACTGGCAAATAGTCAAATCCTCCAAAATGCATCTCCTTTGTTGGGTATATATGACGACGAAACGAGTAACAAAACATGGAACGAATCTCACCCACACCACTACTTTGCAAACGTTTCGAGAGAGGGGATAATCTCTTAACATTAAACATTCATATCGTTCTACCAATAGCGAATAGATGGTTGCTGTAGTGGACTGGAAAAATGCCAAATCCTCCAAATTGAAATCAATCACCAATGGGCCAATTTCCATGGCCCAATAAAGGAGCTTAAGATGACAAACGTTGAATATATATCTAAGGATCGAACTTTTTCTTCTATGATACTTTCGATTTACAACAATACTCTACATGCCGTTCCAAAATGACGAATACCTAACATTCTGCATATTGGAGAGCACCAGATGTCGTGACTCAGGTATCTATTCTACCAAATTCATCCAGAACTTGCACCTAGCCCATCTGTAAGAAACGGCCTGCCTAGAGATTGCTTCGGCTGAGATGCCATGACTGGAGATATTTATTCCACCAAATTCATCCAGGACTTTCCCCTGGCCCCATCTATAAGGAACAGCCTGCTTAGAGACGGTCCACAAAAGGGCCAACATGTTTCTGAGAAGTTTAAACCCTGGTGGAGTAATAAAACACCCAGCTTTACCCTCTAACCAAAAATTCGTTGACAAAGGATTGGGCTTCGCTTTAAATTGATTGAAAAACAATAATAATCTACCAAAAACAATTAGTCCTATATAGTTATGTACACCGTGAGCTACCAAAACAATACTCTATCTTCAGGCCCCGTCTCCAAAAATTTCAAATAGATTTGAATCGATAGAACCAAGCAAACAAACAAGGACCCCACTGTTCTTTAAAAATATCTTATAATTGAGCCTAGTGCATAAACTCTGGGGAAAACTTTATAAGCATAGTAGCCAAGTAAGCAGATAAGCAAAATTACGGGCATGAAGCTCCCATTGTCTATAGTATATACCAGAGGGTTTGAAACGTACCATAGGAAACAGCGAAGCACCTCCCCCTTCCTTACGGGCGGCCAGGTGGCATGCAATCTGCTGAATTCTCCTCCTCGCCGATGAACTTTCCATTTCGTGGAGATAACAGTTGCTACCACGAATAGAAATAACTGAGAAAATAGTAACGGCCTGGCCTGTAAGCTGAATTCCCGGCCCAGTCGCGCTTCCCGATGTGTGGGAAGCAAAGATGTTAAGTGGCTACGGCTCCGGAATCCTGCTTCGACTATTTACGTGGTAGAAGAGGCGACGAGAAGCCACAAAGACATTGAATAGGAGCCGGCGAAAGATATTTTATTACCAAAAGATTTGTAAGATTCACACTTCTATTTATTTATATTTTTATGATAATTATTATTCATAAAATTATGAAAGCACACACTTCAATTCATTTTTTTTATGGTAATTATCCATTATATATATACAAAAAAAAAATCATTCTATCATAGTTCACGTTCTAATCAAAGGGATTTTTTTTTATGATAATTCATTATATATATACAAATCATTTTATCATTTTGTGAAACATATGGTGGTCTTTTGGTGGAGATAGATGGATTTCATTCCATCTACCTGGGATCAATTCTGTTTTCCACATGAAAAATCAGGTATAAAGGAAATTTTTTAGAATTGAAGATAACAAAATTTATCATAACTTAGTTGTCACAATGGCAATAGGATGGTCATCATTAGGTACTATTTGCAAATGTGAGTTGACACATTATCATTATCCAAGGAAAACAATACCACCTGAAATAACATGTTGATAGTTCGTACATGAAACTAAGATAGATCCTAGAATCAACATTAATATGATATGATATTAAGAGGAGCTAGCTATGAAGCATCAGAGGAATCAAGCTCATGCACCCAACCCTTCTCTTTCATTTACCTACTGGCCCTCCCATTTTTTATATTAGCAGGATAAATAGTCTCATCTTTATAAAAGGATGTGGCCGTCGATACAAGCAAAATAAGCGGGTGGAGTGTAAGGAAGGTAGCTATTGTAAAGAATAAAGAGATGCAATAGATGGGAAGGAATCAACATCAACTTTCCAAAGCTAACTCTCAATTCAAAAGTTTATTCCGCTAGCAGCTTTAAAAAGGGACTTGCTTGTCCATGTTTCTGGATCGAGAGTTATTTGTCTCTATTATTCGGAGCTTCCTCCTATTTTAGGAAATCCTCAATCATCCCTGTTGATTTGACGATCTTATTCGGATCGCCCAATCATAATGAGGTAGACTCTCACTCCTACGAGATGCCTTGGAATCTTGGGCCATTAACATGTTTATTTACATCCAAGGAAAACGAGCTCTTAGCTATTGAGAAAACACTCTTTTAAAAAAATAATTTTTATTTATTTTGATTATCTCATATGCATACCATATTAAATTGTGAATATTAATTTATACGTCTCAAACATGTTAAGTTGTAAAATGTCTTTTATTATTTTTCTTGATACATGATTATTACGATGGTTATTAATGTCCACTGAAATCAACTTTGATTTTGATTTATGAAACCTTAGTAAAGATAAGGAATCACTTGGTTTATTTTAAAATTTTATTTTTGTGCTGAAAAAGCTTTAAGAGAAGCATTCTTAAATCACCATAGTTGTGATGAATTGAAAGTTATGAAGGTCAATGTTGTAACAAATGTTTGGAAACTGTGATATGATGTGGGTGCACACATGACATTCTAAGAGAAAGTGATCTTCATCTTCAACCCTCTTAGTGTCACAAAGGTGACAAATTCTTTCATCCCGCAACGTTTTAGGAATTGTCCAGTGTCATGTTTCATTATGGAACGCATGAGGTTGTTCTTATTTTAGCATTGTTGATTTTATTCGTTATGCTAGTTAAAACTGAGAGATACATTTGATCTTCTAGATTAATATTAATCACCTCCTTATAGTATTTTAATTTTCTCTTATCCTCTATTTTTTTTTTTTTGGGGGGGGGGGGGGCTACTTTGTCCGTGAATTGCAAGACTAGCCTATAAAATCACTCAGGGATCACACCCAACCTGGCCACACCAACCCTTGACATAATTGGATTTTAAGTGCCTCCTCATAGCTACCTTGCAAAGTTCGAACTCAAGTCGCCATGCAGAATGAGGCTCGTCAAAACCAATCGTGTTAGCAGGATTTGACTATCCTCTAATTCTTTATCACACCACATCTTCTTTAAATTTAGATGTAATAATATTTTTAATATTATCATTATTATGTAAAGTGACCTCTTCCTCGATTCCCCAATGATTTAGCCAAGACTTGGCATCTTTATGCCAATTTCGCTTGAGCCACAAGTGGTTTTGACTGGAGTTTGAAGCAATCTTAGGAAGCCTCTTATCTCTCGTGCTGTTTATCTTGTCCTTGTACATTAGGTACCAAGTCATATCCATGCTTTCAATGGGGGAGAGACTCGCTTTTATGAGGAGGATAAGGGAGGGTGTGTTTTCTTTAATTATGGGATTATAAGTTATAAAATGCTTTTGAATTTACTTTATCATTCTCCACGATTCTTTGGAGATGTTGCATCTCCAAAATTCATTACCATATAAGATGACAAGAGTGACTAGAATTTTGAAGAGGGGTTTCTTCTTAACCCAAAGCAAAAGGTCCATTGATTTACAATGATTTTCAAGTCCACGATAAGCTTTCCACCCTCCACTTATCATTTTATCATTTCCATAGTTATAATTAAGCTTGTGACGAAGATCGATTTCAAGATATTTGTATGAAGTCACTTCCTCTAAGTTGTTGTTTTTATACATGAAATTAGCATAAGTAATCTTTTTTATTTAATTATCATAACCTTTGTTTTGTCAATATTAATAGTGCAAAACCGTTACCCTCATACCCTCTCAAACAAGCCTATATGGAAAAATATTTGGCTAACATTGCCTAAATTCATCTGTTGGAAACTTTGGCTGGCTCGGAATAGCAGAATATTCAATGATCAGATGCAAACTCCGGAACAAGTGGCGACCAAAGCAAAGGCTTACCTCATCGAAGTAGTAAGAAATCGAGTGAAAAAGATGGACTCTTCTCTCACTACACTGGAGAAAAATTGGATTGGACACACAACCAACAATAAAGGGGAGAGTATAGGTAAAATATTGACTACCATGCCAGATTGGATTCTCATATTACCGGATAAGGAATTTCAGAAATGGTGGAAAGCACAAGTCAAAGCTACTATTTTTTTCGATGGAGCGTCTAAAGGCAATCCTAGAGTTGCAGGAGCTGGCGGGGTGATATGCTCTCCAATAGGAAAACAAGAAGTTAATTACAGTTGGGGACTATGCAAATGCTCCAACAATCAAGCAGAAGTGCTAGTCCTCCTAAAAGAATGTCAACTGGCACTTAGAGAGAAATACACCAAATTTCAGAGCTTCGGTGACTCACAAATCTTGATCAATAATCTGATCACAAAGAAAAATTCTAGAAATGCAAAATTAAATGTGACCATGGAAAGGATTCGAAACACACTCCATTGATTTTCCAAGTTTCAAATCTATCATATTCTCCGAGGCTCCAATAAGGCAGCTGACGGGTGGGCCAATTTAGGATGTAGATTGGCGCAAGCAGAAGTATCAATTAACAAAGGCCCCATAATTATCCATATAATTCCATAAGATCAAAGCAAAGGATAGATAGCTGCAAGCACAAGCAGTTCGGATCCGCACAAGAGTATTCAATTTGAAGTGTGGCGTTAATAAATAATCCAATTAAGCAGGAGTATTAAGTAACTCAATTTGAAATCCAGTGTTATCAACTACCCCATAGACCGATGAGTGGATTGTTTTGTGGGAGATGCCAATAGCCATTTAAGAATGAGTGGACAACAAACCAGTGGTTGAGCTGCCAATAGCCCAGTTGAGAACAACGAACCTGTTAAAGTGGGAGTTGAAGTGGACCACGAACCAGTTAAAGTGGACAACGAGTTGAAAACAATAATAAAAAAAAACTGTGGTTACAGTGAATTGGTTGGTAATCCAATTGTAGTGAGGCGTTAGCAGAAAACAAGCATCCAATGCAGGAGTATTCATCTAAGGAACATGAAACAAGCAATTCAGTGCAGAACCCCAGGGCAATGGAGCTACTCACCGTCAAAAGAGAGAAATAATTAGGAATTGTTCATAGATAACTCATTATGACAGAATTAGATCGATACAAAAGTGAAAATAGGAGCAGGATAATTGGAAGCAAAGGCAATCAAGGAACACACTCAAGAGGAAATGGATTGGAAGTGAGGAACAAGTGAAAAATAAAAATTTGAATAAGTTACAAGAGAGAAAAATCAGTGACAACATAGTTTAGAAATAAACAGATAAATTTGGAACCTCAGAATATTGATATCAAAAAACTGGCGGAACACGGATTAAAACTGTAATAGAAATACAGAACAAAATTAGAATCTTTTGGAAAATTGGAACTAAGTCGTTTTAGGCTACGACGGCGACCTTCTCATTAATTATATTTCTTTTATTCGTTTCAGTGGGAAAAAAAAATATTAATAGCAATTCCCGTACTAAAGCAAAAATCCTCAAAAAAAATTAAGTGACATAAAATACGAACTATTAATGTAAAATAAAATCCGAACATTAAAAAAAAAGGCTTAAAAATTCAAAGTTTATTTTATCTTTTTAAATTTGATTTCAATAAACAATTTTAAATTATTAAAATTTTGATTTTTCATATAAAAATAGATTTAATACCCTCAACTACTTCAATTATAATCAATATAAACAATATTAACATTTAATATATTCAATTTCATTAATCTAAAATAATTTAGGCTCAATTTCAAACCAAAATTCTCATTTTCATTATTACAAACTTTAAAAATAAAAATAAAAAATTTAACATGCGTGATAAGAAAATAATATCATTATCGCAAAAATACCATGTAATATTTTTTCGAAACTCCATATACAAATGAAAAAACAATATCATGAAACTAGAAATCTCCTTCACACAACTCGCATTAATGCTTGTAGTGTCAAGCTTTTCGGCCTTTCACACCCTTTGCAGCCTGACCTTCTCACAATACATATCTTGTAGATATGATTTGTGTGCACCAACGAGGCATTCTCGAAGTTCTCATTCTTCATTCTTGGGTCGCTGACCATCAAAAGAAATGCGTCAAGAGAGATATCTCGTGGGGACAATCTCCGTACATCTGAAAAATCCTCTCTCTTTCATTAATTTTCAACTATGAACGTATTTTTAAATATAAGACTACAAAGTATAGACCTTATCAACCCCATTGATATGATTTGAGAGACCACGACAATTCATTTTTTGAAAAGACGTGATATGACTCGTAACTCAAATCGATCTATGCAATTATTAAAGATAAACTCGAACATTATTATGTCCCGATATCTAGTTTTCGGTCGGGGAGATTAATTTGATATAAGTTTTTTTTTTAAAATTTCATTTTGTTAATGTTTCGTTATAATTCAAATTAATTCTTATTTTTCAGAATTTTTAAACGTCAATTTAACTAAGTTTTCATTGGCCCCATGCAAATGATGTCTACCTAGGGCATTGTGCCTCAAGATTCGGCGGTGGGCTCATGTTAACAGATGTACCGCAGGGCTTCTTTGGGTTGCGCATCTGTGTGTTTGTATTCCTTGTTGGGATGGGCCTCGAAATTAATGTGGTGTAGGACGTACTTACCCCTGTGGACTGTATGTGACACTTAATCTCAAAATTTACACGTAAACTTCGATAGGGATGCATAATGGAAAACCATCAAATCGACGTCCATCTAATGTACTAACCCATCATAATTAATAGCACCTATCCATTATTACTAGTAGACGTGTTGCATTGGTTTTCGAAAGTGTTTAATAGTGGACTGGTGTATTCATAATTAATGAAAGTAATTAAATTTCATTGCAAATTTACAGCTACACCTTTCTAGATGTGAGGACTCCAAACTCAGATCCGAGCGGCGATAAACAAAAACTTTCGAAAAAATGTATACACAATTGTAGATCTCCTTGATGATCTTCATTCAGAAGTCGAATCGATCTCTGGCCTCCTTGATGATTTTCATTCACTCTTTCCTCACCCTGATGATTATGAATCAATCTCTGGTCTCCTTGATGATTTTCATTCACTCTTTGCTCACCCCAATGATTCTCTCTTTCGAATGCCCTACTGACTCACCTGGACACATAAATAAACCCTCCATTTTGATTCTCGTGTAAACCCTCAAATGCATTATTCTACAATGCAAAGTATAGAAAAGATTTGATGAAATTATTTGCTCACGATTCTACAATGCAAAGTATAGAAAAGATTTGATGAAATTATTTGCTCACGATTCTAAAATGCAAAGTATAGAAAAGATTTGATGAAATTCTTTGCAAATTTGTGTCCATTGGGAGGGGGAGGTTCGTTGTGTCAAAAGGGGAGGTTCGTTGTGTCAAAAACCCTTATATATTCTCCTTTCACATTAAAAAAAACCAATGAAAATATATTCTCCTTTCACATTCTGAGAAACTCTTGTATCTTCTCATTTCACATTCTGAGAAACTCTTATATCTTCTCCTTTCACATTCAGACTCTTATATCTTCTGTGTAAATAATTTCTCAAGCATAGCAGAGTAACACAAGCTTAACTTAAAAGTCTATGTATGCCAAGAATGCCCGTCTTGGAAAAATAAAAGAGTTTTTGTCCTCGCGTAGGAATTGTTCAGGAGTTGCAGTGTATCTGCAAATTATTTCTCGAGCTTCTAGGTTAATGTCGATGGAGAAGAAAACGACAATCGCCAAGAATTTTGACAGAGTGTTGGTACTTCGATATGTATTGACAATTATTTTAGGGATATGTATAGACAATTCTAGGTCTACCTAAGATGTTTTCATCTTCTATACACGATTACACCCATCTAAGAGAAAACCTCCTTGATCAACAATTGTGCTAAGGTTGCATTCCCAAAGGTCGAAGCTTGGAAAGTTAGAGCTTTGAAGGGTCGAGCGGACTTGTTGCCTGGAATTTGAGACCTTGGAAACCCTGCCAATCCTACCCACCTCAATGAGCTTGGAAATTTGGTGGGCCGAGAGAAAACTCGCAACCTTGACTCTCGGAGCTTGGAAAGTTTGAGTGCCTTGGCTTTACCCTCACCTTAGGCATCTCGTGTCAAAAGGTGGCGAGGGAGTTTCTCAAAATCTACAATAATTTGTAAAAGAAAGGTATGTCATTTCCTTGGTAGGTAGGAAGAAAATCTAAATTCCTGTGTCATTTCCTTATTAATAGGTATTATGTGCTTCGATAATCTACTACTTAGTTGTCCAATAATTATCAAGTTTGGAACTAATCACAGTTCGCAAAAATTTCCTATGTCCACCTTTGTTGAATTTGAAGTAGTTTGTGTATTGATTAATACAAATTCAAATTGAGGTTTCTTTCTGAAATCTGAAGGTGATATGAGGCCAAAACCGAACACAAGTACAAGTCTTATAGAAAAATCCCTGGTTTTAGCTTCTCATTCGAATCCAAAAAATTAAATTGAAATTGCTATCCCAAAATGTTGCGAGCATTTCTGACGTTGAATAAAACAATTCTCTGCAAATTTTTTAAAAACTCATATCTATCATTAGCAAAAAATGCCCTTTTCCCTTTGTAAGTTTTTATAGATCCATGTATGCTCCAATTCTTGAAAAATCCCTAGTGTTTATTTAGTGTACCAATCTGATTAATGTCAATGGATTTAGTTGAATATAGCATTGTGAGAGCAAAGCCTACGGGCGTTAGGTTTTAAAGACATTTGAAGGGTTTCAATTTATCCATTAGGGTCAAAGGTTTGTATTAATTATCACATTCATAGCATATGCCAACTTTCATGCTTCTAAAAAGCATATTAGCATTGTTAAGGGAGTGTTGAAAGTCGATTGGGCTCCTTTCAAAGTTTGTGACTTAATATGTTTTTTTTAGTGTCCATGCTTATTTGGGAAAGGACGTTTTTTATATGTGTTGTTTTGGTTATCACGCAAGCCTCTATTTCTCTAAATATTGGGTATTTATTTACTTTTGTACAAACAATATATAGAGGCGATGTGTGTTCCAATATCCTACTCTAACTTCAGATTTCACAACGAAATTGCAAACAACCAGCCAATGCAGGTGCAATGTCGGGACATTGCCACCTCGTGGCTCTTGTTCATACTTAGTCACACATGACTAGGATTTTCTTAGCACACTAAATGTTCAAATAATAGTCATATTTAAATATATACCTAACCAATGTAGCCCCGAAGGGTAGCTCAGTTGGTTGGATCTTTCAGGACCAAGACGACATGAGGTCGAGGTCGGAGGTTTAATTCTCTGGGTCCTTCGAGTTTAGGCATCGAAGTAATGATGACAGGGGTGAGGCCCCTTCATGTGGGCCCCCTTGGCTTGGATCCATGGACATAGAGAGCTCTAGGGCCATGAACCACAAATAAAATATATATACCTAACCAATGTGAGATGCAAATAGTCATGTAAAGTTATATTTTTAGTGTAGACACTCAATTATCTCATCATGGAGTTTATCTTTCCATTCAATTATAAATCAAAGCACTGCAAATGTCCATTCACAGATCAAAGCAATGAAATTATCCACTTACATTGAAGCATTAATAATAAAAAGTGTTTACCATGGTCACATATTTTGGTCCAAAGCTAAAGTTAAACAATTCAACATTCATATAATGAAAAACCAATTTATGCTTTGTTAGAGTCGATTTTCTTATGTTAGTCTTGTTATCACACCATAGTAGCAGAGCTACTATTATTGTTCAACAGATATCTGCACATTCCAGAGCTTCCATTATTCAGAGCATGGCTATGATGATTGTATATTTTGTGATCACTCATGATCAGAGCAGTATATTATTCAGACTTATGTTTGACCTTGTGTCAAGGCTGAGCCTTGAGAGTTCAGATTTGATGACCGATGTGACCCTTTATTCCATGCAGTTTCAGTTCAGTGCTTAGAGATGTATTGCAGCAGTGTTTTCAGATGGTGTATGATGATTATTACTATGATGATGTTATATTGTATCTATGGATGCTTTATCACTGACTGTGGATTATTATCTTGTTAATTTAGTCATGATCACAGCATCTGCTTGGTATATTATTCCTGATGTGGCAAACTATTTAAAATGAACTGTAAATTATAAAATGGACAATTGCTTGAACATTTAGGTCATTTAACAAAACCCACTGGTCTTCCACCTTACATAGATATGGTCTTCCCTGACACCAGTTGTCTACTAGTGTAGGCTCCATATTCACTTGACTCCATCCATACATGACTTTCCTATTTGACTTTAAACCTTGATCTATCTCATTTGACTTTCTGATATTGAGGACTTCCCCATTTTTCTACCTTTGTGTTTGGACTGCATCCCTGTATATTCAGTGTCTCGGCTCTGAGTTGGTGACAAAACTTGCCTTTGGTGAGTTGGATTGTAGGCCTAAATCATTTTGGTCGGTTGTCCCGATGTTTGGCATTGGCTCGAACTCCCCCTAGTCACTTGAGATGTTGTTGGCTAAAACTGAAAGCTCATGTTCTACCTATGGAAACTTATAAATTCGTCCATGGAAACTAAAAAGGGCAAGAGCGATGAACAGCTAAAAATACTCCTCGAAGAGTATAAGAAAGGTCCAAAAAAAAGCAATGGTTCTTAAAAGTTATATCTAAACAATTGCTGACCTTATATGTATTTGAAAACATGCCCTGGATGCAAGCTACAACTAGTTGTGCTTATCAACACACCTGAAATCCGAAGGGTTATGTAGGCCAAAAAGGCCATGAAATGAAATTGAATGATCCTAATGAACCTGGATCAACTTGATGTAGACATGATGCCTAAGTTGAATAAGCACTCTCTAAACAACTTATCCATTTGTGAGGCACAGCCATCCCCCGTGTTATTTTGTCCAGCACAGAGTTTGTAGTTTTCCCCTTTCTCCTAGTCCAAAGTATTTTTGAGTTAAGTTAGACAAGTCAACCCCTTGGCCCAACCTTGTTCCTAGCCTTCATCCTTCACTAGCAGTTTGACCATGTCCAATGGGTGAGTTTGTCATTTGAACTAGTGTGCAAGTAATTTTATATGACAAAGGAATATGCTAACTTGATTAATGCCACTGAATGGATGTTATACTTTGAGCTTGGCTGTGAGAATGATTAGAGAAGCATGTCTTAGTCTACTGATGTGATTTATCCTTGGTTGTATATTATTAGGATCTATGATGATGTGGGCCATGTATAGATGCCTATTGATGATGATTGATGGTTCCACATACTTGATGATGATATCATATGATGGACATATGATGCAGATGATGATTGATGCAGTTCAGCAGGTTTATTTATTATTTCAGATCAGCAGTTTATGCATTGTCCATATATGGTGGACCCTACATCTGGCCCAATAGGGCAACCCATGGTATATGAGTACACATTTCTAATGGATTTGGGTCTTCTGGATCCAATGAGACACTTATCTTTCAGTTCTGGGCACTTCTGACAGTGATTGATGCAGTTTTACACTTGTTGACCAGATTTGGGACTGATTTCCCAGCCTGAGCAGCAGGGGCCATGGGAGGCCAGTTCACCTAGGGCGCTGATGATGGAGGGGGTGGTCCAGACACTTGTTTTTACCATTTACCCCCCCTTCTGGAGAGCCTGGTGGGCTCAGATGGACAGCGCAGATGCCCTAGGAGGCAGTTTTGGCACTTTCACAGTTACCGAGGCAATTAAAAAATGGGATAAAGTGGTCACTGAGGAATTCGATTTGGGCAATTGAGGCAAGGTTTTGGCATTTGGTTTTCACAGAGGTCTTCCAGGGTGATCCCACTATCTTCTAGTCAGTTTTCACCATGTGGGTAGGCCCACAGCGATCACAGGAGGTCTTTTACTACTTGTCTGTCACAGATTTTGAGGACAGATTTGATCATTTATATTATCTTGGACATATTTTATTATTTTATTGTGCCTTGGGGATGAGCTAGTAAGGATTGATGCCTCCTAGCGCCACCATGTGCTTATTTTGTCATGTCCTAGTCATCATGAGGTGGATTTTTGGTACTTGTACCCCCTCTAGTGGATGATGTCGCCCTCCATGATTATTTTATACCATGACGTCATCACTATATTGGGTGATCCATGTGATATATTGTTATGGTTCATCTTAGCCATTGATTGTATGATGAGATCCTTTAATCTCAACCACTCATTTGATGTAGTATTGTAGAATGGTATAGGGTTTTGGTCTTTATTATCCTATATAAGGAGGAGACCCCCTATTGTATAGCTCACCTTTGGAGCTCTGGAATATTGGAATAGAACACTTCTTTGTGGAGCATATCTCTCTTGTCTTGTGGATTCTCTTGCATCTTGAGTATACAGTATCTCTTCTATGTATCATTGTGGATTTTGGTGCTTCTACTAGTTTTCTTGCAGGAAAGTCGAATTGTTGGAGAGGAGGGCGATTTCTTGAGGGTTATTGTTGGAGGGATCCACATATTCTCTCTTGGGTTGATCTTTTGACAGGGAGTATCATTATTGTATCTTTGTGACATAATTGATGCTTTCTATTACATCTTTCTATCATTTTCATAATCATCTTACTTGACTTGTTTTATTGATCTTGTCTTGTAGGAGGAGGACGATTTGGCTATCTTGGAGGAGGACGTTTTGGTTGGAGCTCTTGGATCTCACTCTTGAATATACACATAGGAGAATGCTATCAATTTGCAAAGTGGCCACAAGCAATTGAGGTAAGATCTACAAGGTATGTGCCTCTTTCATCCATTCTATCTTCATTGGTCACAAACCCTAATTAATTAAAACCCTCATTTTTGGTTTTTCTTAGATCTACTTAGATCTAGCCTTGCTTTTGAAAAGATCTTAAGAACCCGCCTCTATAGCATCCACCCCTAGTTGGATCTATAGTTTGGTGGTGATTGGGTTAAAATTGACACACTTTTCAAGGCAATTTAGCCCTCTTGAACCAAATCGCACTTCCTTGGAGAGGCTTGTTGGGTTAGATCTAGCATATGGGTAGGTGAAATCCCGCTTGATTTGTAATCTACACACTTGATAACCTACCCCCAGACTTTTACTTTGATGATTTCTACCTTGTGGGCATCATTCCACATTTTAAGGGATTAAAACCCCCTTTTGAATTTCTTGGCATCTTAAAACTCAGATCTAGTAAGATCTAACCCTTGGATTGACTTGATTTTCTAGATCCACATAGATCGGGGCACAATCCACTTGGATCTATAGTTTGGTGGCCATTGGACTTGATTTGGTCCACTTAATCCACCTTTTAGCCCTCCTTGAGCAAGGTCACACTTCCTTGGGTGAGTGAGTTTGCCCACTTTGAGGACGTGGGTGGTTGAGATTTTTGTGGATTTGGAACGGGCATACCTTGAAACCTAGGTCTAGAGTATCATTTTGTGACGATCTGCCTTGGGGGTAGCATTCCTTGTTTCAAGGGATTGTGGTCCACTTAGGGTCATTTCAAGAAAACCTAGATCTAGCAAGATCCAACCATTCAATCTCAATTAGCCCACTTGACTTGGCTCCTAGGTGTCCCGATCTACACTTTGACATACCTTTTGACCCCATTAGCCCATCCAACAAGGCACTAGTCCTCCTCAAAGCAAGTCGCACTCCTTGGGAATTGTGTCAAACTCTAGATCCGGTACGTGGGTACTCCTAAATTCAACTTAGATCCCTAGATCTACTCATTTCATATCCTCTAGTGCCAATTGCATCCCTTAATTTCACCTTGTGGGTCCACTTTAAGCCATTTCACATATCCCAAGAAGGTAGGACCCACTTGTGTACCATATGGTACTATATCTTGTTATCATAACTAATCAGGTGGCCTAAATCATACATTGGTTGAAACACTAATCATTTCTCAAACCACCTTCAACCATACTTTAACTTCTAGGTCCATTTGACCTTGCATTGGTTTCAGTAACTCATCATTTACTCATCCCTAGGAACCTTTGTTTGGGTCCAATCATCTTTGATTGGTTATAGGGTCTCCCCCTAGGTCTTGATTTATCTAGATCTAAAGTGAAGAGTGCCTCAGTTGACATGACTCCCACCTTGCATTGGGAACCGTGGCATCTCTTGGGTCACCTCTTTAGTTGTCCATCTCCTCTACCGTCCCGGATGGGATACCACTAGGGGCAACTACAAGTTGTGTGATAACAAGTCTATTTGTGAGGGTACCATTTTGATTCATATTTTTAAGTTGTGATTGTGGATGCTTTGGGTTATTTTCTAAAGTTTGTTTAAATTCTATTCAAGGGAAAAAGTAGGTCATTTTTGTATGGTCCAGAGATGGCTAATAATCATTTTGTACATGATTGTCACCTCTATGTAAGTGCTAAATAATTTTCAGTTAATGGAGTCCTTGGATGCTTGGACACATGTTTCCCAAGATCAAACTATATGGTTAGTGACCACAAAATAGATTTATAGTTGGTTGGGTTAGATTTTATGTTAGACTGAATTCCTACAACTTGGACATATATTAGACTTGGGGTGGTTTCCTGATCCGTAAATGAGGGGATATTGCCCACTTGCTTCACCAACATGGATGCTTTGCATAATTAACTTTATGTTCATTGTTCTTGGGCTTATGCAAAGATATGAGTCTACAAAATGGATACAAGGTCTTCATTCTCAGTTCAGTTCTAGGTGCAACTACTTCACAACACTCTTCATAAGTCCTACCTAAAGTGCTATAAGGTTGCGACTCTAATAAAATACAAGTGCTTCCGTGGTTTTTCCTAGATGGTTTTTCCACGTAAAATATGGTGTCTTCATGTGTGATGATTGTGTGTGTGATTTATGATATGTGTTTCTTTCCTTTGTTAAATAATTGGTTGAATGAATGAATGGAATTAACCGTATGAAGGCTCGATGCGATATGTTTATTGGATTAAGGTTATGAGGTTCGTCGTAGCTATGAATCTGGAAAAGCTTTGGTTTGTCGATGTTCTATATGTGGGCTGAGATGATGAAGTCTATTGTTTGGTGAATAGTCCCTTCCGTACTGCATGAGGTCTGGTTACTGCAGTCCCCATTAATACTTTGGGTGAGACTTCACTTGCTCTGCAGGTGTTGCCGAAAGTGTTTAATCGCTTCTGGGACAGTGTCTGTGGAATGTGACGTTTGTTGGTAAATGTTAAGTGTTGAACCCTTGTTGAAGTAAAAGTTCCCCAACAAATGGTTCATTTGCCGGGACCGAGACTTTGAGGAGAAGGGGAATATTGTGGCATCCGACAAAGCCAGAGATAGATTGGGTAGATTTGCAACTGGAATAATTTACAATACAGTATAATAGGCATCCTCACTTGGATAATGAAGGTTTGTTAAATAAGTATGATTTTACCGATATTCATGAAATATTTTTCGCTGAGTTCCCAATAATACTGTATGAATGGTTAGCAAGGTTAACTGAATAGTCAACGAACTTCCCAAGAAGTGAACTTAGACATTGGACACCTAAGTTGATATAAGGATTGAAGGGTGTTAACAACCGTATTTCTCGTGCAATGGAATTTTGGTTAGAGCATGTGTTGGAAGGGTATATTATCGAATTCGTTATTGACACTATCAAGTCCTATAGGCAGCAGAACGTGAGTTCTTTGAAGGCCCGCGTGGTAAGTACCTTAAGTATTCGAACTTGTCGATTAAAAATATTCTTTGTGAAAAAGGCATAATGTGAATGGATTCCGACGAGTAGAGCGATTGTGCGCGGTGGGAATAGGTAGTGTACGGATGACGGTCTAGGCGGAGTTCATGGGATGAGCTAGGATGATTAGAGGAGAAGAAGTTGAACCTGACGAAGAGTGTGGATTTCTACGAAGTGGAAGACGGTTTTGGTCGGAAAAGAGGAGGAGAACTGCAACGGAAAAGAGGGGTTCCAGTGCCACCGAGAGAAGAAACTACAAACTAGTAACACATCTCGAAGAGGATTCTAGTGAAGAAGAGGATGACTACTGGCTCATTTTCGAGGAAGAAGAAGGTGCTGAAGGATCATTCCAGACCCAAGAATACGACATACCTATGACCCCGTGTACATCTCTAGAGACTGAGGTAGGACTTAATATTTCTTCGCATTTTATTCTATCTAGTCAAGGTAGTGGTAGTAGTCCGAAGGGTACGCTACCTAGTGGGAAGGCTACCAGTAGTAGTAAATCAATCAAAGCCCCAAAGGTCCAGAATGGATAGGGATGACATGAAGTTGCCTATTTTGAATGGGAATGGATCGGAAGATCCAAAACAACACTGGCTTTTGTGTAATGTTATATGGACTGTGAAACAAGTTCAAGACGACAACGCCAAGTTGGCTCAGTTGATCACGAACTTCAGAGGTCGTGCCTTAGACTGGTTCATGAAGTTTTATGAAGTCACCGTTAATCATCTTGCAAAGACCTTGGTTGAAGTCAAAGAGGGATTTGGGATCGAATTTAAGAAACCTAAATCTGAATCTCAATGTATTACTGAATTGAAGGAGATTAAACAAGCGCAGAATGAGTCAGTTTGGGACTTCGACCAACGTTTTAAAACTTTGATGGCTCATACTAGTTTTCCAATGAACGATTTACAACATAAGGAATGGTTTATTATTGCGGCAGAACAATGTGCGCTAGGTGTTCAAATGAATTGGTCGACCTTCTTGCTAAACAAGTTTCTGGAAGACGTTGCAGACACACAAGATAATGGTACATCATTCACATATTCATGGTTACTATTAATTATTTCTTTTGTAGGCTGGGTGAAACCTACAAACTATCAAGGAATGCCACCTATCGGCCCATGTCAGGGGCCGTGTTACATGAACCTCTCGTATTCGGATATCATGAGCCAAAAACAAGAGAGTAATGTATTGTTGTATATGCAGCTAGAGGTACTATGGTACTATGTGGTTCATATATCACATATTGATGAAGCAGTAGTAGCAAAGTATCGTGGGGTGGCGAAGTTCAAAGATGGGTCCCACCATATGCATGTCCAGGAAAGGAGGGACCCACACTAGCAATGGTTGGTGATGGGTTTCAAATTATCCAATGGTGAAATTGAGCAAATGATTCAAGAATGGCTGACAAAGTGGCAGGTACCTATCGAGCCCGAAACTATATTGTTGGACCCATCACAACAAGATTAGCATAAAGATGGTATATCTAACCGCAAAAAAATAGTTAGAATACGCCACAAACTAGAGGGGGGGTGACGATGAAGATCAACAATCCAGCTAGACCTCCACTGATCCAGAAATTGCAGGAAAGAGGAAAGGTGAAATTTCACTATAAGGCTCACAGAAGAAACAAAAGGCGCAATGCCATGATACGGCCCAGACATTGACGAATGATAACATTAACATCCTATTCGACGGGATGACTGAAGTGGTAGAGGAAAATAGAAGGAAAGTAGAGGATAAGGCAATCCAACTATTCAGTACTGTCACTGACGTTCTGGATACGTTGTGCACAGAGGTGAAGAAGATTATAATCTCGGCCCCGTAGTCGAGTGCATCTGCGCGGGTCGAGGTGGAACACGAAGAGAAAACACGACTCTCAGACGCATAGCTTCCCTCTGCAGAAGTAGTATTGAATGTTTTGTCGAGAGCCATTGCATTTGGAGAATTAGACAGTAACATAGAGCTTCTGAAGTCAGAGTATGTAGACCTGAAATTACCTGCATTACCCCTATACATGTTGCACATATTGCAAGAGAGTGTTGCACAAGAAATCAAATCAAGGGAAAATTTCCTTCGGGAGTTTATGGGAGGTTATAAGGAGCAGGATGCTAAACTAAATGGCTTAAAATGTATAACTCCAACAGGATAAGGTTTTGCTGCAACAAGCAAAGGACAAGGTAGAGCAAGCTATTGAAGTTTCCTACCAAGCGGTACCAAAAGCGAAAGTGATCAATGAATTTACAACTGAAGAGAAGGTGCAGTGGTTGGAAACGATCATCTCTGGGTACCATATTAAGGTGCAAGAATTGGAAGTTAAGTTGGTGCCTAGCACCCATCTTGAAGTCACTGAACAACAAAGAGCATAGATTCAAACGATTGTTCAAGCTTTACAAGCAGCAGAAGCAGAATCCATGAAGATGTACGATGCTAGGTCACAGTCATGGGAAGCCCTGTTTGAAGACAATGAAATGCAAGAGATTCAGACACGGCTTGGGGATGCCAAAGGAAAAATGAATGCTTTACGGGAGCAGTTGAAAAATATCCCTCCAGTTCAAAGAATGAGCAGGGCCACTGAGAACAAGCAGTTAAAGCAGTAAATTAATCAATCACAATTGTAGCATAGGCAGCGCACTGAGAGGGTCCAGACACTTCAGTTTGAGGCACAACGTATATCAGAGGATATTGGAAACCGTCATGCTTCCATCCAGTTAGAAATCAATCAGGCTGTCGAAGTGAGTCATAACTATATTTCAACAAATGTGGTGGAAATTGTTGGCGAGAAGAAAGAAGAAGTCTAGCAGTTAGTCGAAGCAAGCAAGAGTCACTATACAAAGTTTTTGTCAAAGCTACTGGAACCTGACTCGCAACCCTGAAGTGGTTCGGGACGAGCCACATGTGAGTGTTGGGGAATACGATAGGTTCATGTAACATGACCCTTGGCACGGGCCGATAGGTAGCATTACTTGATAATTTGCAGGTTCTGCCTAGCCTACAAAAGAAATAAGTAATAATAGGCATGAATATGTGAATGGTGTACATTGTCTTGTGTGTCCGCATCGTCTACTAGAAACTTGTTTAGCAAGAAGGTCGACCAATTAATTTGAACACCCAACGCATATTGTTATGCTGCAACAATAACATAATTTGTCACCTGGTTTGGTCTTTTCTTTCTTACTAACTTTGTAGCTAACAACCTGGCATCGAACTGAACAACTTGGTCATTGATAGAGGATACCTCAAAGCCCTGGTTGCTCTTGGTTAAATTATACTTCTCCTTCATCCTTGTCGCCAAATCATGGTCTCGCTCCTTGCCAATAGAGAACTACGACGGGTATACCCCAACCTTAAGCAAACCCATAATCCGAGAGATGAGGTCAATCGAATCTCATCTCTCTATGTCAATAGATACCTTGGTTTCCAACCAAAGGCACCCTCCATGCAAGCAGACTAAGAGCTGCTTCACACACACATTGGCCTCCGCAGTGCGACCAAAGTGTGGTAAATGAAATAGAGGCAATAAATCGGCGCGTGCCACACCGAGAACCCATTGTTGTAGCTCTAATTCAGTCAGATGGCCCTCTACTGTAACAACAGGTCTCATATAATTTTTATAGTTAAAATATGCAAACTTACTGATATCATGATGAACGTATGACAACTTCTGGATATTCTTCAAGATGTCAGCTTGTATCATCACTCGCTTCGGTACCGACATAGTATCAATTGGGTACAGGGCATTCTTTGACAGCTTCACTAGTTTGGAAATTGAATTTTGGGGCGAGACATATGCTGGAAAGAAAGTGGCAGAGCCCGTTGCAGAAGTACCCGCATCATTGCGTGCCTTCGTTCGAGATTCAGGGTTGGGTCGGTTGGTTTTTCATGGCTTTGGAGGCACATTCTCAGGTAAATGTGAATATATCACCTATGGTTGCTCCGCACCAGCAGAGATGGAACCCGACATATGGACTTCCTCGACAGATCTGTGCTATTCACTCCTTGCTGACAAATCGACCTGCATCTTGATATCGCACAATCTTCACAAGATCGCTCACAAAGTGCGGCTTTTATCTTCTCAATCACTACTGTAATAGGCTCAAAGTTCACAATGAGGAATGAGCGAGGGAGGAGCGACTTTTAAATTTATCCCACGCATGCGATCCGTCTGTCATTCATGAGATATATTAATTGTCCTAGATCTGCCGATGATGATAACGGAAATGACGGATTCGTTTACACATGTTAGTCACTTCAACATTTAATTCAAAAAGGCCACTAGCGCCACCACAGAAAGTGTCATAAAAGCAACAATAAATGCATCCTAACTACAATTTTGACAAACAAGGTCACCTCATAACTTCGACAGATATGACTTCGACAATTATCCCACTCCATCAGATGTATGCTCGACAGGTCTAGCATGTTGGGGTTTCCAGGGGACAGAAATAACACTTTGCCAAACTTACTTCGACAGTTTACCAACTTCGACAATTAGAGATGCTTTGACATTTTGGGAAGTTGGGGTTTCCAACTAATAGATTTGGAACTTCATATGGACTACCCGAGATAAGATATCTTCAACACACTAGTAACTGGGGGTTTCCGTAAAGCTCCAAAATAACTATATCTTGGGATTTCCAAAGAAACCTGACATAACTGTACATCAACACAAGTAACTACGACAAATCTAACAATGACAGAACTAGAAAATTGGGGTTTACAAATAATTTTTTTTCCTATGTACAAATTTACAATCAACTCTCTTCACTTCGACACACCACGACTATCCCTATAGGGCTTCAACCGACTCCCATTCACCAATCCTTGAAGGATTTGAAATTTTGAAGATCTAATGTTTGTAATTGTACGACACCTCCTTTTGTAATAAAATTTATGACATATGGCCTATTCAATGCATCCGTAGCTTACTAGGGTGTTTAGTGAATTTGTTGTCATAGAGAAGAACTAAGTCTTCTTGCTGAATTTTTTTTTGGGTGATGTGGCGATCATGCCATGCCTTTTCTCGGTCCTTCCGCACTTGCTGATGGAAACCTTTGACGAAGCGGTCTTCCTCCAATTGAAGTAACTGCACTAACCTTTCCTCAATAGCACCAGTATCAGACATATTTGTAAATGTCACAATCCTTATACTGGGGACTCCATAGGCATCACAACCTCTTGTCTGATCACCAATTTGAATGGCATTTGACCTATCATCCATTTACATGTTGTTCTATAATCCCATAATACTTCAGTGATTTGTAAATCCCGGTTGTCATAGTTCATACTACAGAATTTTGTGAGTGCATGTTCCAGAATTTTATTGAATGCTTCAACAGTTCCATTGCCTTGCGGGTGGTATGGAATACTTTTTCAATGATGAACTTGAAATTCCTCAGTAAGATATTCTATAGTTTTATTAACAAAATGTGTACCTTGGTCACTTAGTAGAACGCGCGGACAACCAAACCTGGTTATGACATTCTCAAATAAGAACTTCGCAGCAGTTGCAACAATACAATCCCGCACTAGCATTGCTTCAGTCCACCGTGTAAGATAGTCTGCCGTAATGATAATATACCTTGCTCCCGTTCTTCGTCTTGGTGGATTGATAGGTCCCACAAAGTTGATAGCCCACTTGTCAAATGCCTGTAATGTAACCCGAGGTACTAATGGCATTTCATCTCTTCTCGAAGGCTTCCCAATTCTCTGACACATGTTGCAGTTCTCAAAATAATCTTTAGCATCTTTGTGAAGGGTTGGCCACCATAACCCTACTCTTAAGATCTTCTGGCACTGTGGCTTTCCTTGCATAGTGGCCTCTCGCCACCCCGTCATGCACCTCAAACAATATGACTAGTCATTCGTGCTTCAGAACACATCGACGCAATACCTCATCTGGTCCTAACTTATACAACTGTCTAGAGATCAACTGATAATCCACGAATCAGATGACTAACTACTTCTTCTAGATAGTCGTGTAACCTTCTGGTAGATAGAAATGTCACAATATCAGGAAAGTAGTCGTTAACCATACTTATTGAGAAGAGATGTGCATCCGGGAGATTGTCTTCCAAGCTAGTTGGTTCTTCTCCTGTTTCCAATCTCGACAAATGGTCGGGGCCTGCATTCAACCTCTTGGGATTAACTATGATCTCAAAATCATATTCCTGAAATAACAACAACCAACGACATATCTTCCCCCCCAATACTAGCTTATTAACCAAATATTTTAACACAGAATGATCAGTAAACATCCAGAAATGTCCTCCTAATATATAATGCCGAAATTTTTGCAGCGCATAAACCATAGAAAGACCCTCCCTTTCAGTTGTAGTATAATTCTGCTTTGCAGTAGATAGTTTCCGACTGGCAAAAGCAATGGGGTGGTCGATAGAACCCTCACCTGGTTGAGCAAGTACCATGCCTAACGCGATAGATGAAGCATCCACGTGTACATGAAACTCTTTCTTCCAATACGAGAATACTAATATAGGGGTTGTAACCATCTTTTCTTTTAATGTATCCAGACTCTGTTGACATTCTTCATTCCATTGAAATTTTTGAATCCTTCTTGAGCATTTTTTCCATTGATGATGTTATCTAGGAATAACCTTTAATAAAATTCCTGTAGTATCCTGTATGGACCAGAGTTGCCCTCAACTGTCAAACTGAATTGGCCGGAGGTAAATCAACGATGATAGAAATCTTTGTAGGGTCTACCAACATGCCTTGCTTACGGTCAACATGTCCTAACAGTATACCAAATGGGGCACATAATATACCTTTCTTTAAATTCAAAGATATTTGATACTGACGACATCATTCTAATATTATCCTTAAATTTCCAATATGATTCTTCAGTAACCCATGGACTGTCCAAACATCAAAATAAACTTCTTTTAACTTATGAATAAACTCCTTGAAGGCAACGACAACTATTCTGGAAAATATTTCATTCTTAAGGCCAAAAGGCATTACCGTATACTAAAAGCAACCCCGTGCTGTTGTAAAACTGGTTTTATGGCGATCCTCCTTATGTATCGCTCCCCTCACCCAATCCGACCATCGGGAGGTGACGCTAGGAAACCTGGGCTCTAAAATTTCGCCCCATATCCATAATATGAATTTCAACAAACAAAATGTGTGCAGTAATGCAAATAAACATGCACAACGGAATTAATGTCTATCCACACACATCTAATATGCAAATACAAGCATAAACATTACAAGCATCAAATAAAACATTTCATATTCAAATACATGAGAATATTTATCTTTATCCAACACATATGCAAGCAACTAGTTGCGTAAGAGTGCTTTTCCACCCAACCATAGGCACTCTGCCCAACATATACTCTTTCTGTTGCTGAGAGGCCACCCCCAACCTGGGCTATGAGGCCACCATGGTGAAGGAAACACCTACAAGCTTCTATTTCTCAGCCCATAACCCATTTTTCTCTATGTGCTTAACCAAATGCTCATACAAAGCTCTACATGGGCCTCACTTAGCCTCAATCTGTGGCTTCTCAAGCACCTATGAGCAGCAAAACTCAAGGGTAAGGGTTCCTAGCTTGCCCAATTTCTCTGCTCATCTACAACCAACAAAACCCACTTCCCAATCTGTAACATGGTCTCCAAATTCGAATTTCTGGGTTCAAAACAGCATGGTAAGTTCATGGACAACAATGGAGAGCTCTGCATCCTCCAAATATGCATGTAAGAATGAGACAAAACGAGAGTTGATTCTAAGGGATATGGGAAAATGGTGAAAAGACAACTGACATGAATTCTGGTAGTAGGATAAAGGACTCCTAGCAGCTGCAGACTGACTTCTGTCATGACAGAACTGTCACAAAAGTGTAGTGAATCCCATGCTTCAATAACTACATGAGGTGACTTTTCCCACCAACCACACCAATGCATTAATGATTGGAAAATGGTCAAAACATGAGATAATTGGCTTATTCTCATCACATGACAGAATTTTGGTGTGAGTTCTAAGGTTGACACTTGGCAGCAAGGATTTAGTTATCCATGGACCCCCTTTCCTCTTCCTCTCTGGTGGAATCATAGCCCCTTTGGTTCTCTTTACACAACCATTGTTGGCCCATTTTATTATTTATGCACTTAATATTTACATAATATTTTAAATCAACATAAAAGCCAACAAAATAGTCCAAATGAAATATAAACATCATGCACACCTAAACATTCACTAGTCGGCCCTTAGCCTTAAGCTCCTCACAAGGAATTCGCACTAACATATATACATCATTTTCATTTTTAATGCAATGGGGTCAAAATCGGGATATTACACCTTAGCTATTTTAACTTGGTGATATCCAAAGAATCCATCTGTAAACAAGTAAGCTTCTTGTCCTCCCACATTTTCCAGCACTTTGTCTGTAAAAGGTGTAGGAAAATGATCATGGAGACATGCGTCATTCAGTTTCTGCAAGTCGACACAAATCCTGATCTCTCCAATCTTCTTATCTTGAACGACCATGGGACTAATCCATTATGATTCTTCGACTAGTTCGATAATTCCTGCATCCAATATTATGTCGAGCTTCGCTCTAACTTTCTCCTTATATCGTGGATTTAGTCTATATGACCGCTGCTTCATAGGCTTAGCACCTGGTTTCAAAGGGATCTTCATTTCACCTAAATCACCAGCTATACCTCTCATTTCTAAAAATTTAGTAGGAAGTAGATCTTGGTACTCATGCAATAAGTCAGTAATTTTTCCTACAATTTCATCATCCCAGTAGTCACCTATGTTCACAAATTTTGGATTTCCAGTGGAGCTAATATTTACGTTTTTGATCTTCAATGGGTGTATAAACTTATCTGATAAGATGTTTGACCCCTTCAAATCATGGCTCCCTTCACTTTATGGAATGTGGATATCTCTCGGGTCATCATCTTCTGGTCCACCACTGATGTTGTAACATTCCATCATTTTCTCAACTGGCGCAGTCCATTGTGGTACGCTAGATATAGGTCCTGGGATTTCTTCAAAAATATTAGCTTTAATGATCTGCAACGATGCATCTATTGCAGGACTTTCATCCTCATAATTAAATGTGTGTTTAAAGCTAATAACTAAAGAATCCCAATCTGCAGTTCCTCGTCGCATCTCCAGCGACGTATACTAGTTTCTTGGGATAGTGTCAAGAGTATGGATGAACATATGGACCCACTCTAGCTTGGGTATATTCTGCCAAATTGTGATGCAAGTAGCCATATGATCAATAGGACTAGCAAGTCCTGTATATTTCCCTCCTATGTAGGGGATCCCTTCCCCAAACCGAATCTCCAAATACCTTCGACACTCTGACCAACCAGACATTGAGTGCTTATGTGTAGCCCACCATCTTGTCAGTGTTGTTTTCAGGGCAACATCTAGGGATAATAAGCGTCGTTGTTCAAGCACTTGGGTTTCAAATTCATCAATAAACTAACCGACATTAGGCAACCCCTCATAAGTAGAAAGATTACATACCTCTATTCCAACCCAACGCAGGGACTTTGTCACACGGGCACACCTGCACATAGAAACTTCATGCAACTTGTTTTTCCAGTTCTTGAGAGTTTTGCCAGAGTTAGAAGAGCAAGAGCTAACACTTTGCCAACTGAGTGTACCGTTTGCTGTAGGATTAATATAATCATTGAGCTTTGAGGATACATTATAGATATTTTCAAGATCTTGAGTATCATATTCTCCTTTAACTGGTTCTACGTATCTCTATCCTTCTTACGGATCTAGTGGTGGAACAACTCTAATTTCCTCATTTTCAAATGTGAGAATCCTCTTTTTGAAATTGATAATAGTATGGTTTTGAATAGCCCAGACAATTCCCAGTAACGTGCGATATAGATTAGTGTCGTCGACAATCTCTATTACTTCGAAGTCAGCGTATGTGCGCAACCCTTCCACTTAGACAAGGACCCCTATCAGTCGACCGATTGGTCTTACTTTCTCCTGATTAGCTAGTCGTAGCTGGATAGGTCACCATACTAGTTTTGGCTTACCCATGTTTTCCCATGTTTGTTTAGTCAAGATGTTTACATATGAACGCAAATCCAAAATAACAAAGTCCATCTCATAATCACCAATTTGCGCGTTAAGGCACAGTTCTCGGCCGGCCTTATGTCTTCTTTGGACATGATTAACAACCCTTTCAGATTGCACTTCCCCCTCAGACTCCTCAACTAAATTCTGCAATTCTCTTAAAGCATCCACATCTTTAATCAAATTCAAACAACTTCTGAGAAAGGTATTGAGGGCACTTACTTTTCCATAGTTGTTCTTCAGCGCAGGTTTGTTGAAGCGAGGTGGCATGTTGTACACAGGTCCTTCTTTATGAACAGGTGGCGTCCTGGATGTTGATACACCCTTAAGAAATTCATCCCCAGGTTCGAAAAATACAACTTTTTCTTTCTAGACATCAAACTGTTGGGGGTTCTGAGTTATTGGTTTGACTCGCGGGTCCCGTGTATTAGTATAACTGTTCTTATCTCCACCCCTTGTGGTACCACTCCTGGTTACAACAACGACAATATGCTAGCCAGGTCGTGGTTCTACTGAAATCTTCTGCACATTCTGATTCGGATTCTGGTTCTGATTCTGATTCTATTTGGCTTGCCACTTTGCTATCAACTGTGGACAATCTTCAATGGTATGATCCAATGCTCTGCAATATGTACAAGAGGCCGCAGGGTGTGGGCAGTCTCTAACATAGTGTCCCGGAGTGCCACAGTTATAACATATGAGTTGTCCTCTACCTTGACCAAATCCTCCTCATCTATGGCCTCTAAATCCTCCTCGTGGTTGATTGAATTGTGCCTCAAGTCTTTCGGCTGAGCCTTCTCCCTTCATAAGAAATGTATCTGCAGTGCGTTCTGTGAGCAATTCGTACGCGCGATAATGCTTCTCATCATGACCTACATAACTACAGAACTTACACCATAAGCTTGGGATTACTTACCATCTTCTGTAAAAAATAACAGTGTTTTGGTCGATGCCCCTTAGTCTTACAAATATGACACCGAGCAACAGGATTCAAAGGATTCAGATTGCCAGCACTAAGATAATCCTGAAATGTTGTACATTGATCTTTAGAGTGTCCATCATCTTTGCATTTAGTGCACTAGACATCTTCACGCTTTTCTTTTCCCTTCTTGATATCTTGTATATGAACAGACAGGTTTGCTAACTGTGACTGGATTTGAGCCATACCGGTGCCAGCCTCGCCGATGGGGAATGCTTCTAACTTCATTGTCAATTCCAAGGCCTTCATCTGTGTCAGTATCTTTTGTTGCACAAGTGGAATTCTTATATGAGGCAACAATGACTATCAAAATAATTTAATTATAATGAAGAGAAAGCCACCACAAGCAGAGTAAAATAATATAGGTTCCCTTGGGAAAAAGAATGAATTCACTTGAATGAGACGATACAAATGAGAGCTTAAATTGTGTATATGCACAAAACTCAAGTAAGACATCCTTTTAGGAAGGGAGGCATCCATTCAAAAAAAGATTTTATATACACAACTCAAGTAAGGTATCCATTCAAGAGGGATATATATATATATATATATATATATATATATATATATATATATATAACTAACTCAACCGAGACATCTTTTAAGAAGGGAAGCATCTGTTCAGGAAGGGTTTAAGGGTTCACAAAACAAGGGCACACATTCCAACCATAAAACATAATAAAATACAATAAGTGGGTTTAACTATCCAAAGGTCGATACATTTAAGGTCTCAATTACCCACATAATATGTTGGCATGTGGCAACAAGTGAAGATTTTACACAATCTCAACACTGCACCTTAATTTCAATAAGGGATTACATGAAATGATATTACAGTACATCATGTTTTCCTCCTTAATGGCAGTTCATATACATCGATACATGTCTATAGATTAGTAAAGGTAGGCTCGAATAGAGATTCTAAACCTTATCTAGCCAATGGTGAAGTAAAAGAGAACGCAAATCACCATAACCATTGGCCCAATTGATGACACAAAGAGAGTCACCGAAAACATGTGAGATCGCAATATTCCATTGCTCTGCAAACCAGAGAAAGCCCCATAAGGCCAGAAGTTCCGATCTCATGTTGGATCCCTACCCAACACCCATGCAAAGGTGAATAGAGTGGACACAAAACAGCTTGATAAGCATACCAGCCCCACATACAAAAGTGATTGAAGAAGAACATAGAAAAGGCAACGCATCATTTCCTCCTCCATGATTCGATTCACCATACTAGATATTCGTTGACGAATTCTAGAGGATGGAAGTGAGCTTATGGAATTGTCATGATCATTCCTTGGCTAACATCACTTTAATCGGAAAGCAATAGACTTTATGCACAATGTCGCCACGCTTCCATTTCCCTTACCTTATCACATTGATTTAATAATGTATTGAGAACCCAATCATGAGATATACCATAACATAATGACTAAGCATCATTAAGATAACAATTATAAATCAAAATGGACACCTCAATCGTTGACAATGTGAAAAAAAAGGTTTTATTCTCAAGCATAGGTCACGAAACCTTATATATATATATATATATATATTTTTCCATGAAAATTATGATTTTATTATCAACCATATATATTTCACAGATTGTTATAAATTGTTAACAAGGTGAAAGAAAAGGTTTATTCTCAAGGCGAGGTCACGAAACCTCCACAAAACAACACCAAAACCCTACAAATATATAGTATTTTTTTACATTAAAATATGATTTTATTATCAACCATATATATTTCAGATTATTATAAATATATACTATCTTTTTACATAAAAATATGATTTTATTATCAATCATACATTTAACAGATTGTTATGCATACATAATATTTTTTATATATAAAAATATGATTTTATTATTGTTTATGTATATTTAACAAACTGGCAGTTTAAAAGTTTTACGATTTCAAAAGAAAAAAATTGATTTTTTCGGTACAATTTTGAAAAATCCGACATAAATTTTTAAACATCCTGGTTACAACCTTCAAACTCTGAAATTTTGGGTGCCCCGAGAGTTTTAGATGGCGTTGAATCTGTTTCTACCATCAAAATCACCATTAAAACATAATTAAATTCAGATTTTGCAAAATAAAAAACACTAGATTCCGGTGAAAACCCCTCGTTCGAGCCAAATCGTTGACTTTTTCGACAACTCCTTTAACAAAGTGTTTTTTTTGTATATAATTTTTAACTATTTTAAAAGTAAGTTATTAATTTATGATCTATATTTCATGAGTTTTTTCTTTTCTTTTCTATAATGTTATTTTGAAACCAAATTACATTCACCAGACATGTGAGAGCACGACTTACAACTGAATCCAGTTCTTACATTGTAACTTTTATAAAAAAAAGTTGTCCAAATATAATTTCCACTAGTGATCTATGCAGCTTACGTGATGTTGTATTCTTTACCCATGCCAATCAATATAGCCACAACAACTATATTCACACAACTCCATACTGTAAAACAAAAACATAATACATGTGATATCGACCATTGCAGATCCTTATCAGCCAGAACAAAAACATGAAAAACGAACAAAAAAACTGGCAAACAATGTATTCATTCATACAAGCTATTTGAAAATGGAATACTATCGAAAGGAGGGTGATAGGACCCTAAAATTTCCCCTACCTCCTCCTCAATGATGAATCAACTTCCAAAATTCATGCTAACCCCTTCATTTGCTAGAGCATTTGCTTTGATATTTCTGTCTCTGTACACATGACTGGAGGGTTGCATCGACCAGTTAAACCTTAATGCTTTTGGTCTCCTCTAGTATGGGGACCCGTCTTAAATTTCAGCATTGGTACTCTCCTCTAATTCATTTAATTATTATCTGTGAGCTCAAAAACCTGTAAACGGTTTATACCTTTTTTATGTATCCAACCACAACAATAATCCGAGAGCACTTAATTCAGTGTAATTATTTGTGTGAGGTCACAAACCGGCTCTAAATTTGAATCTATTATCCATTGATAAATGTAATATACCTCCAACTCCTCATAGACTAGATTCTCCCTGGGAAGCCCCGCTAAAATATGCCCAGGGCCCATCTTTGTGATTGATCACTTCCTCCTTTACTAGTCGCTCTAAGACGATCTTTCTCCCTTGGGGAAAGTTTGTTAATATTGCTAAGATCTGATAAGCACATTGAATGGGAGATATGGATATATCTTCAAAAAGGCTAGCATTCCTGGCTAGCCAAATTCACTAGCTAATAATTAAAGGCAGTGTTCTATAGGATTAAAGCCTGATTGGAACACCAAAACCTTAAGCATTCCTCCATTGAAGAGCCATACCATATACCCCTCATCCCGATTGATGTTTCTATCTCCTTCCATACTTGCTTCGTGTAGGAGCATCCCACTTCCAAATGATAATTTCTCTTTGTCTATCTTGCATAAGTAGCACCTCCCAGGCCCCATTATGTTCCTCCATTGAAGGACATCCTACGCCAAAGCTTTGTTGGATAACACAAACCACATAAAAATATTTGTTTTGGATGGACATTGAAACCTCCATACTACCTTCTACCACCAAATAGGCTCCACCATACACTTAGCTGATGATAACACACAATAAACAACTTTGGGAAAGTAATCCCTGAAAGGGGATAATACCCAACCTAATAAGCCCTCAATGTTTTGGAGACGAACGTGACTAGTTTGAAGATTATCAATATATGCCTTCCATGGCCTACTATTGTCATCCTTGAATCCTAATTCCTCTGATGTTATCCACCCTTGTCCCTTATACGACTAAGCTTCTAGGTTTCCAATATGATTTATTGTGATATATCCACTCTCTTTGAGATACCGAACCATGTGAGGTAGAAGGGCACACCCAGTCCCACTCCCTACCCAAGGGTCTTCCCCAAGGTGAATGTTGTACCCATCTCCCACTTTCTAGGTTGGACTGATTCCAATCAAAGTGAAAGATTAACAACTGCTTTCCAAATGACTCACAGATTGTGTATGGTTTTATAAGGCCTATGGATCCATTCTATGGCGGTCAAGGGCGCGATGTACTTCTGATGAATAACTACAACCCATAACCCTGAGCCTCTGATCAACCTCCAATTTCTTTTTGCCGCTAATGCTCTTGCAAATGCAAATTTTATTTTGTAGCCCCATCCACCTTAGCATTTAGGAGTTGCAATTGTCTTCGAATTAATCCATGCTATGCCCTTCCTCTATAGACTCCTAGACCAAAGAAATGGAAACTTAGTTTCCTAATTTTTTCAAGCACTCCTCTTGGGATCCATGAGAGCATCCAAAATATTGGGATAGCCTTCAAAACCACTTTCACCAGAACTAGGCTCCCTCCTTTTGAGATCCAGCAATAACTCCATTTTAATATGTGTTTCTCACACTTGGCCACTAGCTAGTTTCAATCCTTTTTATCATATGAATTTGGTTTAAGTATGAACCCGAGGTACTTCAAACCCTTGTCCAACGCTGTCTTGATATATGGAAGCATCGTTCTAAAGTGATAGATCTCCTCCTCCTCAATACCTTCCCTATAAATTGTGGACCTCCCCATGTTGACCAACATGCTACTATAATAAACAATAATGGGGCAAGTGTTCAACCCTGTCATAGCTTGTGGCTTGGTCGAAAAAATTCCTAGGCCTTCCCATTTATTAAAGCGGAGAAGGAAACAAATTTCAAACAACCCATAACCCAATGAATGAAAGGAACACAAAACTCACTTGCATTAATATCATCCATAGATATAACGAGCTGACTTGGTCATAGGCCTTTGAGAGGTTTGTTTTAACAACACCAACCTTCAACTTTTTGGTCCTTATAGAATGTAAACCCTCCTGTGCTACTCCTATAGCCTTATGGATCTGCCTCCCTAATAAAACCTGAATTGTTCTTCCGAGATAAATGTAGATAACAAACTCTTCATCCTTCTAGCAATAATTTTTGCCATGATCTTGTAAATCGAGTTATATAGTGATATAGCCCTAAAGTCGTCGAACGATCTAGGCTTGTCAAATTTTGGGATAAGATCTATAAAAGTTGTATTAAACGATGCTAAAAATTTTCCGCTCATTTTTTCTTCAACCACCCTAAGCAGGTCCGTTTCCAGAACTTCGAGAAATCCCATAAAAAACTCCACCGGAAGCCCATTAGGACTACGGCTTTTGTCCTTTTTGAGATTGTGAAGTACCTCCTCAAGCTTGTTACAAGTCACCTCCTCCAACAATGCCAAATTATCCTCGTTATTAACACAACTTGGAAAGTATTGTGCCAATTTTACCACCTCGGCCATCAAGGCCCTATCCTCCACTCTATAAAGATTATTAAAATGATTAATGGATGCTAATGCCATATACTCGAAGCTATCAACTTCTTCTCCCTCTGCATTCGAGATTTTCTAGATAGTATTAATATTCTCCCTGAAGTTCGCGTGCCGATGAAATAATTTTGTGTTTTCACCCTTGGGCAACTCTTCAGTCTCCATTTAGACTCTCAGTGTCCCAAAATCTTCCTCCTTTTATATTCCAATACCGTGACTTCATTCTTTGATTCCTTGGAGAGAAAACGAAACCCTTATGCTCCATACTTTGCTGCCAGTCATGACTCTATCATTTAAAGTTCTCTATCCTCTCGGGATTTCCATTTTATGGCACATTGAATAGAAACCTCTTTAACCTTCTTCAATTTTTTTTGCGAACTGAATGGATTCCGATTCTCTTAAAGATCCATCAAATGGAGCCCACGTTTCCTTAATTAATTGTACATACTCCACTTCAAACAATCATGAAGAATTTAATTTAAAAGGACTAGAAGGGTTTGAACCAACTCCCGCTATCTCCAACACAAATGGTTGATGATCTTAGGTGGATCCGAGTCTCCACTTGCGCGGACCCATCCACTGCCTATTTCTAATTGGTGTATCTATCAATCCTTTGGCTAACAAAAATTGGTCTAGTTGCTTCACTACTCTATCTGGGCCCTTCCTCTTATTATTCCATGTTGGATTTAATTTGGCTAGTTCAACATCAAGCATTCCTCCTTCCTCCAGTTTTCTCATAAAGAAGTATGAGAGGTGGTCTGCGTGCGTTGTTGGTCCCCAAACCTCAGATAGGGTCAATGAGAAATTCAAGTCCCCTCCCAGAATAAGATTCCTAAATTTCATAAATCCTCTGGCTCTATCGCTATAACGACCATAGACATTTAGAAGCAAGAGCTCCCTACCCCGTTCTTGGTGAGTATATTTGCAACTACGTATTTTTTCATTGGTGATGTTTACTAGTGTGAAGAAATGGGATCGAGACTCGCCAAATAAATTGCATAGCAATCATCACTAGACTTCGAAGTCACTCATACCAAAACTACTCTAAACGTGTGATATAAATTAATAAATTCTCAAATCACCCATTTTTCACACCACTACATGAAACGTTTAAGTGCCACGGAATTATCTAAAAAAGAAGACGTGCAAATGTTCGATAAAACTCTAAGATAACTTAAAAAAATAAATTCCATGACATGGCATATTCAGGGAGTTGCGGAAACGATAGTCTTGCTTCCTGTGCCGTGATAAAAGTCAGGAAACTGGTCCATTATTATGCAATATTCCTGCCTCTCTCTCAGTTGGACTATCGAATTGGTCGCAGTGTCTGGAAATGGGGTCTGATAACGGCTTTGCGATGGAGGAAATTGATGAGATATGGCAGCAATTGAGATGTGAAGCAAAGCGTGACGCGGATGCGGAGCTCGGCCTGGCAAGTTACCTGTACGCGACAATTCTGGTTCACAGGACCATGGAACAAGCGCTGGCGTTTCACCTGGCCAACAAGCTGTCGAGCCCCACCTTTTCCAGCACGCTCCTCTACAATCTGGTCGTGGATGTTTTTATGGAGGACCCTGAAATCCGCGAGGCGATTCGAACCGACATGAGGGCGGTGATGGAAAAAGACCCCGCCTGCGACTCCTATTGCCAGTGTTTGCTCAATTTCAAGGGTTTCCTGGCCTGCCAGGCGCAGCGAGTGGCGCACAGGCTGTGGTCTCAGGGTCGAATCCCGCTGGCCCTAGCGATCCAGAGCAGGATCTCCGAGGTTTTCTCCATGGATATCCATCCCGCGGCCAAAATAGGGAAGGGGGTCCTCTTTGATCACGGCACCGGGGTCGTCATCGGCGAGACGGCCATCATCGGCGACAACGTGTCGATCCTTCACCACGTTACTCTTGGAGGCACAGGGAAGCAAGGGGGCGACCGTCATCCTAAGATTGGCAACGGTGTTCTCATCGGTGCGGGGGCTACGATTTTGGGGAACGTCAAAATTGGGGAAGGCGCCAAAATCGGAGCCGGGGCGGTTGTTTTGATCGATGTTCCACCGCGTACTACTGCTGTTGGGAATCCTGCTAGATTAGTCGGTGGCAAGCGCAATCCCACCAAATTGACTGAGACTCCTAGCGAGACTATGGACCATACATCATTCATCAGTGAGTGGTCTGATTATGTTATTTAGTATTACACAGGCATTGGTATGGAATTAATATATTTGAAATATGTTCATTTGTAAATTGGAATATTTGGGAGGCTAGAGTGCAGTTGCAATGGTTGATTTAAACTATTTAGTTTCACTAGTTGGGCATAATTAGTTTATGGCTAGATGAAGATTGCACCCCAATGTTATTGAAGGCAAGGGTAGATTATTAATAGTAAATTGGGCATAATTATACGATCACTGGATGGGGATTGCATGTTAATGTTATTTAATATCTATTCTTCTTTCTGGGTTATGGTGCGCTTCTGTTATTATTAGTTAGGAGAGTCAATTGTGTTTTTGTAGCATAGTGTCGTTTCGATTTAGATCCCATGCATAAATCTGCGGCTCTGTTATTAGTTAGGAGAGTCAATTGTGTTTTGTAACACAGTGTTGTTGGATTTTTATCCAATGCATAAATCTGTTTAGTCTAATTTCATCGACTAAAGTGCGTGTTTGACATATGACATATGAGAGTAGTTATATTTTGTTTCCATCTTAAAGACTTGAGCATCGTGGTTTGTTGATCGATGAAGCAAATAAATGAATAAAATTGTATAAAGGAGTGTAAAACGTCATAGTGTTTGAATCAGTAAATAAATGGTTTTCAATGTTGCATTTATTTTAGTTGTTATATAGGGAAGATCTTTTGAAGAAATGACACCAATATTTGGCAAATGATGTTGTATGCGTAGATGAAGAAATCCAACCAAATGACCTTCTAGAGCTATATAGTGATAAACTTATAAAAAAACTTTATCTTGATAATGACAAAGTTTTTGTGGAAAATAGTGACAAATTTAGTAAACGAACCGCAACTTAAAATGCAACCAAATGACTATGGGTTTGACAAACTTAGTAAACAAACTACAACTTGAGAGTGACAAAGTGAAAATAGTGACAAATTTAGTAAACGAACCGCAACTTAAAATGCAACCAAATGACTATATGGAGTTGACAAACTTAGTAAAAGAACCACAACTTGAGAGTGACAAAGTGAAAATAGTGACAAACTTAATAAACAAATCACAACTTAAAATCCAACCAAATGACTTTTTGGAGGACCAACTTAGTAAAAGAACCACAACTTGAGAGTGTCAAAGTGAAAATAGTGACAAACTTAGTAAACAAACCACAACTTGAGAATGACAAAGTTCTTCTAGAAAATAGTGACAAACTTAGTAAATAAATCACATCTTGGAAATTTTTTGAATGAGGATTTAAAAGTATAAAAGGAAGTCTCAATTAGGGCATTGAATATGACATTGGAATTAGGATTTGTAAATTATCATTCATATGTATACATATAATTTTATAATTTTTTAAAATATATAACCTTACACCTACACCTTCATATCTAAATTCCAAAAATGGAAGACAAACCTACATCTCTACCCACACACCCTAACTATATTATCTAAATCAAATTTAGTTGCATATAATTTCAATAACAATCATTATACAACTATGAAATGTTAAATTTTCCTTACCCTAGCTGGATTTCGACCTTATGTTCTCAAATCAATAACTGATATTTAATTTGCGGAAATGAACTTTTTTACATAGCAACATTTACACACATAGTAGTAAAATGAACAACATAAACCTTTAAACAATTTAACACATGCATGTACTCCTTCAAATCGGCCTTTTCATTAATATTCCAAAGCTTACAAGGAAACCTCCATTGCTGCCATAAATCACGACAGTATGGTACACTCAACAAAACAAAATTTCTGTAAACTTACAAGACAAATCTGCACGCCGAAAAACTAAGGAATTTGCTGCACGAAAATTGAGAAAACTAGTTGCATGAAAATCAAGAAAACCGTCGCCTGTACAGACTAATGTATGGCTGTCAACATGACTATATGGACATGCTCTGTACGAATGTATGGTTTCATCCATAAGATTGTACTGTATGGATTCGTACAGATGTTCAGGTCACTGTCCTTTGCAGGTTGTGGGCTGAATTCTGCTTGATTCCTGTTCGAGCTTCTCTTTGTTAACTTCTCATGTAAACTAGATCCGATTGATATTTATTCATTGATTTTTATCCCAGTCTTAATTTAACACATAAAACTGAAACAAAAATAGTGATACACTGATTTTCAATAAATCACAGAGAAAACCGAACACAAGATGTACCTTGGAAACCCAAACCCTTGGGGAAAACTGACAACAAATTTGTCTTTTACTGCAGGTTTGTTAAACAACACTTACAACTTCAGTTTTTGGATATGCCACTGGATCTCAGACTCGTCACTCTCACTGTTTCCAAACCCTCAGCAGTAAAGACAAATCCCAGTTTGAGTGAATCCCTCACCCCTAAGCCTGTAAGAGACTCCCTCTTTCAAATCTGATTACTCATAGATCACTGACCAAAACAAAAGATATGACTCACTCCTGTCCAACATAAGAGATATGACTCACTCCCGCTCGCCCAACACAAGAGATATGACTCACTCCTGTTACTGTTGTTACTATACAACTTTCCATATACTCTTCTATAATATTCACTTTATGCAAATACCATGGTCAATATCATGGGACACCAAATACCACCCAATACAATTAACCCTTTTACATACAGTATTACAAAAGACACTTTTACAAAGTCTGTCTAGAGAGTTACTTTTCCTGATGACTTCTACATGCTAGACACCCCCATGTAGAAGTACCTGTCCGAGCTACAAAATCTAACACTCCCTCTTTGCGAGGAAGGTACTTTTCGAAGAACCTCCTCCAGGATCAAACACATCATCTGTTGTTGTAGCTGCTCCCTCTGAATTGTAAGATCCTCCTGCTACCTACGTTGGACTCTGATCTAGAACTCTGTTCTTTTCATCCACCAGTGCCATCTCATACTTGATACTGGATGCTATCTCTACAATCCCTGTAGAACCAGACCCTACTTTTTTGGACAACTGCCCGAATTTTCTGTAGGGCTTGCGCGACTTTGTCTTGGGCCTGCCCAAAATTTTCTAGGCAGTTTCTCAGCTGCCCCTAGGGAATTCTGCCCATGCCCAAAATTTATGCCCCTGCTCGGGGTTGCCCGGCGTCTGCTTGCAGCTGACTTGCTGCCATGGGTAGTTTGGCGACTTCCTGAAATTTCCTTAGCGGCTGCTAGCCGCCGTCTTCTTTCCTCTGTCATCGGTCCTGTGCACCATCGGATCTTTGTGTCATTGAGCACTCCACCAACCCATGAATCCACTATCGGCTCTACCCACGAGCTCACTACCCACGAGCTCGGCACTGGTCTGCCCAACTACTATCAGACTCATCAGCTATGACTACAAAATCCTAGTGTAGATTGATACGATGTACGATCAAAGATTGTACGACCTCTACTGTGGCCGTAAGGTACTCTCAAACCCCCTTTTTTTCTTTTCTCGATCTTGTGCAGGTCTCTCAACCTCACTCTAATACCATGTTAAATTTTCATGTAAACCATATGTGATTGATATTTATTCACTATTTTTTATGCCAATCTTAATTTAACACATAAAACTGAAACAAAAATAACAATACACTGATTTACAATAGATCACAGAGAAAACCGAACACAAGATGTACCTTGGAAACCCCAATCCTTGGGGAAAACCAACAACATAATTGTCTTTTATTGCAGATTTGTTAAACGTCACATTCAACTTCAGTTTTTGGATATGACACATTGTATTTCAGACTCCTGACTCTCACTGTGCCCAAACCCTCAACAATAAACACAAATCCTAACTTGAGTGAATCTCCTACCCCCAAGCCTTTGAGAGTCTCTCTCTCTTAGATCTGATCACTCATTGATCACTGACCAACACAAGAGATATGACTCACTCATGTCCAACACAAGAGATATGACTCTCTCCTGTAACTGTTGTTAATATACAACTCTCCATATACTCTTTTATAACATTCACTTTATGCAAATACCATGGGACACCCAATACCATAGAACAACAAATACCACCCAATACAATTGACCTTTTACAAAAAGTATTACAAAAGACACTTTTACAAAGTCTGTCTAGAGAGTTACTTTTCCAGACGACTTCTACATGATAGACACCCCCATGTAGAAGTACCTATCCGAGCTACAAAATCTAACACTCTTCGATGCTTTAACTTTGCTTCTCTATCGAGTCTCTTCACCTCCATACCAACTTGTCTTCGTGAAGATAGAATTGTGTCTTTTCCCTCTACCTTGACTTGCCTTTATACTTTAGCTAAAACCCTAATCTACCAATAACCTAATCTCACGGTGAGATCAACGGTTGAGATTAGTCTAAATAATTAATGCATTAAAATGCACTTTATTAGACTCAACAACTAATTAAAAGACTTTCACTTTATAAATAAAGTGAATTACAAAATAGATTGACTTCTTCTCTTTTCTTTCCTGATGATGGACCACACTTGTTTGATTTGAAACGTCGATTTTAAAAATCTACTGCAATGGATTCAAAAGATTCCTTCTCTCAAATCATCACCCGCAGAAACCCGAGGACTGAAACTTCACGCATGTTTGACACCTAACCTATGCAAAAGTTCCCGTCCGAGCTACAAAACATCAACACTCCCTCTTAGCGAGGAAGGAATTATGCACCAATCCAAGATTGTCTCTGAAAGCTTCAAACTTCCCTTTTGCTAAGGGCTTGGTTAGAATATCTGTAACTTGTTGATATGTGGGTACATATTGGAACTTCATTGCTCCCTTCTGAATCTTGAATCTTGTCTCGAATGAAGTGATACATGGTCTCAATATGCTTGGATTTGTCATGAAAAACTGTATTCACAAAGAGTTTGATATAACTTTGATTATCATAGTAAATCACCGTGGGATCCAACTCTTGATCAAATAACTCTGCAAGTAACTTGCGAAGCCAGATGGCCTCACAACTAGTTGTACTTGTTGCCATTTACTCTGCCTTTGTTGAATTGAGTGCCATGGAAGTTTGCTTTTGGTTGAACCAGTATATCATCTCTGATCCCAAGTTGAAGCAACACCTCGAGGTGCTCTTCCTGTCTAATGCATTGCTTTCCAATTTGAGTCTGTATACCCATGCAACTTCACTTCACCATATCCAAGATATCTCAGCCCATACTCCATTGTGCCCCTCAAGTATATGAGCTCATGTTTTGCTGCTACCCAATGCTCTTGCCTCGTCTCCACCATGAATTGGCTCAAGGTGTTCACTAAAAAACATATATTTGTCCTAGTGTTGACCAAATATATCAAGGAACTTATCAACTATCTGTACAACGTGGGATCTGTTGAACTTTGGTTATCATTGATGTCAACACCTTATGAAGCTGTGTATGATCTTCTTTGAACTGTATGCTTCATCTGTACCTTGTCACAGTGCTCTCCCTGTGTATATGCTCCCCCTGAGTTCTTTGTGCTTTTGACTTTTGCGCTTTCTGCTGTCAGTACTGCTTCTGCTTTCTGTTACTACTACGCAGACCACATAGATTATATACTTTATGCTCTTTCATGTTTGCTGTCTACTTGTTGTTTGATCAATGATCATCTTGCGGGTTCTTCTGCTGCATTCATTACTTGTACAACCAACTTCATGCATTATACTTCAGTCTCGTCAGCCTCATGCCTCGGCTTCATCTATTTTTGTTCGCTTCAGCTTTATGCCTAACAACTTCATGTATTTCTCCCCCTTTGACATCAATGGCAAAGAGATGCTATTACTTGCACAATGTATGCTCACTTGTTTGTTTTGCGCCGACCTCAACCTCAACTATCTTTAGGGATGACTCCCCTTGACTTCATGCTTCATTTCTTTGCTGTAATTTTGCACTGATGTCCTTTCATAATTATCTTTGATTGTTTTCTTGATACAGGTATCATCTCTTCATCTTGATCTCCTGTTTCTGTTATAACACACCATTATACTGTGCGCAATGATCCTTTCATGTAGTGCTGAAATCAATCCTTTAATGGTTTTGAATTACTCTTTATGCGCCTGATTGTTTTACCTATCACATTTACTGAGTTGTCACATTGCCTTGTTGCATTTATTGTTGTCGCATCTCTTGCCATGACAACCAAAGATATGACACATTTTTTCATCGGCTAACTTGTTAGAAAAGCAAACATGACACTTAGTTCGTGTGGCAACAATGACGTGTCGCTTCCGTATTCGGACCTTTTGGGGCAACGCCATCTATCGTATGATGCAATGAATTGACTTTCCGTCTTTTTGTATTGTTTCCAAAATTCATTAACTCCAACATTTAGTTTTGGCGACTCCACCACCTTCTTCGTCTTGCGCGATATTGAATGCATATCTCATCAAATTAATTTCATGCACGCGAACATCTTCCATTCAACTCTTGAGTTTTATGGACAATGCTTGGTTCATCACCTTTTGCACTCTTGCATTTTCGTGTCGCATCCTCTCCTGGTTCTTCTTCCTTACAATAGCTTCCTTTTATCACATAATAAACAATTCCCTTGAGAATGTGCACCTTGTTGTTCAGACTCAGCAATTTGAGTTCACACGCCTGAGAGTCGATATGGGTGCATGGCAGCGTGGAGAACACTGAGTATCAATACTAGTATGCTCAGTCACATATGTACCTCATACATTTTGAGCAACTAACCCGCTTGAGTCGTCGGGTAGACAATTTGGAGCGCCAACAACAACTGATCTTGGCTGAATTGTCCTTGTTTCGGCCTCAATAGGCTGAACCACCGTCGTCAGCAATTTTGTAGCTTCTTCCTGTGCGTCCTTCTTCAGACTGTACAACATTGGTGCCGATGGATTTGGAGCTTTGACTTGCTGACCGACCTGAGACAGAACTCGACCTTGAACTGCGGCTGTAGAACACTTCAGCATTTTTATTTTTTCCATCTTTTACCGTCTTCTTGTATATGCCATTTTGGCCTTGACATGGAGTCCCGACTCATGCAATTTTGTAATCATACCCAATTTTGAATATAATGAAAAGATCCATTTTGCACAATCTCATGTTTTTCAACAATGTTAGTTTCTTCAAGCAAAATTTTTCTTCTTGCGTCTGCACTACTGAATTCAAACAAATACTTTGTTGCATGATGTGTCATATGTAGGATAACTCAACAACAACTTAATGTATGCATGCATTTGAATTTTCTCTTTTTGGCGACATTACCAATTAAACACATAATCTTGTGCAACCATAATAAGTGCTGCGACATACACTTTCCAACCACACACCTAACTAACATATCCCTTGAATTCCTTAAGATGTATCGTGTTGAACTCAAGGGTCTCGCATGGTCCTTATGAGACTAGCCAGAGAGGCAACAATTGCTTGTTGCATTAGATGCACCTGGATTGTCTGCATCCTCATCACACTTCTGAGGAGATTTCCTTACCCAAGTCTTGTTGTGCGCACTTTTGTTTTGATTTTGCACTGGATATTTTTCACTACAGTCCTTTTGAATGCGATTACCTTTGCGCAATAATTCTTCTTTTGGATAACTTACTGCTCTTCGACAGTACATGGCCTTATGTCCAAAACCGTCACATGCAATGCATTTCACAGTTTGACAGTATTTTGCAATATGACCAAAACGATTGCGTCTAGCGCACTTCGCCCTATTGATCATTCTTTGGCTAGGAAATTGAAAAGAGTTATAGTTGAAGGAATCATCATACCTGAAGGACTTAACATGATTAGGGCAAAATTTCTTGTTGCAAACCTTCTTTGGTACCTTTGCATAACCAATACCTATTTTATCTTTTGGTGGTCTCTAATATTTCATAATTCTATTTAGCATTGACGTGCTGTCCTTGAACTTGTTTTGTACTTCATCTTCAGATTCTATCTCGTCACTTTCTGATTGTACGCAGATACGTTTGTTGCTTGCAATAGGCACTTGTTTCTTTCCCTTTATCTCAGTCAATTTGTCTTCGGGACGTGATATCTCTTTGTCCTTCTCTTCAATTTGACTTGTCATCATTCCGATGTTATGCGCCAACTCTTCCAGAGTAGCCTTCAATGTCGATTTTTCTTCCTCAAGCATTTTGACCTTGTCTTGTGCGCAACTCAGTTGTATCTCATATCTGGTTACCTTTTCACTAACTTCGACAACAAATTCTTGAAATGATTTTCCTTGATCTTCATATTTTGACAACTGTTTCTACAATAATCTGTTCTTCTTTCTTGACCTTTTTAACTCATTAAGGGCACTGATCAATTCTCCTTCCTTGTCAATATCTTCATTATTTTCTTCTTCTTCAGATTGACTATCAGTCTTGACCTCTTCAACATGCTTTGAAGGTGTGGCTGGCTTTGGAGACGTTTTGAATGATCCACTAAAGAAATATTTGTTTAGAGACCCTGGATTGCTTTGTGCAACTAGAGTATCCTTCGAGTTGCTCTTCTTCTTTTCATCTTTACTCTCCTCTACTATGCGAGCCATGAAAAGTACTTCTTTAGGTTCTTCATCACAGTCGCTTCCTTCGGATGGATTGCTACCTTCTTCAGTGTACAGACTCTTCCTCTGTTTTGGAATCCTTCTTTTCTTTTCAGGTTTGTGCTGAGATCGCTCATTCTTTCGATCTTATGAACTGGATTCCTCGTTGCTGTCACTGGCTCCGCTTTCCTTGAATGGACATTTAGAGGCATAATGACTTACTCCTCCACATTTAAAACATTTGAAGGGAAACTTGTTCTTGTACTTACCTCGTCCTCTTTTCAGCTTCTTGACAAAGTTTGATTCCTCATCATCCGATTCATCACAACTGTCTTTGTCATGATCATGCTTATCCTTCCCAGTGGCTTTAAAACGACTTCCTTTCTTAGGGGAGGATCCTTCTCAGTTCTCATCTCGTATTCAGTCAAAATCTCTCGAAGCTCGTCCTTCATCAGGTCTTCAAGATTAGCTCGATCTTCTAACACATACACCTTCGCATTAAACCTTTGAGGCAAAGTTCTCAAGATCTTCTCTATCACTGATTCTTCGTCCAGTGTGACCCCAAGACTTTTGATATCATTGGCTATCTCATCTACTCTTAAAAATTAAAATGTAATGTTCTCTTTATCTTTCATTCTCAGTGATTCAAATTGCCCAGAGTAGTTTTGCAGCTTTGCTTTCTTTACCTTTTCGTCACTTTCATAAATACCTATGAGTTTGTCCCAAACCTCCTTGGCTGATGCGCAGTGCATAACCTTGACGAATTCATCACATGTCAAGCCACATACCAGAGCATTTCTGGCTTTTGCATTGCTTTCATAGATTCTCCTTTGCGCTGGATTAACTGGCACAACTGCTGGGACATCATAACCATCGACAATAGATTGCCAAACATTTGCTCCCAATGATTGCAGATAAACTTCCATTCAAACCTTCCAGAAAATATAATTAGTGTCGTCAAACCTTGGTGCTCTATTGGTGGAGAGGCCTTCCTGCTTATCAATTTATGCGCAATGATCTATCTTCGAGATGTTAATCTATTACTGAAGAGACCCTCTCTGATGCCAATTGTTGGAATCGATTTAATACTAAGAAGGGGGTGAATCAGTATTAGCGCAGTTATCAACAATTTTTACTTTCTTTAACATATTAGTCTTAACTTAATCTTGATGATTAATTATGCATCTAATGTAAACAAAATCTCATCCATATATGCACTAAGACAAAGAACAAAGACCACATGAATTTTGACCTGGAAACCCAATCGGTAGAAAACTAGGAAATGATTCGTTTATAGTAGAGAAATAATACATTCAAGGAAGCACCAACTTTCTGTATTTACTAGCACCAATTGGAAGGAGACACCGATCCCTTGGTTTTACAGTCCCCAACCTGAAGGAAGCACCGAAACCCTATGTTTCTCCAACACCAACTAGAAGGAGGATACAACCCCCTTTCTCCTTGCCCTATCCTGTCGCCCAGATATCCAAAATGTAATTATGACTTACTGAACTTCCAAATCGCGCACACTTATGATCTTATGGTATTAGTTATGATGTGCGCTATCTTCGTATGCAGACGATTCATTGTCATTGTGCTGCATACATCACTTGACTTCTCATTCCTCTCAATTCTGCACTTTTGTTGATGTTTTACTTTATGCACTGTGTGCTTGGTGATTTTGCAGTATGCTCCAAAATATGCTTTTTCGATCTGCTACTGCGCAACTGCACTCACCGACTGATACTGTGCCTTCAATTGATGGTTTGCTGCTCTGAGATACTGCACCGATAATAGATGGAACTACGCACTTAATAATGGGTCCGTTCTGTATAAGTGCCATAGTCTTTTAGACAATCTGCGACATGCTGTGAATCAAATGATTCGTCCTTTTGGTTTAGCGCACTTGTCTCAGATCATCCTCATCATGACGCTTTTACTGGATGTTGCTTATGTTCTGTCATTGTGCATCAGATGGACTTCTCAACTTCACACACTTCACTTCAATCTTCATGCATCATCCAAACATCTGTGCATTACCGGATAAATTCGGTTATGTTTCTGCGCTTCTGTCTTACAACATCCGTGACCATCTGCGTGTTGTCTGCAATCCTGTCATTCAATCTTCACACAGTTGCGCATGATTCCGTGTTTATGCCTTTTAGTGTTTGCGCAGGTCTCACAGATCTACAACATCATTCTGTGCACCATCAACTGTATCATTCTTCTGTCTATGTGCACTCGGCTCCTCGCTAGATCATGTTGTTTTGTCCTCGAGCCCTTGATTCCCCGAATATAGGTCTGTAACAGACACTTGAAGCTCTTCTATCTCGCCATTGAGCTTACTTCAAGTCTCCAACTTGCATCTCTATTTATACATGTCTTGCACAGATTGTATGTCCACAAGTTGGTTGTGGCTTCCCTTTTTCCATACTTCACGGATTGTGCTTTTGCCACATGTCATTATATGTGTGACTGATGTGTCATCCTTTGTGGGTCTTGCGCATCCATGATCCACGACTTAGTGGAACTTAGACCTTGGTGGTGTGCACTTGCGCTCTTGATGTAGCATTGCTTTGATGTATGTGCGTTTTTTTACTCTTCAACTTGGTGATTCGACCTTCGCTATACCATCCCCCGTGGGTATTGCACACTTGATGTATTAAAGCTTTGCAGAAATTGCGCATTCACCAACTTCTGCTTGGTGGGACTTTGACCCTTGCTGTGTCATTACTTGTGGGACATGCGCACCTGATGTATTGATGCTTGCGAAATCTGTGCATAAACCAACTTATGCTTGGTGGGACTTTGACCCTTGCAACATCATCACTTGTGGGACTTGCACCTTTGTTGTGTCTTCGGCTGTGGAATTTGCTCATAGACTAACTTCAACAGTTGTACACTTCTTGGAACTTGTGCACCCTTACAACTGAAAGCATCTTCTGATTTGGAAAGACTTGCACGCTTTCAGGACTGTCCGACCATAGGCTATTTCGTACAGCTTGCGCACTCCCGATCCTTGACCAAGCAATGCTTGCGCATTATAGAGTCATCTTTCAACATGCTTGCACATTTGTATCTTTGCTTAACTAAATCCTTGGCTTGCTTGTGCACATGTACCTTTGTCCTACCAATTCTTTCGCTGCTACCTTGAGTGAGTATGACTTGGTGGACTTGACTTCTGTGCTGGTACCACATGTAATATGATACATTGCTATTGTGCTTATTTGAACTGGGTTTGTAAGATGTATCCATAGACACACACCTTCAGACTGGATGCAACTTCTAGATTTACTTCTTCACACTGGCATCCATATCTTTCACCTTCACCATCTTGCACATATACTTCTTCAAAGTGGCTTCCATATACTTCTTCAAACTACTGTAGGAATGATGTATCCACTTTGACATCAGGTGATATCAATGACTCAAACTGAATCAGTTGACATCCTCTTCGACATTAGTTGACATCAATAACAACCAAAGTTCAACAATCTCCCCCTTTGGCATTGATGTCAACACCTTATGAATCCGTGTATGATCTTCTTTGAACTGTATGCTTCATCTATACTTTGTCGCAGTGCTCCCCCTGTGTATATGCTCCCCTTGAGTTCTTTGGGCTTTTGACTTATGCGCTTTTTGTTGTCGATACTGCTTATGCTTTTTGTTATTGTCGCGTAGACCACATAGATGCTCTGAACTTTGGATTTCATTGATGTCAACTAATGTGAAAGATGATGTTAACTGATTCAGTTTGAGTCATTGATATCACCTGATGTCAAAGTGGATACAACATTCCTACAATAGTTTGATGAAGTTAATGGAAGCCACTTTGAAGAAGTATATGTGCAAGATGGTGAATGTGACATATATGGATTCCAGTGTGAAGAAGTATATTTAGAAGTTGCATCCAATCTGAGGGTGTGTGTTACCGGACAATCTATCGAAAGCGGACTTAAGGCGTGATCTCCCTAGTTCAACGTGAATCTAGAACAAGTGGGACATAATATGAAACTGCTTTCCTAGATCTAGTTAAAGATCGAGCGATTAGATATCTTACCTCTAGCTTGTAGATCTTTCTCCTTGATGTTGTTCCAAGCTCCACGGTCGTCAGATCTCAGCTGCAAGACCTATCAAGACATACAGAACAATACAAGCAGTAAAATGCATCTAAACAGTAACAGATCTAAGTAAACGGTTAAGCAAGTAAACTACGCAAACATTATTAACACAAGCTTAACGTCGCAATCCTCCTCCAACAAGCCAATGCCAAAGCCTCCAAAGAAAGTATAGGTCTCCCAAGAGATGAGTAGAGATCTCTTAAGCTAATTTCACCAGCATGCAGGTACTATAGACTTTCTCCCTTTGGAATGGGGATGAGCTTCATATATATAGGACTAAGAGGATAGGGTAGGTTGAGATATAGTGGGAGAGGACTAAGGGATCCTCCCAAAGGGATAGGGAACCGAATTCCATCTCCCCTATAGGTTAGGGATAGAGATCCACATCACACACCTTCGAGAAATGGCTCGAAGATGCCCTTTCTCCATTTAACTGACATCGTCGTAGGTTGAATTAAGACAACCTGCGCCGTCGCACGCTGCACAAGGGTGACCTGCGATGACCTTGAAACATAGGTCAGTATCTCTTCCAGTTTAACTTCCTAGTCATGGGAACTTCAGGGATGTTTACACTGAGTCTTAAGGTGGCAAGATTTAGGTGTAACAGAATGCCTCCTAAAGCATGAAGCTGTTAGAACTTGACAGGTGAAATGCTTTGACAGAAGAAATGGCAAGGACTTGTTGGACGAAGGATGCTGTTGCAGTACAACTGACTCTGAGAACACAGTCTCGTATGACTCACAACATGGCTGCCGACCAATACATTGCAGATCCATGGTAGTAATGACCAACTGAACACAATCATGGCTACTAGACACAAGCTAGGTCCATGATGAGACGATAACACAGCCACAACCAATACAAAAGTGGATCCGTGTAATATGACTCAAAACAATCTCCATCGCAACCTGGGTAAAACATGACTCTCCAGGGTCTTCAAGCCGAACCCACAATGATACAGATCTATCCATGTGATTACAAATGTCTTGACGTCGAACATGGTAGAAACCACTTGATTACTGGTCATTGAGGTATACCGTTAACAAGCGCGAGAGAAATCACCATTAATGTCAATGATCCCCAAGGTATCATAGTACATATCATCAAGCACGAATAAATGAGTTGAAGTCGAACGCTGGATGAAATCTTTCAATCAAGAGTCAATGATGCAAACTCATGTCGAAAGCGAGGTAACTTGCCATTGAGGCATGCAAGCCCAAGGTACTTGGTTGGTTTCTAGATTCGATCCTTAGATGATGTGTTGAGGTCGACAAGGATGAATCCGTTGAAGGAGGGCCATGATGAATCCCCCATCAACGACGCGAAACTCGATAATAGATGTTTGGAGTATATCGGATGGTACAGTGACATGCAAGACTAACTCAGAGTAGACCGACATGGTGGAAGGTGTACTGACTGCAAATAATGAGTAGTGAATGTATTCTTGAACATGGGCAGGGCATGACTTGGCAGTATTGACATGACAAGAATGATGCCAACTCCTAATGCAACTGATGATGGAAGTATTCTTTGGATGACCCAAAGGAGTAACAAGACTCAGGAAGTAGGTAAAACTTGAGGACAAACGGATGACCCAAGTACTGTATGCAAATGCAAATGAGTGCCATGTTCAAGAGCGACTAAGTACTGGCATTGGTAAAGGTGTAACACAAAAACTTTCCTTTTTCCCTATCATGACTGATGAGTGCCTCATGTGTTTTTGACGAGCTTGATGAGGGTAACCAGATGCTCGATATGGCTCATCTCATAGATGAGTCCAATCCCAAATATTTTCTGAACCTGGGAAATGAGGGGTTCGTCCCATGGCGGGCCCTTCAATGTTGAATTTTAACGAGTCCATAAAAGGTAAACTCGGCGTCATTTTAGGTTTAGAGAGTCTGAAAAGAACTAAAGAAGACTCCAAAGGTCCTTTTTCGTAAGGTTAGCCTCTTCGCCTGGAAAAGGGTAAAACAATGTGAGAGAAGACTCTTCCAGTCATGATTGACTGGAGTATTCCTTTTTCGTAGGTAGTGCCCCCAAGTCCGAAAAATGGGTAAACTGTCACTGGAGAGACGATCATTCTAATACTTCTACAAGCGTGAACGCATCAAGTTCGCTTGGCGATCTTTTCGTATTTAGAGATCTTGAAAAGATCTTAAAGAGAGATTCCGGGGGGTTCCTTTTTCGTAGGAGTTTAACGAGCCCGAAAAAGTGATAAACTATAACTCGGTGACTTATTCTCATCGTTTTACGAGCACGAGAAAGAACAAAGAGTACGCTCGGTTGCATTAGTAATTGAATTTAATGAGCGAAATAATGACTAAAGAACCCTCGAAGAAGTTGTTCATACCTGATAATACTTACGAGATGATCATCGCGACGAAAAATGACATTAGTTAGGTGCTTCAGTTCTCCTGTAGCTCAAAGACTAGGTCAAAAGCAGTTAACCAAGCGTTTAAATGCAGTAAATAATCCAAACTATAGTAAAAAACTCACTAAAGCATCAAATTATAAAAGGAATATTCCATTTTTTGTTATAAAATGGGTGAAATAGTGAAAAGAAATTACAATTGATTTTTACCAAATTTGGAGAGTGTGAAGTGCCGTTTGGAGCCAAATTTCAACTGTTGATTCTGGGAGCTACAGTCCACCATTTCGCGAGCCGTCAGAAGCAGGTAGGCCTAAACTCATCTATGCAACTTTTCAATGGATTAGTTTTAGGTTTTTTGGTTAATTTTCAATGTTTTGAGTAGATTTGGTTGGGGGAAATGCACCCACGGGTCGACGCAAGCCCTCCTTACGGGAACTGCGACGACCATGTGCCGTTGCAAATCCCGTAAGGGCCGTTTGCGACGATGTCGCATTGTTTGCAAAGACGGCCTGCGACGACGCAAACGTCCAACTTCAACTCAACGCCCAACTCCCAAGAATTTTTTTTGAAGCATGGTGTGAGTTCTAATGGTGCTTATTTGCCCTTCTTGACAGGTTCACAGCGGTAAACATGGTCATTGAGTGGAGAGAACGAGAACACGAGTTGGATGATGCTCAGTTTGAAAATGACCCTCAATGCATTGCTGCATTGAGGAACTGGGGGTTACTTAAATGCTTCCGAGTACCAGGCATGAGGGCCCAAATTCCACTGTTGACACACATGATCGGGAACGATTTCATATAACGTGCCGGATTGAGCATAGACCAAGTCTAAGTAATGGGCACAGGAAATAGTCTGTTCCTCGGTGACGGCCCCTCCCATGGCCACGTCTCGAGCTACGCCAGGTAAGAGAGACTTTGTGAACCAGTCAGCTAAGAGTTGGTTTGGAATATGAGCCTTAATGAGACGTCGTCTCCTCTGCCACTCATGGATATGATCTGAGATATGAGTGGTGGTATTTTGACGGAGCGAGGTCAATAAGTCCGTACCAGTCTCATAGCGAATGGGCAACTCGAAATGGGTAAAAAATGACATAGCAAGAGAGCGGAAATCTGGAAAAGAGTTGGGTGGTAGTTCAATATACCACTTGGAAGCTGGGTCGGTGAGAGTCCGTTGGAATAACCTAAGATGGATCAAGTCGTCCATCAAGGAGTTGGATGATGTCATGTCCCAAATTTGGTATTGGGTCACAATGGCCTAATCACATTGGCTCTATTCATTAGAGTTTGTCAAATTGATGCTAAAGGTCAAATAATTGCCAAGGAGGAAAATTACTAGTTTCCTAGGTTTGGGGTGGAAGCTTTGGGATTTGGAATAATGGGGATAATAAATGATGTTTGAAAATTAGAATGGCATAAATATTTAATAAAGGATCTAAATAAATATATACAAGTGAAAATCAAAGTGGCATTTCATCATGAAGACACATGGAGGAAGTGGGACCCACATATGGCTAGATTTCCCCACTACATTTGGCATCATTCTCTCACCAATTCGAATTCAAGGTGAATGGTAACATACTTGGGGGAGTCCAAAAGGTATTATTCATTGCATGACTCATCCAAGGTCGAAATATAGAGGAAGAGTAACTCCCATGGAAGAGGAAGAGGCAATTTGGAGCTAGTGAGACACTTGGGCTAGATTCCCTAGCTCTATGACAACAATAATGAAGATGCTATGACACCTATGACACAAATCAGACCTGAAGGCTGACATATGACATATATGACATGTCAGGGCTAAAAATAGACTCCAATAGGGCGCTCAAGGGTGTTAGGGCAGCTAAGATGCTTCCACATGTGATTTGGTGGAAGTGGGAGACTAGGAATTGTTGTACAAGTGGCGTTCTTTGGAATCTCTTCCCAACATGAGTTGGCATGAGTCTCTTGGAAGGAATTCGACCCACGGAGGACATTAGAAGTTTATAAATGTCAATAACAAAGAATGAAACCAGCTTTTGATCATTTGTAGAATTTGCAATTGCATTTGTGAAGAGGGAGAGCTAGTGGATGACTAGTTTCTTGCCTTAGCCAATTTCGAGGGTGAAAGATTCCCATCCAAGTTGGCAATTGGAAAGGCCATTCAGACCTTTCATTTGGAGCTTTAATGGAGTCTTTATTTTCAGGTGTAAGCTACAGGGCAGCTCATGGTTTCTTCTATTGCAGCTCGCTCCTTCAACCATTTCCAGTTTTGAGGGCATATTCTTGATCCTTGAGGGAGGGCGTTTTTGGTGAGCTATTGTACTCTTTGGGGAAGATTTTAATGCCCCATTTCTTTTGTAATATGAAGTAAATACTATGTTCTTCATCTCCAAAAAGTTTCAGGTCGAAATTCCAAGTAGAAATGTATAAATCTCATTTTTAATGGAAGAACAATGCCATTTCCCCACTACCTTGTTGTGATCCAATGTATTGATGATGATTTCGAATGAATGGATGATTATCTGATATATTTGTGATCAATATACTGCCATGGATGTCTTATACAAGTTTCATGTACTGTACTTGAGCATTTGAAGTATTTTTACTCAGTTTAATTGCATTGGGAGAAGAAATAGTGCCATTTCCCCAAGGGTCGAATTGGTGATTTTTGCAGTTGAATGGGAGAGGGTTGGAACAGATATAATAATCAATTAATAGTGCACATGAGACCTTAATAACATCCTTAATACATTCCCTACCTCTGTTCAGAAATTTGAGTGGCTTTGGAGGCATTTGGGAAGCAATTTTCAGTACTTACCCCAGGGGGATTTGAACCCCAAATTACTAGTAAAATTGCATACTTGGTCCAGAATCTTAAGAGAGTTTGCAGAGGTATTTTGGTGGCCATATATCATCCCTGAACATCATATTCAAGTCCTAATATCATTAATACACCTTCCTTGAAGATTTGAAGGCATTTGGAGTCAATTCGAGACCTAGAGACCAATACTAGTCAAAGAAAAATTACTAGTAAAATTACCTACATTGATCAGAATTGAAAGAGGATTTGAAGAAGTATTTTAAAAGTCCAAAGGAATCCCTGAAACACATATTTATGTTCTAATATCATTCATATACCTTCTCAGGAGATTTGGGATCATTTGGGGCAAATTTGGGACCTAGAGATCAAAACTAGTCAAAGGTCTAACTAGGGAAAAAAAGTGAAAAATTGCCATTTAAAAAAAATTCCTAACAAGGGACATTACAGTGGTATCAGAGCATGGTCCTTGCACCTGTGGATTAGGCACATACATTCAAGAATAATAGGCATCCATGTCTTACTATTGTGATGAATCCTATGAGTACAATTCTTATGAGGAATATGCAGATGCATATGAGCAATATGAAGCAGAATGTGAATGGTTCGAGGAAGAGGTGCCATCATGCAACACTTCTTACAATTTCAAGAGAAATGAAGATTATTCTTATGACTTTAAATCTGATGAATATGAGTGTGTCACACCAACCAAGAATAATTCTATGAGTGAGTTCCAAAGATGGAGAGCAAAATATAAAACCTTGCCCCAACAATATCAAAAATATCAAGAATATCTTGCTTTTAGCAAAAATACACAAAATGCCATGTCTTTTGAGTACTATGCTGAACATGTTTTTGAAAATAGGCCAAAAAATGAAGATGTGGAGTTAGTGAAGAAAGGTTTATGCCCTTCTTGTAAAAACCCTTGGAGCGAGTATCATATATGTGTGCATGAAATGATGTCCTCCTTGAGGAGAGCTTTTGATATTTATTCAAGAAGGGATTCCAAATATACTGATCCTAAGGAAAACAAGGGGCAAAATGAATCAGCTTGCTTGAAGGAGAAAAATGAAGAGGCATCACAAGAGCATGAAGAAGATTCTATTGAAAATATGGAAGATCATTTCGAGACACCTTCTAGCTTAGACATGAACCAAAGAGCATCTACTGATGGATGCTTAAACTATGAAGGAGTACCTACTGATGGGTGCTCACACCTCTATGTTGGTGACATAGAGATCACTTTTGAAAGTGTTGCTGCAAGCCCAAGTTCCATTAAGCATGATAATGAAGACCTTGTAGTAGTTGAAGAAGAACCAAGATCAACTTCCCCATCACCACTCGAGCTTCATGAAGTTGGTCCAAGCAAAAATGAAGAAGATGAGGAGGTTCATTTGCAAGAGCCTCATTTTCTTGAAGGGTCCTTAAAGATGAATGAAAAGAATATCCAAGAGTCCCTCAGCATTCTCCATGACACTCAAGCATTGGTGTCAAATTCTTGTTGGAGAGCTACTTCATTGGAGGAAACATCCTTCCTTGAAGACATGAAGAAGATTCAAAGAGCAATGTGCCACATCAAAGGTAATTTCATGTCTTTGCTTTTTGATAGAAACTATTTGTTTGAGCTTAATGAATTGTTACATGATGCATACTTGAAGAATAATGAGGATATTCATAAGCTCACAACTCAAAATGAGCAACTTCTTGAAAAGTTGCAAGATACTTGTTTTTCCTCCTATGTTTCAGATTGTCAAATGTCAGATTGTTTGGAGGATTCTCATGACATGGTGGATCATGAGAAATGTGAGAATTTGAATGTGCTTAATGTGTTTGAAGATGAACTTGAAGAGATCCAAACACTTGATGTGGTGGAAGATGAACTTGAATTGTCTCTTGATGAAGGTTATGCAATTTTTATAGAAGAGCATGATTCCTCTACATTGGAACCAATCTATGACAAAGGTTTCCCACTTTTGAAGGAGCTGCATGATACTACCCACATGGATCCTTCCCATGATGAAACTTCTGCACTTTTTGATCATTTGGGTGAGTTAGTTCATTCTCCTACATCCTACAATTCCATGTTTTGCAGTATTAGTCTCAATGAAGTATGGGTGAAAGCGTTTTTTTTGATGGTGCCACTTGAGGAGTATGGAACTCCTAGATTCAACTTTTATGATGACATGGTTGGAACACATTCTTATTCACATTTGCAGCAGCATAATTTGTCACTTTATGATGATTCACATCTACATGGATGCACCTATGATATGGATTTGAGTCACTTGAAGACTCATGGTTTTTCTTGCTCAACACTGGGTTCATTTGATGTTAGAGGAACTTCATCCAACACTTGGGTGAATAGATTTATGATGGGAGAACATTTTTGTTGGCAGCCACATACTTTATTACATCTTTATGATTCTCACATTCATGGATGTATGGGTGAGACTTCTTTGAGTCATTTGAAGTCTCCTTGTTTTTTCTGCTCATTATTTGGTTTAGATTTTAGTGGAGATTCTTCATTCACTTCTTGGATGAAAGAATACATGGCTGAATATTTTGATGCATATCACATCCTTTTGGAGCAGCATTATAGGACATGGGATCCTCACCTATGTCATTGGAGCAGATTTGATTGGTCACTTGAAGTTTGTATGCAATTGGAAAATGGTGGTCTACTTGCTTGGAGGTATAAGCACTTTCATGACTCTTTGATGAAGCATATCCTTGATGTACATTTTCATTATGTTGTTATGTACTTTGATGATATATATTTGGTACTCATGATGTTTGGAAGAATGCATACAAGAAAATGGGATCCAGGAATCCTCTTATCTAATGGTGTAGGTTGGAGAGCACTCTTAATTATTGGGGTGCAATACAAGCAATGGGACCCTGGAATAATTTTTATCTCATTGGTTTCATATTTTTTGGGGAAGCAAGCAGTATAGGAGATGGATTCCCCACTTAGTAAAGTGATTTTAATCAGATTAGTGCAGCAGCAAGCATGGTGGTTCCTCTCTAAAATCTTCATGGAAACTCAAAGACTCAAGGTTGGGCAATTCAATGGCAACTTCAAAGAATTATACGGAAAGCAGGTTCTTCAACACCCACATTTAAAATTGCTTGAGGACAAGCAATATTGGGAAGGGAGGATTTGTCATGTCCCAAATTTGGTATTGGGTCACAATGGCCTAATCACATTGGCTCTATTCATTAGAGTTTGTCAAATTGATGCTAAAGGTCAAATAATTGCCAAGGAGGAAAATTACTAGTTTCCTAGGTTTGGGGTGGAAGCTTTGGGATTTGGAATAATGGGGATAATAAATGATGTTTGAAAATTAGAATGGCATAAATATTTAATAAAGGATCTAAATAAATATATACAAGTGAAAATCAAAGTGGCATTTCATCATGAAGACACATGGAGGAAGTGGGACCCACATATGGCTAGATTTTTCCACTACATTTGGCATCATTCTCTCACCAATTCGAATTCAAGGTGAATGGTAACATACTTGGGGGAGTCCAAAAGGTATTATTCATTGCATGACTCATCCAAGGTCGAAATATAGAGGAAGAGTAACTCCCATGGAAGAGGAAGAGGCAATTTGGAGCTAGTGAGACACTTGGGCTAGATTCCCTAGCTCTATGACAACAATAATGAAGATGCTATGACACCTATGACACTAATCAGACCTGAAGGCTAACATATGACATATATGACATGTCAGGGCTAAAAATAGACTCCAATAGGGCGCTCAAGGGTGTTAGGGCAGCTAAGATGCTTCCACATGTGATTTGGTGGAAGTGGGAGACTAGGAATTGTTGTACAAGTGGCGTTCTTTGGAATCTCTTCCCAACATGAGTTGGCATGAGTCTCTTGGAAGGAATTCGACCCACAGAGGACATTAGAAGTTTATAAATGTCAATAACAAAGAATGAAACCAGCTTTTGATCATTTGTAGAATTTGCAATTGCATTTGTGAAGAGGGAGAGCTAGTGGATGACTAGTTTCTTGCCTTAGCCAATTTCGAGGGTGAAAGATTCCCATCCAAGTTGGCAATTGGAAAGGCCATTCAGACCTTTCATTTGGAGCTTTAATGGAGTCTTTATTTTCAGGTGTAAGCTACAGGGCAGCTCATGGTTTCTTCTATTGCAGCTCGCTCCTTCAACCATTTCCAGTTTTGAGGGCATATTCTTGATCCTTGAGGGAGGGCGTTTTTGGTGAGCTATTGTACTCTTTGGGGAAGATTTTAATGCCCCATTTCTTTTGTAATATGAAGTAAATACTATGTTCTTCATCTCCAAAAAGTTTCAGGTCGAAATTCCAAGTAGAAATGTATAAATCTCATTTTTAATGGAAGAACAATGCCATTTCCCCACTACCTTGTTGTGATCCAATGTATTGATGATGATTTCGAATGAATGGATGATTCTCTGATATATTTGTGATCAATATACTGCCATGGATGTCTTATACAAGTTTCATGTACTGTACTTGAGCATTTGAAGTATTTTTACTCAGTTTAATTGCATTGGGAGAAGAAATAGTGCCATTTCCCCAAGGGTCGAATTGGTGATTTTTGCAGTTGAATGGGAGAGGGTTGGAACAGATATAATAATCAATTAATAGTGCACATGAGACCTTAATAACATCCTTAATACATTCCCTACCTCTGTTCAGAAATTTGAGTGGCTTTGGAGGCATTTGGGAAGCAATTTTCAGTACTTACCCCAGGGGGATTTGAACCCCAAATTACTAGTAAAATTGCATACTTGGTCCAGAATCTTAAGAGAGTTTGCAGAGGTATTTTGGTGGCCATATATCATCCCTGAACATTATATTCAAGTCCTAATATCATTAATACACCTTCCTTGAAGATTTGAAGGCATTTGGAGTCAATTCGAGACCTAGAGACCAATATTAGTCAAAGGAAAATTACTAGTAAAATTACCTACATTGATCAGAATTGAAAGAGGATTTGAAGAAGTATTTTAAAAGTCCAAAGGAATCCCTGAAACACATATTTATGTTCTAATATCATTCATATACCTTCTTAGGAGATTTGGGATCATTTGGGGCAAATTTGGGACCTAGAGATCAAAACTAGTCAAAGGTCTAACTAGGGAAAAAAAGTGAAAAATTGCCATTTAAAAAAAATTCCTAACAAGGGACATTACAGATGAACACCATAAGTGGTATGTCATCACATGATTTTTTGGATCCGCACCAAGTTTGCCATCAAATTTGGTAATATCTGATGGTAGTTTCACCGGAATTGGTGGCCAATTGTATCCGTTGAAGATGGGGTCATTAGTCAGACGAGACAGGTCGGGTAGGTCCAACGTAGCCAGAAAAGGCAGCTGTTGATTCGGTCGCGGGTACTGATAGTACTGATATGGCATGCATGGACCAGTGGGACTTTGCATCACCTGGTTGTAGGGTGTTCCCGGAGGAAACTGGTCGTAAGGGGGTGTGCCGCCCGGACCATATGTAGGTCCGCCGTCATAATAAGGTGGTCCGTTACCATAAGGTGGAGGTCCGCCGCCACCGCCGGGAAGGGGTGGGCCTCCAAATGGTGGGGGTCTGCCGCCGCAACCAGGATAGGATGGACCTCCATCGCCTCCACCGGGAGGAGGTGGCGGTCCACCGCCGCCACCGGGATAATGTGGACCTCCACCAGCTCCGCCGGGAGGAGGTGGTGCTCCACCGCCACCGCCGGAAGGGTGTGGGCCTCCTCTGCCACCTCCACCGGGATAGGATGGTCCTCCACCATTGCCACGAGGATGGGATGGTCCTCCACCATTGCCACGAGGATGGGATGGTCCTCCACCACCGAGGGGGGTGGCCCTCCGCCCCCACCTCTGCTGCCAGGAAGGGGTGGGCCATGGTTGCTAGAATGAGGGGGTCCTCTGCCAGAAGGTAGAAGGTAGAGGTCCCCCTCCTCCGGAATTATGTGGGGGCCCGCCGCCACCGGAAGGAGGTGGGGGGGGGGGGACCAAACGAGGGTCGTGGTACTTGAGGGACGGTAGGTGGGGGTCCATGTTGTACAACATTTTGATGCCCCCATAGAGTGTATGGATTTCCGGGATAAGGTATCTCGTAGAGTGCGTTTCCGGGATTGAATTGTCCCAACATAGGGTTAAGATAACCTCGATACGCTTGACTCCATGGTGATTGGTTTGACTGGGATGGTCCCCCAACATGGGATGATCCCGTGGTGGAAGGTCCGGCGGGTAAGGAAGCTCCAACAGAAGGACCGATGGGAACTCCTCCTCTGGTATTATGGTTAAGAGAGGGGGGTTTCCCCCTAGTGACAACGTGCTGACCACTAATCAAAGGTTGACCCAAAATGGGTTGTCGATTATCTACTATGGGATTAAAATTACTCGTAAGGAAGGTAGGTGGTAAAGAGTATCCTCCTTGCGAGTTTTGGGGTGGGGGAGGAGTGGGTAACATTCTCGTAGTAGTAAGAGGAGTGTTGGATTGTAGTCCTTCAACAGGTTGAGTCGTTTGAGGTATAGAACTGGTCTCCTGTCCAAGGGGTGTAATTACAGGAAGTGAGGGTTGACCAGGTTCATAAGTGGTCATGTTGTGGATGGATGGTTTCGGTGAGTCATAAGATAAAGTGTGAATCGGGATCTGTCGATACGTGGGTATCTCCGTGACTTCAGGCCTTCGTGAAAAACTTTGTCTTCGAAGTTGATTTCCCTTGGAACGTAATTGATCCAAGCGAGCACGAAGGGGTACGAAAATCTCTTCAGGAGTGGGCCAAGGGGATGGGGATGTAGTGGAAAAATGAGCCACTTGTTGACCTAGAGATGTTTCCCAAAAAGGTGCAGCTGGACGAAACACAGCTGATACAGGGTCGTCTTGGGGGTGGTTTAACCATTCCATCGATCTAGGCTCTCTCGGTAAGACAGGAGGGAGAGGTACATCAGGTGAAGTGGAAGTTTTCGCCTCTTCACCCCTTGAGGGGTTGGAGGTGGGTGAATTTGGAGGGAAAATGTGTGCTCCAATATTCAAAGTAGGGTTTTCTACTTTAGGTGACACGACTGTGACGTGTGGGTCGATTCTTACCTTCGAAATTACCTCCTGATTAAGGGGACATTCGGGTGGTAAGTTCAAAATCCTACGGGACCTTCTCCAAGAAAAGTCAGCCAGAGTCACTGAAACAGAGTTTCTCCTAGGTGCGATCTAAACAAAAGAAAAGCAGTTCAGAAAAATCTACACAAACTAAGGCTGCAAGCAAACTTATGTGATAGGTGTGTATTCAAAAGTTTGGAACCTCACGGGATTGTTAAGGCTTCGCAACTCATGATATACTCTAGGGTCCAACAGTTATACTCGACCCAATTTTTCAGGGCACTAACCAAGGAGGATTAGTACCGTACCTCTGACCATATAACCCGACTACCTGATAGTATGTGCGTAGTAGCTCCCCGAGTGTTGTTCTCGGTGTATTGCTCTGCTAAGATGACCAAATGGTTAACTCAGTTGGTTTCAGGTATCCTAAGAGTGTCTCCCGATATACGCAAGGTACGTGGGAGCTCAAATCCGTGTTGGTGTTGTCTAATGCACAACCATATGGCACGAGACCTTCCTATATACTACCGAGTACGTGAAACACCTTTTGATATACGACAAGTACGTAAAGTGCCTTTCGATATACCCTAAGGTATGTGAAAGAGCCTTCGATATACTGGTTGGTACGTGAAAGAGCTTCGATATACCGGTTGGTACGTGGAAGACTACAATACCCCCGGGATGCAGTGCAAGCAAATACCGACAGCTGCCATGTTTTAAGACGCTGGAACACGTCTCTAACTTAACAAACAAGTTACTAAAATTTTTACCCTAGTTCTACCGTTAATTTTATCTGGACGGTTAGGTGAATGCATGAAGTGAGTACATAAACATAAGCATAATGCAAGCCCTAACTACATGAAGAAATGCACTTTCTTTTTGATGAAAACTATATATGGGAGGGAGAAAACTTTTCAAGTGGTTTTACCAAAACAAACAAAGCTTCAACAAATCTCAATTCTACCAAATTTGACAATGAAAGTACTCTTTTCGTTTTTCCAAGCAAAACATGAAAATCAACAAGCACCAAACCTAAGCATTTTCTTTTTGTCTTTTCGAATAAAAAAATGAAACTGAGTGATGAAAAGAGAGAATTTCTATCTAGAGCACACTAAACTTTTAAATTCACTACGATGGCTTAAAAACATAAGAAACAAAAAATGCATACAATTCCTTCAAGCATGGAATCACTTTTGCAAAAACTTGATTTCACTTGGATTTTTCAAGAAAATGAATGGCTCATAATTCATGAAAAAACACAAATGGTTAACTTTTCTTTCAAACTTTCCAAAAGACTTATGAATGATTTCCAATGCATGAACCAACTTCTACAACAATTTTCAAATATACTTGAAAATGGTAAAAATGAAGCACTTTTAATTTTTCAATGATATGCTAAGACTACAACTTGATAACAATAATGTTTTAAAGCATGAATGGTTGAAAAGAAAGATTATTTGCAGCATTCTAAACACTCATAAATTCTCAAGAAAACAACAAGCACCCATATGAACTGAAAACACACAAAACACTAAAAAAAACAACCGGATGCAAGCAAAGCTAAATAACATGTGCAAAAAGAGGTCTAGGATTGGATCCAATGCAAAGACTAGATCATGTGAGGAGAGGAGGGAAAGCAAAGTCAAGTGGATGAAGGTGGGGAGACCAAAGTGTTCACCACTACCAAGTCTCAAACTTGTCCAAAATGGAACCCAAAACCACTCCGAATCAAACCAAACAAAACCAAACACTAGCGATGCAACATCAAAGAGGTCTGTGACTGGAAGATACAGTGCAGAGGAGGTCTGTAAGGTCAAACCAAACTCAAAGGTTGGAGAGGAGAGAACCCAAGCACAAGCCTCGACTGCTCGTCGCAGCCTCTGGTTAGGCTCAGAGCGCTCGTCGCAGGTAGAAAACAGGGGAACTACGTTGATGGCGCAGGATGTCAATCTGAGAGGAGCGATAACGTCGCAGGTTGTAGGGCAGCAGACTGCGCCTGACAGGGAAATGTTGCTCTAGCTATACTACCCAGGTGCGACGGGTGAGATCCCTATGCAAGGATGAAAAGATCTTCAAATATGAGCAATCAAAAGGTTTGACAATCAAACATACAGACTCAAAGGAAGTCAACAGCCTCTTCAGGAAGAAGATCTGGTGGTGAAAGAGGCTAAGGAGGCAAATGAAATGGCTCACAAAGAAATCAGAGAAAATGAATTTCAAACTGAAAACTTAAAACAATGCGTGTAAATCCCCAGTATGGTCGCCAAACTTGTTACCGGACAATCTACCGAAAACGGACTTAAGGCATGATCTCCCTAGTTCAACGTGACTCTAGAACAAGTGGGACAAAATATGAAATTGCTTTCCTAGATCTAGTTAAAGATCGAGTGATTAGATATCTTACCTCTAGCTTGTAGATATTTCTCCTTGATGTTGTTCCAAGCTCCACGGTCGTCAGATCTTAGCTGCAAGCCCTGTCAAGAGATATAGAACAATATAAGCAGTAAAATGCATCTAAACAGTAACATATCTAAGTAAACGGTTAAGCAAGTAAACTACGCAAACATTATTAACACAATAACATTTGGTGGAAAGAGTTTATATTACTGTATTAAAAGAGGGAAGTACAAAATAGAGAGTGATTACAACCAAAGCTTAACGTCGCAATCCTCCTCCAACAAGCCAATGCCAAAGCCTCCAAAGGAAGTATAGGTCTCCCAAGAGATGAGTAGAGATCTCCTAAGCTAATTTCACCAACATGCAAGTACTATAGACTTCTTCCCTTTGGAATTGGGATAAGCTTCATATATATAGGACTAAGAGGATAGGGTAGGTTGAGATATGGTGGGAGAGGACTAAGGGATCCTCCCAAAGGGGTAGGGAACCGAATTCCAGCTCCCCTATAGGTTAGGGATAGAGATCCACATCACACACCTTCGAGAAATGGCTTGAAGATGCCCTTTATCCATTTAACTAACATCGTCGCAGGTTGAATTAAGACAACTTGCGCTGTCGCATGCTGCACAAGGGTGACCTGCGACGACCTTGAAAAATCGGTCAGTATCTCTTCCAGTTTAACTTCCTAGTCATGGGAACTTCAGGGATGTTTACACTGAGTCTTAAGGTGACAAGCGTGAACGCATCAAGTGCGCAATACCCACAAGGGGTGGTACAACAAAGGTCGAAGACTCATTGAGATGAAGAGCAAGAAAACACACATACATCAAAGCAATGGTACATCAAAAGCGCAAGTGCACACCACCAAGGTGTAAGTTCCACTAAGTCGTGGACCATGGATGCGCAATACCCATAAAAGATGACACATAAGTCGCGCATATAATGACATGTGGCAAAAGCACAATCCATGAAGTATGGAATAAGGGAAGCCACAACCAACTTGTGGACATACAATCCGTGTAGGACATGTATACATAGAGATGCAAGTTGGAGACTTGAAGTAAGATCAATGGCGAGATATAAGAGCTTCAAGTGTTTGTTACAAACTTATATTCGGGGCATCAAGGGTTCGAGGAAAAAACAACATGATCTAGCAAGGAGTCGCATGCGCACAAACAGAGGAATGATTCAACTGATGGTGCACAGAACGATGTTGTAGATCTGTGACACATGCGCAAACACCGAAAGACAGAAACACAGAAGCATGTAGAACTGTGTCAAAGGTCAAACTAGGAGCAGATCATCCATATACGTTCTCAGAAGATTTGGGAGCAATTGGAGCAATTTGGGGACCTAGAGCTCAAAACTAGTCAAAGGTCAAACTAGGGAAAAAAGTGAAAAATTGCCATTTTAATAAAATTCCTAACAAGGGACATTACATATTCCAACACATAGTATTGTACGCATATGCTTTGTAAGTCGTCCCATAGTATTATATGTTCCATGGTATCGATCCATAGTATTGACACATAGAATTAGTATATAAGTACGTGTTGAGGCCAATGAAGGCACCGAGAAGTTATTTGTATTGAGCTTGCTCAAAGGACGTTGCCCCCTTGAAGTGACCCGCGATCAATAAAAATATTATGTGTTCTAATATATCGTGCATTTTATCAATTAATTGTTGCAGGTTCCTCACATATGGTATTAGAGCACTTTCTTGGGCTCGTTGGGTGGAATTTACGCTAAATTTTTTTCACATTTGTATTTGTTCCTATCAATTGCAGGTTCGGATCCGGGAATAATCCCTATCCACTTAACTGTGAGAAATACTTGGGCATACGCCCTAAAACACATTGTGAAGAGTACCACAAGAACCCCGAAGTAGCTGGCCCATGGAGAGGACCTGCCAACGAAAAGAGAAATGACCCCTACCTGATTGACTAGTTCCCACCCGTAAGGTAAACCAAGAGCCATCGTTTATGGCAAAGCGTTTATCATTTTACCTAAGCCGGAAATGATGGCTATTTTGCATGCAGGACAGACGTGGCAACCATACCTATTAGGGAATTATTTTTGCATCAAGAATGATCACCAGAATCTGAAAAATTTCCTGGAACAACAGGTCTCCTCCCCAGCACAACTGAAATGGGTTAGCAAACTCATGGGTTATGCCTATGAGATCACTTACAAGAAGGGTAAGGACAATTTGGGGGCGGATGCTCTTTCTCGCACATTTGATGATCAAGTTTATCTTTGACCTATTTCTATGCCTATTCCAAATTGGTTGCAATCTGTTCAATAGGGCTATGTCTTCTATGAACTCCATGCTTCTCCATCGACAGGGCACTCTGGGTTCCTCAAAACGTATGAGCGGGCACAGTGTAACTTCTTTTGGCAGGGAACGAAAAGGACAATGCAACAAATGATGGTTGTATGTGATACTTGCCAGGTCAACAAGGGTGAAACGACACTCCTTCTAGGATTGCTCGAACCCTTTCCCATCCCTACACGGATTTGAACAGATATTTCTATGGATTTCATTGAAGGGATCTGGTGGTACAATACTGCATCTCAAATGACTCCCTATGAAGCAATCTATGGTATGGCACCGCCAATTCTTCTTCCATACACCCTTAGTAGTTCACTAGTTCAGGAAATTGACTCGGTTCTTCGAAATAGTGATCATATTCTTTGCATTTTGTAGGACAATCTTCACATGGCAAGAATTCGGATGCAACAACAAACCGATCAACACGGTTCTGAGCGCACTTTTCAAGCAGGTGATATGGTTTTTCTTCAGCAATCCTCCCTGAAACTCAAAGGGCGTCATATGCTCGCTCCAAAGTTCTATGGGCCCTATAAGGTTCTTCAGAATATTGGGTTTGTTGCTTATAAATTGGAACTTCCTCTTTCTTCATGCATTCATCCAGTATTTCATGTCTCTTGTCTGACGAAAGTTCTTGGCACCGACATCATAGGACAAACTATTTTACTAGAACTGGATAATGAAGGATCCATCCTTTTGGAGTCGGAGGCCATCCTTAATAGGCGCACTCGCCAGCTTCGCTCTCGATCTATCACATGGGTATTAATTCAGTGGCATGGAATGCAACCAGATGATGCTACATGGGAACCACTCCTTCAGATTCAACATCAATTTCCACATCTAAAGCTTTGAGGACAAAGCTTTTTCTAAGGGGGAGGGGATGTTAGGAACATGTGTTAATCCTTCTCTTTACTTTGTTAGTATATTGTTGTTGGACGAATATGCTTTGTAATTCGTCCCTTAGTATTATATGTTCCATGGTATTAATCCTTAGTTTGTATTAGCCCATAGTATTATTTGTTCCATGGTATTGATCCATAGTATTGGACGCATATGCTTTGTAAGTCGGCCCATAGTATTATATGTTCCATGGTATTGATCCATAGTATTGGCACATAGACTTAGTATATAAGTATGTGTTGAGGCTAATGAAGACATCGAGAAGTTATTTGTATTGAGCTTGCTCAAAGGAGGTTGCCCCCTCGAAGTGGCCTGCAATCAATAAAAATATTATGTGTTTTAATATATCATGCATTTTATCAATTAATTGTTGCAGGTTCCTCACATGTTCTTTGTCTTGGTGCATATATGGATGAATTAATTTGTTTACATTGGATGCATAATTAATCATCAATATTAAGTTAAGACTAATATGTTAAAGAAGGTAAAAACTGTTGATAACTGAGCTAATACTAATTCGCCCCCCTCTCAGTATTAAATCGATTCCAACAGGATCCACCATATTTGAATAGGAAGTAGTGACCTTCTTCAGATTAGTGATCATAGAAGTGGCCATGGGCCTACAGTCCTCCATCTGAAATCTCTTCAGGATTTCAATTGCATAGTTGCCCTGACCAAGGAAAATATCCCTTGGTCTCTGCCAAACCTCCAACCCCAAGAATTAATGCATCAAGCCAATGTCCTTTCTCAAACTGAACTTCCATATCTACCTTGCACCCTACAATGAGCTTCTCTGAACCTGTGAGAAACATGTCATCTACATATAACACCAAAATGAGTAGATCAACCTCAACAAATATGAAATATAAGATGGGATGTGCTTCACTTTTGGTGAAGCCCATGTTTTTTAGGTATCCATCAATCATGGAATACCATGCTCTCAGTGCCTACTTGAGTCCATACATGGCCTTTTTCATCCTGCACACATGGAATTCCTTCCCATGGACCTCAAAGTCCTAAGGTTGCTTGATGTACACTTCTTCCTCAACCCCATTGAGGAAAGTTGTCTTCACATCCATCTGATGTATCCTCCATACTATGATGGAGACTAAAGACATCACTGCTCCAATGGAAGTGTACCCGGCGATTGGAGCAAATGTCTCCTCGTAATCCACTCACTCTTTCTCGGAGAACCCTCTCGCTATGAACCTTGCTTTGTACTTCTCTATTCTGCCATCAACCGCATGATTGATTTTGAAGATCCATCTAGAAGTCACCATTGGATTCTCCTCCAGTCTAGGCACACTGCCCCAAACATCATTCTTCATGATGGAGGTGTACTTCACCATGGAATCCCTCTAAACCCGCTGTTCAACCTCCTCCTGAAAACTAGAGGGCTAAGAATCTATGATGTTGCTCATCAATGTCATGTAGTTCAGAAACTTCATTGGAGGTTCGCTCTCCCTGAATGTGCTCCTAGGGGCCTCAACTTGCTCTTGAGCATCCCTCAATGTTTGAGTGAACCATCGAGGTCTCTCGATAGAACTAGTAGGAGTTGGTGGGTCTTCCTTTGCACCTGAACGTTGTTTCCCTGAACTAGAAGTCGTTGGTGACCCTAGCTCATCCTTTGGAGCTTCCTGCTCTTCAGTCTCTGTCACTAGTAATGGTTCATGACACTTTTTGGATGCAAAGCCTTCCTCGAACTTTACATCCCTACTTACGTTTGTCTTCCTCTCTCCTGGATTATAGATCTTGTAAGCCTTTGAATTCTCTGTGTAGGTAGTAAACAAATCATTCACGTTGGATGGATCCAACTTGGTCCTCTTCTCCATTGGTATATGGATGTAAAGTAGACAACCAAAGATGCGAAAATGACTCACCTCTGGCTTCACACCAGTGAACACCTCCAATGGTATCTTGCCCCCCAAAACCCTATGAGGACACATGTTCTGGATGCATATTGTTGCATTGCATGTTAATTCCCCTAGAAACATCGACAAATCTTGGTCATGTATCATGGCCTTAGTACCCCCTATGATGGACTGGTTCTTCCGCTCTACAACCCTTTTTTGTTGTGGGTTGTAAGGAACCGTACACTCCCTCTTGACTCCCGCATCCTTGCAGAAATCCTCAAAATCATTAGAGGTATACTCACCCCCATTATCCGATCTCAAAACCTTGATATTCTTCCCCGTCTAGTTCTCCACAAGAGCCTCGAACTCTTGAAACCTGTTGAAGACTTCGTCCTTTGTCTTCAATAAGTAGATCCATGTTTTGCAAGAGAATTCACCAATGAAGGAAACATAGTACATGCTTCTTGTGATTGATGCTACTAATATTGGTCCACACATCCAAATGCACTAGATATAGGATCCCCTTAGATTTGTGCTCGTTGCTTGGGAAAGCAACCTTGGCATGCTTGCCAAGAGCGCACACCCTGTTGTTCAATGCTGAACTATGGAAGACCAATGACAGTGTTCCTCAGAATATGCAACGCCTGGTGATTTAGGTCCTGCATCCTCTTGTGCCATAACTCGCACAAGTTCTCTGTGCTATGAACCAAGGATCGAATAGGTTCACCTTACAACTTGTACAAATTCCCTTCTCTAACCCCAATCACCTAAGCTGATCCTGGGATAGACTCCTTCGTTTTAATGAGGAATTTCTTTTTCTTGAACTCTATTGCAAAGCCCTTATCTTCCATGATCGAAACTGAAAGCAAAATCTTCCTGACAATTGGAACAAATAGCACATTGTCAATGTCTAAAGAGTTACCTGACTGGAGTTGGAAAGGAATGGTACCAGCTTCTGCTAATGGATACTTGGCATCATCACCAAGCTCGACCTGAACTCCAGAGTTGTGCTCTTCTAGTCTCGAAAATAAATCCTAGTCTAATTTCATATGCCTCGATGGTCCACTGTCCACATACCATGCGTTCTTGGGAACTGTGCTAGAAGAGAGGCAATATACCATCGAGAAATTGTTCTCAAACTTGGAAGCAAACTCGTTCATCTAAGTTTTAGCTGAGGTTGCTACCTAGTGTTATTGCTTCCCTTTACCCTTCTTCTCTGGACACTGTGATCATAATGGTCGTTCTTATGACATATGAAGCACTTGAGTTTACTCAAGTCCTTCTTCCTTGACTGTGAGGTTAACTCCTCAGTCTTTGCCTTACCCTTGCTGGGTCCTTTACCTTTTCCCTTCTTTGCCTCACCAATGAGGGCATGGTCACTGTCAGCTCCATGTCTGTTGACCTTGACTCCATCTGAGTCTCCTCTTGGATGCAATCATCTTATAGTCTTTCCCAGTTGGGAATATTCTCTTAAGCACAAATACCCTGGACAAATGTTTCCCATTGTGGTGGGAACACATTTAGTGTCGTGTTTACTAATTCCTTGTCCTCAATCTTCTCCCCAACAGCTACAAGTTGGTCACGAATCTATGTGACCTTCATCAAGTAACTGGTGATGGTGTCTATTGTAGTCATCTCAACAGATCTGAGCTTGTTGTGCAAAATCAACTTCAAGTTAATGTTCTCGCTCTGGTAAAGGCTAACCAGAGCATCAAACATATATTTTGTTCTCTTCTTCTCAGATAAATGAGGGATCAGATGATCCTTTATTGCATACATGATCATCTGCTTGGATCTCACTTCTTTCTTCTTGTGAGATGCCAAAAGTTGCGGCTCTGTCGACGGAGCTACCACATCCTTGATGATATCCCAAAGGTCATTCTCTTTTAATAGAAGAGTTACCTTGACTTTTCATGATAGGAAATTTGGGGCACCATCCAATCTGTCCTCGAATTTGAGGCTAGTTGATGCCATCTCTGAGATCTAAAGCACAAACTCCAAATTGGAAAACAAAATAATGAAATCCTTGTTGTTGGTCCTTTTCCCATTACAACTGATCTACCCACTATAAACCCCTAAGAGTATCAATCAGAGAGATGCTATGATACCATGCTAAATTTTCCTTACCCTCGGTGAATTCTGACTTTATGTTCTCAAATCAATAATTGATATTTAATTTGTGGAAATGAACTTTCTTACAAACCAACATTCATACACATAGTAGGAAAATGAACAACGAAAACTTTAAACAATTTCACCATGCACGTACTCCTTCAAATCAACCTTTTCATTAATATTACAAAGCTTACAAGGAAACTTCCATTGTTGCCATAAATCACAATAGTACGATACGCTCAACAAAACAAAATTTCTACATACTTACAAGACAAATTTACTTGTCGAAAAATTGAGGAATTACAACATGAAAATTGATAAAACTAGTAGCACGAAAATCGAGAAAACTATCGCATATATGAACTATTGTCTGGCCATTCATACAACTGTACGAACATGTTTCGTACGACAGTGCGGATTGGACTGTATGGATCCTTAGGCTTATACAGATCACTATCCTCTATAGGATGCAGACTGAATTCTACTTGATTCCTGTTTGGGCTCCTCTTCGACACTTTAACTTCGCTTCTCTATCGAGTCTCTTCACCTCTGGACCAACCCGTCTTCATGAAAAATGAATTGTGTATGCCTTTATACTTTAGTTGAAGCCCTAATATACCAATAACCTAATCTCTCAGTGAGATCAACGATTGAGAGCAATCTAAATCACTAATGCATTAAAATGCACTTTATTAGTCTCAACAACTAATTAAAAGGCTTTCACTTTATAAATAAAGTGAATTCCAAAATATATTGACATGGATGACTTCACACATTTTTGACACCTAACCTTTGCGGAAGTTCCTGTCGAAGCTATAAAACATCAACGTGGAGTAGGATATAATTTTTCATAAAATGTGGTTCACTTACAAGCTTAAATTAGTATAAAATGTTATTGAGATATTTTAAAAAAGTATAATACCATTGATTTCTGAAAGTCATTTTTTCTTTTATTTAATATTGTGTATTAGATTGGTGAGTTGTAGAAGTATGACTATTTAAAATAGTATAAAATGTTATTGAAATATTTTAAAAAAGTATAATACCATAGATTTATGAAAGTCATTTTTCTCTTATTTAATCTTGTGTATTAAATTGATGAGTTGTAGAAGTATGGCTATGTATCCACATGAGAGATTATTACATAGTCCTTCATTGTGATCTTAATGTGAGTTATAAAGAACAAGAATGTCGATATAATAACATATCCAATGAGTTCAATTTATATATATAATTAATGTTTCACTTAGAAGCTTAAATTAGTATAATATGCTATTGAAATATTTAAAAAGAGTACAATATCATAGATTTATGAAATATCTAATAAGTTCAATTTATATATATAATTAATAGTTTACTTAGAATCTTAAATTAATATAATATGTTATTGAAATATTTTAAAAGAGTACAATACTATAGATTTATGAAAGCCATTTTTCTCTTATTTAATCTTGTGTATTAAATTGATGAGTTGTACAATGAAATGGAGATAATAGTTATGGGAATGAATATGTATCCATTTGAGTGATTAATACATAGTCGTTCTTAGTGATCTTAATTTGAGTTACAAAGAATCAGAATGTGGCTATACCAACATATCCAATGAGTTCAATTTATATATTAATTATTAGATTATGGTGTCATAAATAATGGAGTTAATTAGAGGGAAAACAAATTTTGTCAAACTATATAAATATGATGATATAATTAAAAAAAACCTCAAATTTTGTTAAGTTTTCTCATTAATGAAATAAGACTACATTATAAATATTATAAAATTTACAACACATTATCAATCCATTTTTTATGTAAGAATATGACATAAACAAGGGTTGTGTGTTAGCTGAATCGCGGCCATATAGTTTAAACAAATATAGATAACATAACAAATGTCTATAGTTTCTAAATAGGTTTTAAGAAAATCATTAGGTTTTGGAAAAACATGTGATTGAGAATTTTTCAATTGAATTTGATTGCTAAGTTGAGTCACGATATCTTGATATAGGTGGAAATATTTTTTGTGATTTTGTTGTAGAATACCTTTTTGTTCTTGGTAGCACAACAACATGATCTATTTTGCTCATTTTAAACCAACTTTGCCATAACAAGCCAATTCCAAACAAAAGGGCATCAACCTATTTTTAGACCAAAAAGAAAAAAACCCAAAAAGTAAGTTAACCAATATTAAGGAAGCGCATTCCAACAGTATATGTATTTCTACTTGCCATAAGGCACAAATCAAAAGGCATGCCACATAATAAATTACTACATCTATTAGCAAAGATTCTATATAGACTCAAAATTGCTGTAAAAATAATCTCGTAAAAGTAGCAACGGGAGAAGAGAATGCGATGATGATATCTGACATCTAGTGATCTCATGTGATAAGATAACGTTTGTGAGCTTCATGGTAAGATGGGGACCATATGTGTTGCAACAGACAAGTACAATGGTAAGGTACTTATTCCAATCATTATCTTTTTGTTGATATGCAATACTATTTCAACAATTTAATGACCAATTTAGATCATATTTAGTATATAGACAATCAAAATAAGCAAAATGGACTAACAATGTTGTGAACCTTTGGGTTTATGCAACTCCTAATTATGTACACTTATATTAAATATAAGAGCTCACTTTATGGCTAAAGATTATTTTGGATATATTCAATCAAAATAAACAACATGAACTAATGTCGTGACCCCCTAGTTTTATGCAATTCCCAAGTCTACAAGTTATACGAAATGCAAGAATATATTGGTAAATATTCATCAAGACTTTTCTCTTAATAATATCTTCACTCAAATTTATGCACATATTTCTCTTGGCCCATTCACAATATTGAGAAAATTAAAAAATATTTTCCCAACCCATCTCTAATTTCAACATACCATTGTCATTACATGTTATAACATTTCTACATGCACGATGTATACAGGGAAGCCTAAAATAATATGTACAAGGTAGATGAGAGTGTAGTAGTTAGATGATATTTTAGGATCAACATACCATTGTCATTACATGTTATGACATTTCTACATGCACGATGTATATAGGGAAGCCTAAAATAATATGTACAAGGTAGATGAGAGTGTAGTAGTTAGATGATATTTTAGGATGGAGACATATGCTCAATTCAAATTTTCAACTTTTTTAATCTAGTATTGTGAAGACAAAAACAATAGTGATATTCTCATAGCTAATTATAATAAGCTACTAGAAAGTCATTTGCTTCACTTTTCATATTAAATATGTCAACTAAACATTTTCACTGGAAACCAAATTGTGTTCAATACAATGTTCCTTCTCCTTGTTAAAACCATTTTTATATATCTCATTCTTTATCTAGAAAACATCTCTAAAGATTATAAGTTTATTATCCTATAACATTGTACACTGGGTATTCTATACATATTAGTTGAATAAGTTCTTACACATATATAGTGATGGAGTATGGCAGTGAGCCTAGATTGACTTCATACAAAGGTACCTCAAATAAAATTCTTATAAAAGGACTTGAGACATGACTATAGTGATGGAGTATGACAATGAGCCTAGCTTGACTTCATGCAAAAGGTACCTCAAATAACATTCTTATAAAAGGACTTTTTGAGACATGACTTAAGTCAAAATTTAGGTACATGTCAAAAATACATTATTCATTGTAAATCATGACATGAAACATCATGTCATTATGACAATGTTCACAATAAAAATAATGAGTAAGCAAGCCTTTTAAAAAGCACTTAATACTTTAAAATTAATAAATTGTCTAAAAAAAAGTATTGGAAAACATATGCTTTCTAATAATTCAAACCATATAATTGTTCCTTATGATAGTTAATTTATAAAGGATTTTTTAACATATTGACTAAATTTACATGAACCACCTACAATGAACATACTAAAAAATATGGTCATGCTACTAATTTATTATTTGAACCAATTCATTAATTTTAAGCTCATGATTCCAACATCTACACCTTTAATATAATGGTTTTGTTTTTCTTCAACCAACCAAATGGAACACTAAGCTTGAATGGCCATAAAAAGTTGTTTTCCTTTGTGAAATTAAAACCAACAATTATTATCATCTTATGAATGAGATCTTCAATATAATTTATTTCACATTGACCCAAAAACTATTAATAAGCAACATGTTATTAAAAGCACTTCAAAAGTACACATGCAAAGACAATAAACACAATTTAAATACATTTTCAAGTAGGAAATATCAAAATATCTATTTAATAACAATGTTGTCTGCTAAAGTAAGCCTCTAATGGTTTACCTTTCCATAGCCTCTTTTCTAAATCAGCACTATAATACTCTTCATACTAGGATAGACAATGAAAAGAATTGCCACTAAAATAAACATGTATCTAATAAAAGAGTGATTAAATTTGCTTAGTTGAAAGGTTTACATTTACTTCCTAGATATATACCTAAATAAAATACATCCATAACTCACATATAGTTTAAGCCTATGCAACATATTCATAGTTAATTCATTTGTTGAATATGCATAATTAAAACTTACCCATAATTAGTGTGTGGTTCAACCCTATGTAGCACATTCATAATTGCTTTGTTCACTTTGACAAAATTCTATGCTTATATGCTAGATATACTTTAATCACAATTTCTCATAAATTACATATGCAACATTTTTCATAGTTAAATTTCTTATTAAATATACTTAATTAGAACTTACCCACAAGTCGCATATAATACAATAGTATACAATAGATTTATAGTTGCTTTGTTCACATTGAGTAAAGTATACATTGGCCCAGTAGATATACCTTAATTACAACTCCCTATAAATCACATATGGTTCAACCCTATGTAGCATATTCATAGTTCCTTTGCTTGCCAATTCTTTTCTAAAGGAAATAATCTCTTGGGGAAACCCAAGGATCCTTCTCCGCATTTGTGGATGGTGCTCATAGGAACCACCATTAACGTATGTTGGTGCACCTTAACCTCAAGGGCCCATCCAGGAAACTTTTTCCCCACCTTTGTCTCATGTTGAACTTGTGACCCTTACCGAAGGAATCAAACCTAGGTCGATGATAGAACATGGCGGTGTTTAAACCAACTTAGCTACCCCTGAAGGCTTCCTTTCCTTGCTAGATATACCTAATTAGAACTTACCCATAAGCCAACGTGGTTCAACTCTATTGACATATTCATAATTGCTCTCTTAACTTTGAAAAGAATACTATTGAAGACCTACAAAGGAAAATATAAATTTTCAAGTACACTAGAATATAATTCAAGACAATATGTTCTGCATTATTATTTTCAAAACCAATAAAATTATAACAAGCCAAGCTGAAAATTATTAACTTGCCTTAAGCCTAGTAATTGCAAAATTGTCAAAAATTGTCCACGTCTTTTGATGCATATCATTAATTCCACAATGAGAAAAGATCAAAGATAGAATAAAGTAGTTACAAAACAAATATAAACTTAACAAAAAAATATGGAAATTGCATTGATATGAATAACACTTATATGTTAACAAATAAAGCATGTTGGCATGCTCCTCTTTTACCCATGTATGTGGATAATGAACATAAAACATATAAATCGCCCCTTAATTTGGCATCTTGCTTTATTACGATGAGATCTCGTTCATGAGAATTGAGTATAGAGATGGTTAATGATTTTTCCCAAGTACATGTTTATATTCTACATGGTATGATAAGATGTTTGTTAACATATGCAATTAACATATTATTTGGTCCTTACACTTACTATATTGTTCGACCTCTTGAAAATCTACTTATGGTTTTGATATCTTTTTAATTTTACAACATCAAATTGTGTCTTTCTTTCCTCCCGTTATTCAATTCTTTTCCTCTTTTTCAATACAAAGTTTGGCACCACAACATCCACCTTTGTCTCTACTTTACCCATATCTCATACGTCAAAAAATATATTAAAATATATTAACTTATTGGAACACAATCTAACTTAGAAGGTAAATGTGCAATTAGACATGTAATGATTCAGTCTCTTTGAATTAGAACATTGGTCGTTAATACGTTAACTCCAAAGGCCATATTCAAGAGAAAGTAGTATTTTTCACAATCTTATCCAAATATTTAGAGAATCTATCAACCTTTCTTAATAGAAGATTTACTTTCCAACTTTGTTAAACATAGCCAACCAATAAAATTTTCAATGACTTATGTTCAAGTTGTCTCGATTTGAACAAGCTTTCCTAGTGGGTTTCAAAGTACAACTTCAAGCAAATGAAATCTCTTAAACAATAGAGCAAGAAACCATAACACTAGTTATAGCACCATAATACTTGTTGGATCCATCAATGAAATCATAAGACCATACTCCCTTCTAAGTTCTAATCCTCCCCAACCTTATTGCTCTAGGAAAAGGAAGGATTTTGTTGAAAAATGACATGAGTAAGTCCCATTCACATGGCTCTAGACTGTGGAAACTACCCATTAAACCTTATATGGAGAGGCAACCTTAATGCGTAAAACTTAGTGTTTTGTTAATGATACACAAAAGCTTTAATATATTATTAGTGACCTTATAATCAAGTAACGATGTTTGAGGTGCCAAAACCCATGATGTTGCAATGAAAATATGCTTACGAACATAGAGTCGATAATTGAAACTCAAAATCTAACATTATGTCCATGGCCTCCTTGCTACCTCTCCTCGACTGCCACACAAAAGAGTTGAAGAGAAGAAACAATTTATAACAAGCTTCACCAACAAGGTGCACACAAATTCTCTTTTGGAAAACCATTGCTCCACCAATAATTCACCATTCTATGTAGGACTAAGGAATGGACCTCAACAAGGATTCAAGAAGGATCATGAACATGCTACAACAAATAATTGGAAGAGTGAATTGCCACCAATAACACTAAGATGCACCCACATAACGACATAACAATAAGGCAATAACCATAGAATGACCAATCCAAGGGATTAGATCTATCAACCAAAACCTTCCCCAACAAACAATATGTCCTGGATCCTCTACCTCAATTCTACAGCGATGATACCCTTTAGTTGTAGAAAAAACCTACATTGTTCACAAATGCCTACAATAGAAGTTGAACGCTAGCATAGAGGAGAACACCAAAATGACAAAAGCATAAGGCTTGACACTATATATAAGGAGAACAATAGAACACATGCTTGTCTTGGATGATAGAGTTGCAACATGCCACGCTTTAATTACCACCTTGAAATTCTCCAAACTTTGAAACACGTCACCCACCTCCTAGGTGAATATTTACAACAAGTTGTATGCTTGTAAAGTATCTTCATTCTTAATATCAAAAGTAGGGTCTATTGGTTTAACATTTAATAACAATGCAAGACCATTTACAAAAAGAAACCTCCCCTCTTAATTAATATGATGGATTTTAACATTACACCAGTCAAAACAAGCTCAAGATTTCAATCTTTAAATGTGAGCTCTAGACAATAATTTCTCTAGAAAAGAAAATCAAGTTCAAGATCTCAATTCAATTAGAACTAACATTTCACAATTTGCCACATGCTACATTTTCAAGATGGTGACACTTAAGCATAGATAGCATAACCAAATTACCATAAGCATAACCATAAGATTCACATACTAACTCTATTTCATAAGTTCATCAATTATCTCAACTCATAAATCCCCTAGAATCTCTTAAATGGAGGTCCTTTTCTCTCCAAAGGATGATAGTGCCAACGTATCATTAGGGTTATAATAAACATTAGGAAATAATTCTTTAATCTACAGGCTTCTTTCCTAATGATTATTTAATCTATCAAGATATTTTATCTCATTGTTCACAAAATACATGGTTATAAAAAATGTCATAAAGCCTTATAGAATAAGCAGTCACAACATTGAGGCCAAAACATGATACAATCCATTGACAAAGGTAAATACTTCACAACAATCTTCATAATTACACAATAATCTATGCATGGTGTTCATATGATTTCAAAAGAATGGGGGATCTAGCATCCTTTCAAGAGGCTAATGTAAGACTAAACATGGTTCAAAGCAGTCCATAAAAAATATAACCATCCCATTTAATTCCTTAAATTTTTTGAAATAAAATGCCAAAAATTTCTATATACAACAAACATAATTTGTTTAGGTTATGGGGGATTTGATGAGCCCTTCTTGACCTGATTGTATTTTCACCTTTTGGGGAACACAACAAATGAATCTAACTCAAATTTGGTGATCATGTGGATATTGATGTCAACTATGTGGTATTAAAATTTGAAAGCCAATGAACACTGTATGACCAAGTTATAACAAAATTTTATCTATAGTTTTTATTATTATTTATTTTAAGGATCATACAAGCACATCTAAAGTTGATTTTTGGTGTTCATGTCGATATTGATGCTAGCTACATGTTGTTACAATTTGAATGCAAAGAGACACAATGTGGCCAAGTTATAACATAATTTCATTTAAAAGCATTTTGTATTTTTAAGGTCATAGGGGCAAACCTGAAGCTTATTATTGGTGAAAACATGTGGATATGTGCCATCTATCCTTAGTCAAAATTTGGTTTTAATTGAACTTAATATGGCACTGTTGCACTAACACTATGAAACTAATTTTTAGACTTGTATGCACAATGCATTTCTGTAAATAATTTGCATCCAATATGAACGAAGATTCATTTTCTCATCAAACCTACAAGAAATTTCAATGCAAATTAATAACAAGATTAAATTAATAACAAAAAGAAGAAGACAATAAGTTATATTTTTATAAATTGAGTTAGAAGGAAAGTGGTTGTGGCTAAACCATTTTTCTCCCAACCATTGGAAAATCCTTTGTGGATGCCACCCTGTGCTTAGCTATGAGACCACCAAGGTGAAGAATATTTGTCAAAGCACCCAAATCACTCCTCTTTACCAAAGGATTCCAAACCTACCAAGAAAGGAAATAAAAGTGAAAAGGTTGAAGAAGGTACTTCTATAGTGAATCTTGGTGTTTAAATCTACACGACCATGCCTCTTTCATCTCTCCATGGATCCCATGATAGTTGGGTTGTCTTTTTTACTATCAAGATCTCTATTGTCTCTTCAAGAACTCACTTTTTTCTCAAGATTCTCTTCCTAATGTGAATTGTATCTTTTGCATGATTGAAGGAGAGGGAAATGAAGAGTCATAATCCAACTCTTCCACTTCTTCAGTGATAGGGGATTAAGCATCCTAGTTGAACTTTGCTTGATTGCATGAATACAGGAATTAATTGTTTCAATATAGAAAGTAGCTATTTAAATGAACTAATTGCTTAAAATAACTAATCATTTGATTAGGGTCCTAATTGTAATAATATAAACATTAAGATAGAATGATCATAGAAAAATCATATGGAAGAGGTTATAGATATGATACAATATTAAGCATGACACATAGGTCAATTTCCTCCTTAAATTCCCATACCATACTTGTCGGTGGATGCATAGCTCTATTAGTGTTCTCCCACTAGTCAACCTTGGAACCTTTTACTAAATTCAAAATGATCATGTTTAGATGTCTTTAAAGTCACCATGGTAAGTCTAACTCATAGCATAAAGCAAAAAATAGTAATGAAAATCATAATTACAATACAAACAAGATCAAGTTCAAAGGATTAAGATTGATATAGTACATTCCCTTCCCCCTTGGTATAACATTGTCCTCCATTCTCTTTTGTATCCCTATTGGTTATCTTGGATAGTAATGTCTAATCATTTTTTTACTATATTGGGATGCCTCCAAGACCTTTAACATTCCAACAAATGCCTAAAATAATCAACAAATGAAAAACACGCATGCCATAGCCATTTTACGCATAAGTTATTCCATTCATAGAAATTTCGCATTCATAGTTGAAGCATATATATTCATAGCATACTATTAAGTATGCATATCAATCCAACACTCATTTGCATGAATATCTATCAACTCCACATGGCTACCATAGGTGAGATTCAACTCACTGGCTTCTTTGACACACCTCGCGTATATATAATGGCTTCTTGATCCCAGCTAGTATATAACATGAATCTCTCACATAGATTCATTTAAGTTGCATCTTCCTTACAACCACTCACCCTGCTTAGGCATTCCCTTCTTCGCTAAACAATCCCTTGGGCGATCCATCATTTTCCAAGGCTTTCTTGCACAAGAAGAGTGCATAAATATAGAGTCTTACTATCATTGGGTCCCATTAGCTTGCTCTAATATAATATATCGCATGGCAATCAAGGCATATCATATATTTCTAGTGTCATTATAGTAACATCCTACATGTTATTTTTAACTTCAACATCCATCATCTGTCCTTATTAGATAAATCCACCATCTCACATGTATTACACACATATTGTTAACTTGAGATATCATCATAATAATTTTAATTAGAAATTTTAAATATGTTTCATACAAAAATTAGATTTCACATGTGTGAGATTCTTCTCATAATGTTTGGCTCTTGGATGTGGTATTCATGCATATAATCCTTTCATTGCAACATTTACAACAACCCATGAAATGATCTCACAAGTTTAACACACTAATAATTCAATCATTTTCAGTTGTTAATCATATTAAATGCAATGAAATGTTATCTACTATATATGCATTACCAAAACATCAAACAGTCACACAATGTAGTCAAATATTTATGTAAGCACACAAACAAACCAACCGTCATTAACGCATGATCACTCTTTGTATGATTACATTTTTTATATATACACATTTACTCAATGATTTCCCATATTGAGTTAAAATACCATAGTTCAAACTCGTGTTTTACCAAGACAAGTTGGAGAAACCAACCAACACCTTAACACATCCTCCAGACACCTTCTCATTATTTGTTTGACCATTTGAATTACTTCATTGTCAACACAAACACAACACCGGGAATATACCCCTTTACTGCTCTTTAGTATTGGAAAAGAGGTTGCAGTCCGAAATTTGATACAAGCAAGAAGATCATTGGATACTTGTGCAGTGCTATAGCCCTTTCCAAATCCAACTCAGTATGGCTTCATAGATGCTTATCTCTTATGGAATTCAATTTTACATTTTATACAAATTCATGAGATGAGTGTAAATACTTATTCACTATTTTTATTACCTCTTAACCATGTTAAGCTTAACACACTATCATATGCATGCATTCATTTTTTTAGCAATCTTTACTTGCCCAAAGTTTCATTATTTTTCCATACTCCTACATAGGTATCAATTCACATGCTTGTAATCAAATGCCATCATAGACAAATCAATTAAGATATAAAATCATAACTAAAGGAATTCTTACCCAATTTATTTCATATCACATGCTATATTGGCATGATCAATTCATAGTTGTATGGTTGTATTCAACATATCTAATATTGATGTATATGTAACTTCGGAATGTATTTCACCTATGTATATTGTACTCCTATAGAGATGGTATTATTCATCTATACGGAAGTGTCGTCATTTGTATTGACAAGTGCCGCAAGTGTCGTAACTTGCTGTGATGGGTTATTAGACCACTTAGTGAGGGGTTGGCCTGGATTAATGTAACCATGGGTTATTAGACTGATTTAGACAAGTCGGCCCTGCTAGATTATTAGGCTGGTCAGGACAAGTATAAATAGAGAGCGGGAGCTCTCTATTTGATCATCTCATTATTCACTTCTACACTACTCGGAAAGTGGCGCACTAGTTGAGGAGGAGGAGTAGCTACTAGTAGAAGACTATCTCTTGTACTTTGGTTGTATCATTGCTCTTTCTATCTCCGAGGAAGTTGTGGGGTTTTTCACCTTTATGGTTTTCCCCAGTGAAACTCTGTGTGTCCATTGTCTTATGTGATTGCTTGATATGTTTGATACATGCTTGATATGATTGATATGCTGTACATGTTATTCTCTCAGTAAAGATCCTAGAATATGTTGAATTAATGCTCAAAATCTAACATGGTATCAGAGCTAGCCTGAGAAGAAGACATTGTGCAGTGGTAGAAACTAGGGTTTCTTGTTTATTGGGTTTCTCTCCACAGATTTTGGAAAAGCAGTATGATAGATTGACTCTCCTCAGCAAGGTGAATCTTTTTGTCCAATCAGAATTGAATTCTGAGCACTTTTAGTTTTGGCCCTAAAAATTAGGGTTTCCACAAAAATAGGAATTTCTAAAATCTGAAGACATAGCTGGAAGCTCCTTGGAAAAATCGAAGTTTAGAGCTTTGGATCGAATTTTTTGGTTGGGTGAAGCTCCGAGAAACTCAAACCCTAATTCAGGGTCCTCCCAAGTGAATCCGGGAGATTGAAAAGCATTTCTGAAGGGTGAAACTTTGCAGTTTTCAAATTTTGAGTATACCAGGCTGATCAGCTCATCAAGGCGCATCTTTCTATTCTTTCAGAGGTTTGAAATTCAAAGTTTGAATTTTTAGGGTTTCTCTAACAAACCCTAATCCAGGATGAGATCCAGTTTTCAACAAATCAAGTGGTAAGACCTAAATCTTTTCTATTTCCATTTGAAGTACTCTTTAAGATGTCTCACCACACCAAGCTTGAGGATAATCTTGAAGGGGCTGATAACTTCCGAGCATGGAAGTATAGGATTGGGTTAATCCTGGAAGAAAATGAGTTGGACACTTATATAAGTGAAGTGGTCCCTGTCCTAGAGGGAGAAGAGGCTAAGGCTCTTCACAAGAAGAACTTGGTCAAGGCAAAGAGGATCATTGCTGATTCTATCAAATATCATCTCATACCCCATGTGTCATCCCTAAAGACATCAAAGGAGATGTTTGATTCCCTGACCAAGTTATTTGAAGGGAAGAACATAAATCAGAAGATGACCTTGAGGAATCAATTGAAGAATATCAAGATCCAGAATGCGGAGACTATGCAGTCTTATTTCTCAAGGGTCTCCCACATAAAAGAACAACTTGAAGCTGTGGGAGAAGATATAGAAAATGGAGAAGTGGTAATGACCACTCTTAATGGCTTTCCTAGGTCATGGGATGCCTTCATCCAAGGGATTTGTGCTAGGAAGAAACTTATCACTTTCAGTAGACTGTGGGAAGAATGCTCACAGGAAGAAGCTCGAATTGTAGCTCAAGAAGAGAAGATGGGGAATGAAGACCAAGCTCTCATAGCACACTCCGAAAGACATGGTGATAAGAAGGCTCACCATCATGGCAAGAAAGAAAGACATCACCATCAAAATCAGAGAGGTAGTCCCAAACCTCGAAGGAACATGTCCTATGTCCGTTGTTATACATGTGATGAGAAGGGACACTATTCCAGAGATTGTCCCAAAAATAAGAAAGATGGTTCTCACAAGAAGAAGAACTTCAAAAGAAGACATCATGCTCATGCTACAGAGGATGATGAACCTCCCAGGAAGAGGGCTAGAGAAGATAGTGAAGATTCTTCAAGTGATGAAGAATATGTTTTGATTTATGCTCTCACTGGAACCATTACTCATGGAAGTAATGATTGGCTTATAGATAGTAGGGCTTCTAAACACATGACAGGATCCAAGGAATCCTATATGAACCTATCTGAACATGAATCACCCCACAAGGTGAAACTTGGGGATGACTACCAGTATCCAATAAAAGGGAGTGGTGAAGCCTCCTATAAACTAGACTCTGGAAAGTCTATGAAGATGAAAGATGTACTATATGTTCCAGGTCTCAAGAAGAATCTGCTCTCCATATCTGCATTGGATGCAAAAGGCATGAGGGTTGCATTTGTAGATGGCCAAGTCCTAATGTGGCCAAAAGGTAAGACTATAGATGATGCAGTTGTGATTGGAGAGCAAGAGGGAGAATTATACAAATTGAAGGGCCAACCAGAACAAGCCATGGTCCATGATTCAATAGAGCCAAGTGAACTTTGGCATAGAAGGCTTGCACACATGCATTATAGGGCATTACCAATTGCAAGCAAAGCTGTAGAAGGTCTTCCTGAAATCCAGACAAAACATGAAGGCATTTGCAAAGGTTGTGCAAAGGGAAAGAACACAAAGAAGACATTTCCAAGCAATGAAAGCAAGGCAAAAAGAATCTTGGAAATCATCCACTTTGATGTATGCGGTCCAATGTCATCCAGTTCTCTGAGTGGGTATGTATACTATGTTTCCTTCATTGATGATTTCTCTAGGAAGACTTGGGTTTACTTCTTGAAGAACAAAGATGAAGTGTTTGACAAGTTCAAGGAATTCAAAGCCTTGATAGAAAACCAAACTGACATGAAGATCAAGATCTTCAGATCCGACAATGGTAGAGAATTCACTTCAGGAGACTTCAAAAAGCTATGCATTGATTCAGGGATTAAGAGGGAGTTGATTACTCCTTACAATCCACAACAGAATGGGGTTGCCGAAAGGAAGAATAGAACAATCATGGAAGCAGCTAAGGAAATTTTCCATTACCAAGACCTACCTATGCACTTATGGGATGAAGCAGCAAGGACAATTGTATATGTGCAGAACAGAACACCTCATAAGATACTTGACAACAAAACACCAGAAGAAGTGTTCACTGGTAAGAAACCAGAAGTTAGCCATCTCAGAATATTTGGTTGTCCAGTATACACTCACACCCCAAAAGAAAAGAGGACAAAGCTAGATCCTTCAGGAAAGAAGGGCATATTCGTGGGTTACAATGAAAGCTCGAAGGCTTACAGAATCTACTTCCCAGGATTCAAGAAGATTGATATCAGTCGGGATGTAACATTTGATGAAAGCTCAGCATACATCAAATCAAGGGAAACACCAGTAGAAGATAATGAAGAACCCAGAATATCCAGAACACAAGACACCACCATGAATGAAGCAATTCTTGAAGAAGATCGTGAAATGGAAGATCCACAACAACCTGTAGATCCACCCCGTGAGAAGGATTGATCCACCCCGTGAGAAGGACTCTCACAAGAGGAAACCAGCATGGGTTGGAGAGATCATCCAAGATGCCAAAAGGTTTGGAATTCCAAAAGAGGAACACAGAGAAAGGAAAAGGACAAGATCACATACCAGCTATGTTGATTTACTCTGTGACATAATGAACAAAGAACCTTCCAGTTATGAAGAAGCAACAGAGAAGAAAGAATGGAAGGATGCCATGGTCAAGGAATACCAATCGATCATAAAGATTGATGTTTGGGATGTGGTCCCAAGACCAGATGGGAAGTTTGTGGTGACTTCCAAGTGGATCTATAAGATCAAGCATGCGGTAGATGGCAACATAGAGAAATATAAAGCAAGGTTTGTAGCTCGTGGCTTCTCCCAGAAAGAAGGGATCGATTATGAAGAGACTTTTGCTCTTGTGTCCATATACACTTCCATTAGATCAGTACTTGCTCTGGTTGCAGTGATGAAATGGAAGGTACACCAGATGGATGTCAAGATAGCTTTCTTGAATGGTGTAGTTGAAGAGGAAGTGTATGTGGAGCAGCCACTCGGGTTTGAGACACATGACCGAGAATCACATGTGTGTAAACTGAAGAAAGCCATGTATGGATTGAAACAGGCACCCAAGACCTGGTATGGTAGGATAGATGGCTTCCTATCCAGTTTGGGATTTACCAAGAGTAAAGCGGATTCCAACCTTTACTACAAGGTTGAGGAAGGCAATCCAGTGATACTAATATTGTATGTGGATGACCTGTTTGTAACAGGTGAGGATAGATTGATTGCCGACACAAAGAGGAAGCTTGCTGCAGAGTTCGAGATGAAGAACTTGGGTATGATGCACTACTTTCTTGGTATGGAAGTGTGGCAGAGTGCAGATGGAATCTTCCTTGGACAAGGGAAGTATGCAGTAGAGATCCTAAAGAGGTTCGGGATGATGGATTGCAAGGCTATGGCCACACCTATGGCATCGAACCTGAAGCTTCTGTGTGATGCTTCTTCTAAGACGGTTGATGCTACGATGTATCATCAGATGATTGGGTCCTTGATGTACTTGACGAATACAAGACCATATATCTGCTTTGCGGTGAACACCTTGAGCCAGTACTTGATAGATCCGAGACATGTTCACCTGATAGCTGCAAAGCATATTCTGATGTACCTGAAGGGTACAGTTGACTATGGGCTCAAGTATGAGGTGAATCAAAATTTTAACCTGGAGGGTTATGTTGATTCGGATTGGGTAGGCAGTTCCATTGATCGGAAGAGCACTTCGGGGTGCTGCTTCAGTATGGGATCCGGTATGATCTCTTGGTTTAGCAGGAAGCAGTCTTGTGTGGCACTAAGTACAGCCGAAGTAGAGTATGTCGCAGCTTGTTCGACCAGTTGTGAGGTAGTATGGCTTAGGAAGCTACTGTCTGATTTGTTTGATCTCCAACTGAGTGCTACTTGTATATATTGCGACAACCAGCGTTGTGTGAAGTTGTCGGAGAACCTAGTGTTCCATGACAAGTCAAAGCACATTGAGATCAAGTATCACTATATCAGGGATATGGTGCAGAGAGGAGCAGTGAAGCTCCCGTATGTTGCGATGGACGAGCAGATAACCGATGTGTTGACCAAGCCGTTGGCCAGAGTGAAGTTTGAATACTTCAGAGGGAGATTTGGTGTACTTCAGATCGAGATACCCTCCAAGGGGAAGTGATGAGTCCAGAGACATAGATGCACACATGGCCATTCTCACATGGTTAGAGGAAAGTCCTTCCATGGTGAGATGTAAGGGCTGGGCCATTTTCACATGGTTAGAGGAAATTCCTTCCATGGTGAAATGTAAGGGCTGGGAGGAGCCATTCTCACATAGTTAGAGGAAAGTCCTTCTATGGTGAGATGTAAGGACTGGTCCGTTCTCGCATGGTCAGAGGAAAGTCCTTCCATGGCGAGATGTAAGTGCTGGGCGTGGCTTTTCCGACATGGTTAGAGGAAATTCCTTCCATGGTCGTGATGTAATTGTCGAGCTTTTTCGACATGGTCAGAGGAAAGTCCTTCCATGGTCGTGATGTAATTGCTATAGCCATTCCGACATGGTCAGAGGAAAGTACTTCCATGGTCATTGATGTAAGTGCTGTGAGCCTTTCCCAGATGGTCAAAGGAAAGTCCTTCCATGCTGGTGAGTGTAAGTGCTGAGCCTTTCCCGGATGGTCAGAGGAAAGTCCTTCCATGCCGGTGAGTGTAAGTGCTATGTGTGTGCAACTGGGTTGTGCTCCATGGACGATGATGATGATCTGAAGACGATGATGTGACAGTATGGTACACAGGTTTTGCAGAGGCAGTGTAATCAGTCCTGGGAGATCTTGCAGGTTTTGCAGAGGCAGTGTAATCAGTCCTGAGGTGTACCTACTTGATGGCTTGCTCGCAGAGATGTTGATGATGTACAACCAGCATGAAAAAGGTCTGGCTCTGTAGATGATGAAGACCTGTAGGTGGCAGGCCTACATCCAGTATGAAAAAGGACTAGCTCTGTAGAACTTCCTATGACGAGTAGATTGGAGATTGATTGAGATAGCAGCAGTGATGACGATTCGATGATGATGATCCAATGACGATGATCCAGAGAAGAAGACTTGTGCTAGTAGATCTGTGTCGAGAAATACCTTCCTAGTTAAGAAGGAGTGTTGATGTATATGTAACTTCGGAATGTATTTCACCTATGTATATTGTACTCCTATAGAGATGGTATTATTCCTCTATACGGAAGTTTCGTCATTTGTATTGACAAGTGTCGCAAGTGTCGTAACTTGCTGTGATGGGTTATTAGACCACCTAGTGAGGGGTCGACCTGGATTAATGTAACCATGGGTTATTAGACTGAGTTAGACAAGTCGGCCCTGCTAGATTATTAGGCTGGTCAGGACAAGTATAAATAGAGAGCGGGAGCTCTGTATTTGATCATCTCATTATTCACTTCTACACTACTCGAAAAGTGGCGCACTAGTTGAGGAGGAGGAGTAGCTGCTAGTAGAAGACTATCTCTTGTACTTTGGTTGTATCATTGCTCTTTCTATCTTTGATCAAGTTGTGGGGTTTTTCACCTTTATGGTTTTCCCCAGTGAAACTCTGTGTGTCCATTGTCTTATGTGATTGCTTGATATGCTTGATACATGCTTGATATGATTGATATGTTGTACATGTTATTCTCTCAGTAAATATCCTAGAGTATGTTGGATTAATGTTCAAAATCTAACATCTAATGTTACTTGGTCAAATAATGTTGCATGGAAACTCACATGATCCCTTCATCAATCTCTTAGCAAGCATCCTCTCGTCCTTATCATTTTCATGAGGTTTCCTATCGCAGGTAGTTGCATAAACATCTTCAACTATTTCTAGCCATACCACAATCTGCAACCACATCAATTATATTGCCATACTCATTTCATGTGTAGCAACAAACTATTCTTAAACAATATACAACATCACATATGCTCAAACATATCTATATGCACTATACCACATATTATCTCTTAATGTCTTTATTAGTGCAGGAATCTTATTTTTTAATGTATCAGATGATAATTACTTTCCAGGTAGGGTCTTCCTGGGACAAGGGTCAAATAACCTAGGAGAGATTAATGCATTGCTCCTTCTAATGAAAGAAGCTACGAGCAAAGGCTTCTAATCTTTACAAAAATTGGGAGACTCAAAACTATCTATTCGATGGATGAAAGGAGAAAATCAAATACAAAAATATGTCATCTACAATTTGGTTGTTCACTTAAAAGAAATTGTTGGTCACTTTCAACATATTTTCTTTACTCATATTTATAGGAAATATAATGAAAACGCATATTTCATGTCGAAGGAGGGCTTATGTGGAACACTTTCACAAGTTACTGAAGATGAAATTAAAGATGGAATAGTGATCTCATCTAGGTCCTTTTTTGTTTATGATTCTTAAGTTTATTTCCTAGTATGTTTTGTTTTCCGAAGCTATGTAATGACTAGTCTATGTTGGATGACAAACATAGAAATTTTTGAGTTACTATTTTTTATTGAGTTAAGATTTGGTTAGTAGAATATTTTTGACAGACAATTATAGCTAAAGCTATCTAACAACTCCTTTTGAGGACTATATGTATGAACTTTGAGGGTTGTATTTAAATTCCTATATGGAAATATAAATACATTCTTTTCCGAGGAGAAAATAAATTCCAGCTATTATACTCTTGCTTTTGTTAGTATCCCTGTGCCTTAACTATTACACATATCAACTTTCTCAATCTTAATAAAGATAACATAATAACAAAAAACGAGTAAAATCAATTCTCCCTTCTAATTTCTCTACATAGCATGGAATTCCATAGCATAACTGATAAAATTCATGAACTTTCCGCCCTTCACATAATAAATCATTAGTTGTGATATTATTATCCAAGTAGCAATATTTAGTTCATATGCCTAAGTTATACTTGCTACTTCAAAATCATACACTTCAACCCTAGAAACAAAGTAGAGTTTAAGGCGAGAAAAAGTTTTGTCATTATGTTTTCCATGCTAGTCACATGTGTTATTTACTTATGCAATCCAATAATTGGCAAATTTGCAGCTTCCTCTGATTCTTTGCACTTTCTTTTACTCAAGGTAGTCCAAATTCAAACATGACCTAATCAGACCGTTAATGACCCCTTTTTCGGTATCTATGACATCATGCTCTGCAACCCTCATTACTTTGTTGCTTTACTTGATGCAATAAGCATATAATACAAAACAACAAAGACAATTCACAAAGTTCAATTAGAATGAAGTATACTCAACATATCAATCATAAATAAATTGGACTTATTGAAATATTCACAATCAAGTAAATTCAAATGAGTTAGAATCGATCAAATTCTGATACGAACCGTTACACCAAAACCTCGAGATATTAGTGAAGGCCTCCCATTAGGATCTTAATATCCCACCACACTCTGCAGTCCAGACTCTGGGCTGGATGTGTGCTCGTACGGTGGTGTCCCGTTTTTGACCGTACGAGCCTCGGACGAACACTGCAATGCCGACGTTGCCACCCGCTCTGTGACTCGAACCTAGGTGGAGGCTCTAATACCAAATGATACGAACCGTTACACCAAAACCCCGAGGTGTTAGTGAAGGTCTCCCATTAGGATCTTAACATCCCACCATGCTCCGCAGCCCAGACTCTAGGCTGGATGTGCGCCCGTACGGTGGTGTGCCCTTTTTGACCGTACGAGCCTTGGACGAACACTGCAATGTTGACATTTCCACCCGCTCTGTGACTCGAACCTAGGTGGAGGCTCTGATACCGAATGATATGAACCGTTACACCAAAACCCCGAGGTGTTAGTGAAGGCCGCCCATTAGGATCTTAACATCCCACCACGCTCCGTAGTCCAGACTCTGGGTTGGATGTGTGCCTGTACGGTGGTGTCCCCTTTTTGACCGTACGAGCCTCGGACGAACACTACAATGCCGAAGTTGCCACCCTCTCTGTGAATCGAACCTAGATGGAGGCTCTGATACCAAATGATACAAACCGTTACACCAAAACCCCGAGGTGTTAGTGAAGGCCGCCCATTAGGATCTTAACATCCCACCACGCTCCGCAACCCAGACTCTGGGCTGGATGTGCACCTGTACAGTGGTGTCCCCTTTGAGCCGTACGAGCCCCAGACGAACACTGCAATGCCGACGTTTCCACCCGCTCTGTGACTCGAACCTGGGTGGAGGCTCTGATACCAAATGATACGATCCATTACACCAAAACCTTGAGATATTAGTGAAGGCCGCCCATTAGGATCTTAACAAATTCAAATTCAAATTCAACTCTTTCTTATAGCAAACAAATTCAAATCCGATCCACCATTATCATAATGATAAAATATCATTTCCTTTTAAACAAAATGAACACTTATTTATTCACATGTTCACACAATGCATTATGGGTGGATAATAGGTACTATGTCAAACATACCCCTTGTACTTACTCAATAAAATGGGGCTTTCTAATATGCATATTCAAGAGTGGGAACAATATTAAAATTATCCCATAATAAAAGACCATTTACAAAATCCTTTCTTATAAACATTATGAAAAAGTTTGGAATCATCTTGGAAAACAACCACATACATCAATTCTTTCCTAACTTAAGTTTTTACCAACTTGCCCAATTCAAGCTCTAATGGCATAATATCATTCAGAGGGGTGGTATTTTTCCACCTTTTAATAAGAGCCATTAGCCATGGTAATTTCCATGCAATAATTGAACATTACCAAAACAAGTCAATTCACATATCAATCTCCTATCTCAAGCAAAGTATCAATCAATAATGACATTTTAAGTTATTCTTCACATCCAATGGTTTTACTTTCCTATCTACATCATCCTTGCAAGTAAAACCACCCCTACTTAGGATCAATATACGATATAAAAGTTCACAATCGTTCACACGACAAGTTTCAAAGGCATATTTAAATTATCTTTCTCTCTTCCAAATGGAAGCTAGCATGAATAGTGACAATTCATATTAACTTCAACTCCTACTTAGGATCAATCTACTATATATAAGTTCACAGTCATTCACTTGACAAGTTTCAAAGGCATATTTAATGTATGTTTCTCTCTTCCAAGCGGAAGCTAGCATGAATAGTGACAATTCATACTAACTTCAACTCCTACTTAGGATCAATCTACTATATAAAAGTTCAAGTCTTTCACATGACAAGTTTCACAGGCATATTTAAAGTATGTTTCTCTCTTCCAAATGACAGCTAGCAATATGAGAAAAAATATCTCATACCATGTCATACATAACACTCTTGCACACTTTCTCTATGATCTTTTCATACTGGCATTCATAGTACACAACATAACATTACCTTCAAGATGAAGACAACTAGTTAACAATGGCATTACCCACAACATAACAAGCACAATTTATTGTTCCATAATCAAACCCGTCCATGCATTCATATCAATAAACATGTATTCAGGTTAATAAACATATACAATCCTCATCATGAATAACAAATAATCATAAGAAAACTACTCAATCTTTGAGCCTGAGAATACCTCACAGTGATAGGATTAGCAAGGAGGAAGAATTACAGTGAAAATTGTAGTGAAATGAGCAGTAAAATTAAACATGCATTGAAACTCAGATGTGCACAGAAAAGTGTGTCATATTCCATTAATCACTATAGTGAACATATATGTTACAATGAAGAGAATTCGAATACCAAGGGAGAATTCGAATCCATGTCAGTCTAGCATAGGAAATATCACCACTATAGTGCTCCAAGGCTACCAAACTCAATTGAGACTCAGTGAACTGAAGCTACTATCAGTTAACTGACCATGCAGGGCGCATTAGTGAGCTTGTCATGCAAAATATCATGCAATCAGGCTAGAGAGGGTGCATTAGATCACAATCAATGGAAATCAGAGCACAAACCCACCACTAGAGTCAGGAACTCAAGCGGATTGAACCAAATCACTTAGTTAGCTCCTAAAATGTAGGGAACTGACTCTGGATGGCCTAAAATCATGCATGTAGGGCGCATCAAGTGGCTAATGGGTCCTAGATGACATTTGCACACCACTAGGGGGCCAATGAAGTCATCCAGTACTAGGAAAAGACTAATAATACTAAGGTGGACAAGGTTGGAGTATTAATTATCCTAACACCCCCTAGTAATCCAAACTTAAACATCTTGGGCCTTGGTTACTGAGACCAAAGGTCACCCATACAATCAATAATAAAAAATAATTGTTCATGAAACTAAGGAAATGGGAAAAAACTCATGGGAAAAAAAAACCCTAAAAAATGAACAACAAGGAACTCAAGCAGCCTTCACACTAAGCAGAGAAGGAAAATATCTTTTGAGTGAAATACTTTGTAAGAATTTCAGCAATATACTCCTATGTAGGATAGTAAAGCAGGTGTTGGATATGGATTTTCTCCTCTGACGTACCTCCCACTCACTATTTCGAAGCTGCATTTTCTGAAACAAGTATTTCAAAATCCATTCTTGCTACTGGGGTGAATGTCTCATCGTAGTCCAAGCCATGAACCTTTAAGTACTCTTTGTCAACAAACTGAGCTTTGTACTTGGTTGTAGATCCATCAGAAGCAAGTTTTTTTTGTAGATCCACTTGCCCTGTACTAGTTTTCTCCCATGGGAAAGAGAGACAAGATCCCATGTCTCATTGTTCTACGGTGACTCATATTCTTCATCCATAGAATCCTTCCATTTTGGATCATGGAAAGTCTCTTTGAAGGATTATGGATCAGACCCCACCATCATGTAGCACCTCTCTAAGAGAAGTGGATCTGTATGACATAGTGCAAGGTTTGCATATCAAAACTGAGATTTGGTGGTTCTATGGTCAGATGGATCCCCAGCTATGTTGCCGGAAGCTCCAAGGACTTTGTGAGCCCATTTTTACCTCGGATTGGGAGCATGTGCTGGATCTGGATATGGATCTGGATCTACTTGAACTTCATACTCAACATCAAGATTTGATTCCACTTGGTCCTCATCTTCAGAATCTGAAACTGGATCATCATAAGAGACATCATTTCGATCTTCATCAAATGAAAATGGAGTCGGCAGAGAGTATGGAAAAAAGTGAGAGAATTCATATGCCTTTGATGCATGGTTTGCAACACCTTTCTCTATTAGCTTCCCAGAAGAGATCTCTGCAATCTCAACTATGTTAGGTCCAAAAAAAACTTTCTTCGGTGAACCTGTGTGTGTCATCTGATAAACAGATACCAATTTTGCTGTCAAAGAAGGCACATACATAACATTTTTGAACTTTCCATGCTCCAGTTGTATTGTTCCCTTCCTTTCAGCGGATATCTTTGAATTATCTCCCATGTGAATACTAGGACCATCATTGAGATCTAGAGAATAAAATGATTATTTGGAGGAAACCATGTGGTTGGAGGCTCCAGAATCAATGGGGAAGGCTCGTGATTGTGAGAATCCAACCTTTAGTGCATGGCATCTCTCATGATCATCTGTCTCACTTGCAGATCAGTCTCCCTTGTGTTGAAATATTGTAACTTCGAAGAGTATTCTATTGTATTTTATTATTTTAATTTATTCGTAGATGTTTTATTCCTCCGTCGATATGTTATTATTGTATTTGGTCATCATAGAGTCATGAGTTAAAACCTCCCTTGTAAGTTGGGTCGATACAACCCTCCAGAAAGTAATATTATATTGTTTTGAGTCTTCCTAGGTAAGTCGGCCGAGTTAAGTTTGTTGGAGCCGACCTAGTTAGTGAAAAATTCAAGTGGAAGATAAAGTATAAATAGGAGTGATGTGCTCCTCATTGGGACACACACACTCACTTGTGTAATTCGCATAGGAGAGAGAGAGAGAGACATATCTACAAGGAGAAGGAGCACTTGTTTGGGGTTTTTTCTTTGTACTTTTGATCATCTATATTGAGTAAGTTTTGTTGGGTTTTTTTGCCCTAGAGGGTTTCATAGGATGAATCTGTGTCTATCTTGTGATTTTGTTTCTTTCAGTGATCCTGTATATGCTATTGTTGTGAAATTGAATTGAATACTTATGTTATCTATCTGAGCATATTGAATCTTAACATGGTATCAGAGATAGCCTGAATATGACAACTTTCACAAGGTAAAACTCCCTCTCTTTCCAAAAGTGAAAAATTAGGGCTTTTCACAGAAGTGGAATTTTTGAGTTCTACTAGCATAGAAAGATGCGCCTCTCCAAGAGCGAAATTTTTATACCAAGATTGAATTTTTTGAGTGGGTAAAACTCCCGAAAAGTCAAACCCTAGTTGGACTTTGGACCAGAAAAACTAGAAAACCAGAAAAAGCCAAAAAATTGCAGATCCAAAATTTGCAAGTCAATTTTGAAGGGTGAAAATTTGGAATCTCCAGAAAACAAGTGTACCAGTCAATTCGCCTCAGTCAAGCGCATCTCCTGGTAAGGTCAGTTTTGCATTTTGAGAAATTTCATTTTTTGGTGACCTCCTGGATAAGATGGCCCCAATCACTAAGCTTGAGGAAAAGCTAGAAGGCATAGAGAATTTCCAAGCATGGAAATATAGGATTGGCTTGATTCTTGAAGAGAATGATCTTTCCAAATACATCAAGGAAGAAGTTGCAGAACCTGAATAGGATGAAGCTAAGGAGAAGCACAAGGACTTGATTAGGGCAAAGAGGATCATTGTTGATTCTATCAAAGACCACTTGATTCCTCAAGTGTTGTTGGTGTCCATTTTGTCACCATTTTTTATCACCAAATATACTCTGAGTGGCGTTATTTTCACTATTTTGATATAATAATTCACTCTTCTTGCCATTCAGACCCAGGTATGATCGTATTTACATATCACGTGAATCTTGGCTCAATATCATTATTTTCATGGTATATTAACGTTAATGTAATATTTTTCGACTCGCTTGGCAAATAGATTTCGGCTTGCAGGTTATCGGTTTCAAACGAATCTCTATTTAGACTCGTGTTCATGTTGCAAACGTTCAGCCGCATACAGCTTGTCGTTCAGCCAGCAGAATCGTCGGTTGGCATATTCCTGCCCATTAAAGACAAAGAAAGAAATATGGGTCCTGTTAGCAACGTGGTGGTTATGGGTTGTGAGTCAACGCTCTAGAAGATTCGCTTCCCTGCTTGCTCAGCTCGACAGCACATGACTCTCCCCACGTCAACACTCTAGAAGATTCGTTTTCCCATTCGCTCAGCTCGACAGCACATGCTCATGCCCACATCGACATCCCAGCAGCTCCATCCTCCTACGCTCAGCCTGCTAGCACATGCTTCTGCCCATGGTTAAAGGAAACAAACGCACAACTGTTCGCATCATGGAGAATCGGCACTGTGGAAGCAGGCCGACGGCCTCTACGCTGTCGTCAACCACCAAGCAGCCGTTGTGTAGACATTAAAGACTTCTATTTTTAGAGAGGTCGACTATGTCGACCCTCTCTCCCATTGTAAACTTATAAATAGATGTCTCCTTTGGAGAAACGCAGACGATATAGACGACATATAGCATAGTAGATACAAGCATTTACGCTATCAAGTAATTCATAGACACACTGTATAATTTTCTCAGTTAATGGAAGATCCTGAATTTTACTGTTAATATTCTGTTGTTGGTGATTAAGTTGATTTAGTTCCAATCTCTGATTGCTGGGAAGGGCCCCTCATCAACCAGAGGTTTTTATGTATATTTTTTGTATTTTTCCTTTCTGCAAGTAAATAGTTCATTTTCTAGTATATGTAATTAATTATGTTTTCCTGTATATGTCATTTCCTTATTTTTCTGTAATCTGTATTTTGTTGCTAACTTGGTTTACTTTTCCAGAATTGATAATGGTCGACCAAGCATAGTGTTTATAGTTTGCTTTCAGTCTTTTGCAATTAGATAGAGTTTAGTTAGTTGTTGTTTCAGGTTTAGTTATAATTAGAATTAGTTCTGTTAGTTCCTTTCCTGTAGCTGTAGGTTAGCCTTATTCATATCTCAGTTTTGTTTGATTAGGCCATAGAAATAGTTTATTTCTTTAAACAATGATTAGAATATGTTATTTCTTGCTATATTAGCTTCTCAACAATCTTCTCACTGACTTATTTGCACTATAGGATCATATGCATCAGCCAGCTGGTAGTTAAGATCATCCAAACTGCTTCGTTCCCTAATTTAAATCGTTTTCCTCCATCTAGACTGCCATTTGGACTATCATTCAGACAACCATCCAGATCGTCATTCAGACTTTCATCCTTTCTGCATTGTTTCTATGCTTATTAAGAATTCAGTTTCTTAGGCTTTTTCAATTGTAATGTTTCTTGCTTTTAATTAGCAGTCTTAGATGTAATCAAGATCTTGTTTCCCATTACATAGAGTTTTAATTAAGTTTTGTCATCATTTTTAGTTTCCTTTTCATCTTCCTTAACTTTGTTTTAACTGTCTTTCAAGTTATGTCTTTCATGTTTGATTTGCTAATAGGTTACTGTTCTAGAATCTATCAGTTTCATTCTTAGTATAATTTATTATATGTTCTTAAGGTTTATTTTGAAGTAGAGTTAATAATTTCATTCTCCAAGTTATCTTAATTTTGATAAGTTT